>CM076399.1:38760029-39432529 GCA_038363315.1 Mugilogobius chulae | reverse complement strand
AGGAGAGTGGGAGAGGACAGACATTTCGGTAGATCAGACGGCCCTACATAAACACATGGAAAGCCCCTGTGTACTGTATAGCCTCAGTGGATGGATATGCAAAACAGCCACCAAGGAATATCTTTGTGTTCGAATTTTAGCTTGTATAGCAAGTTTAGCACAAACTACACGGACGATATCAACGATTCTGGTCTTATGACACGTTTGACAATATGGCTCAAGTAAATTCAGTGAGAAACAAGTGGGAGGCACAAAAATGAACCAAGATGAGATTCCTGGGAGTAATAATTGATGAAGATGATTTAAGTTGGAAATCTAAAGGAAAAAAAATATCTAAGTCAAGTTCTTACTGAATATTGAAGCTTGAACAACTTTGTATATTTGCTTTAATTTGACCATATTTGACGTTTGTGTTGAAATATGGGGGTCAGCATGCTAAACATATTATACAACCACTGTTTATTTTACAGAAAAGAGCTTTGAGAATAGTTACTAACAGTCATAATAGGGAACCATCTAACCAGTGTGTTAAAAGTTCATGATATTGCTGATGTAAGTGTTCTCAAAGTGATGTATAAAGCTAAGGGCAAGCATACTGTTAATTCAAGAACAAGTCACTATAATTTAAAAGGAATCGACATCTTCAATAAACCCAGATTTAGAACAAAGGTGATGGATAGAACATTGCTGTAAAAAAGTTCATTATGTAACAGTCTTGACAATCAAATCAAAGAATCTGGAACAGTACTGACTTTTAAGAAATACATAAAAGCTGACTTTTTGAAAGGTTAACAGTTTATAAATTGTTGTGATTAAAATGATTGTATCTGTTGCTGTGAATTGTGTTATTTAATATATGTAAATAGAATTGTATTGCTTAACATGAAACTTCTGTAAATTGAAAAAGGGGCAGATATTATAAGATTACTCTTCTTTCTGCTCCTTTTCATTCATATTTAGTTTGTCAGTTTGATACATACTATATCTCATATGAATGAATGAAATGAAAAAAGCTAATCACAGTTTACAACCCTTGGCCCATAAGCATTTAAGCAGGTCTTACCCCAGTGGACAACTTCCTTTTCTGTAACCATCTAAGCCTCTGATTTTCAACCAGTGTGCAACTAGTGATGTTTTGCATAACATATGTGCCCTTTAGAATACATTTTCTTGGTAGTATTTCCTCCATTTAAATTGTGCATGTGCTTGGCCAAAACAATCAGAAATATACTCTGAAATAGTCAAAATGTGTCGTTCGTCAGTGTTTTATACTTTTGAGCCCATAAAATAGTTTCTCCTGTCATTTGTCTTTGCTTGTAGAATGAATGAAACAAGCCTTTGCACATGAGTAACATTTCCTGCGCAAAATGTGATTAGCGTCTGACTTCCTTGAAAACTCTTTATCTCTGAAATGGTCTTTACGTGGCTGACGTAGTGAAAGGCCACAGGGGAACATCATAAAAATAATATAAAACAATAGGAATTAGTTAACTGATTTTTATTTAGCATTGTTTTTTATTTTTTTTTATTTTATGTGGACATTATTAGCACTGACTACGAGTGTATAGTCCGGCGATATCATGTTGTTCATTCTTATAAAAGATAAGAACATGATGTTTTTTTTTGTCACGGGCGACATGGTGTCAGCAGCGGTAAATGCCTCTTCTATGTGGAGTTTGAATGTTCTCTTCATGTCTATACAAACACTCCTCCACAGTGCTCTGGTTTCGCCCCCTCCACTGACAACATTTCCAGTAGCGCCTCTCCCTCTCCCACCAGGACTAAGAACGGAAATGAGCTGCAAAAGTTAGAATCTGTACAAGTTCTCTGCCATTGTGACTTAACGGGTGGGGGTAGCTGATTTTTACACTGCAAACACAATTTAGGTTTTAAATCTGACAACTTCCTCTCATACATCCTTCGACACATGGTTCATATCGACATGTGTTCATTTTGGTTGCATTTATGGCTTATAAATTTTTTTTATAAACAACAAAGTGAAACTGGAGAGGCCACCCAACACAGCCAATCAGAGAGCTGCATTTGGTTCCTGATGTGAACTAAAATCTTTATTTTCAGTTCAGACAGTACTCAAAGGGTTTCACAAAGTGCTGTATTTACTATATACTTTTACTGGAAAACACAAAGTTTACAACTAAAAAAGTTTTAATGCAACTAGAAAGTCCTAATAAACCTTAAAGGTGCATAGCCTAACTTTTTGGCCAAAATAAACTTGAATAAATGCACATTTTTGTCATTTGAAGCCTTTGTTACACTATTATTAATAAAAATGTATTCTTACTTTGAGCGGTTTGCATGGCCACAAATAGTCATTATTCAGGTGCAGTGTTCGCAGAAAAGCTGTTCTTTGGCTGATTTTTTCCATTTTATGGCATAAAATGTATTCATCACCATTCAAAAAGAGTATAGTTTTAACTTTCTATTTCTACTGAATTGTGTAGATGACTTTTCACCTCCAGAAATTACACATGCACCTTTAACCATTGGAGCAAATAGACTGTGAAGACAAAATATTTTATGAAAATGTGAAATTATCAACATTTCATCAATTATGGCTAATAAAACTTGCTAATTATGTTGTCTTACTTAAATAACCTTTTTGGTCATAAGTGCAAATAGTAGTTTACCACTCAATTTGATTTAAAATATCTATAAAAACTATCCAACATTATCGTATCCGGTGTAGGTACAATATTTGCTCGGCTGCAAAATCTACTCGAGTTGTATTTCATGACACAATGAACACTGTATATTTGAGTTAATTTCAATAAACTCATATTTTACTTGCTATTTTTTAAGATAAGATAAGATATCCTTTATTTATGATCAGTATTAGTGTATTTTACCATTGTTATATGAAAACTGAACTTTAAAAATTATATATTTGTTAGCTTGGTAGCACATCACAGTAGCATAACATTATCACAACGTAATGCCTGTGCTCTGATTGCTGTACATAGAGTAGTGGTATTGTATAATCATTGTAGTAGAATATCAATGTCAAAACTATGACATCCATTCAATAAATCCTAGATAACTTGTGACCCGAGTAGATTTGCAGCCCGAGCAAATATTGTACCTACACCGGTATTATGGCATAATAAACAGGAACACATCTATATATTATGCTGTCAGTCATGCTTAAAGGTAAGATAAAGACAAATAAATGTTGAAGGTATAATATTGTTACCTCCAAATCTATTACAACCCATCATAATTCTGTTCAGGAGCCTTTTCTGTCTGATTATGCACTTGCTGTTTCTTTATTTCTTGTCCTTGAGTGTCAAAAAAGGCACAGCTAAAACTAATTAATATTATCATCATAAATATTTACATTTAATATCTGAACGTGCTCGAGTTCACACAGTCAACCTAATGTCAGATAAGTATTTAGCGGCCTATTTATACATTCATTACAAGCCAGTTTGTCGGGTGTGGTGTTTGTTTTGCTAACACCGTGGAGCATGACAGGTATGTGGCTGCAGCTTCTCAAAGTCACAGACGCTGGCCCGCAGAGAGAAACAACCGCTCATTAAATGTCATTATCAAACTCAACCCTCCATTATGCTCCTATGGACTGCCTCTGCCCTGCCTGCATGTGAGTGTCAGTACAGAGGCTGAGAAGAGATTAGGTAAAGGCCTGGCTTCATATTGATGGTAATTATAATGAATATGGCTAAATTAAAGCAAGATTAATGCAAGCAGCTGTAGGTATGTTCACTTTGCTTTTGCAGGTGAAACAAGGACATGCAGGTGGACAGTTTTATACATGTTTTCAATGGATTTGTTTCTCAAAAAGTGAAATTTATTATATTTTAAGTGAGGGAACATTTGCAATGGACACTTGTAAAGACAGCATCCATTCACTCTATTTATTCACTTAAAGGAATTTACAGCTATGACCTAAACTGCGTGTTTTTGAAGGTGAGAAGCTACAGTAACTAGGCAGAACATGCAAACTCCACAGAGAGATTGTGAGATGTTGATTGGCTCGCCGGGAGTCGAACACAAAATTTATAGGAATCATAGCTCTAACTCTGCTATGTGACCTCGTTTATCAACTTTTTTCAGATAAATACATTGTTTACTTGCATTGTTCTATACAAATGTTGTTTTGCCTAAACTCCAGTCACAGTGCATTTGTCATCTTTTAAGTTTAGTTTGTTAAGAGATGTCAGATTATAGAGATAGTTTGTAGTTTTGACAACTTCTGCACAATCAACCAAGATTTCTTTTAGAAGTCTAAAACTAAGCCAGTTTGAAATAGATTTAGACCCAAAAAAACATTAAACAGTAGCCATCTTGATAATAATCTCTTTTTGGGTTGCACAAAAGAAATGTCATCAAAATTACAATTTGAGGCGTCACAATTATCAGCTCGTAAATAGGTCAAATATTTGTTTAGAGATGTTCTCAAATGCACATGATTAGAGATGGGAATCTTTAAGAATTTATCAATACTACTACTCTTATTGATGCTGCTTATCGATCCGGTTTTACAGTATAGCCTCCTTCATAATTTGAATTGAATACAACACAATCCAGGGCTGCACTCTTTGTAAAGTTTGTTAAACTATGTTTCAGATTAGGCGTTTTACCGCGGACACACAGTCTGTGTATCACCGTTCTTTCCTGACTTCTTTCATGCGTCTTGTGCACGCAGCCCGTCAGCGCTATTTGGTCCCGATGTGCAACAATGAAAGACGAGCAGAGAGATGCAAACATGGAAAAGTACCAATACTGCGCAGTGCACGATTAAAGCAGAGCCGACGGGGCACGCGCACGGGACAGATCTTATGAAAACGCTCTTCTTCAGGACAGATAGGAAAACCGATAGAGCTGGAGCCCTTATTGATCCAGTGGACTGTTAAGGTGCAGCACCTGGGCTGTTTTGAAATCAGGTCTCGATGTCCATCCTTGATTCTTGCTTTAGTTCATTAGTTAACATATGTCTTCTCTCAAGTGTTTATGCTTCTTTCATTGTTCGTATAGTACTCTGTGGTGAACGGAATCCTACTTTTGAACATATATTATAAATCATAACCACCACACTTTTGTTTCTCTGTAAACTATTGTCCTTTTGTCCAAATATGTCCAGACAAGAGTCTCAGTCTAGCCTTCAATGGCCCCAATACTGTACAATCCCTGGCATTATAATGCACAGGCCTAATCCTCACTGTTTCTTTACGTCTGTGTAGGATTCTTTGCATTTTTCTTCCGTATCCTGCAACGTGCTCTCCTAACCTCAAGGCCCTTTGTTAAATCCCATAATGCATCGGTCTTAGGGAGCAATACTTCAGCATGTGGCCTGTGTGTTTGGCCTACAAACCAAGATTGTGTAAGTGTGAGAAAAGCCATGATATGTTGCATAGATATGGCTTGGCATGAGATTATAGTTGATCGTTTATCATAACATAGAGCATACTTCTTTACTTATCTTGTTTGACTAAACCAGAAGTGCACATTTTGAGCCATTCGTTATGTGAAGCTGAAAATATTTTGAAGTTTGTTTATTTAACAGGCTACAGGGCTGTTCAGCATAAGGCACAAGGTCCAGATCAGGTCCTTCAACCCAGTGTTTTTCAATGGCACACTTTTTATTTATGGTTTATATAGAATTGTCTCTGGCCACAGCAATAAATAAAAAAGGAACATATTTGTGCTAATAATCTTTGAACAAAACAAAAATGATTTCACAAAACATGAAATATAGCTCTCTGTCTAAAATAGTGTCTCTAAAGTCTTGAATTTAATATATAATGGTCTTTAAAAGATCTTAAAAATTCTAAAATTTGACTTGAAAATAGAGTCCTGAAAATGGTTTATAATGTGTAGTTCGTGTCACTGGAATTGGTAGTAATAATAATCGTGTTGCTTTCTTGTTGGATGTTTGCCCTGGACTCATGGTAAATTGTTCAGTTACAGCCATGTCTTTTCTCAAATTCTATTATTTTTTTATGTTTTCATACAGAAATAAAGATGGACAAAATGTTACGGGATATGCACATTTTTGAATGTCTTGCAAGGTTTTTAAGTAAACTATATTTGCTATATTATTATTTAACTTTTGCTTGAAAACACACTTTGGCATGTTTTTTACTTAAAGCTTTAATAGACTTTTCTTAGAAATAGATAACATTACAAAACCTTGTTTCTCAAATTTGTAAAGTTTGGTGAAATTTTAATCTTGAGCTATTTTAGGGAGTGATCCAGTCAGTTTGGAGAAAATGTCCTATGAAGTTACAATGTCCTACACAAGTGTAATAAATGAAATAATGAAGCCCCTTTTGGAGTAGATAGGTCACCAGATACATGTAAAGCTGGGACGTTTAAGAGAGAGATCACAGCCATATCAAATATTTAGATGTGCTTTTTGAATTTGGGGCTCCACAGCAAATCTTTTGTCAGCTAACAGGGAAAAATGATTGTTTTCTGGGCTAAGATTGTGTGTCAGATTGGAAGAGAAAAATAAAAACATAATTGATTTGCCCAGCTCTACCAACATGTTGAGAGAGTATTTTTTTGCCTGCAGAGTCTCACCTCAATATAAAGTTTGACCTAGAAATGCTATGGAGAGTTGTTTGCGAGCATGAGTCAGTCAGATTGTCGCTGTTGCATAGGTATGTCGTCTTTGAAGTAGAGTTAATAGCACCAGGTGAGTGCATTGGCTGACAAGTTAACAACTCAAACCAAGCCGTGCAATGACTGTTTTTGCTTTTTACTTTTCTTGTTTTGACAATGCACCATTTCGTGACTGGACGAGTTTCGGTCATTCCTGGTATTATTTAGGTTTTTGTGCCACTCGAGTACCTGTATTTTGAGTTTTTCACACTCGAATGAAAGAAGCTGCATGGGACAAGCCTCATGACTGGCAGATTTTGAGCCCTGATTAACCTGTTTCATTGTTTTGTCCATAGAAGCTGCTACCGGGGCTAACCAGACCATGCCAGGAAGATTTTGACTGAAGACAAACGCTCGAAGATGACCTAAAGTGCTTCCCAACGCGGCGGATATTTGAACTTCACATGTCATGGTTGTGAACTGGCCAGTTTCGCCCGCAACAAATCCACATCCTGCTCGTCAGCTGAATCCAACCGTCCCTTTCCTCCATGGATTCCTACGACTTGCACTTTGAGAGAATGAGTAACATAGACTTGCATCCTCTCAGCTTGCCCATGAGCCGGCTTTCTCCCGCCAAATCCAACAGCAGCATCGTCGAGCAGTTCGCGCACCACCACCAGCACGGAAAAGGAGACTCGGCTTACAGTTCATTCTCCGGAGGGTCCACCGCTCCAGATTACCCATCCCCGTTTTTCCCAGACGATCTCCAGCCAAGCTCCTTCAACCATTACGCTGATAAATATGTGAAATCGCTGTACAACCCTTCGCAAGGCTTGCAGTCTGACACGAAAACAATGGACCAGCTTTATAGGTCCGTGGAGGCTTTTTCGCAACAGTATAAACACAGCAACAACAATCTTAACCACTACAATGTCGAAAGTGGGTTCAACAACAACAAACAATTGTCAAAGCAAGAGCTGGCATCTCAAGGAGCATTCATTACGCCCAACCCGCCTCCGATTCCAACCCGAATGGATAGTTTTATCGCGACAAAAAATTTTGAGAACACACGGACGCATCAGGAAAATCAGCCGCAATCGTCACGTCAACTTCTGGAAAAATCCAACGTCAAAAAGGACAGAAGAGCGTCCCAGCCACCGTTATACCACCCTCACCACTTGCCCAACAATCTCTTGACTTTATCGCAAACAAATCCTGAATATTTTGCCGTGAACAGAAATGGGAAAGCCGAAGAGGCGAAAATTGGGAAAAACTTGAGTCAGTCTCCTCCGAAAAGTGCGAATCAAGTTGAGCATTTGAAGCTTAAACAATCACAGAGCACGTATGCGGAAGTTAAAAACGGTCGAAATGTCCATGAAAGTCCTCGCCGGCGAGCGCATTCGACAAACGATTTTATAGGAGCTGATTCGCACAGAGAATACAGATCCTGGAGCATTGGACAGAACGTTATCAACAGCAGCATTCAGCACAAAGGGCAGTTTTATTTTGTGACCGGAGTCTGCAAAACTACTCCTGATTCAGAAACAAGACCACACGCTTCCTCTCTGTGCGCGTCGGAAAGCGGGAGCGAACTGGAGACTTATAAGTTGAAAGAGAGATGCCACAGCACAATGGAGAATCTATTCAGACCTTTACAGCCAAGTCAGTGCGTTTTACCGCCCGACGAGAGAGGATTTGTGAATGTTTCTAAATGTAATAATGTAGTTAACATGTGTGAGGACAACTTGAGACTAAGTCTGAGCAGCAAATCGTCTCGAAGCTTAGAGGCTTTGGAGGAGATCGAGGTAGCAAGAGACATAGGCAGGCATACTCCAAGCAATCCCATTTTTTATTGCGGTCCTGAAAGAACTAGCCCGCAGCAGCAGACAAAAGAAGCGACTAACTTAAGCAGTGAACCACCCAAACTTGTCAGAGAGGAGCAGGGAAAGAGGGTCAATAGACAGTCGTTGGGGGATGTAGCAAGCGAGAGGATAAATAAAGAAACAACTCCCCTTTTGTATCAGCTCACTGGAGCAAGCAGGGCAGGGTTCAAGACAGAAGTGAAGAGCAACGCTTTGGATGTAATCAGCGAGCCACAAGTCGAAGCTGGCAATACAATACAAGCTGTAGACCCGCTTGTAATACTCTGGACCATTCGTATAAAAAGTTTTACAGGGAGCAGCTCAAAGACGTGCAGTCGAGGGTGCTCAGAGAGACTTCGTTCAAAAGGAGGGATCTGCAGCTGTCGTGGCCGAAGAAAGTTAGGGAGAAACTAGAAGCAAAGCAAAACATGTTAGATTTGAGATCGTTGTGCATCAGTTCACTCCGTCGCAAGATTCGGAGGCGTCGACGGAAACTTTAACTCCGTCCGTGACTTCAGAAGACACAGAGAAAGGGAGTGTGAAGGAAGAAGTAGCAATTAGAACGCAGATTATATTTGAGAAGGAGAGGAGAAAGAAAATGGCCGACCAGCGAATGTGGCTCAACCGCAAGTGGCCAGAATCGGAGGTAGAAAAAGACTGACTCAAGAGCAAAAGAAGATGTGCTTTTCCGAACCGGAGAAACTGAATCAAATCGGGAGTGTGGGAAGCGTTCCGAGTCATTCCTCATGTCGTTCTTTTGGGAATGAGAATGACAGCGTCTTTGCTTTGCTCGAGCGGGAACCAGATGAGCCGCCCCAACAAGCCGAGCCGGATTGGTCGCAGCCAGAAGGAAGATTTTTGAAACAAGAGGCCGTGCCATGTCAGCGTCCAGTGCGTCAAGACTAGTCTGAAGCACCTGCAGCACAAGGCCCTGGTAGAGTACATGGAGAGGAAAACGGGACAGAAAGTAGCCGAACCGCAACAGCCAGCCCCACAAGCTCCGCCCCCACGACCAGGCAAAGGCACTCGCTCGGGGAGAAGCCGTTTGATTGGACGCCCAAGTCTCAGTCCGGAACGATGGAGAGCAAGAAGAAGAGGATGAACAGGCCTCATTCTGCAGGACGTATTCTGGACTCTTCTACCAGCTCGATCAGGTATGGAGTTAGAAATCAACAAACAGATTTCACTTGAATTTAGGATCGCACTAGCTGATTGGTTTGCAAATATTTCTCTGAATTGTTAAGACTCTCCAAATGTGATTTTAAGTAAATGAAATTTGAAATACACTGACTGAAAGTTTGTAGAATAGATTTAGTGGCATAATGGCATAACACAAAAATATTACGATTAGCGATGTTTCAAAGTTTACTTTAAATTTCTATTTCTACTGAATTGTGTAGCTGCCTAGTCACCTCCAGAAAGTGACACAGTGCACCTTTAGACTTTTGTAACCAATGGCCGATAAGTTCTGTCTTGGTTCAATATGTCAGACCGATATGAAAATTTCCACCAAAATACACACACACACACTCACTGTCTTGCTTCACCACACACGTGCAACAAGAGTGTAGCTAAATGTGTTTAGTGCGCTTTTTCCCTTTTTAAAAGTGTAAAAAATTATCTTTATGTGTGTCTTTAGGAGCAGGTTTAGCCTATATAGCCAAACTATAAACCAGCCTTGGTCTGGGAAAATGAACACCTTCTGACTGCGAGGCGAGTTTCTTGCAACGTGCCGTGTACACCAGCTCCAGTCGACTGCAGTCCATATTTCCCCAAAGATTCACGTGTATTCCTGCGAGAATGCTCAAAATATAACTTGAAAGTCGTATCAAACCGCTGCGACCTTCAATGAAAAATAGACTCTCGATGAATTCTTTCCGCACACTTGCACGACTCTCTGATGTGCACCTGCTCTGCTCCGAGGTCTGTGTACTGTACACAGGCACATTGGTTTTAAGCACTTTCTAAGTCTTTTGAGACTCGCGTGAGTTTCGTCCCACACCAAACTCGCACATTGGGCCTGATTTATCAAGCCAGGTGCTAAATTGCGGGTTCAAAGTAAAAAAATTGTTCATGTTATTTGCGAGCAATTTATGCAAACTTTAATATATAAAGATGTATAATAACATATTACACAAAACAGACAAGCACCACCTCAAATTCTGCATCTTTAGTGTCAGCTACGCAAAGTTTTGCTCCCCCAACCTGTTTGCACATGAGCAAATGCTTGATAAATCCAGCCCACAGTGTACGACCGAGCTTAGGTCAATATCTAGTATGCTAAAAAGCAAAAGAAGTGCACAATTTGTTTCACATTTGATTAAATTTGATGCTTTTTTAATATTTTGTAGAGACCAGATAATGTTAACTAAAACTAGGTTATTATTGTGATGCTGCTTTACCTGTATAAAACAATTAGTACTGATTTTTGGTTTAACTTAACAAAAGCTTAATTCAGTGTGACGTGAAAGCTTTAAACACAGAACATACAATATCTACTGCATTTGCTTGTTTGATGCCTATTTAAAATCAACATTTATCATTTAAAATTATGCAAGAAAAAATTTGCATTGGACTGACACATGCCAGACAAAAGCTTAAATAACTTTCCTCTTGCTTATTATTTGTAGTTTTAAGACGCCCTGTCTCGTTTGCTTTCAGGTACGCACAGTTCTTCTCTAACCAGTCGTCTTCGGGACAGTCCAGCAGTCAGCCGTACCAGCCCAAATGGAGGGACAGATCTCAGGGCAAGTCCGCCTCAGTGGAGGATCTTCTGGACCAACCCGAAAACCGCAGTTTTTACCGCAACAGATCCACTTCTTCACCTCACCCATTTCAGGTACCACAATCCAAGCTTTTATTCTCATTATTTTTCAAGAAACTTACTACCACGACTGCTGAAAAGCTGGGTTATGTTATTTAATTATAACAAGTAAAACTGTAATATTTCTCTTTTATTTTTCTCCAGGCGTTTGACTCTGCGCCGGATCCTTTACCGGTTAATGATACTAAGGAAACCAACAGGTATGCACCAACACTGCAAACAAATTGGGACATTTTTGTTGGTTTTTGGGTCAGAGGAGTATTAGGTCAGGGATGTGAGAGAGCTGTGGCACAGACTATATAAATCTCAACTTGATTCATTGTGCAAAGTCAACAACACCCACAGAGCTCGGCCAAAACAGCATTCCTCCAATAGAGATTTATGCAGCGGCTGTGGGAGTGAATTATTAATTTGACTCTGAAAAAGGCCTATATTTACATCACTTTAATTGTGTTTAAATGAATATGTGACTAGTAATGATATTCATGTCAGTATCATTTTATTTTCTATTTATATTTTGATTACTGTGTATATTTTGTAATTGTACTTAAGGCTATTTTTATACATACTGTTTTATTTTATCAGCAGTGTTTTAAGTTGTCTAAGGTTAGGTAGACGACATATTAGTATTTCTTTTAATTGCCATTGGTGACCTTTGATATTACAAGAAATTGTACTTGATTTTCTTCAAAAGCTTTTCTAAACTTTCAGAAACCCAAGCGAGTTTTTCCGTAAAAGCTGACAACAATGCTGCCTGGCCTACGAAATGTTCATTTATCAGAGATTTCATCAGTTCATTACACTGCAAAAACTATATACAGTATCTAGACTTGCTTGAAATGACTAATCTTTGAGCTGTTTTAACTGGATAAGGTTTAATTGCTTGTGTAATGTAGAATATAGTTTCAAGACAGTTTTAGCTGTTTTTAAGGGAATTTTGCTTAAAAAAAGAATAAAAATTTGCCAATGGGTTTAGAATAGTTTTCTTAACTCATTGGCAAATAATTTGGTTTGAAATAAGAAGCAGTGTCTTCAGTTCAAAACACTTTGAAACTAGGAAAATATTTGATGTCTCTACAATAAATTTAGGTTAAATGCTTGAAATTAGTCAAAATGCTTGAAAATGCTTGAAAATTTGGTTCAAATCCTAGAATCAAGCAGCTTTAACTTGTCTTGAAATTCATTTTTTGCAATGTAGGGCAGAAAAAAACACATTTTCACTCAGATAAATACTTTGGCAATACTGGTTCAAAACATTTCTTAAGCTAACTAACTAAAAAGTTAGTTACCGGGCCATTAATCAAACATTTTCAAATATTAAAGTCTATGAACTCTGCTTTTTTCATGAAATAACTTAAAATCCATTTTCCAAAAGCACAAATAAACTGACAAAGTATCTGTTTGGGTGAAAATTACTTTAAAGTATTCTCTACATATCTGACAATATAACATTTTCTTCCCTAAAATCCAAGACGGTCACTTTTTTATGGCTTTAGCGGTTAGCCTCCATTAGCATACTGGTGTAACTCAGCTCACACTGGCTTCTGAATTATGTGAGTTTTTAAACAGCAGGGGCAAATTTTATAGTCATTGCCTTTAAAACTTGTTTGTATTTAAGTATAGGTCTCTGACAGTTTCTTTTGGATAATTTTATTTCTTATTGGGTAGTTTGCTGTGCCCTGTTTAAAACTATAAATTCAAACCAGAAATGTCTCTTATAGTCCTCAGTGGCTTGTATTTTTACTACGTCTTCTCCTCTAACCTAAATGGGACAGGACGAGTTGAAAGGGGATATTGGTGGGACGCTTTTGTGAAAACATTGCAGGAGTTTACAAGACCTCAGTGTCTCAGCGTAAAAGCAGGAATTTACTGTTACTGTCACAAAAGAGAAAGAGGGCCCGTTGCATTAAACAGAGACATTTACTATTGTCCTCATTTATATTAGGTACTGTTGAACTGTGCTTGGAATATTTCTGTTAGAAAAAAAAAGCATTATCCAATACTTTTGTTTAAGATGCACTACATAACCTATTTTTAGGCTTAGCCCCCAACAATGAAGAAAGCAACCTTCATTATCTGACAAAAATTCATCTTTTCTTGTTCATGCTTTTTCCTTTGTTAGCAGTTTTCCCAGAAAATCTAAGTGCTTTGTTATTGTCATGAACAAAATACAAAGCAAGAAAAACATCTATTAAATCCTTTTGTTCTGTTTACTAATCTTATAAGTCAGAGCACGGCCTGTTTTGCTCATTAAAACAGACACTATTGCTGTAGTTAACCAAAGAAAGTCTTGGTCGACTGAAAATGTATCCCATCGATCGATTAATCGACTAAAAAAAACAATTTATAGAGGAAATTAATAGACAAGTTACTGATTTAGTCACACATTTTTAACTAATGAACTAAGTTTTCTTCCTGTTCAATACAAATGCTTATTCTCTAAATCAGGGGTCCCCAACTACCGGTCCGGGGCCCAAAACCGGTCCGCCAGCCATCTGCTACTGGGCCCCAGAGAATCTCTTAAGATGCATTTTATTTTGTATTTGATAGTTTATCACTACTTCCTTGTGCTTTACTGTGAAAATATTGTGCCATTTAACCTAATAAATTACAAATTAAAGCAATAAGAGCTAAAAAGATGCACAATAATCAGTTGTTTGCATTTTACGTTGTTGTTATTGGCGCTACCCAAACTCAACCGGTCCCCGGAAAAGAAAATTGTTACTGTACCGGTCCTTGCAAGTAAAAAGGTTGGGGACCACTGCTCTAAATCACTGGTCTCCAACCCTTTTCCCTGGAGAGCTACTTTTGCAAAACAAAACTGGCGGTGAGCTAATTCTTTTTTACAGGAATAGGACATTTTTGATAAATGTGGCACAGTTAAGTGCCATTATGAAACATTTGCCATTCTCCATTAACAAGTCAACACAATTAGACATGTTAAAGTTACAGTTGACCCTGTGCAGAGAAGCTGTTTATTTTTAAATTGTCAGCCTTTAGCGTTAGCATTAACAGACAAACACATCTTTTTATAAACACACTTTGGTCCTTTGGTGAAATATTCTGCTCATTTGTAAAGTATTTAACGTGTTTTCAGAGAAAACCACCAACAACTCACTGTTCACTGCCTGATCTTAAAGTATTTTTTCATTTTAAACTGAGGCACTGAAACCCTATAGAATTGAGCTAAACAGGAAATGAACATGCCAACAGGAAGTTAGCATTTTTGAAAATAAAAAATCAACTGACTTCTGTGCACAGTTCCAATTACAGTAGAAATAAGCGTGTAAAAAATACAAATTGAGTAAAAAAGAATATGATCTAATCTGATCTGATCTAAATAATATCTGTAGTAGACTAATCAAGATTTTAGTGGTCTAAGACTCCATCAACAGATTAATCGACTAAACGACCAAAGGATTGCAGCCATACTATTGACCATAACTTGCTAGTGCAATTAAAAAATAGAAATAAATAAAATGTTCTATCAGCCGAAGAATATTTTGTTAATTAAATATATTATAAACTCATACTTTTAGCTAGAGCTCTACTGTCTATTTTAGCACTCATATATTTTTGTTCATCCCTCCATATTATTAATTAGTATTGCTTAATTGCTTTTTGATTTGGTGTAATTTACAGTAAGCTAATGCCTCAGATCTATAAACCTTTTAAACCTAATAAACCTGTGAATACCTGTCTTTTGCAGCCCCCATAAGGACTTTACAGAGGCCTGTCCGGTGAAGGCGGAGGGGCAGCAGCCGATCCGTGTGGTCGCTCAGAGGGGCAAATCCATGGAGGAGCTGGGAACAACAACATTTACAAGGCCAAAAGCTTTTAGCAAGAGCACCGAGCAACTGGACCAACTGTGGAGGCATTCGACCCGACTTGAACCAGACAGAAGCAGCAAGATCGTTTCAAATACTGATGTGAAAGAACGTGAGGAAATCAGACTCTCAAAATCACAGGAACTTGTACAAAATCAGGACTGGCAAAAGCAAAGCACTCAGGGACAAACGAAACAGAAGAAGTCCCCCGTTAAGCAAAACTCAGAGCCAATACTGGGCGGTAAAGATGACGTTTTAGAGCTCAAGGACTCCGACTCTTCCCCGGGGTCCTGCTCCTCCGCACGGGCCAGGATCCACTCTCACGGGGCGGTCCCGAATGAGCCCTGGACAAACCCTCCGGAGTGCCCCTCGGGTCAGGACCCCGGCGAGAGGGAGATGAAATCCACCTCCAGCAGCCCCTCGCAGACAAAGCCCAGCTATGAGAACAGGCAAAGCCCCAGGTAAAGTTACAACCGCATCAATGCCACGACTGTTCCAGGTGGGACTGGACCTCTGTGGACAACTAAACAACAAATTTACACAAAGCTACTGGTGTTTCTCTTAAAGCTGGGGTACCTTACTGTTTTGTTCGTAAATTATTGAACTGTATCTTTTTTAGAAAAAGTCTATACAGCAAAAATAGCATCTTAGGACAAAAAACAGACTGCTGTGTACTTGTCTGAATCTAATTATAAGCTATTTTAGTTTTTAAACCTGGGCAATCTGCAGACTGAAGCCATATGTGACCCTTTAACCGCTTTAATCAGGCCCTCGCCACGTTTTTGAGAAACAGAAATGTATAACAATTGATATACAGTAGTTTAAGACCGGTAAAAACACGAATAAGCTTGTATCACTTTGAGATCAACGTCACAGTGTTTTGAGAAAAAAAGTAGAAACTTTAAAATAATAACTTTGATGTGTAATTTGCTCAACTTTCCTTTTTTCCCCTTTTGCTTGTCCCTTGCATGAGAAAAGAGAATTTGTTCACTGTCCGACCCTGCACCGCTTGTCTGGGTTTGAATATGGCCTTGGGGAAAAAGTAATTGCCCACCTCTGTCATAGATAGTAAAAAGCAGCTTTCTGATTGGCGGTGGTTGGGTGGTCCACCTGTTCTATCGTCATGTTTGAAGTCTAAACGTAATGTGGATATAAATAACCATGTGCCAAATGGTTAGCGAGAGCATGGAAGTACCTATTTATGGTTTTCTGGTTTGAAAATTTCAAGCACCCCAACTTTAAGGGAATCTTTGAAGAGTTTTCATTATTATAGATATAAGGAATATTGATACTGTTATAAACTAAAGAATATTGTTTTTTTAATGCACAACAAACATTGTTGGGCTTTGATTGAAAAATTGTGCTTAGTATGTTAAAAATGTTCATCTTCATTATGTCAAATAGTGATATAAGGCTATTGGCCTATTTAAAGTTTTGCTTACTTAAAGGTGCACAGTGTAACTTTTTGACCTAAAATTAACTTGAAGCATATTTTGATCTTGATTTTGATTTCCTTACAGCATTAAACAATAGTAAAAATCTTTTTTTTTTGTGTGTGTGTTAAGTTTCCATGGCTGTTCCTTTTGCCTGTTTTTTTTTATATATATTTTGCATAAACCGTATTTTACAGAATTGTGTAATTGACTTTTCACCTCCAGAAAGTTACACAGTGGACCTTTAAAAATATAATGGTATTCTGAAACTCCAAATTTTTTACTACAATGTATTTAAGCACTTTTCTTAATATTTAGAAGTGTCTTTGAGCCCAAATGCTAACAACATAAACAAGCAAATGTCTTTGATTTTAGTGAACAAATGATTTATTATTAGACTAAACAGAACACTACAAACTAACTGTTATTTCAGTAGATGCTTTAACTATCCATGATGTGGTTTAAAAAATACCTAATGCAGTTTTTAGACCCAGATGATAGAATTTATCCATATGAGATTTGTTTAGAAAGCTAGCATTTACATTTTTACAATACAATTAATTCTTTGTTTCATGTATTTTCTTTGTGACTGATTTTAAAAGTGATTTGCTTTTTTTGCAGAACCAGATCTTCTGCGTCTGTATCCGAGGTCGAAGAGTCCGTGGATGAGCCCTCCATCGCAGACCTGCCTCCTCCGCCTCCTCCAGACCCAAACCAGGAAGTGTCCCTGAGCTGCGGCGTTACCACGGAGCCCTCCCTCTGGCTCTTCCCGCCTCCCCCCTCCGAAGACCAACTCAAACAGGACACCCCAAACCCACCAGCGACAGACGTATTCACTGACGAACCTCCGAGCTCCGCCCCTCCCGCCGAAACAACCCCGTCGTCTGTGTCCCCCAGCACTTCTGTCTCCGATCTCGACGTCTCTCAACACGAAGAGAAAGCGCCGCAAAACGAGGACGAAAACTTGGGACAAACCCCGAATTTAGAAGAGAGACGAACTCCAGAAGGAAAGACCGAAGATCAAGAGACTCCCGCAGAGAAACCGCAATGGGAGGAGCTTGTGGTGTCCGTGGTTAAAGCCGACCAATCGCTGGCCAGAGCGCTGTTCCCGTTAGCCAATAGGAAGACGGCGCTGATGCTGATGGAGCAGCTGCTGTCGGAGGACACGCTGCTGATGGAGGAGCACTACAAGAAGAAACAGGAGCAGAAAGGAGAGAGGTGAGCGCAACGTTAGACCAAACGCGACTGAATTATACATTAGCTCAAGAGGTTTTCGATTACAGAGTACAAAGAGTTCAAAGGTTAGAATTTGTGCAAGAGAATTTAGAGAATGTGATGAAACCCAACAGAAATGAAGATTAAAGCTAAAGGTTATGTCGTCACACAGAAGTTATTTTGTGTTCCATTGCTTTTTCATTTACTTTTTCATAGTGTTCTGGCTAATAATCTCTACAGACATTTGACTCTGGGACTGCGGTATAGGTTAAGCAGGAACACAGCATTCTAAAAGTTAGCAGTGAGTGGCACAAATGCATAAAAATAAGGTGACCAGACGTCCCTATTTACCGGGGACAGTCCCTTTTTTGAGCCCTGTGTCCCATATCCAAGCAAATGTATCCAAAACCATTGTGTTGTCCCAGTTTTACACAAGACATGTCCCAGTTGTCCTGATTTTTGACCATTTGACACTTCCCAACAGTGAAAGGAGGAATATATTGCTTTTTCTTTACCCAAACTAGACAAAAATCGTGCTTGAAAATTATCAAACTTTTCTCTGATAAAGGTTTTAGACAAGATACATGAGTGTGAAGGAGCCTCGAATTGATTATGCTTAAGAATAGAATTTCTTAATCCAATATTTTTACAAAAACTCGAGTGTGTCCCAGTTATTATTTTTTCAAATCTCGTCACCCTACATAAGACTCAATGATGAGGAAGTATGTTTTCATAAAGCGCACATCAAGATCAAAACTACAGTAAAATATGAAAAGGCAGCTACAGACTGATGACGACAGATATAAACAATCACAACTCTGCTGAATATTGAGTTTGTGGCCTCTATCTTGTCAAATGGCGCAGTTACCTTGCGCAAGTAGCTAGTCCGAAAAGTCGCCGCAGGCGCTTTTTGAAAGACTAGGCGCAATACGAAGTCTAAAAGGCGGAACCAGTTGGCGCTGATTAGAATAGGGTGGAGTTGAGCTGCCTGCAGGTGGAACCCTGTGAATTTGAAGATGCACATTGGACAAAACCTAAGAGTGTGGCCTGACGCACGCTCTTAGAAAGAAAGTGTGAAAATGTTAAGAAAATTAACAACAGGTTATGGGCCTAATTAATAAAAATATGTAGGCCTCACACATTGTTTTTCTTGAATTAGGTCTATTAATTATTATTTTTTGTTTGTTTTATAGGCTGCACAACAAAGGCTGCATGATTCACGAAACGTGTAGACCTAGCTTATGTGAGGGTCTAATTCTGACATAAAAGAAGTAGGTTTGTGTCCGTGAAAAAAGATGAAGTTGTCCTCTCAGTCAAAAGCCTACAAGAAGAGTTTTCCTAAATGTGTTTTGCCAAAAACTAGGCCACAACTCGGATTGGCCGTATGGAGATATCAACAGAGTAAGTTATCACCTCTATGTCAGTTTTTATTTTTTTGAAATACGTTCAGTAACCGCGTAGTTACAGAACAGCAAAATAACTAAACCAAAAGCAACACAATAATGAATCTAGCGCGAGTCGCGGAGATCGCTGCCGCTGCGTCTGCTGCGTGAACCGTGTACAGGCGCTCCGTTTTATTATAAAGACAAGCAAAAACAAGATGTAAAATGTTCATTACGGTTGGCTTTGTTCGTGTCATGAGCGGGTTGTGGAGTCTGCGGAGGAGCTGACGCAGGCACAGAACCACAATCAGACAGACCGGACTCACCCAGAGCCAGGTCTAGACCAGGACCCAGGACTAACTGCGGCAGGTCTAATAATATATTTCTGTGTTTAAGAAGAAGCCTTTCTTATGTATTTCAAGAGGTTATAAGCTGCACTTTTACTGATCACATTTATTTACCAGTAAAACCACGTTTAAACACAAGCATGCAAATACTACTACTTGTGTCAGAAAGCAGCACATCCATGTGAAGCGTTGGTAACTGTCCTCACTGAAGAAAATTTAATATCTCCAAACAATGACCGCTGTCCAGAGCGTGTCCTAAAGTTCTGTCAGACTGCTGTCGCTCTGTCTCTGGGTCCGTGTTTCTGCTTAAAGCGCTCCAAGTAAACACAGTCCTCCAAACGCATTTGCTTACGGGCCAACTTGCTCCTTGTTCCCGGTGTGATGAATGATGTCGTCATTCCTTAGTCACGCGCAAAAGGTTTTTTAAATACAAGTTATAATAGTAAACTATAAAAACTATAAAACAGCAAATATTGTAGGCTTTCGGCCAGAACTCATCTTCAAACTCACGAAGCTCCACCTGCAGGCAGCTTAACTCCACCCTATTCTGATTAGCCCCAACTAGTTCCGCCTTTTAGACTTTGAATTGCGCCTAGTTTTTCAAAAAGCGCCTGCGGCGACTTTTGGCACTTTTGCCAGCGTCACGTTTTGCGCCGCTTTCACAAGATAGAGGCCTGTATCTTACATGCAAAAAGAATAATCAAGTAAACCTTTCACATTTCCCATCATCATCTAACTAACTCTTTTTCTCCCTAAATAACACATTTTCAAGTCAGTTTGGTGAGGAATTACTTAAATTAAACTCAATTTCCCTCCAGCACAGTTCTCTAATTATTGAATTTATTCAGGTGGAAATTAGTCTGCAATGTCCTGTTTGTTTACCCAGCGCCACTAAGTTTGTTTGTTGTTGCTGTTGTTGTAGTTGTTAGCATTGTGACTACCTTCCGTTTACATACCGGCACATTTCGCTCTTAGCAGCTGTGAAAAAAGCTTAAAACACATCGTCATGAACAATAAAATGCTCAGAATCCATTAGGTGAGTGAACAAAACATGTAGACTGATGTAGGAAATACAAAATGTTTTTTTTTTTTCGATTGGTTTACGTTTTTTAAGGAAGCAAAAATCAGGTACAGGGCCTTTTGATCACCAAAATAACTGTTAGTTGCAGCCCAATAACCAATACATTTTGGAATAATGTGACAGAAGATTTATAGTCTATGAAAGTTATTTTACATGTTTTCTAGTCCAGTTATTCTGATTCTGGTTAGTTTATAGTCTACAAGTCATGATTATCACCTCATAAAATGATATTTAGTGAAACAAATTCGACCTTTTGATACTGTATGCATGGACTCATTACTCTGTATGATAATTTAGCTCATAAATAGAAATTCATCAAGCTAAAACTAATATTATTAGCACATTTAAGCCAGTTGTATTTGACATTTCCCGACAGTATTTAGTCTTGGTTTCTGGTGTCCTGTGTGTCTTTATATTGAGTTTCCTTTTGTTGCATCAGCTGGCACCTGCTCAGCTCCAGCGCTCATATTTCTGCCCGTGTAAGCATCGCGTCATGATACTCACACACACACACGACGAGGGCATTCAAACGATTTATTATGTTTAATGACAGGTGGACGTTGCACCGAAGCTGTGACTTGATCAAATTAAAATCATGCTTAATATTATCGCTCTAATCAATCATGAACGTTGTCTAGTCATAAAGGTATTTATTAAATTATTTTTGCATGAGACTGGTGCTTTGTTTGCCTCCCAAAATTTGGAGAACAGCCAGTACCACAGTGTTTGGTTCCTGTGTCCTCGTTTGAACTCACCTTCACTTTTTTATGTTCCCAATGAGGCCGTTATACACACACACACAAAGAAAACATTTACAGCATGTACTTATTTTTAAAAAAACAAGATGGCGTTTAAGCCTTTTCAACACTTTGGCACAGCACTTGTTTCACTGCATGGATTTCCCCCCTAATCTTTGTGTCACACTTTGAGAACCCACTAACTCAAGACTGTAGGTAGATAAATTGGCATATTGTCAATTATTTCTATTGCTTTTTTAAAGACACGTATGCCCCAAGTTCTTCAAAATTAACCGCAGATAACATTCTTAAAAGTATTTAATTTAATGTTTATTTTTACTTTCTGAAATCTAAAATTATTAATGTACCCCTGGTAAGTGCTAGTGTACCACCGAGGGTACCACAGGTTTTATGACCACACTCTACTCAGCTCTCATTCCAAATATTTCTTTCTATCTTATTTCATATTTGGTTTTCTCCTGTACTCGCCTAACACATAAGGACTGTCACGTCACACAAAGAATACAGAAGAGGACCTCCACTAAAAGTATTGGCCCCAAATAGTGCCTGTTTTTTGAAAATCACACCCACATTGTTAAACATAATCAATATTTGGCTTTAATAAAAGAACATATTTGGATATTTTTTTAACTTTATTAAATGTATAAATAGAGCTGGGCGATATTGACAAAAATTAATATCTGGATATTTTTTGGGCATATCTCAATAACGATATTCAGACGATTATTAGGTCAATAGGCTGCGTTGTAGACTGCAATGATGTTATGAATCTAGATGGTGAACAAGATTTCTGATTAATACCACTTAACTTTGTCATGAAATATCTAAAAGATCATTTCAAACTGTTTCAGTCTGGTGTATTACAACAAAAACAGACTTCGAACAAGATGTATAGAGCTGCAAACATCTGTGTGAAGTATTATTGGTCTGAAAAATGCTGGGATGTCACGTGAACGATGTGAAATGTTTGCAAATGAATGACAGAAGTGCAGACATATTACATTTATATCGTAAGTTGAAAGTTACTAGCATAATTTTTTCTATTTTCTATTCTTACAGGATTCTTTTTGTGGCAATTTTAACTATAAACGATATACTCAATATCAAATTTTTGGATATCTTGAAAACCACATTTACAATATTATCTAAAATTAGATATATTGCACAGTTCTATTTATACCTTAATTATAACATTTTGTCAGCTTGTTTCCATAGAAATGCTGCTCCTTTAGCTATAATAATACACAGCGTCGCATACAACTTATCTACTTGTATAAAAAAGTATTCCAAAGTACAACTTTAACTTTCCACCTGAACGCTACAATACCTGGGATAATACACTTTTGTCACGATTCGATATAATCACGATACAAGAGGCTGCGATAAACAATATATTGATATTCATTTATTTATTGTGATATTTTGTCAAAGAAATTAGAGTCATTTTGTATTGCAAAACAGTAGATTTATGGTTCATTTATGGTTTATGGTTCAGAGCTACAGTGTTGCAGAAATAATTCAAACAGTATTTACATTTTAACTCAAATGAATGTCTTCTCTTTTCTATGGATCCACTTGTGCTGATTGATAATGAAAAGTTTAGTGTGGACAATCCTGATGTATCTCATATGTTTTTGTTTTGTTTTACAGTGTTGAGGTGCTCGAAATCGCAGAAGTCTTTCCTTGTCCACCTTCTGAAAACTTGGATGCACAGGGCAAAGCCGACGTCAAAGAGAAAAAGGCAAGTTTTCTGCAACCAACAGTAGCTAAATTTACCCAAAGTAACAACTGAAGATAACACTTTGAGATCTGTTACTCACAACATGTCGCTCTTTCAATGTGTGTCAGTGTTTTGAAGAATTGGCACTGCATCAAAATATGTTTCTTTGTCCTTAATCTTACAAAGAACTGCAATTTTGTTATAGTAGATGCCACAAAATGAGCAAAAATCATAATTTACAAATGATACTACTCTTTTACCTGTAATAATTCACTGAAAACGTAATAAATGTAGACCGATAAGAGTGATAAAAAAGTGTCCAAAACGTGCTTGTGCTTTAGTGTACAATTGCATTTAATCTTAAAATTGAAAATGATTTAAAATGTGAAATTATGATGCAAGAATCCCTCGAAACACTGGGTCAGATCATAATTAGGTTTTAGTGATTAACTGTTTCATCATCCACTGATTTATGGCATTAATCTTAGTTGTTATATTTCATTTGATTACCTAAATTTATGACAGTTAAAGCTGTTAACATGGGCTTGGATAAGACACATTTCCCCTACAGAGCTGTGCCAAAAGTCGTAAGGTTGTTAATATATGATAACCCTAACTTTTGATCTTGATGAGCTAGTGGCACATTTTAAGCAACAGGTCACTTAACAGTATCGGCAATGTACATGTATGTTTGACTTAAATATGCATGATTTTCTTTTGTGTGTGTGCATTTGTTCTCTCCTTGTGCTTTTTCCAAGTTATAAGACAACTCTTTTCTGTCTGAGTGAATTTTAGCAGAAGGACATTTCTCTTGTTGTCAGCAGTAGCACAAGCATGTTTTTTCGTCCAATAGCAGTTACACACACACATACAGTTAGGCTTAATAATTTGTGCAAACAGTGTCTAAAGTAAAAAATAAAATAAAATCAATGCTCCTATGAAGACAAAACAAAAAGTAGCAGTTGCAGTCTTGTTACTTCATTTACTTAAATCTTGTTTTTTAAGTTAAGACAGCTGTGTTTTCGATGAGAGGGAAGAAAATCAAGTAGCAAATTGGGATCAAACAATTTGGGAGAAGAATATGATCTATTTTTGCCAGAATTCTTTAACAAGTTGGCTATTGTACTGGGTGTTGCTCTGCCTAAGGCCCAAAATCATTAGGATAGGCTCCAGTCACCTGCGACCCCGAATAGAAACAAGCACAAGCGGTAGAAAATGAAAAATGAAAATGAATGAATGAAGAGATTAAGCAATTTAGGAGAAAATGACAATCTATTTGTTTCCAGATCCCATAAGACAAAACTAAACACAAAACACAATTTTGATGTAACTAATAAATTGTTAGCCATGCCTCCGCTTTATTTCGTTTCACTCCAGCAACTAGGTCAAGAATTTCAGTGTTTGTTGCTGCTTGAATCAAGCTTGAGAAACAGAAAATAGGCGTTGACGTTAAAGAAGTAGCTGCCGGAAATTTAGATTAAAATATCACCTTTTTATGATGTGATGGTGCTGCTCTAGCCTGATGTATCAGCCAGTTTTGTTTCACTTTGTGGAAAGAGCAACGATACCTAACAAGGCTGTACCTCGTGGACTAAAACTGATGTGTTGGTCGCAGTAAATACGAAATGTCAGGAAAAAAACGGCAGTGATTGGTTTATGCGAAAAAGGACCCGCCTACCATAGAACAAACAAGCTCCAATGCTGAGACTTCAGACCATATTTCTATAAAGGGAAATTAAACCAGTTGATACATCAGGCTAATAAATTGTGCTATTGAGTTGACATTTTTGACATGTATTTCATTTTAAATTTTTCTGTCATTGCAGCACCACTTTTTGGACTGATAGTTTAACATATTATCTGTCCAATGTAAACGTAAAGATAAGATCATTCCATACAATCTTTCACTTACGCATTTTTCTGTTTGACACGGATCCCGTCTCCGATATTTGGCCTTAAGTGGACCCATTCAGTCTGATAACGTCGTGTCTTATCTCCTGATGTTCAGTCTGCAGCTTATCTCTCTGTCTCCTGCTTGGATCAGCAAACAGCCTTTTTTAACTGTCCAACACACGCAATGATAACACACTACATAAACGAACACTTCACCCACTTTTGCGTGTGTTCGAGGAAATCCACCACTGCAAGTCAGGCATCATTTTCACAAGCTTCTGCCTTTTTAACATACTAGCTTAGTCACATTATTTCAGAATTTTGATTCTTTAAATTGTTAATTTAGACATATTATTCTTTAATACTGAGACTACAGCAAAGCCGTTTATGAGTTTGTTTTTCTACTCGGTTTGACAGATCAAAATAAATATCCTACAATCAGCTTAAATAGGCCTGATATTTTACATTATTGATTCAGGTTATATTTTAGTTTTTATTTACTTATAGGCCACAGACATTAACTACAGTGTTCTAATGAAGTCCTGCTCCTTTAGTGGTTCTCTCACGTGGAGCTCTAGTCCTGACTCTGGTCCATGTTTAGTCCTGACTCTGTTTTTGTCCTGTTGGTTTTTTAGTCCTGACTCTGGTCCATGTTTAGTCCTGACTCTGGTCCATGTTTAGTCCTGACTCTGGTCCATGGTTTAGTCCTGACTCTGGTCCATGTTTAGTCCTGACTCTGGTCCATGTTTAGTCCTGACTCTGGTCCATGTTTAGTCCTGACTCTGGTCCATGTTTAGTCCTGACTCTGGTCCATGTTTAGTCCTGACTCTGGTCCATGTTTTAGTCCTGACTCTGGTCCGTGTTTAGTCCTGACTCTGGTCCATGTTTAGTCCTGACTCTGGTCCAGTGTTTTAGTCCTGACTCTGGTCCATGTTTAGTCCTGACTCTGGTCCATGTTTAGTCCTGACTCTGGTCACGTTTAGTCCTGACTCTGTGTTTTTCCTGTTTTTTTTTAGTCCTGACTCTGGTCACGTTTAGTCCTGACTCTGGTCCTGTGTTTAGTCCTGACTCTGGTCCATGTTTAGTTGACTCTGGTCCACGTTTATTGACTTTCCTTGTTGCTCTGTGTTTAGTCCTGCTCTGGTCCAGTTTAGTAAGACTCTGGTCCATGTTTAGTCCTGACTCTGGGCACCAGCAGGAGGCCGGTCCCTGAGGTCCTCAGAGTCCGAGATGGTTCATAAGGCACCAACATGTCAGAGATGTACTTTGGTGCTAGACCATGTAGAGACTTAAACACAAGCAGAGCGTTTTAAGTCTATTCTCACTGTCACTGAAGCCAATGCAAGGACCTAAGCACAGGACTAATTACTTTAGTTCAGTCTTTATTTGTCAGGGACCATGTACAAAATTCATTAATCTTAATAAAAGAGATGAACTGCACCAGATTTAGCTATTTCTACTTTAAATACATTTGTTCATTATACATAAGCAGTGAAATAGACAATTTCATTAAAACAACAACAATACTCATCACAAATAATTTCTAAACTATTTGTGATCGTACTTCCTGGTTCTGTTCAGGACTCGAGCAGTAGCGTTCTGGATGTACTGCAGCTGTTTCACAGCTCGTTTGGATAGGCCGGGTAGCAGGCCGTTACAATAGTCTAACCTACTGGAGACAAATGCATGGATAAGTCTCTCCAATTATTACACTTGATTTTGGCAATGTTTTAGATAGTAGAAAGCTGCTGATGTTATTGACTTGATGTTGCTGTTAAAGTTCAAGTCTGAGTCCATTTATACCCGGAGATTTGTAACTTGACTTGAAGGTTTTAGAGAGAGAGACTGAAGGTGACTGCTGACACTTTCTCTTTGTTTCTGTGGGCCAAAGATGATAACTTCAGTTTTGTCTGAATGTGTACTAAAGCCAATGAACACAGTGATTGATCCCTCACCTTCTCATATTGCAGCATCTGTTGGTGTCACACATCGAGGACCGTCTGAGCTCTCTGGCCGACAGTCGCGCTGCTCTTCAGACTGAGATCGAGGAGAATGCTCTGAGAGGAGAGGCGCTGCAGGGGCTGGTGCGTGAGCGCTGTTTACCTGTGGAGCTGGAGAGATACAACCTGTTCATGGGAGACCTGGAGCGAGTGGTCAGTCTGCTGCTGTGTCTGTCCGCACGGCTAGCACGAGTCCAGAACGCCCTGAGCACCGTGGACCAGCACACCGACGCAGAGGAGAAGGTATACAGGGTTATGGAGGGGATTTAAATATAAGTAACATGAAAGAATACAAAAACCTTCGAAAGACACACCAATATAATAATGCACATGTCTAATTTTTAGGCTTTCACCTTTAAAGCCTTGAGAAATGACGCACATCGACACCAGTGTACGCAGACACTTGGGTGAGATGGATCAAGTGTCTTGCCCAAGGACACAATGATAATACACTTTAGTCGTTCCACGCGAGGATGATTTTTAATCATCTAAGCTGTGTATTTTAGGCCTCCAAAAACAAAAACAAAACTGAGCCAGTCCACAGCTTAAATTTCCCAGGCTGAAAGGAGGCCTCAGCACCAGAGTTGCCAAGTTTGCTTCTTTTAAGGCGACTCTGAGATTCTTTTTTGAAAGGTTGCTTGTGAATTTAAATGTCGCGGGTTGCAGCTTTTTGGGCTTCTCCCTGAGCAACACTTTAATTTCAGAAACAAGGCGACGTTAGACTATTTTTCAAGAAAATAAATCCACTAATGACAAAAATATGGATTTTTAGCATATTTTCATGTTTTATGGTCTTTATTTTTGAAAACATACCATTTAAAGGACAAATATGATCACTCACTCACTTTGAAACTGCTCCTGAGCACCTGCACTTTGAAATCTCATGCACTAGAACAATTTAAAAACTGTAGTAAAGAGCACATGACAGTCCAATGCTTCCCACATCAAAAATTGAGTTAGAGCTCTGACTACTGACTACTAAGGTAAGGTAAACAATCAAACTGATCTTGTCTGATGTGCCAGTGTTTTTGAGGAGACGAAAGGTTCAGCTGTGTATTTTGATAAGGAAGCAATTTTAGAATTTAATTAAAAACTCAAAAAGTCAATTTGGCATATATATGTTCCTTTAAAATATGTGAGATCATTAACCCTCGTTTTGCTGTGCATATAATGTTTAATGTTTGCTGAAGTCGCTTGTTTTGGGCTTATTTTCAAAAGCTTGGTCGCTTGGTTGCTTTCTGAAAATCTCAGAAGTAATCAGAAGAAATATCACAAGTTTCTTTATACTTAATTTTAAAGTTAGATTTCTGACATGTTCCGCAATTAATTTTCTATATGATGAACTGAGCTCTGTAAATGCAAATTAAGATTTTAAAGAGAATTGTATCATTAAAAAACTACATTAGTTTTAAAGAAAACTGTGGTCTGTGGTAGTTCTGTTAAACATACAATGTTTAGAAAATGATGTTTACCTTGTTGTTTTTCCTCGAAGGTTGCAGCTTTCTTTGTGTGTTTAAAGCAGAAGTGGACAATTTGTTTTTCCTTGAGGGCAAATAGTTATGTTACAAATTCTCATTATTGCAAACACATTTCCATGAAATATGTGTCATTTATTTAATCTTTATTTTGTCTTTTTCTTATAATATTTTTTAAGAAGACAAATGCAGACACATATAGCTAAGACAATCTACATTAAGAAATATATCATGCCGGCAACCTGATTAAAGCAGGTCAAGAGTTGCACCTGGCCCCCAAAATGTGACTAGTGACTTTGACTTTGCATTTTTTATAAGTTTTTATTACAGAACAGTTACAGCTCTAACATGTTTGTCTCTCCTGGATGATGCAAACCTCCTTGTTATTGTGAAAAATGCCCCAAACCCTTGAGCTCCTTCAGTCATGTGATTGTCCCAGATCCTGTGTAAATGTGCTCCTGTCCTCACTGGCCCCGGGACACGCTCCTGTCCTGTCCTGATGTTTACTCAGATCTGCAAACAAACCGGAGCCTGGGAAAAGGTGAAGGGCAAAGCTAACGCAGCAAATGACCTGCTCTGGAATTCAAAATATGTCAATGCTTTTTATCTCCTTCTGCACTTATTCAATGCTTAATGCAGTTTTAAAACCGCAAGCAAACACATATAGCAAGATAAAGATATCAAAATGGATCTAATTGTCCAAAACAAGGCATTTAAATACAAATATGTCTTGTTATAGGAATGGAAAGTGACAGACAGCAAACTGGATGTGGTGCTTACTTAGTTGCAGCAAATTTCTTCTGGAATAAAACAGTAATAGTAGCAGTACGGCAAAAGACTTTTTTAACATGTTTTGTCATTTGATAGCAGTTGTATAGCATTGATTCTACTTCAATGTTTAAACCTTAAACTAAACAAAATTGATCAAAGATTCTCTTCAAAAATGCAAAACTGATAAGCTTGCTTTTGGGATTGTTTAATTTTACAAATTAAAAAAAAAGAATTTTCATTTGCTTATTTTTATTGTTGGAAAGTGATCATACATTTGTTTTTCAAGTACTGTAATTTCTGCCCTATTGAGCGCACCTGAATATAAGCCGCACCCACTAGATTTAAGTAAGAAAAATGATAAAGTACATATATAGGCCGCACTTGTTAATAGTAAGTCTATGAGAATCTATTATTTCGCTGCATTGCCGTATAAGCCACAGTGTTCAAAGCTTGTGAAAAAAGTAGCGGCTTATAATCCAGAAATTACGGTAAGTAAGTAGTGGGCAGAGATAGGTGGTAGGTGAGAACAGAACTTTTCTGAGCCTCAGTTACAGGACAATGCAAGATTACTCAAACATCCATGAATCATCAAAGTGCAGCTTTGAGTAAACTATTGATGGGAGAACATGGTTACAATCTCATAGAAGCACATTTTACACAGTCTCTTTTAATTAGCTCGATGCAAAGCGACACAGATCAAGCTCTGAAATATTTGGTGCTGTTTTATGTCCATAAATCATTGACAGGCTTTTTCTGAGCAGGTCTGCAGACAAATCAACAGCTAAAAGAACAGCTTTTCCTTGGAAACAAACAAAAAGAGCCCTCCTACAGGCCAATTAACAGTCTGTTCTGTGGCCACGCAAGCCTACTCTATAACCGAAATACAGATTTTTATTATTTGTTTCGTGCAAAGAAGACATACAAATGACAAAAACATGCTTTTACTCAAGACTATTTTTTGGTCAAAAACTTACACAGTGCAAAAGTATGGAACTTTTACCTTTAGAATAAAATGTAAAAGTCTTTTGTGTGTGGTTTTGAGTGAAATTTTATTAGTCAATTCCTTTCATAATCAGATTTTTAATGTTTTATTTATTTTTTATTTTTTTCAAACTTAAGACTTGAACACAAAATCCTTCCAATTCAAAGAAAAGTACATTTATTTTTTCAATCCTTTTTTAAAAATGTAGTCATGTAAAAAGCACAGATGCCTTCACTAACATGCAATGAACGTAAAACATATTCAGTTTAAAATGTGATAAAGTGAAGTACAGATACTTAATAATGCCGCTTTTGTACTTAGCTATGTTCCACAGTCTGAATATAGTTAGCTGTACATCATAAACTATTCTTTTTTGCACCTATTTTTTGTTGCAAGTATTTATGATATTAATCAATTCAAACAATTAACTTCCTAAAATCATTAACAGTCAGAGTTTCTATCCTCTTATATCATTACATCATTTCTCTATCACTTTACGTTTGCATGGATGCATTAAACTCCCCGTTAGCCGCTGAAAGCCTTCTTTGTGTCAGTAATGGCCGCATGCTCAGAGCTCGTTAGCAGCTTATGCCTTTTCCTCTTTTTTTTTTTTTTTTTCCTCCCGGTCGTTATCAGCGGCAGCAGTGGTATTTACACTGACTCACCGAAACTCCTGCTCAGTTTCGATGACATTTGCATCTCCCTGCCCTCTGTTGACTCAAGACAAGACTGCAGCTTCTCCCAAAGACTTAAGACGTGTGTACACAACAATGATCTTCTGCAAACAATTACATTCTTTAACCAATCATGGGAAAAGTCAGACAGCTTCTAAGAATGAAAGACGCTCATCCAAAAGCTCATTATTATTGTCAGAACACGCCTTTAAAGTGAATTACATGTTTCAAATTAAGAAAAACAAAAAGGTGAATGAGAAAAAGCCTTTGTGATGTGAAGTAACGCACATTTCTTCAAACAATGTCATAATTTCAACTAAAAGTCTTACTCCATCTATTCTTTATATAATACACATAATGCCCATTGTGTACACCTGTTTCTAGGCAACTTCCAGTTTAATTTTAGTTTTGTAAATTTGCTAAATATTGTAGGTTTTGCTTCTCCAATGTCCCCAAACTGTTTACATAGATAGCTATTAAAAAGTTTTATTTTTCACTTTAGGCTTCTTGCATGTCCTGTCTTATTCAGTAAACTGTTTTAGGTTGTTTTGCAAATGATGCAATTCTTGGATTTTTGTTTTGATAACAAGTTGTTCCTGATAAAATGTTACACAGGTCAAACTTGGCCTCTATGTGCAGAGCCAGTTTTCCCTTTACAGTAATGGTCCTCAACAGTACAAGATGCCATGGTTCCAGAAGTAAATTGCCCATTGTAAAGTGTCATAGCCTTTTCAAAAATATAAAATATCAAGAGTTTAAAGGTATCTCACGGGCTAGCCAGCTATGTTCACAGCAGAGTTAGCACATTTTTAGTTTTCAGTCTAAAAAGCACATCTATATTTTAAAATTCTGCAAAACGGCTTAATACTTTGTACATTATAAAGCTGCATAAAGAGATTTTAAACAGAAATGTAGGTTTTATACTCATGACTCTTCACAAAGCTGATTAGCCCCGAGGACATTTTCAAACTTTTACTATAATTGTTTTTTAACATGGGAGCCTGAGGTTGTTGAACCAGGAAGTGGGCGGTAACTGTTGAGCTTCATAACGTTAACATGGCCATGATAAATCTTGCTGTTATTAATACAGATGAATAAAATAATAGTTAAATACGTGAACGGGCTTAGCCACTTGTACAAATATTGTGTTGTTGACCGTTCAGGTTAGTGATGCACTGATAAAAGATATCGGTGCCGATATATGACATTCTGCTCTAAATCTAGAATCAGCCCCATTACTGGGTTTTTAATTGGACTTGAGAGATTAATTACAAACTGATCTCTGCAAGTGTAAATTAAGATTTTAAAGAGAATTGTATCAATAAAAGATTACATTGGGTTTAAAGAAAACTATGGTCTGTTGTTCAGAACATTATGTTTACCTTGTTGTTTTTCCTAGAAGGTTGCAGCTTTCTTTGTGTGTTTAAAGCAGAAGTGGACAATTATTTTTTAACCCTCGAGGACAATATTCAATCCAGAACAGTAGCTCAGGGCTGGACCGTGATCATGCGTGTAACAAATTCTCATTATTGCAAACACATTTCTGTAAAATATCTGTTATTTCATCTTTATTGTGTCAATTTATTGTGATATTTCTTAAGAAGACAAGTGCAGACACATGTTATAGAGCTAAGACAATCACATTAAGACATATATCATGCCGATCTATATGGGGCTTATCTAGAATCAGCTCCATGACTGGGTTTTTTTAATTGGACTTGAGAGATTAATTACTGGTTGATGTTGACCCTAGAACTTATCATTATGTTTGAAATTTTACTCAAATAAAGTGGTTACTGAATGTTAATGTTTGACATTTTCACCCCATAAATCTAATCTTTAGCCATTGTATTTTTAAATCTATAAATAGTAGTTTGTTTTTCTATTCCTTAAGGTATTTGGATTGAGAAATTAAAAGCAATGGAACCAATTGTGTCTGAATACTCTATGTAAAATGTTTTGCACCGAGTACGTTGCTTCTGCTGTGTCTACTGTGACTTGACATCCTTATCCATCTTTTTTCTCCCCTGCAGCAATCCCTGGACAGCCGCCACGTCTGCTGTGCAAACAGAGAGACGACGCCAAAGACTTGAGGACAACCTGGACCGGAGAGAGAGCCAGGTTTCTGCTTTCCTCTCCCGCCAGCTCAGCCCGGAACAGCTCCAGGAGTACAAGCGCCACGTCCAAACCAAGGCGTCGCTCCTGATCCGACAGAAGGACCTGGAGGAGAGGCAGAGGCTGGGAGAGGAGCAGCTGGAGGCCCTGTCCCACAGCCTGATCCACTGAAAGAAACTGAAGGAAACGACTCGGACACAGCAGTGGATGGATACTTTTGCACCGTCTGAACAGTACGAGTGGGTTTGAGAAGATGGAGACTCAATTATGGTACAACGAACTGTAAAGCGATGCCTTCATAGAGCTGATTAAGTTCACAAAGTGTCTACCCGATCCGTCTAAACGAAAACGCAAATGAACGAACTATTGCACAATTGTCAGAATTGGTCATTAGTAGAAAGCAACAAATTTGTACTTAAGCAAAACTTCTTCTTATATGACAGATTCGTATGCATTTCCAAATGAATAAATGCATTATGATCAAGCACTGAACACTGAGGTGTGGTGGGATGTGTCTGAAAACAAATCGGGAGAATATTTCACCAAAAATAAATGTCTTTTCTCAATAGACACAGACGGCAGCTGTGGAAATGCCGAGAATGATTCATATTCATTCAAATGGAAAAGCGCTTGATCCAACAGCCAAAACTAGCAACAATAGACACCAAAGCAAGTTCAATGCTAACAAGATAATAGCGCCGCCTGCTGTATTTTCACATTGCCTGGGTTGGACTAGCGTTGTGATGTTTTTTGTTGTCGGAAATCTGGATAACTATTATTATTGCGTGCGACGTGAAGGGGAAAAACATCAAACTGCTGTACATAGGGATGCATGGCACGACTGGAGTCAGATGCTCAAATACTAAAGTTCGGAGACTGTAAATAACCACTGTGCGGTGGTGAGTTAATAGAAACACAATTGGACTCTACCTTAAGTTATAAGTGTGGCCAAAAGAACCACAAACATGAGAGAGGCTATTTACCAGTCCCCAAAGTAAGACTAACTCTAAATTATTCATGCAGAAATGTGTCTCTGGTCATTTGAAATGCTGATGTTAATTCTTTTGTATCATAGCAGTAATTTTAAAGCACTGAGAGTGATTTTACTTTAGTGCACCAGCATTTCTACTAAACTTCTAAACTTAACAAAGCCTAATTAACAACAGGTGCCAAATTCAGTCTGAATGCTACGGATTTTCCACATCCAGACAGTACGAGCTCATCAGAGGGAAAGATAAAAAGTTTAACAATGACATAACACAACCAAAATACGAAATGAAAATAATAAGCTACAGACAGTCCAACGCTCAGGTGAGTCCGCTTTGGGCACTATTGTTGGGTCTAAGTTGTGGCTTTATTTTTTGGAGAAATTAACAAGTAGAGTGAAGTTGCCTATCACTTTACTTTGTAGTTTCCCCCTTTAATGAAACTAGCATTTGACGTCGTCACAACAAAAAATGTCACGATGACGCTTGTCCGACCCCGAGAACTGACAAAGAAGTTTACTTTTCTGAGATAATTAAGACTCACTTGTGACACAACTTGAATTAGTTGAGCTCAAATGCTCTTAATTCACCAGGAAATGTTTTAAAAGAGTGAAAAAGTTGTGTTTCCCATGAACCACGCCCCCAAAATGGCTTGTTGTCGTCTGTATCTATGCTAACGCTAAAGCTAATCAAATTAAAATCAACTTCTAAACTGATTAAAGGCAACTAGCACATTCATCTGACAATTTCAAAAAAGTCGTTTAGCAACAAAAAAAGTGTAGAGTCAGTAAATTTTCATGCTAGTTAGCAGTTTGGTTGCTAGGTTAGCTTGGTTGCTAAGTTAGTTTGGTTGCTAGGTAGTGGAACCAGGATGTAAAATCTCAAAAAACTACAAAATTAGGACAGTGATTAAGTTTAGAGGAATGATTAAGTTTAGAAAAAGGGTTTGGGTAAAGGTTAAGATAAAAGATTAACAGTTTAAGCCAGTTTAGCAACAGAAATAAACTCATCACCATGGCAACCCGCTAGCACTGACTATCTAGCTAGCACTAGCCAACTGCTTTTGCTTAAGTACATTTTTTGCTGCTCTATTAAGACAAAACAAAATTCAGTTTTTTCTTACACCTCTGTCTTTTTTGTAAATGTATTTATTCCACTTTATGTTTTCGAACTTGGAGACTCATCAACACTGAAGAAACCAACTCAAATTTGCCGTAAAAGAAGCTCTATCAATTCATAATCAATTCTGGCAAAAGACAATTGTGTTTTTTTCAAGGATATCAATAATTTTCTGCCTTATTGATATTTTATGGACATTTTAGCTTGGAGAGTGCCTTGTTTTTGACTTGCCGTGAACTCGCTTTTCCCCACAGAAGATCTTTTTCACAATTTTACCGTAAAAGCCCCAAATCTGCAACATCGGATACTGAACATAAGCTTTAAGATTTGGACCTGAGAAGACGGCAAAGACTTCTTCTTCTAGCGGACAATGTCGTGTTTATAGATGTAGATTGTTTTTTATTGTATATTTTAAATGTTTCGAATTAAGGCACTAAAAACCAAAAAAGGTGAATGAGAAAAAAAGCACTTTGTAATGTAAAATAATGCACATTTCTTCAAAAAACAATGTTATGATTTCAAGAAGTCTTACTCCATCCATTCTTTTGTATGGTACACGTAAAGGGCCATTGTGTGCGTCTGTTTCCGGCCAATTCTAGTTTAATTTTATCTTCTTTTCTTTTTGTAAACTTGCAAAACATCGTAGGGTTTGCTTCTCCATTGTTTCCAAACTGCACACGATACTGTACTTGAAATGCTTTTTAGATAAAAAATTTTAGTCTTAAAAAGTAGTAGCTTCTACCTCCACGTTATAGCTTCTTCTCCACGGTTTTATGAAGGATCAGTTTCACATTTTAGCTTCTGTTAAGCCTTTTTCAGACCTGGCAGAGAAATCTGTGATGATGTTATAAAGCTAGTTTTTGTACTTTGAAAAGAACGATTTAAAGGAACCATATGGGAGATGCACAACTACAAAAGGTTTACAAAAGATATTACAATCACAGATGAACTTGGGTTGCCAAATGGTCCAGGTATTGAAGATTATAAGCTACTGACCAATCAGGAACAAGGTTTGCGATGAGCCATAACATCATAGTCATGAGAACTGTGTGGAGACAAGTGCATGAGCCTATCACAGACAGTTGTGTCTGTGTCGTGGTGCAACATCAGTTTAAACTCAAACATGTTCCTGACTCGTGGTATAAAATCAGCTTCAGGCTTCTAGAAACCAAACTGGCAACAAAAAGAGTCATGTGAGGCTAGCGCTGGGTGATGTTGACAAAAATGAATATCTAATTATTTGACACACATCTCGATTACGATATATTTATTCTTTCAAACCAAGCATCAAGCATGTCTTTAAATGTATTATTTGAAATTTAATGATTAGAAAAGTTGGGCTGGATTGACCATAGACATTTAGTCGACTTAAGACATGTGCTACCCAAGTCAAAACTAGCCTCAGTGTCTCAATAATCTGACCAATCATCTGACCCAAACTGCATTCGCAAGTCACAAGATCAGATGTTTGTATACTAATTAACAACTTATAAAAAATTTTCTCTTATAAGAATAATAATTATTATTACTATAATATTCGCTGTCTAATTTATTCGCTGTTTTATTCCAAATACATTGTTAGATGCAACACAAAATTAGGTTTGGTCCTTGGCATGTTGCAAATCATCAAGCTAATTTAAGTTCAAATTAAAGTTTAGATGAAAAAAATGTTTGGGCTCCACTGATTTAAAGGGCTAGAAAATTATGCTTGTGAAATGTTCTTAATCTGTTTCTTTTTTACAATCAACATATTCTCACTTTTCTCCAACAAACTGGTTCTTAAATTGTGTTATTTACATTCACATCTGATCAAATCTGACAGAAAACGCATCATTATCCAAGGTCTGAAAAGGGCTTAATATTTCAAACTCTTAATATAAATAAACTCTTGTGTCATGGACCTGTTTAACATTGCTTCATATTTGTTGGTTTGATTTACGGAGCGTGGTCTGTCCGGTTCGTCAGATCACAAATAGAGGTAGCGTAACTTTGTACGTGCAACAGTTCAGACATTTAAACAAAGATGACGCTGCAATCTTGTGAGAGTTTGGACAAAAAGTCATCGTTTTAAATAACCTGGAGTGATGGAACCACAACGAGGCAGATATCATGTGACTGCCTCTGCTTAAAAAAATCTAAATAATGTGTTCAAGTTTTAAAATAGACTTTGTTTTGGATACTGGGCATTCCTGACAGTTTTCTCTTTTCTAAATGAATGCTTCCTTTTAAGCCTCCAAGCGTATTTTTCTTGGGAAATGTATGACTTCAGCCTCAGGAGCTGTCTAAACAAAAGTGTGTTTAGTTAAGTAGTTAAGAAGAACAAGGACAATGTAAAGGAAGCTACATCTGGGTTAATCTCTAAAGCTGCACTATGTAGTTTTCTCTGATGAAGTGCTGTCATTTATTTCATTTAGTGACCATGTGTAAATCCTACATCAGAAATATTATATAGTGCATCTTTATCATGTACATCAGTGATTCTCAAACTGTTCAAGTGCATTTACCACCTCAAAATGCAAAGTGTGGTTTTATTTTACCACCTTATATGGAGCAAACCTATTTTCCATAAACGCCTGACTAATATTACAATTTAAAATTAATCTGTTTCTCTTTGTGAAGCTGAGGCTGTGTAGTTTTGACTTTTAATGACGAAATTCAGACATACATTTTTGCCTGAATTTAGTTTGGTAAATAAAAGGAGCAGTGAAGCTGGTGTTTGCAGTCAGAGCTTGAATGACACTAATTTGGGCATGTTTTTTCGGTTTTTGAACTTGATAAAATTAAAAGGTTAAGGCGAAGTCATAAAAACTTTCCCTGGGTTCGATCTACGGGTGCTTCGGTTTCCCCCACCACTAAAAACATGTACAATAAGCTCCACCTCTCTCCCTTACCTAACCTGGTTAAACAAAAGTCAATAAAAAGAAATGTCCTATTACATTTGTTTCAATTTTGATTTTTTTTTTTTTTTCTAGATTTAGAGAAAGATTGATTTGACTCTAAAGCAGGGGTGCCCAAACATTTTTCCTTGGTGGGCCAAAATTTGCTGATTTTTTCTTCGCGGGCCAAAATGTATTGCATTGAAGAGTGCCGAGGGCCAAACATAATTTTGTTCGCCATTCAAAAAAACATTTTGAGAAGAGATGAAGATTAAAATATCTTTTATTAACAAGTTTTAAGAGATTGCACATGAATTTGTCATTTTACAGTCTTTTCAGCACAAAATTGAATCAAGCAGTTAGTCCTAACAAACCTGAACAACCCTTCGCGGGCCAATTGAACCATCTGGCGGGCCGAATTTGGCCCCCGGGCCCCACTTGGGCACCCCTGCTCTAAAGCATTGTTTGGTGGCCCAAATGGAAGAATTGGAAAAGTCGACTGATTCAGGACTGACCTAGCAGAGTTTTTTTTAAGTTGAGTCTAATTGAAAGTTAAGATATACTTTATTAATCCTTTAAAGCACCAAGGGAACATGTGCGGTATCTCCCACCTTTTCCTGTATTTTCAATTTTATTAGTTTTCTCATAAAAATAAACTAACATCTGTCCATTTAGAAGAGAGGGTTTGTTAGTTGATGTAACTCTTTTAGTTACAGTGAAATCAGACATTCTGAGATGACTCTGTGCCTGTTTAAATGCTCTTCTGATGAACAAAAAATATCTATACATTTAAAAAAAAAAAATTAATAGACTTTTTAATGGGCCTCGTCTAAACTTTTTGAACCTACTTTATGTCCCTAATTGTCAAATTCATCTTTTGAAGAATTATCAAAACCCAAATTTTGCTCAAACTAGTGTTATTCTGGCTGCAGCTAGTGCCACCAGCTTTACTCTAGTCTATGTTTATCAAAGAAAATCTAGGCTTTTAATGAAAAAAGGCTGGTTCCTTATGGGGTAATTCCTTGTGAGGGCAATTAATTCTCTTGCTTTTTCTGTCAATGCACTGGGACAACCTGTCAGGAGCTGTGAGCGCCACAGTGCAGCGTTCAAGGATCCATCTGCTTGGTCAGGACTACTGTAGCTGGAGATTTTTCTTATGATGCATGAATTGGTTGGGAAGAGAAACCAGAGTGCTTAGAGGAAACCACCCAGACACAGGGAGAAACTCCTTGGTGTGAAGTATGAGTGCTGGCCACTCACTACTAAACAAGGTCAACAAATAATCCTAATCTGATCTAAAGTAGGCTATAACTTCACTAAGAATAAACCAAAAATAAAGAATTAAACTCAAAATGCTCAGAAGACTCATCAGCCGTACTTGCACCACAGTTTGAAAACCACTGCATTAAACTTCCTGAGTCATTGTCCTCTTGTTTTCTCTGGTTGATGAAAGTGCATAGGGGCTGTTTTTTTTCCGTAAATAGGATTATTCTTGTTTAGTGGGGGATTTAGTTTCAGATTCCGGACGTGTGTAAGATTCAACTGAACCGTTTTGAATGCACCGATGATAAGACACTACATTTCCAACAATAACACTGTTTTTTTCTGCTTATAAATCTGAGTTTGTCTTGTGCCTATTTGGAGTTGTAAATTTCATGTTTGTATTGTGAATAAATTAAGCTGCAAACAAAGTGTTGCGTTTTCTTAGTTTTCTTGAGGTAACCCGAGCATCACATGTCAGAAATTGAGAAGCAATTTCACATTTAGATCACAACCAAGAAAATTTTAATTCTTACACTATTACATTTCAATTTTTTATTTTCTGGTTCAAGTCATCTATGCTTCAAATATAAAATTGACACCATCACTGAGATTTGTGAGACCACAGAACTGCTTTAGAGTAGTAAGTTACTGCCATCTAGTAGCTGGACATAAGAACTACAAAAATTATACATTATGCAGTAGTATACTAAACTGTTATGTGAAAAAGTTGGTTGTATGAAAATGATAATGTACAGTTACTGCTAAAGTTGCATCTAAATGTGCATAACGTGCATATGTATTGTTAATATTTACTGTCACAAAAACAAGTAAAGAACTCAACTGCAAATATTGTTAATTTATCAATTTACAAATAGCAGAGTACAAAGTATTGGGGATTTGGCCTATTATANTTTGTATTTTCAAGTAAGTAAGTAGTGGCAGAGATAGGTGTAGGTGAGAACAGAACTTTTCTGAGCCTCAGTTACAGGACAATGCAAGATTACTCAAACATTCATGAATCAATCAAAGTGCAGCTTTGAATAAACTATTGATGGGAGAACATGGTTACCAACTCATAGAAGCACATTTTAATTAGCTCGATGCAAAGCGACACAGATCAAACTCTGAAATATTTGGAGCTGTTTTATGTCCATAAATCATTGACAGGCTTTTTCTGAGCATGTCAGCTGTCGAATCACTTTACAGCTAAAGAACAGCTTTCTATGGAAAACACAAAAAGAGGCCCTCCTACAGGCCAATTAACAGTCTGTTCTGTGGCCACGCAAGCCTACTCTATACCGAAAATACAGATTTTTATTATTTGTTTCGTGCAAAGAAGACATACAAATGAAAAAACATGCTTTTACTCAAGACTATTTTTTGGTCAAAAACTTACACAGTGCAAAAGTATGGAACTTTTACCTTTAGAATAAAATGTTAAAGTCTTTGTGTGTGGTTTGAGTGAAATTTTATTAGTCAACTCCTTTCATAATCAGATTTTAATGTTTTTATTTTTATTTTTTTCAAACTTAAGACTTGAACACAAAATCCTTCCAATTCAAAGAAGTACTTTTTTTTTCAATCCTTTTTAAAAAAATGTAGTCATGTAAAAAGCACAGATGCCTTCACTAACATGCAATGAACGTAAAACATATTCAGTTTAAAATGTGATAAAGTGCAGTACAGATACTTAATAATCGCTTTTGTACTTAGCTATGTTCCACAGTCTGAATATAGTTAGCTGTACATCATAAACTAGTCTTTTTTTATACCTATTTTTGTGTTGCAAGTATTTATGATATTAATCAATTCAAACAATTAACTTCCTAAAATCATTAACAGTCAGAGTTTCTATCCTCTTATATCATTACATCATTTCTCTATCACTTTACGTTTGCATGATGCATTAAACTCCCCGTTAGCCGCTGAAAGCCTTCTTTGTGTCAGTAATGGCCGCATGCTCAGAGCTCGTTAGCAGCTTATGCCTTTTCCTCTTTTTTTTTTTTTTTCCTCCCGGTCGTTATCAGCGGCAGCAGTGGTATTTACACTGACTCACCGAAACTCCTGCTCAGTTTCGATGACATTTGCATCTCCCCTGCCCTCTGTTGACTCAAGACAAGACTGCAGCTTCTCCCAAAGACTTAAGACGTGTGTACACAACAAATGATCTTCTGCAAACAATTACATTCTTTAACCAATCATGGGAAAAGTCAGACAGCTTCTAAGAATGAAAGACGCTCATCCAAAAAGCTCATTATTATTGTCAGAACACGCCTTTAAAGTGAATTACATGTTTCAAAGAAAACCAGATAAGGTGAAAGAGAAAAAAGCACTTTGTGATGTAAAATAACGCACTTTTCTTCAAACAATGTCATAACTAAAAAACTAAAAAGTCTTACTCCATCTATTCTTTTATACATATAAATACACATAATGCCCATTGTGTACACCTGTTTCTAGGCAACTTCCAGTTTAATTTAATTTTTGTAAATTGCTAAATATTGTAGGTTTGCATCTCTGATGTCCCAAATCTATTTTTACATAGAAAGCTATTAAAAGGTTTTTAGAAAGTTTTTCACTTCAGATCCTTGCATATCCTTCTTATTTAACTGTTTTTGGTTTTGCAAATGATGCAATCCTTGGATTTTTGTTTTGATAACAAGTTGTTCCTGAAAAAATGTTACACAGGTCAAACTTGGCCTTCTATGTGCAGAGCCAGTTTTCCCTTTACAGTAATGGTTCAACAGTACAAGATGCCATGGTTCCAGAAGTAAATTGCCCCATTGTAAAGTGTCATAGCCTTTTCAAAAAATATAAAATATCAAGAGTTTTAAAGGTATCTCACGGGCTAGCCAGCTATGTTCACAGCAGAGTTAGCACATTTTTAGTTTTCAGTCTAAAAAGCACATCTATATTTTAAAATTCTGCAAAATGGCTTAATAACTTTGTACATTATAAAGCTGCATAAAGAGATTTTAAAAAAAATGTAGGTTTTATACTCATGATCTTCACAAAGCTGATTAGCCCGAGGACATTTTCAAACTTTTACTATAATTGTTTTTTAACATGGGAGCCTGAGGTTGTTGAACCAGGAAGTGGCGGTAACTGTTGAGCTTCATAACCGTTTACATGGCCATGATAAATATGTATTATTTAAGTATTAATACAGATGATTAAATTAATAAATAGTTATAATACTTAGGTGAACAGGCCTAGCCACTTGTACAAATATTGTGTTGTTGACAGTTGAGGTTAATGATGCACTGATAAAAGATATCGGTGCCGATACATGACATTCTGCTCTAAATCTAGAATCAGCCTCATTACTGGGTTTTTAGTTGGACTTGAGAGATTAATTACAAACTGATCTCTGCAAGTTAAATTTTAAAGAGAAATGTATCAATAAAAGATTACATTGGGTTTAAAGAAAACTATGGTCTGTTGTTCAGAACATTATGTTTACATTGTTGTTTTCCTAGAAGTTGCAGCTTTCTTTGTGTGTTTAAAGCAGAAGTGGACAAATTATTTTAACCTCGAGGACAATATTCAAATCCAGAACAGTAGCTCAGGGCCGGACCGTGATCATGCGTGTAACAAATTCTCATTGTTGCAAAACACATTTCTGTAAAATATCTGTTATTTCATCTTTATTGTGTCAATTTATTGTGATATTTCTTAAGAAGACAAGTGCAGACACATGTTATAGAGCTAAGACAATCAACATTAAGACATATATCATGCCGATCTATATGGGGCTTATCTAGAATCAGCTCCAAGACTTTAATTAATTACTGGTGATGTTGACCCTAGAACTTATCATTATGTTTGAAATTTTACTCATATAAAGTGGTTACTGAATGTTAATGGTTACCTGCTGAAAAGTTAAGTTAAATAACACTGTATGATCAATTTTCTAATAGGTTTTGTGTGGTTTTAGAAGTATTGCGTGTCGACACTAGGCCCAAATATTTTAACTTCTGTCTAAACTAAAAATGTGGAATCGGTGCATTCTTAGTTCAGACAATAATGTTCCTTTATTTTATCTATTAATATCCTTCCAGCAGCTAATCCAATGCCAGCGGTATTTTTAAATCTATAAATATTAGTTACTAGTTTTCTAAATACCATAATTACCTGAATATAAGCTGCACCAACTAGATTTAAATTAAACAAGGTATAAATTGTATACAGTAAAGGTCGCACTTCTTAATATAATTTAGCTGCATCTTGGTCAAGCCTCAGAGTTCAAAGCTTGTGAAAAAAATAGTCTTATTTTTCAGAGATTACAGTAACTATTTTGACATTTTCACCCCATAAATCTAATCTTTAGCCAGTTGTATTTTTAAATCTATAAATAGTAGTTTGTTTTTCTATTCCTTAAGGTATTTGGATTGAGAAATTAAAAGCCAAAGGAACCAATTGTGTCTGAATACTCTATGTAAAATGTTTTGCACCGAGTACGTTGCTTCTGCTGTGTCTACTGTGACTTGACATCCTTATCTGTCTTTTTCTCCTCTGCAGCAATCCCTGGACAGCCGCCACCGTCTGCTGTGCAAACAGAGAGACGACGCCAAAGACTTGAAGGACAACCTGGACCGGAGAGAGAGCCAGGTTTCTGCTTTCCTCTCCCGCCAGCTCAGCCCGGAACAGCTCCAGGAGTACAAGCGCCACGTCCAAACCAAGGCGTCGCTCCTGATCCGACAGAAGGACCTGGAGGAGAGGCAGAGGCTGGGAGAGGAGCAGCTGGAGGCCCTGTCCCACAGTCTGATCCACTGAAAGAAACTGAAGGAAACGACTCAGAACACAGCAGCGGATGGGATACTTTTGCACCGTCTGAACAGTACGAGTGGGTTTTGAGAAGATGGAGACTCAATTATGGTACAACGAACTGTAAAGCGATGCCTTCATAGAGCTGATTAAGTTCACAAGTGTCTACCCGATCCGTCTAAACGAAAACGCAAATGAACGAACTATTGCACAACTTGTCAGAATTGTCATTAGTAGAAAGCAACAAATTTTACTTAAGCAAAACTTCTTCTTATATGACAGATTCGTATGCATTTCCAAATGAATAAATGCATTATGATCAAGCACTGAACACTGAGGTGTGGTGGGATGTGTCTGAAAACAAATCGAGAGAATATTTCACCCAAAAATAAATGTCTTTTCTCAATAGACACAGACGGCAGCTGTGGAAATGCCGAGAATGATTCATATTCATTCAAATGGAAAAGCGCTTGATCCAACAGCCAAAACTAGCAAACAATAGACACCAAAGCAAGTTCAATGCTAACAAGATAATAGCGCCGCCTGCTGTATTTTCACATTGCCTGGGTTGGACTAGCGTTGTGATGTTTTTTGTTGTCGGAAATCTGGATAACTATTATTATTGCGTGCGACGTGAAGGGGAAAAACATCAAACTGCTGTACATAGGGATGCATGGCACGACTGGAGTCAGATGCTCAAATACTAAAGTTCGGAGACTGTAAATAACCACTGTGCGGTGGTGAGTAAATATAAACATAATGTGACTAGACCTTAAGTTATAAGTTTGGCCAAAAGAACCACAAACATGAGAGAGGCTTATTACCAGTCACCAAAGTAAGACTAACTCTAAATTATTCATGCAGAAATGTGTCTCTGGTCATTTGAAATGCTGATGTTAATTCTTTTGTATCATAGCAGTAATTTTAAAGCACTGAGAGTGATTTTACTTTAGTGCACCAGCATTTCTACTAAACTTCTAAACTTAACAAAGCCTAATTAACAACAGGTGCCAAATTCAGTCTGAATGCTACGGATTTTCCACATCCAGACAGTACGAGCTCATCAGAGGGAAAGATAAAAAGTTTAACAACGACATAACGCTACCAAAATACAAAAGAAAATAATAAGTAAGACAGTCCAACGCTCAGGTGAGATTCCCTGTTTGACTATTGTTGGGTCTATTTGTGGCTTTATTTTTTGGAGAAATTAACAAGTAGAGTGAAGTTGCCTGTCACTTTATTTCTAGTTTTCCCCTTAAGTGAAATACCATTTGGCGTAGCTACAACAAAAAATGTCACAATGACGCTTGTCCGACCCCGACTAAGAAGTTTACTTTTCTGAGATAATTAAGACTCACTTGTGACACAACTTGATTTTTTTTTTTTTTTTTTTTTTTTTTTTTTTTTTTTTTTTTTTTTTTTTTTTTTTTTTTTTTTTTTTTTTTTTTTTTTTTTTTTTTTTTTTTTTTTTTTTTGTTAATTAGTTGAGCTCAAAATGCTCTTAATTCACCAGGAATGTTTTAAAAGAGTGAAAAAGTTGTGTTTCCCAATGAACCACGCCCCCAAAATGGCTTGTTGTCATCTGTATCTATGCTAACCTAAAGCTAATCAAATTAAAATCAACTTCTAAACTGATTAAAGGCAACTAGCACATTCATCTGACAATTTAAAAAGGCGTTTAGCAACAAAAAAAGTGTAGAGTCAGTAAATTTTCATTCTAGTTAGCAGTTTGGTTGCTAGGTTAGCTTGGTTGCCAAGTTAGTTTGGTTGCTAGGTAGTGGAACAGGATGTAAAATCTTAAAAAACTACAAAATGGGACGTGATTGAGTTTAGAGGAATGGTAAGTTTAGAAAAAGGGTTTGGGTAAAGGTTAAGATAAAAAATTAACAGTTTAAGCTAGTTTAGCAACAGAAATAAACTCATCACCATGGCAACCCGCTAGCACCTGACTATCTAGCTAGCACTAGCCAACTGCTTTTGCTTAAGTACATTGTTTGCTGCTCTATTAAGACAAAACAAAATTCAGTTTTTTCTTACACCTCTGTCTTTTTTGTAAAATGTATTTATTCCACTTTATGTTTTCGAACTTGGAGACTCGCAACACTGAAGAAACCAACTCAAATTTGCCGTAAAAAGAAGCTCTATCATTCATAATCAATTCTGGCAAAAGACAATTGTGTTTTTTTCAAGGATATCAATAATTTTCTGCCTTATTGATGTTTTATGGACATTTTAGCTTGGAGAGTGCCTTGTTTTTGACTTGCCGTGAACTCGCTTTTCCCCACAGAAGATCTTTTCCACAATTTTACCGTAAAAGCCCAAATCTGCAACATCGGATACTGAACATAAGCTTTAAGATTTGGACCTGAGAAGACGGCAAAGACTTCTTCTTCTAGCGGACGATGTCGTGTTTATAGATGTAGATTGTTTTTTTATTGTATATTTTAAATGTTTCGAATTAAGGCACTAAAAACCAAAAAAGGTGAATGAGAAAAAAGCACTTTGTAATGTAAAATAATGCACATTTCTTCAAAAAACAATGTTATAATTTCAAGAAGTCTTACTCCATCCATTCTTTTGTATGGTACACGTAAAGGGCCATTGTGTGCGTCTGTTTCCGGCCAATTCTAGTTTAATTTTATCTTTTTTTCTTTTTGTAAACTTGCAAAACATCGTAGGGTTTGCTTCTCCAGTGTATCCAAACTGCACACGATACTGTACTTGAAATGCTTTTTAGATAAAAATTTTAGTCTTAAAAAGTAGTTATCTTCTACCTCCACGTTATAGCTTCTTCTCCACGGTTTTATGAAGGATCAGTTTCACATTTTAGCTTCTGTTAAGCCTTTTTCAGACCTGGCAGAGAAATCTGTATGATGTTATAAAGCTAGTTTTTGTACTTTGAAAAGAAATTTAAAGGAACCATATGGGAGATGCACAACTACAAAAGGTTTACAAAAGATATTACAATCACAGATGAACTTGGGTTGCCAAATGGTCCAGGTATTGAAGATTAAAGCTACTGACCAATCAGGAACAAGGTTTGAGATGAGCATAACTCATAGTCATGAGAACTGTGTGGAGACAAGTGCATGAGCCTATCACAGACAGCTGTGTCTGTGTCGTGGTGCAACATCAGTTTAAACTCAAACTGTTCCTGACTCGTGGTATAAAATCAGCTTCAGGCTTCTAGAACCAACTGGCAACAAAAAGAGTCATGTGAGGCTAGCGCTGGGTGATGTTGACAAAAATGAATATCTAATTATTTGACACACATCTCGATTACGATATATTTATTCTTTCAAAGCATCAAGCATGTCTTTAAATGTATTATTTGAAATTTAATGATTAGAAAAGTTGGGCTGGATTGACCATAGACATTTAGTCGACTTAAGACATGTGCTACCCAAGTCAAAACTAGCCTCAGTGTCTCAATAATCTGACCAATCATCTGACCCAAACTGCATTCGCAAGTCACAAGATCAGATGTTTGTATACTAATTAACAACTTATAAAAAATTTTCTCTTATAAGAATAATAATTATTATTATATAATATTCGCTGTCTAATTTATTCGCTGTTTTATTCCAAATACATTGTTAGATGCAACACAAAATTAGGTTTGGTCCTTGGCATGTTGCAAAATCATCAAGCTAATTTAAGTTCAAATTAAAGTTTAGATGAAAAAAATGTTTGGGCTCCACTGATTTAAAGGGCTAGAAAATTATGCTTGTGAAATGTTCTTAATCTGTTTCTTTTTTACAATCAACATATTCTCACTTTTCTCCAACAAACTGTTCTTAATTGTGTTATTTACATTCACATCTGATCAAATCTGACAGAAAACGCATCATTATCCAAGGTCTGAAAAGGGCTTAATATTTCAAACTCTTAATATAAATAAACTCTTGTGTCATGGACCTGTTTAACATTGCTTCATATTTGTTGGTTTGATTTACGGAGCGTGGTCTGTCCGGTTCGTCAGATCACAAATAGAGGTAGCGTAACTTTGTACGTGCAACAGTTCAGACATTTAAACAAAGATGACGCTGCATCTTGTGAGAGTTTGGACAAAAGTCATCGTTTTAAATAACCTGGAGTGATGGAACCACAACGAGGCAGATATCATGTGACTGCCTCTGCTTAAAAAAATCTAAATATGTGTTCAAGTTTTAAAATAGACTTTGTTTTGGATACTGGGCATTCCTGACAGTTTTCTCTTTTCTAAATGAATGCTTCCTTTTAAGCCTCCAAGCGTATTTTTCTTGGGAAATGTATGACTTCAGCCTCAGGAGCTGTCTAAACAAAAGTGTGTTTAGTTAAGTAGTTAAGAAGAACAAGGACAATGTAAAGGAAGCTACATTGGGTTAATCTCTAAAGCTGCACTATGTAGTTTTCTCTGATGAAGTGCTGTCATTTATTTCATTTAGTGACCATGTGTAAATCCTACATCAGAAATATTATATAGTGCATCTTTATCATGTACATCAGTGATTCTCAAACTGTTCAAGTGCATTTACCACCTCAAAATGCAAAGTGTGGTTTTATTTTACCACCTTATATGGAGCAAACCTATTTTCCATAAACGCCTGACTAATATTACAATTTAAAATTAATCTGTTTCTCTTTGTGAAGCTGAGGCTGTGTAGTTTTGACTTTTAATGACGAAATTCAGACATACATTTTTGCCTGAATTTAGTTTGGTAAATAAAAGGAGCAGTGAAGCTGGTGTTTGCAGTCAGAGCTTGAATGACACTAATTTGGGCATGTTTTTTTCGGTTTTTGAACTTGATAAAATTAAAAGGTTAAGGCGAAGTCATAAAAACTTTCCCTGGGTTCGATCTACGGGTGCTTCGGTTTCCCCCACCACTAAAAACATGTACAATAAGCTCCACCTCTCTCCCTTACCTAACCTGGTAAACAAAGTCAATAAAAAGAAATGTCCTATTACATTTGTTTCAATTTGATTTTTTTTTTTTTTCTAGATTTAGAGAAAGATTGATTTGACTCTAAAGCAGGGTGCCCAAATTTTCCTTGGTGGGCCAAAATTTGCTGATTTTTCTTCGCGGCCAAAATGTATTGCATTGAAGATGCCGAGGCCAAACATAATTTTGTTCGCCATTCAAAAAACATTTGAGAGAGATGAGATTAAAATATCTTTTATAACAAGTTTTAAGAGATTGCACATGAATTTTGTCATTTAAGTCTTTTCAGCAAAATTGAATCAAGCAGTTAGTCCTAACAAACCTAACAACTCGGGCCAAATTGAACCATCTGGGGCGAATTTGGCCCCGGCCCACTTTGGCACTGCCTAAAGCATTGTTTGGTGGCCCAAATGGAAGAATTGGAAAAGTCGACTGATTCAGGACTGACCTAGCAGAGTTTTTTTAAGTTGAGTCTAATTGAAAGTTAAGATATACTTTATTAATCCTTTAAAGCACAAAGGAACATGTGCGGTATCTCCCACCTTTTCCTGTATTTTCAATTTTATTAGTTTTCTCATAAAAAAAATAACATCTGTCCATTTAGAAGAGAGGGTTTGTTAGTTGATGTAACTCTTTTAGTTACAGTGAAATCAGACATTCTAGATGACTCTGTGCCTGTTTAAATGCTCTTCTGATGAACAAAAAATATCTATACATTTTAAAAAAAAAAATTAATAGGACTTTTTAATGGGCTCGTCTAAACTTTTTGAACCTACTTTATGTCCCTAATTGTCAAATTCATCTTTTGAAGAATTATCAAAACCCAAATTTTGCTCAAACTAGTGTTATTCTGGCTGCAGTGCCACCAGCTTTACTCTAGTCTATGTTTATCAAAGAAAATCTAGGCTTTTTAATGAAAAAAGGCTGGTTCCTTATGGGGTTAATTCCTTGTGAGGGCAATTAATTCTCTTGCTTTTCTGTCAATGCCACTGGGACAACCTGTCAGGAGCTGTGAGCGCCACAGTGCAGCGTTCAAGGATCCATCTGCTTGGTCAGGACTACTGTAGCTGGAGGATTTTTCTTATGATGCATGAATTGGTTGGGAAGAGAAACCAGAGTGCTTAGAGGAAACCCACCCAGACACAGGGAGAAACTCCTTGTGTGAAGTGTGAGTGCTGGCCACTCACTACTAAACAAGGTCAACAAATAATCCTAATCTGATCTAAAGTAGGCTATAACTTCACTAAGAATAAACCAAAAATAAAGAATTAAACTCAAAATGCTCAGAAGACTCATCAGCCGTACTTGCACCACAGTTTGAAAACCACTGCATTAAACTTCTGAGTCATTGTCCTTTGTTTTCTCTGGTTGATGAAAGTGCATAGGGGCTGTTTTTTTTCCGTAAATAGGATTATTCTTGTTTAGTGGGGGATTTAGTTTCAGATTCCGGACGTGTGTAAGATTCAATGAACCGTTTTGAATGCACCGATGATAAGACACTACATTTCCAACAATAACACTGTTTTTTTCTGCTTATAAATCTGAGTTTGTCTTGTGCCTATTTGGAGTTGTAAATTTCATGTTTGTATTGTGAATAAATTAAGCTGCAAACAAAGTGTTGCGTTTTCTTAGTTTTCTTGAGGTAACCCGAGCATCACATGTCAGAAATTGAGAAGCAATTTCACATTTAGATCACAACCAAGAAAATTTAATTCTTACACTATTACATTTCAATTTTTTATTTTCTGGTTCAAGTCATCTATGCTTCAAATATAAAATTGACACCATCACTGAGATTTGTGAGACCACAGAACTGCTTTAGAGTAGTAAGTTACTGCCATCTAGTAGCTGGACATAAGAACTACAAAAATTATACATTATGCAGTAGTATACTAAACTGTTTGTGAAAAAGTTGGTTGTATGAAAATGATAATGTACAGTTACTGCTAAAGTTGCATCTAAATGTGCATAACGTGCATATGTATTGTTAATATTTACTGTCACAAAAACAAGTAAAGAACTCAACTGCAAATATTGTTAATTTATCAATTTACAAATAGCAGAGTACAAAGTATTGGGGATTTGGCCTATTATACAAATGTAGCCTATTGGAGTTGTCAAAAATGAATGAACCCTTTCTCAAAACAAACATTGCATGCATTTAATAGCCTGCCTATTATATTTATTTTGAGTATTTGGCTGTTTTAGTGCAAATAAGCAGTTTCAGGCCAAAACTGTCACTACGTCCACCAAGCATGTTCAGCCTACAGATATGAAAAACTGTGTAGGCCTACAGATTGCAAAAACTTTCTGTTCAACCAATCACACTGCTGCTCTCCACCTCAGCCCCTCCTTTCTCTTTCTTCTCATACTTTTCTAGCAGCCTGCTTTTGTTTCACTTTAATTGTAAAGTGAAGTTAGACCTAGCAGTGCAGTAAAATTAAAATGTGAGCTTTTGAGCTGCAGAACACCTCGCTCTATATCTCAGTCTGACCAATAACTAAATGTTTTGCTGGGTCTGTTTAGAAAGGATGAGTTTGTGGTGATGCTGCTACTATCTTCAGTTCACTATGTGGAAGTAGAGAAAACATACCCCTTTGTCTGTTTACATTCACAGACAAATAGGACTAGCTTAGTAAATAGAGCTCAACTAGTTTTTCCCCCTGAACCGGTCAGACCAGTTCTGGTGTTTGTTAATGTAAATCGATTCAAACTGAAGGAAACAGAAAAGCTTTTCTTCCACAGTACAAAAAGGAAGACATAAAAACTCTCTTCAACCACCCAACGTGAATTTATGTTACACGGAATCGATTTTAATCCTGTATGTAAACGATCAATCGGACTGCAGCCGGACAAACGCAACTGCGCATGCTCAGTGGCCCCTCCCCCACCCGGAAGATAAACACTGAACTAGGTATAAAGCAGGCAAACAGGTAAACACTACAATTTACAGCGCGGAATCTACTACTTTGATGGCTTCTGCAGTAAAACCGAACCACTACTGGAGCGACGACGAGACCGCCTTCATGCTGGCCCAGCTGAAGGACCAGGACATACTGCGCTTTTTGGACGGACGTAAGAGGCGTAATGGAGAGGTGTTCAGGCGCGTGGCGGTGGAGCTGTCCAGTGCGGGCTTCATCAGGACGGCAGAGCAGGTTCGAGTGCGATGGAAACACATAAAGAGGATGTACTACGCGTCCAAGAGGAAGGACGGCACCAGCAGCGTCTGGTCTCCCCATCAGGAGATTTTGGATGAGCTCCTGGGCAGAGGTGGTAAGTATCTGTGTGTTTTTACTATTTTTATTTAATATTCAGTTTTATGAGTTTTTAACCGTGTTACAACAGTGTTTTCTCATATTAGTTTACTCAAAGTTGTATTTGGATTGATTTATGCATGCTAGAATAAATATCTTGTATTGTTCTGCAGCTGCTCAGAAAATCCCTGTTTTCACCTATCTGACACTTGTCTGTATTTTCTTGTGATTACTCCAAAAAATTCAATAAAGTCTGTATAGTTCATGTAACCACTTTCTTTTGTAATAAACTTACATGTTTGTAATTTTCATTCTGTTTTTTGTAAATGATGATTTTTCAAGAATAAATGTTCACTGACACTTTACTCTGAATCACATTTGTTTTTGAGTAACCACCGTAAATAGGCCTACAGCAAGTGGGCAGAGATAGGTGGTTGGTGAAAACACGGATTTTCTGAGCGCCTCGAGAATCAGATGGAAGACATTTGCTAAATTATTCTTTAATGCATAAATGGTGATTTCTTTCTTTCTTGGTGTAAAGTAGTTCCAAACACTCCCAAGTTGTAAATCATTTAAATCTGATTAAACTTGTTTTATTGATTAATGAATATTGAAAATGGACATATTTTTCCAAGACAGACATGGCAGCAACTCAAGGCACACTAGTGTTCCCTGGCACACTGGTTGAAAACACTCAGGGCGTTTACATGGAGGCCGGGCAAACCAGATAACTAGCCTAGTCGATTTAAACCAGTTTTCCAAAGCGCATGTAAACCTGGGAGACCTATTGAGGAGCTGTAAACCGGTTTTGGAAAACCAGTTGGCGCACGTGGTCCCGACCGACTGTAGTCTGATTTCAGACTCATACAAACAGACAATCGGTCTGCAGCTGGACAAATGCAACTGAGCATGCTCACAACTCTGCACAACATGGAACATACAGCCACATATTAAACTAAATGCTTAACACTATTCTACATGTTTAACACAGATCTAATGATTAAAACAGTCCCACTTGTCCCAGAAAGATCAGTGGGTAACTTTATAGACATTATTACAAACACTTATAATATAAACAATATTTAGGTAAATCAACATAACACAGACTGAATCACGCAGTAGTGAATCTGACACAGCAGAACATGTCTCTCCAGGGTAATCGGTTTACTCTCTCTCATGTAAACAGGAGCAAAACTGGTCCGACTGGTTTGAGGGGAAAACCAAATAGAGTCCATTTTCTAGCGTAGTCTGATTCCCTGATCATGTAAACGCATTGACTGACGTAGAGTAATTGAGAGTTTTAACAGACTAGTGAACAACCTCTGCTTTTGTCACCTCTGCTTCTAGGTGACTACTCCATGTCCCAAATGATGGACAACAACAATGGGATAGATGTGGGCTTCGAAACGCCTGCCATCCAACCCCAGTCTGAATCGCCGTCACCGTCACCGTCTGGAACTCCGCCTGAGTCTGATGCGCTCTCCCGCAATCCATCGAACCGGACAGCTGGGAGACTGTGCCTCCCCTGCTGCTGCCTCTTCTCACCCCCGAGAGTCCTGCCGCCTAGAGACACAAGCACACCCCACATTTCTGGTGAGTTAAGAATATAGTGTATAGAATAGGTTCACCTTCTACACATACAGTAGATGCCAGGTGGTGAACCAAGCCAAGGTCCATTAACTTTTTGCACGGCAACAGAAAACTGCATGTAAAAAAAAGAAAAAGTTTATTGTTTTTGTTTTCTTCCATCTACATTTGCTTAAAAACAGAGTTGTCTGTTGGAAGATGTTCAAAATGCAGACACAAAACTAAGGCACTCTGAAGGATTAATGTTAAAAAAAACCTGTATTGTGACATGGCTTCTTTAAATTTTAAAACGCACCCATGCATTTCAGCTCAGGAAAGCCTTTGGGGTGCACATAGACACAGGTGTGTGTTCCCCATAATAATAATAGACTAAACAGATATTATTTACAAAAGAGTTATAGTTAGTTATAATGCTGCACCATTATAACTAACTATTACAACTCTTTTGTAAATAACTCTATTCAGGAATTCACCCACTGTTTCCAAAAAGCACCTGACTGAGCCTTGATTTAATGCACCTGAACATCCCTGCAGCGCTTCGGAAAATAGAATTTTTACATTTAGTTTAAGTTGTCAAAAAGAAACAGTACATCCAGACTATACTTCACCCGAATAACTTTTCTCATATTTACTACATTAACAGTTTAGTGTTTGACTATATATTTAACACATTTAGATTTTAAGATGCTTCACTATACTTTATTGTATGCTTAATTAGGGCTGTGCGATATTGACAAAAATTATTATCTCGATATTTTTTTGACATATCTCGATGACAATCTTCAAACGATACTGGGTAAATCCAACAAAAATGTTCAGAAAAATGTCTTATTTAGTTACTTATTAGTTCAGATTTACACAGGAAAATTGACCATCGTAATAAGACAATCAGGTCTATTTTGCCCTTTGTTTAGCCTTGGTCTTAATTATTCCTCTGTTGGCCACTAGTGACTCTCTCCAGGTGCTATACACTGTCAGTGTAGAAGGTGCAGCTTCAGTCAGATGTAGGGGTGCAATTTCCTTCAGTGAACCTGGGATATGTCATGCCTGTGACAAGTGATCTTTTTTATTAAGTCAACAGGCTTTATGTAAAAGAAAAGACACATTTTTAGACAAAGTTGTTAAAGTCTGTCATATGAATAGACTTTCACCAAATAGATTTCTATTATTAGACTTTTTTTTCCCAAACTGAAGCTGCTGCTACAGATCACTTTTGCCTGTGATCTTAACGCAGCTGCCCACTTGTCACAGGCGTGACACATCTCAGGTTCACTGAAGGAAATTGCACCCCCACATCTGGCTGAAGCTGCACCTACCAGCTGACAGAGTATAGCGCCTGGAGAGAGCCACTAGTGGCCAACAGAGGAATACTTAAGACCAAGGCTAAGACAAAGGGCAAAATAGACCTGAATGTGTCCAAAAATGTCTTTAGTTAGTGATTTTGTTCTTTATTTTGACCCTTTTATAAGTTAATTAATGAATCAAGGATTTTATGACAAATCTTACTCTCAGAAAGTAATTTACAGTATTTTACTCTGGATCCTCATTAGTTACTAATAAGTAACTAAATAAGACATATTTTTGTCAGACTGACTCAATAACATTTTTCCATCAATAATTTTTCTCCACAGTCAGGAATAAAAATGATAATAACTTAATTCAAGCACTTTATAACGTATTAGCTCATGTAAGTTTTATTAGATGTTAAATGTTGAAATGTCATTACTACTTAATAAAGTCCAGGATCCCCTTTTTCAGTTTTGTTTTTAATAAATTCCTTTTGTTCCCAAATAAACGATAAACTCATAATTTATTTTTGCATATCTCCAAAACAACATTCACGATATTATCTAAAACTCTAATATTGCACAGCTCTATAGGAATGTATTCAGACATTATAGAGTAATACATGTTTACCTCTTTATGGGATCGCTTGTCTTTGTGGATTGTAACCCTTGCTAATGATTCTCTATGGATGTTGGGCACTTGTTGTTCACGTGGTTAGTACTTCTCAATAGAAGTACTAACATAAATAGAAGTACTTGACTATGGAGTTCAACAGGGATTTATAATGGGAATCAGTGCTGCTGAAGCCAAGAGGTGGACAATCTCTGTTGAGCATTGCCTGTGTTACTATGTATTGACAGAGCTTGCTTTCCTTTTACAGTTCAGTTACCTACTTCACGCAGAAGACAGGGCACTATATCAATGGATGCTTTCTTTAACCGGATGGAGGTCATGCACAGGGAGAACGCGGCGCGTCAGGAGGCCTACATGGAGCGGCTGGAGAGAAGGTACCAGGAGAACAGGGAGGCTCTCATGGCTATTGCCCACAGTCACCAGCAGATGGTCGTTCTCATGTCACAGTTCCTCCGACCACCATCTGCACCACAACAGCAGAGCACCGCATCCCCAGAAGGACGGTCACAGTCCCCATCACCACAGCGAGAGGCCAGTGCAGACAGTGTAAAATGTGAAGGCCGTGCACCTTTTATGAGGTCTTTCCCACTCAACCTGGACACTTCATCATCTTTGCCTCGCACAGTGAATGTTAAAGATGAGCCTTTTCTAGCACCCTGTAGTGAAGAGAACTCAACAGATCCTTCTCTATCACCTGACATTGTTCGAACTAAAGTGTAACCAATTATAAATATGTTCAATTACGGCTGAGCAATTTGGAGAACAAATTTGACAACAATTTTTTCCTCAAAGCTATACAAGCTTCTATTCACTGTCATTTAAACATAGAAAGTAATTAATTCTCTTCTTCCAAAGTGTGGCCTCTCTGCTCTAAATCACATGTTGTTACTGACACAGGATAGCTATGGAACTCCTGATTCAAAAAGCACATCTAAATGATTGTTTATTTTTTCCTGACTGGATTGCCATCTCTCGAGCTTTCAATTAACTGTCTAGTCCTATGTTTATTGTAAGTTTACTGTTAAAGAATCTCCTACCTGCTTGTCTTATGGAGATGACAATCTTTTTGACAATATTCAAAAACTATGCAAGAACTCGCACCTTTGCTACAATTTCTCAGGATTTGTTTTTAGTGGGTAAAATGGCATCTTAGAGCCATCATAACAGTGTTCAACCAAAGCTGAATGAATTAAAAATAATTTCTGTAGCATTTTGGTAGCATTATTGATTGTTGCATTAAACATTTTACTGTACCAGACCTAACATGATAATTTGAATCACTATTCAGTGCTGACAGAGCTGCTTTTTCTTCCTCTGTATCAGCTGGTAGAGCTATGTATCTTGAATGTGTACTGTAAATATGTTTGAGATTTATTACATTGTATAAAGCTTTTTTGTTTGTTTGTTTTCACATTTTTATAGACGTGCTTGATCTCTTTGTAACTTTAAATTAACTTTTCTATTGCTGTATTTATTGTGGGTTGAAAGTTAAAGGCTCTTCTCGCCTATTGGGGATCAATAAAGAAAAAATCTGTCATACTTCACCTGCTTTTGAAAATTTGTTTAGCCATTTTTTTTTACCTTTCCTTTACCCATCCACATGTTATGTTTGTACTCAAGCAATAAAGTACATTTTTCCTAATTGACAACTTTCTCAAACAGTAAAAAAATACCAATTTACGGAACACTTGTGCACGTCTCTACGCTTGACCAATCACAAAGGGTTTTGCTAGTTCTACACCCGCCCATTTTATTCATCTGGCCAATCAGGTCTTCTGCTGCTCAAACAGTTCCCGCACTTCTCAAAGACCAAAAAGCTACAGGTAACGCATGATTAAAATAAAAATAAGTTTAGCAGTGCACACTTCGAAGCTTGAATGCATTTTATTTTAACCTGATTATGGTAAGAATCGTTTAGCAAATGTGGCGATGTGTTTCAGTAGTCAAGCCTGTGAGATGTATGCTAAAAGCGTTCTTTTTTTTGCCATGTTGTGGGTAAAGTTTAGCTAACCCACGTTTCTTCATGTATTGTCAGATGAAACAAATGCTATTGTGGATATTATAATGGAAGTAAATCCTTTTAGCGTTTGCATTTAGGCACAAACAGGTCTCACAACTTACCATCACTGCCTGATTTTCAAAGTATTTATTTATTTAGACTGACTTAGTAAAATCCCCATAGAAATTAACTGGACAGGAATTGGCAATAAATACATAAGTTAGCTATTTTGAAAATGAACATGGCAAATGATGTTCCATGCACAGAGCTAGTTACAGTTAGGGTGCATTGTCAGGTGTACTTGGGTTTGCAACAGAAATTAAACTGAAGAGTAAACATGATGTAAATGATGTTGTGAATTAATAGACCTGGTAAACTTTTAAATTGCAAAGACATATTGCGAGCAGAAGTCTTTTTTTTTGTATTATTTTTTCTTATGCACTTTTTTCCCTAATAGACAAGTATCACTGTCATGAATAAGAGAAGCCCATCTCCCTCAGGTGAAGCATCATCCTCTCTCATGGATGAAAAAATAAAGCAAGAAGAAGATGTACTTGGTATGTTTCCTACATGCACCTGAGACAGTGGTTAAAATGAATGGCACTGCAATAATTTTGGTTAGTAGGCTACTGTAGGGCTGCAGTCAACTAAAAAAATCTGTGGTCAACTGTAGACATGTCCTGTCGATAGATTTGTCTGCTAAAAAGAAGCTCAACAGTGACCGCCCACTCTTTGAGTCCACAAGTACAGACTCCCATAGGAATAAAAAAAAAATGAATAAAGGTTTTAAAATGTCCTAGTCAGCTACGTGGTGATGAGCATAAGATATGTATTTAAAATTAGTTTATGTAGCTTTATAAACTACAAGTTATTAAGACATTTTGAAATATTTTACGTTATAGTTGTGCTTTTTAGACTGAAAACAACTATGTTATGGACATGAATTAGGATAGGATATATTAGGATGTAGCTGGCTAGCCCAATATATTTTTAAATTTAATATTTGAATTTTCAAAATCCCTGTGGGAGTTTATAATGGGGGTCTGTACTTCCGGAACCAGGCCGATCCTCCACTGTTAAGGCTGATTAAATGCGGAAGGCATTTCTGTGATCATTAGCAGTGAGGTTACACGCCATTAGTACTGTTTAGATATTCTAAATGTGCTTGTAAATGTTCACAAATCGCACAAAATTTTAAATATTATTATTTCTGACACAATATGTATGCCTGGAATATGCTTTTTTTGCTCCTTTTTTTTCTTTTTGCATAATAATGTTGTCACAAGACAAAATTATTGTCTTGTCTTATTTCCCTCCTGTAGAGAGCGACCTCTGCCTACCTGCTGGATGGATACTCACTCTGCCTAAAGTTGACCAGTTTTGGATTTCAGATTCCCTCTTTAGATGGTCTGAGTACAATCTACCCGAGCTGGACCCAGCGAAGATAGATCAACAATGGCAGTACCCTCCACAGCCCTCATACGGATCGTCACATGATAGCAACAGTGTCCCAGCATTGCACCATTTTTTCGGGCATCCGTTGTTTCTGTGGATGCCTCTCACTCAACTGAAGAAGAACCTGTTTTGTCCACAGTGCAAAAATACAAAACTGACACATGCAGGACTTCATCAGGAGTTAAAGCAAGTGTTTGGGTACGATGACTTCTATTACCTGGCTACAGAATTGCTTTCCTGTGTGAGCTGTAAACAAACATTTATCGCTTGGAGTGACAGTGTTGTTTCTCAGCTTGATTTCGCCTACCGCCTTCAGTTCCCTTGTCTCCTGACTGAAACCCTGGGATGTGATAACAAAGTAGTGTGTCTCATTCGCCAAAGAGGGTTCGAAATTCTTGAACGTACTGAAAAACTGCTGAGGGAGCAATACGAAGAGGGTTGGATACGGAAGCAACTGCAATTCACCACAGCGATAAAATCTTCTGCAGGTGCCGTTTCGTTTGATGACAGAGACATGCCAACAACAATGCCTTCTTTTCCAAAACACGCCTGGTTCATGCAAGTTTATATTCAAGATGCACTGAGCCGAATGGAAGAAATCAAAGCCTCTATAACATCTCTTTTTGGACAGGTCCTCGCAATTGACACAAGCAAAGTTCGAAATCTGTCAGGTCTGGAGCTACTCAAAACAGCGTCGATCACTAATGTCTGGAACGAGCATGGGCAAATAATCATGAGTGTGCTGACAGAAAGTGACAGATGTGACCTGACCCAGATGGCTGACGGTCTTGTTCAGCGCTACAAAAATGCTGGTGAGGAGCCGCCAAGAGCAATTTACGTGAGCTCTGAATGCTGTGGAGATTCAAACATAAGGAAGATTTTTCGAGAATGGCCAGAAGTTATAATTCGTTTAGACGCTGGACATTTTAAGAGAGGTTTTTCCGTCGGCTGTACAAGCGAGTTTCATGAAAGCTACATGGGGTTCATGGCTGAGCTCTCTCAATGCATTTTCGAATGGGATGATACCGATATGACGTGTTTGAGGGAAGCCAAGAGGGAGGAGTTGAAGGAAGACGATATAACACCAACTGAAGCTGAGCTAACCTGGTACGTTAAGAAAGCAGAGATTAAACTTCACTGCAAGAAGAAAGTCCGAGACACAGAGACAATAGAGCGGATGATAGAACGAGTCATTGAAGTGTATAAAGGACAGAGAGGCTGCAGTGAGCTGGGTGCACCTCTCTTTGACTCTGAAAAAATGAAGAAAGTTTGGGAAGAGCAGAGAAAACACATCCCCTGTCTACAGACTCCACCGGGCTTGTCGCTGTACATAAAGATGAGGACCGTGCAGAAAGGAGGGCGTATGCTTCCTGTGTATCAGTGCGCCAGAGGGCCAGCTTTCATGAACAAGTTCAACCAACACATGGATAGATTCCACCCAGGTAATGTTTATTACAGTAATTAAACAGCATATTATAATATTAGGGATGAGACGATTCACTTAAGTCACGATTCATTTATATTTTACTGTGCATCCCACGATTTTAAATTTTGTTTGATTTTGTTAGTTTATCTTTTAAAACATTTTTTTTCCATAAGACACAAAATAAAACCTTAATAATACCGTTTAAAACAAAGCCATTGTTGTTAGTGCTAACTTTAATTTTCATGAACATTTGAACAGTAAACAGTAATATTAAGTGTCCTTATTTAGAGGTCCATCATCATTTCTTAATGCAACACAATTGTTATTACTGTGTGTTTTATACAACTACAGAGTGTGTGCATAGGTCAGTGGCTGCTTTAGCAAAACAGATCGATTCTGGCCTTTTGATTTGATCACTGCTTAACTTTGAACGACTTTCCATCCCTAATAATATGTGGGAATTTTTGCTGGATCTAGTATTAGCTGATGATGGTCCAGTCGATATCTGATTCTGGCTTTAATTGGACATAGTAGGACTTATTACAATCTGATGCTGAATCAGAGCATCTCATAATGTTAAAGAAAAAGTTTTAAGTTGTCATTTGCACAATAAATAATTCAATACAATAATAATTTTGGGAAGGAAAAAAAAAGCTATTTCAGTACTTCTACTAGTATCGGTTACATCAAGTATTGACAGATATGTAAGTTCAAACATTGGAATCAGTAGTGTAATTGGAAAATCTGTATTGTTTCATCATGAATTAACTAAAATCTAGCCTCAGATGGACGTACTGTAGAGAAAGGGGTGCCACAAGGTTCTACGTTAGACCCCTTTGTTTATTATGTAAATCAATGTTTGTTATTCTAATGTTGGAAATCCCTTCAGATCTCGAAAGCTAAGCAAGTCAGGAGCTGGCTAGTAGCTGGATGGGAAACCTCTGAACACTAGGTGCTGTTGTGAGCCCAGTATGAAAAAAAATTTGCCCATGAATGGTTGGCATGAGCAATGTATTGTAACGTGCAATGAGTGGCATGAAAGACGCTGCCAGTAATCTAATGATTAATTAATTAATGGGTTGGTCTAGCCAGTCAAGCCTTGTTGTTGTTGTGTTGCTGTTCATTAACTTTTAAGATTCATATTATTTATTTGTTTTTCATAAGAACATTCATATAATCAAAAATTGAGAAGGAAGAGAAATTAAGGTAGTTATTGCACTGAAGGATTTTCTGCTTTTTGAATATTAGAAACAAATTAAACTTTGAAAGAAACATCAATATTTTATTTTAATTCTAATATGAGCCTTTCTGTTTAATATAATGCAGACACGCTGGCAAGTCCCTCTGAATACCAGGCTCTTTTTTTGGACGGTTTGTCTCGATGGAACAAAGGCAGGACCAAGGACACAACAGCTCTGCGTCTCTCACCAGGAAGATGTACTCCATCAATGAGCTCGCCCAGCGCATTTTGGGAAAAAAACTCCTAGATTGATCAGTTCCACAAAAACATCAGGTACAACACATTGCTCAAAGATGTTTAAATATATATACAGTGTATATATATAGTTTCAAATAAGATCTACTATTACTGTTGTCTTAAATGTATAGATTGTCTCTCTACACTTGATGTGCTAAGGAGACTTGTTGCTTGATTGTCATAACACATATTTTTAATTAATTGACCTTTATTTAACCAGGAACATATTCAGACAAGAACTTGAAGATTTTCTTAGTCACAACAGTACCACAAAAATAATACATAAATAAGATAGAAACACATATGATGCTATAAAGTGCAACTACAAATTTATCTTTTAAGTTTTGTTAACTGTACCTCATCCATAAAATTTGGGTTTTCATAAAGGTCATACAGTTTGTAACATTTTTTTTAGGGGAACCGATGGGCATTGACTACTTTTCAATTGAAGGTAACAAAAAATGGAGGGTTCTCAAACTACTGCATTTAAAGTTAAAAGGACATGACAGCTCTTCTGGAAAAAAATGAAGAAATTGCACCATCTACTGATTGTACTTTGCCAGTGCCACTGAAGTTGAAACCCAAACAGTGGAGATGAAAGAAGAGCCTTTCTACCACTTTGCAAAAAGGAATCAACCACTAACACTTTGGACATGGCCACAAAAATTATGAAGAACTTACACTGGTCCTTTCTCTCTAAATTTAGACACAGGGAAATGTGAAAGAAGAGCCTTTTCTGTCACCCGATACTGATCAAACCTAGACAAATTACGAAACCCATCTATTGTTCATTCTTTGCCAGTTCCATTACAAGCTCCAGCACCTTTTTTCGTTGCTACAAGTTTGCCTATCACCGCTCAGCCTCTCCTGTTTGTTCTAGTAAGACTAATTTCAGCTCTGCTTACTCTCATCTACCTATCCCAGCTGTAAATCCTGTGGTCAAGAGTTTAGTCTTTGCTCCTATCACACTACATTCAGTAGTTCCTGTAACCCTCTCTCTGTATGTAAAACCTGTTCAGGTACCTAAAAATACAACATTAAAAAAAAAATGTCAACAAGAATAGGTGCAGGGCAAGAAAAGAAGTAAATAGGTATGTAAAATGGATAAAATTATCTGCCATCAGTGTGAGAGGTGCGAGACACAGCCACACACTGTGCATATTTTGGGAACTGGTTTTGTTCAGCCACTGCCAAAGTGTCTTTGGAAATGTGGAATGGTAGAGCAAAGGAATGGCCGAAAAGACAAAATAGTTACATTTTAAAGGTTCTCATGTAGATTTCTCAAAACATTGTGGAGTTGGATTTTGTTTTGTGTACACTAGAGATGGGACGATGTCTTAAATAGTATTAATAGTGCAGTTCAATTATATCCTTGTGTTCTTCCATGGCTTTATTTTGTCGTTTATGCAGTTTGGTCTGTCATTTCTCAGTCAGAGAAGTAAACAGCAGCTCATTGTCTTAATAGAGTTTTGTCATTTTGTTCCTTTTTGTTTGACAAAATGAACCTACAGGAAATGACTATAACATTGACTTTTTTTAGTTTGATAAACTCCTGACTTAATTCCCTAAAACTACATTCAAGCAGTAATATTGTTATTTATTGAAAAGCCATGTTTTTTTTTTTTTTTTAGAAAATTCACAGAAGTAGTTTGTTTTTGTGAGGCTTAAAAACATTGAAAATTTATCCAAATTGTGACCCATGTATCAGAACAAGAATCGAAATGTGACAAAACACACATTTCTCCCTTCTCTACTATGTTTGAATAATCCTGTTTATGTTATTAGGTTCTCTAATTTCTAAATTTTGAATGTTCTGTTTATGTAATGTTCTATCCATAACTACTGTTCACTTTTCAATAAAAATAAAACATAAAGAAACAATTACACACTGCTGTTTCGTATACGCTTAAAATTGTTTACCCCTTATTAGTTTAGTTCGGTTGTTTTTGTATCTATTGATCAGAGGCCCAGCAGAAAGCATTAGGTAAGTGAGCAAAACCTGATCTACATATGACAGTTTATTCATAAGTAGGCTACATGGGGAAAAATTGGAACAAAATAGATGTTTAAGAATGAAAAAAGGAACACAACATATTTATATTCTGTCCTTTCTAATCTGTTGTATTTTGCGTCACAGTGCCTCTGCCTCTATTTTGACCCACACTTCCTCATGCTTAGTCATTATTTTGGGCGTTTCTTTGGGGAGATAAGTCTGTTTGTCGTCATCTTTTCTCCTGACAGGTGTGAAACTCGCCTCCAACACAAACAAAAGTCCGGTTTTCGCCCCCGACCTGTGACAGAGGGTGCGGCTCAAGCTCCAGTGTCCCGGGGGCTGGGTCACTGTGGTGGTCTGTGAGGGTTGTTTATGGTGAGTCACACGGGACAGATGCTCATGTTCAAGAGTCACTCTGTTTAAGCTCAAAACAAAGTCTATAACCTTGGGCTAGAGTGATGCAGCTTTTTATACTAGCACAAGAAAATGTAATTGTATATTAATGTTGTCTGGAGCAACTTTTATTAAATTTCTTTTTGCAGCTAAAATATTGAAAAAAATATTCTTTCTGCGTGCTTGGATGTCTCTTCACAAATTAAACCTACATCATCTTTCATAATGCACATTTTCCCATTGTTAGATCTAGTACCTTTGTTTGATATTCCTAATGGGTACGTACAACAAAGGTGTCTAAACTTTTTGCATCCACGTTGAGACCCAAAATGGAAGGCAAAATTTTCAAACAAGTTAAATTGAGCCACAAGTTTTTAATTCAAGCTCAAAACTATGTAATGAACAATAAAAAACTTGTTATTAGCTTTAGAAAAAAGGTATTTTTTTAAAACATTGTCTCAAAGGCATTATTTCTGTTTGGGTCCATTCTTCAGGCAGGCTAACGTCCAACAATAAATGATCTGAGAGACCGCATTTGGCCCCCGGTCCACAGTTTAAACATGCCTGAGGTACAGTATATAAATGTGTTACTTATGCACTGCAATTTCTATTTAATGAATCAGCTATACATAAAAATGTTTAAAAAAGGCTTGTTAAAAGTACAGAAAATTACATAATCATTGGTACTGAAATATAAAAACTATAATCATTCAGTATTGACAATGAAAAAAAAACAACTATATGCAAACTATTAGTGGAACCACAAACTTTAAAGGAGCACTGTGTAATTTAATACATGTCTTTGGCAGCCATGTAAGCCTGCTCAAAATAAAGAAACAGATTTTTCAATGCAAAAAAGTCGTCAAACAAGTTACAAAACGTACAACAATAAACTAAAATTTTGTACTTTTTTTTTTTGGCCAAAAGTTTGCATTGTGCACTCTTAAGAATACGCACAATTTCAGGTAAAAATTACTTAGTTTGTTCTAAAGAATAATTTATGATCAAGTCATTTTGGTAAGATTCAAATAAAGGTACAATGTAATTGGAGAAGTTATCACTCAAAAACATAAAAAAGTTAGCAAGATGCTAAAATTATGTATCTTTGATTATGTATCCTCAAGTTCTTAAAATGTCAACAAACTGAAATAACAAATTTTAATCTTCCTACGTCAGTCACGTTTCTTAAAGAGCGTATGACAGATTTTTAAGTTTTTTCAAATTTTTATTTAGTTTTGGGAAGAATATACCTTTTGCAATAATAAATGATAGTTTTCTGTTAATCAAGAAAAAGTTTCTCGAGAAAAATGTAAAAAATCTGTTGAAAATACCAGGAAGTTAGAGCAGAGTTCTAAACTGATGACATCACACTGGGGAGAACAAGGACATTTTCAATTTTTCTCACAAAAACAGATTTCTATGGCCCTGTAAACACACATTTAACAAAAAAAGTGAGTTCTAGTGTATTTTTATGACTCAAGTAAAAAAAAAAACCTACATTTGAAGAGTTTTTGGCCCAATTTATTACATGGTCGCCAGGCAACTACCTAGCGTGATCTTATCATTTGTAAACAGGAAGTGATTTTTTATTGCTAAAAATGGCCAAACTGGAATTAAATTTGAAAATGTTGAGTAAAACCTTAAATATAATGATCTTAACTACGTCTTTGTGAAATTAGTAGTTCAACGTGTCATGGGCACTTTAACGCATTTTGAGCCTCCGAATTATTCATCACGATGTGTTTAAAGCTTTTATCACAGTTGTTAGCCACATTGCTGCAATAACAGATGTTAGTGGAGTTTTGTGAACAAAAGGAACGTGACATAGACAGGACAGTGGCAATAGATATATTCACAAGATTTCTGTGCTGGGGGGGAACTGATTTTATTGTCCTTTTAGGTCCGGTGTCTTTTTACCCTTAACATTCAAACCTGTCATTTATAAATAGATTCACACCTTCCCTGTGTTGCGTGACAGATGTTGTATTATTATAACCCTGACTTCTTTTCTTTTTCTTCCAGAGCCCATGACAGACACATTAGTGCTCACATAATGAAGAGTGACATTTGCATTTACCAGAAGCATTGGAAAACCTCAAATTTGAGCCAAACTCTGCCTGTTTCCAGTGATTTGTGAGTGGTTTTATTTTACACATTCTCTGGGTTTGCGTTGAACTGAACTGCGCAAAACTGCAAATGAAAAGTGCTTTTATAAGTTGATCAGAACCAGATGATAGTCACAGAGATATTGTATTTAAAGTGAAACCGTGAGCTCCTGGCTGAGTATATTAAGGTCAGGGCTAATCTGTTAACATGACACGCTTTGTTACCGAAAAATCACTCACTAAGCAAGATTTAGACTCAAACCACTTCATGTTTCTCTCCCAGAGGCATTCATCTGAGCAGGATCAGATCATAAAGACAGTTTAACAAAGCAAACACGGAGAGGCCTCTTCTTATGCAAAGGGACAATGTAAGCCTTACAAAACACACAATACAGTACAATTCTATATAACGAGAGTACAAAGAGTTAAGTTGTTGGAGTGTCTTGTTATTTAAAGTGAGATATAATAGACTTTTTTTATGGATGGAGGCAAAGACATGCTCTGTCTAAGGACATGTTGAAATTTACCCATGTAGTGTAAGCAAAAAAAAAAATGCTTAAGAATCAGAACACTTTATTGGTCTGAGCAGTTCACAATATTCAGGATAAAAGAAGCTCACAATAAACTAATATAGATTTAAATGAGTCAATGTAAAAACTTGCATCTCAAACAGCATTTAGGAATCTAATCACAGAAGGAATAAAAGACAGAGTAGCTATTAGTTCTGATCAGAGGCATCTTATATCGCCGGCCAGCGCATTAAGATTAAACTTGAGGATAAATGTGCCTCTGGTCTTGATCAGTAATTTGATTCGCTTTCTTAATGACTTGATTTTTCCAGAGAGAGGGCAGATCTCTCTGCTGAGCACCAATAATTTTAGAACAAACTTTAACAATACTGTTAAAGTTGTTAATTTCTTTTACAGAGAGACATCCAAACTAGGAAACAAAAGAGAAGGTCAAGAGACTTTCAATGTATGAGCAATAACAAACTTTAAAAATTTGATCACTCAAATTGAATCTTTTCATTCAATTTGTATTTAGAGAAGTGTTGCCTATTGGTTTAAGTCTGTCATATAAAAGAGCTTATTCAAACTACGAAGGACTGTTTGCATGTTCTCATAGTTGAAGTTATAGGTTCCCTCCTCCACTGTCACAAGACACACAACATTCTGAATCAATGAGGAGTTAATCGAGGGCCCAAGTTTAAAATATAGGTCTTTCTGTGTTATATAAAGCTACATGAATGCATTTAACTGTATGTCCAGATTTATAATGATCACGTTACATTGCATTGCATCATATTATATTATTTTGCACAGATTGTCATTCCAAAAAGATTTTGGACAAATTGCATGCAATGTCCTCCATTCCAGTGCATTTTAGATTTTATAGTCACATCTCAGTGTTAAACGTCTTTATATTTTGGTAGGCTTATTATCCATTCTGGCCTTCTTGACTCCTCTTGTCAGAGCTAGCTTGCAGTGTATTCTGGGACCTGTAGTTTTATAGTTTCATCAGGACAGGCCACTATCAATATTAATCAGAATTCATATCGGGGGTCACATGAAATCATCTTGGGAGCCACATTTGGTCCCTGGGCACCTGTTTGAACCCCTGCTCTCATTAGTTACCAAAAACCTTGTGATTCGGTGAAAATGAATGCATTTCTTCACTTTGTATTTAAAAGGTTATTTTTTTCCTATCAAGTAGCCCTGAACAAGGTGCAGTCTGAGGTTGGGATTATATGTGCAAAATATTGCTTTTGTTCAATACAATAAAGTAAGTTACTAAGTGAGCTACTTGTAGTGCTAGACATAATTATAACTATGTTCAGTTTGTACGTTTTCCCACAAATTCAAATTCTTCACGATGAGTTTAGAACTAGGTTTACAACTTTCAGAAGCCAGTGCAAGTTGAACCATGAACTACTAATACTACTAAACCCTTCAAAAGAAGGGACATTGCGCATTAATTTGGACCAACTGATTTTGGGTTATTCTACTTAATAGTGTAAATTGGGTCAGAGACATTGAAAAGACAATATCCTTTAAAAATATACATATACTTGAAGCCTACTGCACTGCATTTTTTATCAAGGTAACTCAAACAAAAACTCAAGAGTAAAGCCTGTAGAAGTAACCAACTGTGTGTATAAAGATCTATTGCTCCAAATGGCACAAAAGCTAACCACTCTTACTAAACACATTATTACAAAACTATATTTATGCACATTTGGTGAACACCCTCAAAGCAAACACTGGGCACTGCTGATGCAGCGTCTATTTTCAGCTTTGCCTAAAACAAAAGCTTAAGCCACAGTCTGTTTCCTCATAAAACAATGATGACACTACCATTTAAAACTGACACACAGGACTGTACGGCACATTTAAAAATACCTATAGGACCAAATTAGCTTAACCACAAAAGAGCTTAGTCTATTGAAATAATACTGTCATAACATTTTTTAATTGATTGTGTGCTTTTTTTTTCTCACTGTTCTTGAACTGTGCGTTGCAACAACTGAATTTTCTCATGGTGAGACAACTTAAGGATCTTATCTATTGGCCTTATTAAGTTATTGAGAAAACTCTTGTGTGCCTTCTAAAACAGAATTGAATTCATAGAAATCATGTTTTCAGCATTCTATAATTAACACATTAAATTTTAAATTAATTTTCATTTTCATTTTAATGGCCCTTAAAGTCAATATGACAGATTATCACATTGATGTGGTAAATACTGACCGCAGTTTACAGCAGTTAAATTGCAGTTAAATTGCAGTTTGTGCAGAAATTGACAATAAAAGTTGAAAACTACAGGAAGTAGTTTGAGTTCTAAAACAATCCCCCCACAAATGTCATCAAAAAGCGACAAAATGCAAGATAAGTTATACACTCGCTGTATCCGAATGTGCGTTCTAACTACTATATTCACGTCATTATTTAGTGGTGTTTGAATGTCCAGCAGGTCAAAATTTAGTACACACAAATTTCCCAAAATGCATCTGATAAAGTAGTGAACACTGATGGTCAGACCAGAATTCAATGATAGAATCAGAAAAAAAGCAACGGCGTCAGAAAACAACACAACTGAATGAAAGATGATAAAAGAGCCGTGTAAATGCACTGTTGAGCGCGTTTAGCCAAAAAGGTACCAACGTTACCTTACTTTGAGCTGTTAAAGCTTAACTATCCAGTCTGTTTGATATTTAATGTGGGATCCAAGTAAAATAAAATGTGTATTATGAGTAGTAGTCCATATGACAGACTTGATCAGTATTTACTGCTGAAGTTCATTTTATCAGACTTTTGCTGACCTTTTTTTATTCAAGCATCAGAGTCACGTGGTCAACAGAGAGCATGCTTCGTTTCCAAATGATTGAGTGGACTGACTAGTTCACTGAGCAGGGCAGGACCACTACAGTATGTAGTGATTGAGTGGATGGGGAACGAGTGTTTCCTGAGAGTTTAAACCATAATTTAACAAAATTAAAGTGATTCAAGGTATAATCATTTGGCCCATATTTACAATATGGGAACAGTTGTAAATTTACCTCCACAAATGTGCGCTGTATTAGAAGTTGATTTAAAAATGACTGAGCTGTGTACCTCATAAACCTCAGGAAATGCTCACATGACAAACAGCCATTATATTCTTACTCAATGTTACATTTTAACTTTATAATGCTTTAATATTTAACATTTTTACATGGATCTTTTTCATGATGACTTTGCTGGTTTACTTCCTCGTTGTGTTTTGTAGGACTTGCTGACCCTGCACCAGTCCTGTCGCTCTGGGAGTATCGTCATGGCGACCGAGGAGCAGAGTCTAATGAACGCTCGGGGCCCAAACACGAGACATTATTTAGATTTTGGGAGCGCCGAGGGGAGACACTGACACAAAGAGGCACTACCTCAGCGGACAGAGCAAAGACAGATGAGTGTGTGTGCAAAAAGTTAAAAATACTATGGTTTTGCTGAGGATGGTTTCATGTTATTGTTGTGAGGAAATCGGTTCTAAGTTGGTTTTGGTTTCTTTCACAATATGTTGGACTATAAATACCTTGTGTATGATGACAGTGATGACAAATTGGACTTTGCAAATCATAAAAAGCAGAAGATGTGTCTCTTTTGCATTGCAATGTCCCTCATTGAGTTCTGACATTGACTAGTGATGCATCGATCCAATTCTGCGATCACACTGAGCCATGAAAGTTTGATGTATCGCAGGGGTCGGCAATTATTTTTACTCGAGGGTCATATTAAACCCAGAATAGTGGACTGCCAACATTGGTATAACAAATTTTCATTATTGCAAACATTTTTCTTCAACAGAATAAAGAAAATCTTGAAATGTTCCAAGGTTATTATGGTAATTTTATGGAAAAAAAAACCAACTAAATATTATCAGGACTTGGATGAGTCGAATGTTTGCATAAAAACACACAATATTTTTTTTTATATTTACAACAATGTTCCATCATTTAAATTACATTTTTAATATCATAAAACTTTTAATGTTGAATATTAGCTTAATATGACAATGTTATGTTCTCATAACATTGTGAATTTAATCTGAAATGTCACAGTTTTTTATCACTTAAACTTCGTCATGCATTTTTGTTTCTCAAAACATGTCAGGGGCCTGATTGAAACAGGTCGTGGGCCACATTTGGCCCCTGGGTCGCAGTTTACCCAGGTCTGATGTATCAGGCATAGACCTCAAAAGACAATTGTTGCCATAGAAATAAAGGGAAATCCACCATGTTTGCAGTAGGTTTACTTAACATTGTAGTTGAATACACATCTCTCATATATCTATCACTCTGTAGTATCTAAATAAGTTTTAATGAATGCAAGCTTCAGTATTTAGTATTTCAAACTCTCTGTTGGTTTAACATTGAGCCAATTAAGAATTCTGCAGATGTGTGAAGTCACAATCCCGAGCTAATAAGACTATTTACTGGCTGAAGTTGACTTTCCTGAGATTCAGAGCCCACACTTCTGTATTTTCCAGGCAAGAAGGTGACCTCTAGCGTCTCAAAATGTTCTAATTTTAGCTCACAAAAGTTGTAGATTGGTACTGAAAATGACAGAAAATGAGAAAACAATAAAGCAGTTAATATACTAGTAAAATAGTACAAAAAGTGCTTCAGCTCAGCTTGTGTTAAAAGCCAGTGCATTAGCAAAGACTTAAAGTGCTCCAGTGACTCAGCAGCTCTGACATACAGAGGCAGGTTGTTCCAGAGCCTTGGACCTGCCACAGAAAAGGGCTCGGTCTCATCTGCTTTTTAAGGTGAGACTTGAGCACTGGATGATAGGAAGGATGGTGACGGGCGCGGAGAACATAGGCAGATCGGAGGGTATTACTTAGAGGAGGGAGCGAGTGCAGGGACGTAGGATAGTCCAGTGGGGTGAAATGGAAGGGGGACCGCGGGAGAACACACAGATCCAATAAAAGTTGCAAGTGCGGAATCCGTAGGGCTGATGAGAAGTTTGAGAGGAGGTTGGACATCAAGTACACACGGATGAACAAATGAGGTCCTGTCGGTGGTGAAGTGCAAAGGTTCTTAATATTGCGCAATTATCTTCGGGCACCTGACAGTGGTCAATGCCTCTGAGTTAAAATATATTGAAGAACTGAAAATTTGTTTTCAAACAGAACATGTTTTACACCCACATTTTAGTGTTCTTGGTATTTGTGATATTTAACATTGATGTAAATGTGTTTTTAATGTAAAATGTACAAAGCATTCCCTAATGTTTAATTCATCTGTTCAGTAAAATCCCTTGGACACACCATACATTACAGACATATGAACAAATAACTTGTCTGAAACTTTATTTGTAAGAAGGAAAAAAAACAAATATAAAAATTATTAAAGTAAAAACAAAACATACATTCACATTTTGTCTTGTTCTTGGAATGTCTTTAACAATACGTCCACTTCACTGTTGGAGAGATATTTTCAGTTACTGTTTTTTTTTTTTTACCATAGTTGTCTTTTTTTTTTTTTTTTTTAAATCTATACAATATAAAACTTACTTGATTTGTTCTTTAAACCATTTCCTCTGTTTTCGAAGCACTTGAAGCAAAGGATCGTCTTCAAACTCCTTTTCATCTGAATCTTAAAATTATTACAAAAATACAATATAAATTAAAATATGATCCAAGTAATAAAAGTATATGTTCTGCATTCTAACTACACCTTCAGCCTCATTAAGAAAATGTGAAATGAGTTCTGCAGATTCATAGTTATTATTCTGTTGTGGATCTGTGACGAGGCTGGGAGGCACTGCAGGGGGATTATCTTGCACATCTGTTGGAAATAATACTTCAGAAACAACCTGTCGAACAGACAGTATAAAAAGGCATTGCTTGTTATAATACATTTGTCAGTTGCCTAATTTATACATTTTAAAATGTAAATACCTGCCCCAAAGCGCTTTTAAGTGGAAAGGTTGGTGGTGTTTTATCTTCTCTGCTTTTCTTATTTGAGTCTTTGTGTTTTTGCCCAAGTCGTTGCGTACTTTTAGAGAGAAAAAAAAAAAAATATATATCTCTATATATTTATCTATCTATCTATCTATCTATATAAATAATAATTTATATTAATTATATATATTACTTATATATATTACTATTAACCTATTCTGATCAGTAAATGTTGGTACTGGACCTTGTTGACTTCTTAAGCAATTTCTTCTCAATATTTTTCACAGGTTGTTTCTTAGATGCCTCTGTACTTTTAACGTGAATCAGATGATCATCTTTTTCCACACATCCAGTTAAAGGTGATTCCGAAGGTAAATTTAGTGATGAATCAGATTTTTGAAAAAATGTCTTTTCTTCATGGTGGTAGGAAGTCCGATTGGGACAGGGTAAAATATCACAAAGCAAATGCATGTGGGAGGGAACATGTGCAAAAGATTGTGGTGATGGAACAACAGAGCCGGGGAACACTTTAGTGGTGGGAATAGTAGTAGCATTAGTAACACTAGTTTGTTGATCTAAAGTGGCGAAATGAGGTCTGTTGATCAACCGATGAGTTGTTCCTTGTTGCAAATCTGGGGGAGTTGTTGTATGTTGGTCCTGAAAATTACAGATACAACTTTTTTTAAATAAATATAAATCACAGTAATAAAGGAAGTAAATAAATAACATTAGAAATTACACATTACAAACCATAATTTGGTGGTCTGAGTTCAGGGGCTGCCCTTTATTGAGGCCTTGCCAATCATAAGTATCTAAGTGCTGCGGTGACAGTGTTGCATCCCTTGCCTTCTCCATCTTTCTCCTTAAGCGCCACTGAAATAATATGTCCTCCTCCGGACGCAATGGCATAACTGCAGATGGCACAAGCGAAGGTGAGTTCTTTGCTGCAAACAATATAATCTCAATAAATATAATAATTTGTTTAAAACCATCTTGGAATTATACAAAGTAGAGAGTCAAACATCCCACCAATGTTGTACTTTGGAAAACTTGAAATCATAGGTTTTCTCGCAGACTCGTCTGCACTGATTGGAGAAGAGAAGTCAGAGCATCCAACACCATCTGAGCTCACAGGAAGAGAATCTTCATCCAGACTAAATTCACTGGAAACAACTTTATTTTCGATTATGTTCATTTAAAAATGCATGAATATGTACTCTTTGTCTTACTCTTTTTGCAATAATGTGCTTGCTCTCTCTTGTAGCAGCAAAATCTCAGACTCGTACGGCTCACATTGCAAGATGTCTGAGAAAACCTATACACCAAAAGCAATTCACATTCACACAATTCACATTAAAACATCATCATCACAATGTTAGGGCTGGGCGATATAATGATATATCATACAGTTTATATCACGATATAAAATTTTAATATTTAATATTTTAATCCTGTGTAAATGGAGCTAATAAAATTGATGAAAACATCAGTTGGTCAAGTTTAGAAGAAAAATGACAAAGAGAGACATGGAAAAAAAAAGCTATTTAATCTGTTTTACTAAAATAAATTAATTGAGTTGAAATTGTGCTTTAGTCTATAAAAGTAATTTGCAAAATTCACTTCTTCAATGTAGATTCACATTTGTACTTCTAATCAGCAGGCTATAGGCTTAAAACAATTTTACTTTAAAGATATTGAGATACATTGTATATCGAGATATGAAGAAAAAAAAAAAAAGATAAACATTTGTCCATATCGCCCAGTCCTAGATTATCTTCCATTATATTAAGATGCACTAGATAATAAGTAACGAGAAACAGAAAGTAAAGTTACACTTAGAGATCCTTGACATGGGGAAAATGGCTGTGTTGTGATGAGGCAACTTTTGAACTGTCAAAAGGATACTTGTAAGTTTACAAAGTATCTGTAAAAATAAAACCAAATGACAAAATGCAGTGCATATTCACCCGTTTTCTCTGGTGTTAAATGTATAGGTAGTGATGGAGATGATGCCCACCAGAATGGCAGCTGTTCTTTTCAGAGTTAGAACACTGCTGCCTTTCCTCTCGACTTTGTGGTTGACCATGACGAAAACGATCCACATATCTAGCAAAAATAATTTATATAGACAAAATTGGTGATCTATGACTGGCACTACACTAAACAGTACAGTAATTGCAAGACAATGAAAGCACACCTAGCCAGCACCGATTTAGGCTTAGTATCAATTTCAGAGGATATGAATATAGAAGATTTTGGCACATTTTGTCAGATGGGGGTGTATTACTGGGAGAAGAAGGTTCAGAGGTCGGCCAAATCTCTGTAAACATTGAACATCTCTCCAGATCTGAACCAGTGCTGTAATCTTGATTTCCATTCTGTTGCAGAGATTCTGTTCGTTGTTTTAAAATTGGTTCTGCTTTTGCATGCACCAAGCCTGACATCTGCAATGAAGAGCAAAAAAAATACAAGTTTTAAAAAGGTACAAAATACAACAGTCAGCTAAGGTGGCGGCTTACATTGTGAATTATTCACTGATTAATATTTATCATATATGCTAGGCCTCCCGATTTTCACACACACAATATGTTAAGGTCAAAGTGTTTCATTTGAACTAATATGTATTGTTGTCTTTCTCTACTGTTCAGAACAAACCTTTTCTTTGTCTTGGGCAGAGATGGAATCTTTGATAACTGATTGCTCTTATTCAGCAAACACTGTGTTTGAGTGTTTCTGTTTTGAAAAACTAAAGACAATAATAAAACAAATCCATCATCAGTAATGTGATTACATTTGAAAACAAAACGTAAGGAAAAAAGTTACTCTCTTACCTTGACTTCATAATTACCCAACAAGTTGAAAAAATCTCCCTCAGACCCTTAATATTTGGAAGACTGTTCCAAAGATGACCACATCAGCAACATCAGAGGGCAATGGGTAGACAAACCTTTACAGGAAGTTGGGCCAGTGTTTCGTGTTTCTAGTTACCACCTAAGAAAATATTTAACTTTACGAGTACCAAATCTTAGACAGGTCTATAACTGGACTATAACAGGATTAAAATGACTACCGTCGTTACAAAAGTTCTAAACTTTAAATGTGGCGAAATTAACTTTAGCTTAGTTAGCACAAAAACACCGTTTTGACAGTACAGATATATTTAATCCAATAAAGAAAATGTGAAAGTTACGATGAAAAACGCATCACCAGTAGCAGTAGAAGTGTTGTCGTTTCCACGGTTGTTTTTACTAATGGCACTTTAACCAATAAGAACTCATGTTTGTTTGATAGACACGAGAAACAACCAATGAGCGAGAAGTCTGTTGTACGTAGAAACCAATCACGTCACGGGGAAGGGGCAGCGCGCGGAAGAGGAAACTGCAAACAAGCTAAGTTAGCATAGACACGTTTAGCAAATTAAGATTTTGTAAGATTCGCAATCCATTTTAAAGCGAAGTTCAATTTTTGTTCAATATAGTAACTGGTTAGGAAGCGTCATTTTTAGAGCTGGGGTGCTGAAAGGGAAGATTATCAACTTAAAACGTCGGTAACTAACTAACAGTTACCTGCCTGCAGCTAATGCTAACTGACGTTAACAAACAAAGGTTAGGGGGGGCTGTGTTCATGAGAAAATTTGTTTGAAACGTTGTATCACTTCTTCGGGTTTTATTTGTCTTCTTTAGCAGCATTGATATTACTTACCATGCACCACATCAAGATAAAGACCGAAAAACCAGGTAAGTCAGAATCATTTTTGTTGTAGTCACTGTTATGTCCTACTAATATCAAGTGTGTATTTGTAAGACGTATTATTGTATTTAACTTTACAGACATGGAGGGGTCTGGAGCACGCTGCAAACTGGATGCTGTGTTGCAAGGATTGGTAGAAAAATCGGAAACGGAAATGTAGGTCAAACGTTGTGCGATGTAAACATTCTAAAGAACAACAATATCCATGTATTTAATCTGTGTACACACTGACATGCGGGGTACTATTTGCATAGATGGGATTTAGAAACAATTTTGGTAAAAACATTTTACATGTGAGTTCTGTGGTCTAGTAGTCACTAAAGTGGGTTCAGCATTTTTAGTTTACTTGGATCATTCTTAGGACAGTATCATTTATTCAGTGGAATATTCTGTCTCATGTGTCCATAATCTGGGAGTACAACATCATAATTTAAAAACAACCAGTTTAGGAATAATGATGATGATGATGATTGTTTTCCATATCCTTGTTCTCATTTATTCATTTTATGTATCGCTGTTTTTTTTTCTTCGAGGGAACAAAATGAAAGTGAAGCAGGAAAAACTACAGAGACCTTAAATAAGTATGTGATCTTTCATTTCTACTTTAAAAATGTACTAAAGTCTCTAGTTAAGAGTTGTATGCTTTGTTATCTTAGGGATTCTTCTCCATTGTCTGGCAAAAGGTACACGTCTTATAAAAACCAATAAACTACCAAAAAATCTTTTATCACATGTTTATATTTGTAATTTATTATTGTAATACATTAATCAATGTTTTAGGCCACCATCAAGACTTCCACAACACAGAAGAAAAAAACGGAAAGAAATGGATGAAAGCATGACAGACAACAATCAAAACAAGCAAAGTAAATGGAACTTCTAACTACTTGCTCATTTAAGACATCGACCCTACTTAACCACACATTTGCAGCATGTTAGTTATTTTTTTCATTGTATTTTATTAATTTATTTTTTCAGATGCCTATATTATCAAGTTGTTTGACCGAAGCGTTGATTTGGCTCAGTTTAACAGCAACACACCCTTGTATCCTATTTGTCGTTCATGGATGCGGAATAATCCATCATTTCGAGAACAGGGCGATCCTTTACCACTCTCTCCCCACAGCGTTGTAGATGAAGAGGTAACCGAATTTACAAGATGGCTTTTATATTATTTGACTTATTAATTGACATTACTAAATGAAAAAAAAAATTTGCCAGCTGACTGACAATGTTAACGGTAAAGAGCAGGATGTTCACAGATTGCCTCCACCAACTCCTTGCCCTGTCAACTCTTCTGGTGAACCCGTCAATCTCAGGATCCCACCAACTGACAAAACAGCAGTTAAAAAGGTTCCATACCAAAAACATTTGATTATAACTTTTTATGAATCAATTTTACTAGCGCTAACATTGATGTTTACTGTCTACAGTCTGCAGATAAAGTTCCTGCATGTGGACCACGTATATCTGATCACATGATGCGATGGAAAAAGATAAGACATAAGTATGATTTTTCAGTTTTCATATACGAAGATCAACATCCTGCTGCACAAATTCTATTATATAAACTAAAGATTTTTGTTAAAATTAAAATTGTGATTACTATTTTAACTTGAAAGTATAGTCTGATTCATATACCTTATTTATCCTCTAGATGGAAGGAGTGCTCTAACAAGAATCAGCTGAGATACAGCGAGAGCATAAAAATCCTTAAGGAGATGAAGGAGCTGTATGATCACTAATCAACATTGATGCAAATTCCACACCCTCGTGTTTGTGCAAACAAAACTTTTCTTCTGTTTATAATTTTACAACATTTGACTATAAAGTTAAACCCATCAATTTAGAATTAAAACTAAAATATGAAGTAAGTTATTAAATATTCCTGTTTACCTGTTTATGCTATTTGTTTTCCAACAATGGAATAAAATGGAATTGTAAATACTGTATCTCTTCATGTGACACAAACTAATCCATGTTTTTTTTTTATATTCTTGTCTGGGTTAACTTATATCTGTAGTTAATTATTGAGTGATGGGTTGGCATAAAGTAGATGAAGAAACAGGATAAAGAATGCTGCTGACAAAACACTTAAGCCAATTGTTTCCCATAATTTTCAACAAGCCTTGTGTTTGCCGAATTTGCGTTATGGCTAGGCATGGGACGATATTAAAATTTGCACTCACGATTATTGCGACCAAAATAATCGCGATTAACGATATTATCACGATAATTTACTAAACGTAAAAGTGCAGATTCAAAATCACTGAAATATTTATTAGCGCACAATATGTAAGTGTTTGAATAACGACTTATTGTATTTTGGTCTAAGTACAATCAATAATATATTGATCATATATTGATTGAATTGATTCAAAGTGAACAAATGTTTACAATTTTGAGCAAAAATCTACTAACTTTGTCGCAGAGTCATTAATTAACTTTAATACATGAACCTTTTCTTTGTTTAACCATAACACAGCTTCTACTGGGTTCACAGCAGTCAGATTTTACATGCTCTTATGAACCCACAGGCGCATGCCTGCTCCTTTTATTGCGATTAATTGTGATTACAATTATCACGATTATGAAAAACGCCACGATTATTTAATTGTGGCCCTTAATTATCACGATTAGCGATAATATCGTATATTGTCCCATCCCTAGTTATGGCGTTGCATGTATGCAAACTATGTATGCAAAAATGTGCTGTGCTTTTATATTAATTAGAAACAACACAATAATATTATCCAAACTTTAATACTTTAACTTAATTGACTTCACAAGGTGTGGTAGTAGTATAGCTTTAGTTGTTGGCAAGGGTCTGCTCGATCCAGCCACGTAGGTAGGACACACGGGCGTAAACAGCAGGAGCGCGCACGTTGCAGTTTGAGGTGCCCCAGGACACAATGCCCACCTGAGACCACACACCACTGCTCTCACAGACCAGAGGGCCACCAGAATCCCCCTGAAATGAACCAGTCAAGATTAACTATGTACAGAGACATCAATATTGGCACACCTGATGAATCGTGATGGTAATACCTTAGTTTTTTGTTTTTTGGCACATACATTTAAGGTGCTATGTAAATATTTTTCATTTTACCTGACAGGAGGACACTCCAGATGCACCAGCACAGATCATGGCATCTGTGATTCTGTTCTGTCCCCAGTACTGCTTGCACTGAGCAGGGGTCAGCAGAGGCAGAGCGGTTTGCTGGAGGTAACGGGGACTTGCTGACATAATATATAAAAAAACAGGGTCATTAATTGGTTCAGAATATCCAGAAATGTTAGATTACTGAGTAATTATTTTTAACAGTAAAAAAATCCTCTGCTTGTAAAGTCACAGAATGTTGTAAATAAAATTCTGAGAATTCTGCTGTAACCATTCTGCTGCTACTTACAGGTGATCCCAGTGCGGCCCCATCCAGTGGTCACACACTTGGTTCCAGCTGGGATGCTGGTGGAAGAGTAGGCCAGGCACACAGGGGAAATGCGATTTGTCATCTGGGCAGGTGAGGACAGCTTCAGTAGAGTGATGTCATTGTTGAAGTTGTTGCTGTTGTAGTAGGGGTGAGTGATAGCCTGGAGAGAGATATGATAATTGACTTTGGATTGAAACTAAGCATTCTCTTTAAATATTGTGGAGAACAGTAGTAACTAGTTACTATAATATATTCCACTTTTCAGTAAGTAAGTAGTGTAACTTATTACTCATAAAAATGTTGATAATGTATTACTAAGTTACTTTCATATAAATTAATTGTTTTTATTTTCTATTGAATATAATTGAATATACACTTCAGGACCAAAACACCACTAAAATACTCTGTGTTAAAGGTGAATAAAATATCATGATGAAAATGTGTTTTGATATCAAATTTCCATAAATTAATCTGTATCAAGTGTAAATGTAACAGGATTAGTGTTATACTATGTCTTAACAAATGTGTGATTAACTCAAAGTAACTCACAGCAGTGTAACTCAGTTACATTTTTGAGACAGTAATATTGTCATACAAACGTATTAGATTTTTCTAACTGTAACTAGTAATATATAATGTATTACAATTTTAGAGTAACTTACCCAATACTGGTGGAGAATTTCCTAAATATGCTTGGTAAGTACTTGCCTTTGAAATGGTTTTGACCTGAATGGGCTCACTGTTGTAGTTACGGTCATGCTCTCCCAGAATCACACGGTGGCTTCTTGGGCTACATGGAGGAAGTGATCAAGTTTATTAGGATTATAAAGGAAGAGTCTGGCCATATTATGTGTGCTGGTGTGTTAACTTACGACACACGGCAGTGAGCAGCAGTGACTACCCAGTACTGGTTTATGAGGGAACCCCCACAGAAATGAAATCCACTGCCATCCTTGTAAAAAAAAATATGAGAATAATAATATTAAAATTTTGAGTAGTAATTAAAGAATGAACACAATTTCTGGTATATATTACCTGAAGGGAAACCTGCCAAGGCCAAGATCCAGATACGGCATTTTCACCATTCACAATTCTGTTGTATCCACTAATCTGGGGCTTAATGGAGGGGACCCCACACCCTAAGAACCAACAACATGAACAACAACGAAACAATAAAGCCATTCTTGTATATTTGTGTAATTTTCTAGTTTGGTGCTGAAGGCATTAGCCAGTATTCCTTTATTAGGTTAATGTACTCAAGCTAAAAATGGTTAAATACTGAAAACAGCACATACCCAGAGTGGAGGCTACAAGAGCCAAACAGCTAATGAGCAAAAACATGTCTGTCTGAATTTGGTTCACCTCCCCGACTCACAATTTACAGTTAGCGGTGGGCTTATAAATGGCAAAAATAAGTTCCATTTGATAAGAATGAGGGAAAAACGCCTTGATAAGCAGCTGCATGTGTGCACCTGGTTTGTTATATAAGAAAATGGATAAGATGGTGTTAACCCCTATTCGTTCTGGAATAACCAAAAATACATAAGATTTCAAAAGTATTTGTTGGACATTTTCATCAGGTAATTTTCAATCTAAATCAAATACAGACAGGTATTTAATTTATACCAAATATATAATCAAGATTATTGTTTTTGTTGCACTGTACAAAATAGTCCACTTATTTATATATTTATAATTCAAAATAAAGTAAAAATATATATTATAATTTGAACATAATATAAAATTATTCATGTTGTATACATTACATAGGACAATGTACTATTCACAATATTATGTATTATTATATTTTTATTTGTTCTGAGTATATGTTTGGTATGTTTATTTTTTCAGGACAACACTAAACACACCAAATCGAGGCCATAGATCCATCCATTGTCTCATAAGGCGTTTTCCCTCATGAAAGTACCAAGAACTAGTCCCCACATTTGACCAGTCCCTGTTTAATCAGAAGAACTACCCTGTCCCCATGTTTGTGTTCACACAGCAGCAATTTCTGAAAGTGGGTCTAACTAGCTTTAGCATTAGCATCTGTAAAGTCTGGAATAGGGGTGTCAAATTAGTGCATTAATTGCGATTAATTAATTACAGACATTTTTAATCGAGTTAATTATTTTAATCGCATTAATCTTTTTTGAAATCTTTAACTTCATTGTTTCTATCTGCGAGTTGCAAAGTGGACATAAGGGTTGTTTGACTTGACTTAAGGAAAGTCTGCACCATGGAAGTATAATTAGATAATAATATAATACATCCATGGTCTGCACATGCCAGTGACCTGAGGGACGGGGGGCAAAGGTCATGAGTAGCAAAGAGACAAAAATAAAAGAGCCGGTAAGAATTATTGGACTGATGAACGGGAATTTTATGTTCAAAAAGTTCCTAACGTCTTCTTTTTTTGCAATATATGAATATTTCTTAGCTGCAACAATAATGCAATTATTAAATTGGATAAAAACAAAACAAAAACATTAAGGTTTAGTGTTTTTCTCAGCAATTTTTAGGTGAGATAAAAATAGATTAATTTGATTAATTTATTATAGCTCATAATTCATTAATCTCTCAATTTCTTTAATCGCTTGACAGCACTAATCTGGAACATTTAAATAATTCATTAAGTGGTGTTTTTTCAATTCCACATAAAACTACATTGTGCAAAACATCACTGGAATTAACAATAAAACAAAATGATTCACTGTAATTCCTAATAATAGTATTATATGCTACTATTTACAAATTAAATAAGTTAGCAGTGTGTCCTGGTCTGACTGGAAAGTACCTGCCCCAAAGCAGGAACTAAAAAAGTCCTTAAAGTGTGGCCCCAGTCCATAGTTCCTGCTCTGTGTGAATGCTCCCAAAATGAGGACAGGAACTAAAAAAGGACTAGGAACTGAAAAAAGTTCCTACAGTGGAAAAAGGCCTATAGTCTTTAACATGCATATGCCAGTGCATTTCCAGCAGTAAAGGCAGGATAGACAAGGTATTTTGCTCAAGGACGCAACAGTAGATTATATTTCTTTTTCCCAGTGGCCTCCAATCAAGTTCCCAACCCATATTACCTTACAATATTTGACTAGAACAAATATGTATGCAGTTGTGAGCCAAGTCAAGCAAAGTGTGTGCGCCATATTATGTTACTCAGTATCATTCCCATTTAACCAATTATTCAAATAAAAGGAGACACAACATTGTGGTAAGATTTATTTATAATGAAGTACGCTTTTGGAATTGAGTGCTGAGATGTTAAGATGTTACTTTTTCTAAATTAGCATAAGGTTGGAGATTTGTATTCTAGTCAACCTCTTCGATAGTGGGTCCAGAAGAGGAGCCCGCCCCTCCAGCTCCGCCAGGGAAACCTCCTGGCATTCCTCCTGGCATTCCCCCAGGCATTCCTCCTGGCATGCCTGCTCCCTGGTACAGATTAGCGATGATGGGGTTGCAAACTTTCTCCAATTCCTTCTGCTGGTGCTCATATTCTTCCTTTTCAGCTGTCTGTTCAAAAAAAAAAAAAAACTCAATACATTTAGCTATATGAACTTATTTTAGATTGCGTTTCATTTCTTATGGTAATTCAATACAGTTTAATTGTCAAAAGGATAAAATTACCATGAGTATGTTTGAGTAATGCTTTAGATAAAACCATGGCTATTAATGCAAAATTTTAAAGCTTTATACCTGGTTCTTGTCCAGCCATGCAATGATTTCGTTGCACTTGTCCACAATGGTCTTCTTATCCTCTGGGCTGATCTTGTCCTGTAGCTTCTCGTCTTCCACGGTGCTCTTCATATTGAAAGCCAGAGACTCCAGAGCGTTCTTGGCTGTAACTTTCTCTCTCTGTGCGTCATCTTCAGCCTTAAACTGCTCTGCCTCCTGAACCATGCGCTCAATATCCTCCTTGCTCAGACGACCTATAAATTAATCCAAATGTGTAATGATAAGATTGTGTTTTTGTTTGTCATCACTTGTAATTGGTGGCACACCTTTATCATTGGTTATGGTAATCTTGTTTTCTTTTCCCGTGCTTTTGTCCACAGCTGACACATTAAGAATACCATTGGCATCAATGTCAAATGTCACTTCAATCTGGGGGACACCTCTTGGAGCAGGAGGGATACCAGTGAGCTCAAATTTTCCCAGGATGTTATTGTCTTTAGTCATGGCCCTTTCACCTTCATACACCTGTAAGGCTCTAGTTTTAGTGATGAGAATCCTTAATTATAGTGTAAATGTTCAAGCACCATGTTACCTGAATCAGGACACCGGGCTGGTTGTCAGAGTAAGTTGTGAAAGTTTGGGTTTGTTTTGTGGGAATCGTAGTGTTTCTCTTGATAAGCACAGTCATGACTCCTCCAGCAGTCTCGATTCCCAGGGACAGAGGAGTGACATCCAGCAGGAGCAGGTCCTGTACATTCTCAGACTTATCTCCTGCCAAGATGGCCGCCTGCACAGCTGTGAGCTTCGGTGTCAATCTATGTTTATTAAAAGTACACAAATAAAGCCAGCACAATACAGTATCTAAGTACTTACCCGCACCGTAGGCCACAGCTTCATCAGGATTGATGCTCTTATTCAGATCTCTCCCATTAAAGAAATCTTGAAGCAACTTTTGGATTTTGGGAATACGAGTGGAGCCTCCAACCAGAACTATGTCATGAATTTGAGCTTTGTCCATTTTAGCATCCCTCAAGGCCTTCTCCACGGGCTCTAATGTGCCTCTGAATAGGTCAGCATTAAGCTCTTCAAAACGTGCCCTAGTGATGGAGGTGTAGAAGTCCACTCCTTCATACAGGGAGTCGATCTCAATGCTGGCTTGGGTGCTGCTGGAGAGGGTGCGCTTGGCCCTTTCACATGCTGTGCGCAGACGACGCACTGCTCTTTTGTTGTTGCTGATTTCTTTTTTGAACTTGCGTTTGAACTCAGCAATAAAATGATTTACCATGCGATTATCAAAGTCCTCTCCTCCCAAGTGAGTGTCCCCAGCTGTTGATTTGACCTCAAAAATGCCATCTTCAATGGTCAAGATTGAAACATCAAAAGTGCCACCTCCAAGATCAAAGATGAGGACATTTCTTTCACTTCCAACCTAAGTTATCAATTTCATTAATGTTTTCTTTATTTTTTAACAAACATCTTTGCAGTCTTTTGCCATACTGATGGTTACCTTTTTGTCCAAGCCATAGGCAATGGCTGCTGCTGTTGGTTCATTGATAATGCGCAGCACATTAAGCCCAGCAATAGCTCCAGCATCTTTGGTTGCCTGGCGCTGGGAGTCATTGAAGTAGGCAGGAACAGTTACAACTGCATTGTTCACCGGCTGCAACATTTTTACAATAATATTTACCTCACACCTACAATGTGTTATTTTTTTTCTGTTATTGTGAATTACCTTTCCCAGATAGGCCTCAGAGATCTCCTTCATTTTAGTGAGCACCATAGAAGAAATCTCTTCAGCGAAGAATGTCTTGATCTCACCTTTGTATTCAACTTCAACCTTAGGCTTAGATGAGTCATTTATAACTTTAAAGGGCCAGTGCTTCATGTCTGACTGCACGACCACATCGTCAAACTTGCGACCAATGAGGCGTTTGGCATCTGTCAGAGGAAACACAAGACAGTGTAAACATTTCACAATAGGGTAACTATTATATTGCAAAGAGCATTACCAAAGACAGTGTTGGCAGGATTCATGGCGACTTGGTTTTTAGCTGCATCTCCAATCAGTCTCTCTGTGTCTGTGAAGGCCACATAGCTTGGGGTAGTCCTGTTTCCTTGGTCATTCGCAATGATCTCCACTTTGCCATGCTGGAAAATGCCCACACAGGAGTATGTGGTGCCCAGATCAATTCCTACTGCTGGTCCTTTAGACATCTTGTAGATAAATAACAAAACAGTTGTATACATATGATTTCTAATGTAAAAATATATAATAAGTCTATTGTTATATAGTTAGAATAGTTTGAGTTTCTGAATTCATACAATGATGTAGTGCTTCTATATCTAAATACTTAAATGTGTTTAAGTGTACCAGCCATATTTCAGTCCAGATGCCACAAAAGGCTTAAATGGAGTTTATCATGGCGGCCTTCTGATCTTTTGTCAGCAACTCTGGTCTGACTCCCCAGTGTGTGACATCGGAGCATCAGCCTGGTGTAATGTGATGTACTGAAACTCAGATCACAGTGTCTTTTCCAGCAGCTGACTCCAAATAACCAACAGCTGCTATTATTAGATCTGCTGTGGCCGGGGAGCAATGAATGGAAGGTGACTAAAGTGGCAAAGTGCGTGTGTCAATGGTTTTTAGACACTACATGTTGAAGCACAGTAAGCTTAAAGTTAGTCAGCTCTGATCTTCAAAGCTTTGAGTTGGAATAAAATATGTTGAATGTCATAAAAAGCCTTATGCCTATCTATGCCAGTTTAATATGGTACTAATATTCAGTTGGGTCAACATTGATTTACTTGTCTGCATTCAGTTTTAGTTTTTGCTTCTACTCCAAACAGGCGAAGCAAGGACAGTTTATTGAATTATCAGTTGTTATAGTGTTGTGTAACAGAAAGATCTTACATTGCTGTTCTTCACTTCTTTTTTGTGTCTGCCCCATGCAATCTATGGCATGTTAAGCTTTTGAAATACTCTCAATAATTAGGTTAATCTTATTAGCCAAAAGTGTTTTTCAGTGTCCATGTGATTACCATGCATCAGCTAAAAACAACAAACAAGACAGAAGTCAGGCTGTCTATAGACGTTTACCTTGAGTTGTTAGATGTTCCAGATTTGACTGAGTTTTAGTGTGTGGGTGCCCTGCTGACCAGCTCTGCTCTCTCCTCTGGCAGATTGACTAAGAGACCGACTCCCTGTGCTCCTGGGAGTATATAGACACATGGAGAGGCACTGGTGTCAGATGACCAGGCAAAGTTCCATGTGCTGCCAACCGATGACATCAAAATAATTTGATAACACACTGAGCATTTTAAATATTAATGTGAACAAATCCTGACTATGGCAGGCAACAGTCAACAATTCTCATTTTATGACTATTTCATGAACTAATATTGTATTTAGTTTTATTTGTTTTACTGCTTGCGCCTCTTTTTTATATTTTATTCAAAGCAGAGGTGTCAAATTCAAATGGAGCTGGGGCCAAATTGATCAGAATAAGAGTTGGTCGAGGGTAACATACACAAAAAGGCCTGATATCGTGCTCATCATAAACAATTTTTGTCATGATATATATGCGCTTTCTTGTGAGACTGTGTTGCTCGGTGATATACGCCTTTACATTCTCAAATATCCATTATGGCCTTTGTGACTCCTCTCATCAGAGCTAGGCAGGCTTCTGTGTATTCTGGGACCTGTAGTTCAAATTGTTGCATGATTTCATCAAGGGGCCACTATCAGTAATAGTCAGAAATCATCCAAGGGGGCACATGAAATCATCTTCAGGGCCGTATTTGATCTGATTTAAAGAATTACAAAAACTGACTCTACAGTGACAGCGACCACATCTGAAATTAAACTATTTATTGCATCACACACAGCATTGATCTGTTTGTCAAATATTACAAACCGAACAATGCTTCAGACCACTAGCAACAAAGTTGCAAAATGTCTTCTATTAGAAATAAATAAAAATCAAAACGGAAAATATACAGTACATATTCACAGCAGCATTGCAAATCCTTGAACATTTAAAAAGTGCAAAGTCGTAAATAGAGTCATTTTAATACAAAGAGATTACGTAGCAGATAGAAAAGGTCTCCACTGTCGCTGGGTTGGTGGTAGTGTCTGCTCAGGTAGTCCCAGGAGCAACGCTTGCAGTAGTCGAAAAACAGCTGCTCTGCTTTCTTCAGAGTGCTATTTAGGTCCAGACTTCCTTGAAGGCTGCATAGAGAAAAGGCATTATTTACACATTGCTGACATCACAAATATTCTGAATAAAGTATGATAATGATTTTAGAAAACATCCCCAACCATATATAAATTGTTCAGTGCCTTTATTAATTAAGGCCATGCACAGTATACAGATTAAAAAAGTTGTACCTGTTGGCAAACTGTATTAGCTGGACATCAGTTTGACACCTCAAGAGAAACTTCCTGTTTTTCAGAAGGATGGCGGCACAGATGAACAGCTCAAAAGTGAAGTCTGGGTTGATGCTCTGCAGATGTGTTTGAGAGTCGCTGTCTAAACATCAGAATCAGAAATTAGGTATAGTTGATGTGTGTGGAAGGTAAGGGCTAATCTACCCTTTATTCATGGGGGTCTGCCTCCCTTATGGAGACAATAATTAACCCCCACGGTTACATCAAAAATCATCCACGTGGTTGCATCAAATATTTGCATGTATTATATATAAATAATTATTCGAATTATAATAATTATTATTTTTATGTATTATTATTATTATTTTTTTTTCAAAATTGAATACTCAAGTAGCAGTAATGCAACAATAGCCTATACATATTGCTGTGTTTTGAGGTATAAAAGTTCTAGAATATCAATGTTAAGCAGCCTTTTTGAGCAGTATTGTTACTTATTATTTAAGCATAATACAGTGAGCAACAAATTGTAATTTGACGGTTTTACAACCTGATTTCGATTTAACGCTAATAGAATGATATAACCCAACATAAGCAAAATCACTCAGTAACAGATTATAGATTGAGATGCATGAAGTTACCTGAGGTAGTTTTTTGTGCCAGTCTCTCCCGGTATCGGGCGCGCTCCACTTGTTGAGAAACCAGCTCTAGGTGATCACAGCTCAGGATCTCAAACAGACGCAGAGCCTCACTGTGAAACTGTCAAACTCCCTTTGGAAGCCCAGCAGCAGCCATCTTACACAGAGCAATGGTACATCTCCATCATTTCATTTCTTTTCTTTATCCACTTACATTACACAAAAATACCTGTGGCAAAAAGTGAAGCTTTCCATGTTTTCAGTCATAAGGTGGCCATAGAGGTGTGGATCCAGCTCCTTTAGCAACGCTGCCTCCAATTCTTAAACATCAAACACAACTGATTAGGAGTAGTTTAGCTTAGTTTAAAAGTATAATAACTATACTTCTGATTGTAAAATAAAGCTAAATTACAAATTACAAACAGAGGTACAAAAATCAAGTGAAATAATTTTTATTTTATACTACTTATGTATGCTATGTGTATAGAATGCATATTTTTTATGAACATCCTTCCGTATCAATTATTGCAACCACAGTTACTGTTATTGCAACTGTTATATTATACCTGGTTTTAGTCACAGTTATCACAGCCAATCTATAACATGTCTGTAATTAATATAATTACCTATTTTCCTATGCAGCCCATCAGCTCGGAAGTCTTTTGAAAACTTTTCCATATAACAGGAGAAACTCCAAAAAGTGTCCACTTCTGAGTCTAGAACCTCCAGGAAGCGGCTGCACAGGTCATTCATCCCTTGCGCATAACTCACTTCTGCATGAAATAATGTTATCGAGATTAGTTTAGATTAGTTTAGTTAAGTTTACTTTATTTTGTTTGTCTCCTTGGAAGAAATTTCTTTCAAACCGGGGTGAGAACTACTCAAGAAACCACACACATGCCGAATAACATTTCCAACACCAGACAACACCAAGATGACAGTGAAGCATACTGTGGCTTAGACAAGCATTCTATACATATTACTTAATACAATATACTTGTTATGTATCATATATAACAAGTGACAGAATTTGTGAGTTTTACCTGGATGAAAAGCAGCATAAGTGATGAGTATGTCTCTTAGGACCAAGAGATTGCCCGAGCCCTCACCTCTGCACAGACAACAAGCAAAACTTAATTGCGACCAATCTCTATAAAAGCTATAAAACACATGAACCTGTTTCTTGCTGACATTAAAAACTGCTAAATGGAAATTCACTCACTTGTAATAGCTCAGATCTCTGTTTGTGCGTGGCACATCTTTGTCTATTATTCTTATAGCTTCCTGCAGCTCCTCTTGATCCATTGAAACTCGCTCAAACAAGATCTGCCCAAAAAGACAAAGCAAATACAACATGTGAAGAACAAAAAACAAAAAAACACAGATGAATGTAAGTTTCAGAATTTTTTGTTTGTTTCTTTTGTGCTAATTTATTAGCTGACCTAAAAACATTTATAAAGATCACAAAAGACAAGAAATAAGTTTGCCATTTGCAAAATTTGTAGTGGTCACTGAAGACTGGAACACAAACAATTTGTAAACAAACAATCTTTTGATGCTTCTTCGCTCTCTTGACTATTTTGAGGTCAACTGAAGAGAGCGAGAGTGCACCATCTTCTCTCAACGACCACCATCAATCATTGACACGTACATATGCAGGGTAAGTTGTCTGCCCCAAAGACACACCAATTGTATAAATACAACTGCCGGGATGGACCCACCGACCATCAGGTGCTCTAAGCACTGTGCCTCTGCTATTTTTACACATACCTGTGATTGGAGTTCTAAGAAGGCCAGCCTCTCTCTGACCTCTTGGCTGTTTTGATTGGACTGTTGTTGAATCCAACTTTGTCTTTTGTTGAAGTATTGAATGGCAACTATTAATTCTGCTGTAAGTACAAACACATCTCGTGGGGCATCAGTTACATTTGTTTTTGGTTTTTTTTATATTTCTCTAATAAACAATGACATTTACCATCTGTGCCATTGATGTGCATGTTCACAGTGGAGGGAAGTAAACGCTGCCACTTTCCTTTCATGACCTGGTACCGGACGACCATCTGCTCCAGTAGCAAGGGGCGCTCCAGAGCCGTGGAGCTGCAGGGGTACATCCCAAACAGAAAGCGCCACACAAGACTTCTCTCGTGAGGTAGCACACCTCCTAAGTAACAAGGAGAAGAATCAGTGTCATAATCGATATGTCTTATGGGCTCAGAAAGGTACTTTTTTCATATTGATATTTATTGTGGGGGACCCAAGTGAGCCACCCTTGACCCAGACCTTCAAACTTCTATCGGCCTGCATTAAAGTCATTCAATGATAGCATCTACATATTTTTGCTCCAAAGAATGTTCATCTCAACTACTGGGCATCATGCCTTTAGCTTGAGGGTTTTTGAGTCATGTGATATAAATGCTTCTGAGAAATCTTAAATAGTGTCTGTGTTTTGTGCAAAAATATTTGATGAGGTTACAGCAATTCAAGCCACTTGACTTTTTCTCGCTGCACAGACAGTCTATAGCACTGAGAACAACATGAAAATGAAATGCAAAAGCTCAAATGAAAATAAATTGTATTTTTATTTTTAACCTAAAGCTGTGTAACGTTTATAGAAATGTTTTTCGGGAAGCCAAAGAACGCATTTATGACCTTAACTTAAAGGAGCACTATGTAACTTTTCTAGTAGGCTATAGTGTCTGATATTCACTTAAAGAGATGATACCTTAGTCTAGAATATATGTAGGTCCTACTAGTAATGTATTAGTGAAGTGGTAGTGACGTGAGAACTGTCGCTATAACCACTCATAAGATGTATGTGTTTTTATTTATGAGTAAAAAAAAAAGTCTTTAAATAATAACACAAGGTAGATTAAATAACGCCATGCTGCAGAACACGAAACAATGACCTGAACATAAGTTGGTGAAAGTTGCAATTCAGTAAAGAGCCAGATCTACGAAATCGTGTCTTAGAAGCTAAAAGTACCGTTTTTGAAAACGTGCATCCTCAGCCTGGACTCGTCCACTCGGCCCTCCGCGTCCATCACTCCGGGTAAAGTGACTCGTGCTGCAGCCACAGCCGGACAGTAGAGAGCCGCCACTGTCCTGTGCGCCTCTACAACCTCTGCACCTGCGTCTGCACGCTCCATGTGCGCTTGGACAGGCACCGACCGTGCAAATCCACATTCTCCTCCTTGCTATCCCAAAGCAAGCATGTCTACGACATAATGTCGTTCTTCCGCTGAATGGACTGATGCGACACGCGGACCTGAAGGGATAAGTTGAAGTAACCTGTCCTCAGACTCCAACGAGCGCCAGAGAAGCAGCTGGGAGTCATATGACTGCACCTTGGGATCTGAGTTTAGGCTCCACATTCCAAGTGGATCGCTGCGAAGACCGAGACAGCTTCCGCCATCTGGTGGCTTCATACTGGAACTGCACTTCACACTAGTTAATTGTAGAACTCTAGCTTGTAGAATTGTAGAAGTAGTTCCACTGAAATATAGAAGATGGACATTAAAATTGGCTATAGATCAAAGTCACCATTTTCTTTTACAGAATCATTTGTAGACTATTTTTAATCAGTTAATGATAAATTGAATACACTTAGTTTTAGAAGAAGCTCAACAAAATTGTAAATCTCTTATTGGCGTATAAAATTATATACCAATCGAAATAATTTATATTAGCCTATATTGCTAAGAACAACCACCATTCAGTCCACAAAGAACACGGAAACACGGAGAGTGCAAGAGAGATTGTAACAGGGAGAACAGTATCGTTCCTGCCACTTTAAATGGGTGTTTTCTTTTCTGTGTGGGTGTGGTTTTGTTTGTGGTGGGCCAATGGCCATTTCCTTTTAATTAGTTGGCAGCTGGAATGGGCGGTGCTTTTTGTTTAAAACCCCTGCTCTCCTCCTCACTCATTCTCTCTCACACCTTGTGTCTCCTCTGTCCAGGTCAGTTTGTACAATAATTTGTTTGGTTTTGCAGTGCACTTGGGGCTTGTTTATAATGGGACTTTTAAATAGATTTAGTAAATTGTGTTATATGCTCTCTCACACCTTGTGTCTCCTCTGTCCAGTTGGGGTCGTCCAGGCATCCTGTCTAAAGACGAGTCGGCCGCTCTGGGGGCAACATTGGGGCACGCTGGGGACAAAGCACCACACCAGCTGTGCCAGACCACAAAAAGCAGCCACAGGGCCCTGTTAGCCGACCTGAGCTTGGACCCCTGGATAGTTTGCCCAAATAGACTCTGCCCTCTCCTCCAACAAATCCCCCCTTTTAAATCAGAGACTTTTTATATTTTGTAATAAATCATTTTTCTATAAAACTCCGTGTCTGTGATCTCTGGTGATCCTTGAACCTGCCTAAAGGGGGTGTTATATCTGGCGTTGCTTGGCAGGATCACCAGAGACAATGACAGAACCAAGTGAATCACAGGCCTCAACTTCAGCTGCTGCCTTCAGACCAGTGGCCATGTTCCCAATGATTAATATGACCAATAGTAAATTTAAAGGAAAAGACTCTGAAATAAGCTTGGGAGAATGGAAAAGCAATCTACAGACTATGTTTGTTTTACAAGGGATCCCACAAGACTACAGGGCGGAGTTAATACTTTGCTGTTTGGAGGGAAAAGCAAAAAGAGAGATTTTAATTTTACCAAAAGAAAAGCCTAACACTGCTGAACAGATTTTTAATGAATTAGACCAACTTTATGGTGATAGAACCACTGCCTGTGTTTTGCGCTCTCAATTTTTTAATGCTCGTCAGGACATCCATGAAGATTTGAGCTCCTTTGCCCTAAGGCTGCAAGAACATTTCCAACGACTCAAAAGGAAGGACCCAAGGGGCATTAGTGAGGACAATGTTCTGTTACGGGACCATCTTGTGGAGGGACTGAGAGATGCAACTTTGAGGGGTGAGTTCAGAACTAAGATTTTAATGGACGATTCTTTAACTTTTGAAGCTATTAAAAATGAACTGGTTTTAAGAGAACATGCATATGGGGAAACTGTTGAAAATTTACAATGCTACGCAACTAGAGGGGAACAATATGCAAATAAACATAATGTGAAAAATTTGGAGCAAATTAAAGTGGCAGGAACGATACTGTTCTCCCTGTTACAAGATAGCAGCACTGTCCGACACAGCGTGAAGCACCAACGAGGCAAAACTGGGCCAACTGGCTGAGAAGGTGCCGATGCAGCAGGACAAAGCAGGCATAATAAAATCTACAAGACCAAGCCTGTGCTGAGGCGAATCCAATGAGGGAATGCAGTCCAAACAGTTGCTAGCAGGCGCTGATTGCAGCGCAGCCAGTTCAGTTGAAAAGGCAGGCACAAGTCCTGAGGGGCATGGGGGCTGATAGTGGCGACTGGTACAGGAAAACAAAAGTTGTATTCACACTCACTTTATGGGGACCTGAGGGGACAAAAAGCAGGTCCCCAAGATGCAAATCCTTACGTTCAAATTAGGTTAATGTTAGGATTAGGGTGAGGGTTAGATTAAGTTCAGGTAAGTAGCCACTAAGTTTAGGGTAATGGTCCATGAAATGAATGTAAGTCAATGTAATGTCTAGGGCTGCAACAAACGATTATTTTGATAATCGATTAATCTGTCGATTATTGGATCGATTAATCGATTAATCGGATAAAAATGACAAAATAATAAATATAAGGTGTTTTGCATTTTATTAAATGTATTTATGCAAAAGACAACTTGTGTGCACTTAATGAACACACTGGGCTTTTCTTGAACAAAAAGAAAATACAAAAATAAAGTAGAATAACCAGATTTTGCTATCTAGCTACTTCTTTTAATGTGGTTATTATAGGTCTGGGCAATGTGGCCAAAAAATTAAATCTAAATTTTTTGGACCTTTGGACTGCTGCTTTTTATTATAAGCTCATAATATTTTGAAGCATCTATAAAGAATGAGCCAATGAGATTAACTTGTTTTAAGTCAGATTAAAACTAATAAGTGTTTGCTGCTGCATCTAATGCATAGGCCTGGCCTACTGTTATTAGCATTTGCATCTATTAGGCCCTGTTAAGATCATCATTATGATTGTTTTGTTTCATATCTAAAAGTTTTAAGTTTGCGAGTGTTCGCCTCTCACTCCTGTCACTCAAACTCCGTCGTCATGGTTACTGGAGGGGAAAGGGGCGGGGCCTGCAGGCTGCTGCTTTTTTTGGTAAGAGGAGAGAAGGAGAGAGACGCTGTGGACGGCTTTTAACTTCATCAGAGAAAAACCTTACAAATGCACGCGCAGCAGCTCGTGTAACAGCAAAGACAAATCAAAAAGACGCTAGATTTACCGCGGGATGTTTCTAGAAAGTTACCGCGAGTCTAAAGCGCTGAAAGCGGCCGACGCACCCGCGGAGAAATAACAAACTCGTAACTTTATGAGATTAAGCTATACACCTCCGCCGACAGGTTACTCTCGGCTGTTATTATGTGATTAAAAGGTCCGCTAAACAGGCACAAGGTTTCTGTTCGTCTGTTCTGTGTGAGAGTCGAAGGAGAGCTCTACAAAGCCGCTGATGTCCACTCAAAGCCGCTGGATCTCAGCGGACTGATAGTAAAAGTTTTTAGCCAACTAATCGATGACCAAATTCGTTGACAACTATTTTAATAATCGATTTTAATCGATTAAATCGATTAGTTGTTGCAGCCCTAGTAATGTCCCCATTACATATGAAAACACAACATGAGTGTGTGTACATGTCTCTGGGTGTGAATGTGTGTGTATGCCATTTATAGAATAATAAAAATACAATATACAGTTATAATACAGCTGTAAGTAGGTCAATACATTTTGTTCAAACCTTTAATTTCTACACTTTTTTTCTCTCCCAAGACTTTATGTTTATTTTGTGTTTCCAACAGAAGTTGAGAAATGTTTAATCGATATGCAGGTCTCATCTGTAGACCTTCCCTCAAGTTAGAGCAAACTTATTGCTGACTTCCTTTAACACTCTTGAGTAACAGGAAAACACACCCATGAAAAACATTCGTAAATATAACATTTTACCACTAAATGGTCAGAAATGGCTCTGTCAGTGACTACACTGCATTTATGGATTTCTTTTGTCTTTACGCTTGTGGTTTCTGGTGAAAAAGGTACGTTTTTTATCTTTGTATTATGTAGTAATCATCTGAAATTGAATTACGTTTTTTTTTTTTTTTATTTTCAGAAAGAGGCTGGTCTATTGATGTTAACAGACACATTGATGCTGTTCGTGGTTCAGATGTTCTCATTCGATGCAATTTTAGCTATCCATCTCAGCACCACACAAACAATGTGAAAGTGTTCTGGAAGAAGGATGAAAGTAAAGAAAACCATAAAAAAGGAGATACAAATCCATTTGTATTTCATCCAGATTCTTCTCAAATAACTGAACTTTACAGTGGAAGGACTTCACTGGTCGGTATTGTGAAAGAAGGAAACTGTTCTCTTCGGATTAAGAACGTAACACAAGATGAATCTAATCTCTATGTGAGAATTGAAACAAAGAAATACTTCAGTTTCTACAACTACCTTGTTTCTATTAAAGTAAATGGTAAGAACTCATTGATAAGCACTTATTGTTTAAGTTTATGATTATTCTATAATTGATTTTAGCAGATTCAATTAGAAGAGCTGTGACCAGTTCTCCAGGTAGTACGGCCAATTCAACTTTTGAAATGTTTAATGTAATGTGATGCAATAATAAGAATTGAGGTTTTTGCCATTATAATTAATATTCATAGGAAATATATTTCTACAGTTACATATTCATAATGACCATCATTTTCTGTGTGGATGCATACAATTTGTCAAACAACTTCATATTTCTTTATATTTAGCTTTAGTGATCACACAAAAAGTCATCAGAACTTCGCCTCAAGTCACAAGCAGTGCAACATTATTTTATACAACAGAACCACTTGCCTGTAAGCTGGAATAATTGTTCTTTGCAGAATGCTTTTTAATGATATAAATATATATTTTTGTAAATCTTTTCTTTACAGTGACTCCAAGACAAAATTCTGCCTTCCCGCTTCACCTCATCATATCTATTGCTGTTCCTATTTCTTCCATTTTAATTTTGGGAATAGTTGTGTTAGTAGTTTTTCTCATCTGCAGAAAATTTGGAAGGTACTTCTTTATTTTTCTTTGTTTCCAATCAAAATCAGTCAAAATGATAAAATCGTTTTTGGACAAATAAATATTGATATAAAAGCAATATTATTTCTTAGGGAAAGATCTTTAAACAGAACTTCATCTGGATACTATGCCAACTTTAGCCGAAGATCTGACTACCAAACCAAAAGGTGACTGATCAGTAGGCATCAAATTAATTTATTTTAATCATTACGTTTTAGCTTATAATTAGGCTGTTTTTTTGGTGTATTATCTGATTTGACTAAAAGCACCCATCAAGACCCAGGAGTTAAGGCCATTGATGATGAGCCAGTGTACAGCAACATACAGGTAAGAATTACATTAGAGTCTCCCCTTATAACACATACTGACAGTTCAGCTTGGCCTTTTTTAAATTGCTTTCAATTGGTCCCAAGTGAAGATAAATGAAAATAAATAAATACATTTCAAAACTTAACTGCAAGGATGAAAAACAAATTCTTCCATTGTCCCAACAGTAATTCTTGTCTTTATTCTTTTTGCTTAACTTCTGAGTTTTTGCATACACACTTTTCAGTGAATGCTATAAGAATACATTTTTATGACCAACACCATGGAACCAAAGTGTAGTCTTCACAATAAAGTTACCTGAACTATGAACATATGTGCAGTGAATCTTATGATCAATAAATCTGTCCTACAAACAGAACAGAATTAGTACAAATAGAGTCACAATTGTTGAACAACAATGGCAAACAAGGTTTTAAGCCCTTTGACCTCAAAGTGTTATTTTCACAAACGTGTCAAGACTTTTGCACAAAAAGTGTGCAAGTGTTTTTGGTTTTTTTATGTTTTTTATGAACAAGTGACAAATCCAAAAGTTTGGACATTTTTGTGACAATTTCCAATAAATGTGCTAAAGCAAGAAAAAAGAACTGTGAAGGGAAACTGGTTTAGTAAAACAAGTGTCAAATAAAATACTTTGACTGCAGTACGTTTTAGTCACAGTAAAGTACATAAGTAAACATCTTCAGTTCTCTTTTTAATACTGTTGTAGTTCTCATTGTACTAACACGTTTCTGTGTTTGTGTTCACAGCCACACCAGCTGAGAGCAGAAATGGATGAAAGTATATATGCAAATATGTAAAGAAAGCAAATCCTTTTACTCAGACTTTAAAATGTCTAAATTTGCAAAACTGCAACAATCCCATGCTTTAACTGTAACCTAGATTCTCTCTTGTAAATATTACAAATTAAACTAAACAACATATTTATCGAACCGCAAAGTGCTGATTCGTGCTGAGTCTGAATTCTTATGCACCAAACAATCTTTCTAATCAAAAAGCCTTTTCACTTCTGCCACAAAGAGCAGGTCAGCACTTGGTTTCCTCATGATGATCATGGTAAGCTACAGGCCACAGCTGCTCCGGAGCAAAATGGTGCAAAGTTGTTCTATTATTTCACCCATATATCTCCTATCCTAGAGAAAAGATGCAGCAGGAGGCTTGTGCATACCTACAGGGTGAGCTGAGGGGATTATGACTCATGAGCTCCTCCTCATGTGACTGCTGTTCCCACACAACACCACATTCTTCAACATATCACTTTTGATGGGAAGACTCAGTTCAATTCAATGTATTGATAAAGCCCAAAAACACAACAGCAGTTATCTCAGAGAACTTCACGTTCTTGCTAAATTGCATGTATTTGCTAAATCGTTGATTTAGCAAATAAGAATGAAACATTTGGTCAATACCAGCAGGAGAAAAAGAAATACAGAGACACAAACAGGCAAAGTCATGTCACATGCTCCATCAACAAATTTAAGTTTTTAATTTGCTTGTCAAAATGTCACAAAGACTTTTTACATGGGGACCAAAATAGACCAAAATTGTTCAAAGTGGACTATAACTTTTTTTTTTTTTTTTGCTTGAATTTGACACAAATTTATCTCTATGGAGATGGTATTCAATTGACATAAAATCATAACATTATGCAGTTCTATGGAGGGCAGCTAAAATTAATATTGTTTTACTGTAATTTTTTTAATGGTCTAGTCACCCAACAGAACAGCTCCCTCTTGTGGTTATTACTGTGAAGACATTTTTCATCTAGAGAAGTTACAATCTGGTGCTGAGGAGATAAGTAACCTAGCAACTATTTTAATAATGTCATGCTCTTCCTATTACCTAACATCTTTGTTAATGTTTCTGCTAAACATTAGCATACACAGCATCATCATCTGGATCAAAGTTCTGTGGAAAAATGGAACATATTGTCTGACCAGTGTGATCATAAACATAAGTTAAATATGTCATGATCAAATATCACTTTCATACCTCTGTGTTACCATATGTGTGATCACTGCAATAGGAACCAGTATAATGGACATCAGCAGATTTTATTCTGTTTGTGGGACAGTGGCAAAACAAGTTACATACAATATTTGAAAAAAGAAAAATCACAAAGGTAAAAATAAAACAATGTACTTTACCTCACTTGTGTCATGTACTGCGCAGTCAGTTCTCTGTCATGGTTTTGTTTATAAGAAGTAGGTTCACTGTTGTGTGACTTGTGAGAGCTGAAAACACAGACACATCTTACTTTTAGGGCAAACAATCCCATAAAATATAAAACATTGATACTGTTATTACTGTAAAGCTTAAAATGTACTCGGTTATTTGTGTTAATTTTAGATTTAGGCTATTTTATATCTGTGTTAACTATTTATGTGATTAAAATGTGTTTTAAAAAATTACATAATTGACAATGTGTGAATTTTTCATACCATTTTCTTGCCACTATTATTAGAAGTGCAATTAAAATCAGAAAAGCTGCTCCAATCCCAACACCTGCGTAAATGTGAAATTTGCCTGTAATATAAAAAACATGTTATTGTGTTCTGGTTAAAGAGGACCTATTATGTAACATTCACTTTTTTAAGTTTTTAACCTTGTTATAACGGCCTTCCTTCATCATTAGTTTACTCAAAGTTATATTTGAATTGATTTATGCATGTTGGAGTAATCTTGTATTGTTCTTCAGCTGCAGCTCAGTGGTCAGAAATCCTCGTTCTCACCTACCACCTATCCCCTCCCACTTGTATTCACTTGTTATAATTCAAAAGATTAATACTCAAAGTGAAGCATACATGGTTCATTACTGTCCCATAGACACTTTCCAACAATAAAAAATAGTTTTTAAAAATCTGTTGCTTTTTACAGTTACATTTTAAAATGAAGAGGCGGGGCTTATCAGTTTTGCAGTTTTGAACAGGAAGTCAGTAGAGCTGATCTAAAAGTTATTTTAGATCAACTTTGTGTTTTACAACAAACAAAAGGTAAATTACTGATCTGCATATGTTCTAGTTTCTTACTAAATATATAATATATATATATATTATATATATCTATATATATATTATATATTATATATATATATATTATATATATATATATATATATATATATATATATATATATAAACACATAATAGGTCCCCTTTAAAGAAATAAGAGGACGACACGTACTGTGAGGCAAAGACAGCAGCTGGTCAGTGCTGCCCATGGTGTTGTTGGCAATGCATTTGACAGAACTGAAAAATCCTATGTTCGTCTGCACAGTCACCATGGTGAGCAGGCCAAACTTTTCTTTCTTGATGTCAGGCAGGACTTGGTCTGAGAGAAGCAGAAGGACTTCACTGGGAGGGTTGGACTCAGCAATGCAGATGCACTTGACTTGAGGACCTTCATAGTAACATGATGATGAATTTTTTATCAGTGGGGTATCTGGAGAAAATGAGCAAGAATTAGAGAGATTAATCAAATCTGCACAGGCCTAAAAGCTATTATTTATCCCAATTAACAGTTATTTGCACTCCTGCACTGTTTACAGACCAGTGAAAAAAGACCTAGTAAGTTTGATTGACAGGCAAAGAAGCCAATAGGTAATGAGGCAGTCTTTTTTTCAACTGGCCAATAATAATAATGAGACAGGCTTCTACAGTGACAGTGTTTAAATGTGGCTCAAAACTGTTCAAATACAGAGACAGACACACATTCACATTGACACACGAGTGTAAATACACTGGAGGGGCTAGGCGAGCTGTTTTGCCCAAGGGCACAACGGCAGAATTTTCCTGAGGAAGCCTGGTCTGAACTTTGCAGTAAGTATAATTGAAGTGTCTTACATTTGACTGACAGGAGCCTGCTTGCATTCTGCTGCATCCCTCCTCTGTGTGTCACTGTGCACTGTAGCAGCTGGTTGTTGTCGCTGTGACGGGGCTGAAAAGTGAGTGTTGAGATTGTTCTCCACAGAGCATCCCCTATCTTCTGATGCTGGACCTGCGCTTGCCCTGTGTGAGTCCATGTGAAGACTGGTGGAGTGTAAGGGCATGTGTGAGACACTGAGCAGTGTGCTGACAATGATTCAGCCACCACTACTTCCTCTTTCACTGAAAACACAACTGGCTCTGGGGCATCTGCATAAAAATAGTATTTAGAACACAAGCAGAAACCAAGCAATGAATAAAATAAAGAGTAAACATATATTTCTGATTATGTATTACTGTACAAAAGAAGAATTATTGAGGATTTAGATAAAACTAAAAGTAGGTTTGTTCAGAATTCAGAGCTTTTTTCATGTGATAATGTGCAAAAATAACCATAATAGATAATACACTTACCAGAGGCTGCAATAGAAACAGTCTTTTCTTTGTATGAATACTTATTATATTCTTCCATCTCAATCCTAAAATGATATGGTCCTTTGTCACTTTTTTCAACAGGATCAATCTTGAGAGAGCAGTTCTTTTGGCGGAGATCTCCCAATAACTTTGTCCTGTTTCGATACTGAACCAGTGCTTTCCTCTCCTCTGGGTGGTAAATGACGTGACTAGTTTCATCAGTCCAAATGCCGATAAACTGTGTGACTTCTTCTACTGGAGGAGGGTAGTCAAAGGAGCAGGGGATCACCACACATGAGCCCACCAGAGCCTTCACTGATGAGGGGATGTCCACTGTCCAGGAAGATGCCATGCACTGACAAGCTGAAACAGAAAAGACAAAATTAATCCCTATTGATGCTGTTGTTCCAAGATGTGAAAATGTACCATGTAAGTAAAAAATGACAAAGAGCAGAGCATGCTTGAATGCAGTCATCTTGTCCGTTGGAAGAGCAGAAAGCTGAAATTTCCACTTCTAGCTGTGGTCAGCCTGCTGTTTCCGTTTGTTGAGATGCAGTACATCAAGTTTCCATTCTGCTTTTATTAGACCTCTTATCGCACCAGTCACTGAGACACATCTTTTTTATACTATTCAAATACATACAGTAGACATTGCAGAGTATTTTAAGTAGCTACAGCAGGAAAAAAGAAGAGTGTAATAAAAAGTACTGTAATTTCTGCCCTATTGAGCGCACCTGAATATAAGCCGCACCCACTAGGTTAAGTAAGAAAAATGATAAAGTACATATATAGGCCGCACTTGTTAATTGTAAGTCTATGAGAATCTATCATTTTGCTGCATTGCCGTATAAGCCGCATAGTTCAAAGCTCCTGAAAAAAGTAGCGGCTTATAATCCAGAAATTACGGTATATCTTCATAAACAGACAAAACCTTATTAAATATAAATAAATCAAAAGGTCACTGAGGCATTTCCACAAAAAAGTTTATGGTAAATGCAGCATTTTGTGGAAAAAGTGAGACCACTGTCTACCATTTGAATTGAATAATAAAGAATTTGTTTTAATTGCAGTCAAAAATTAACACATCGATAATAATCATGTGTAGAAGAATTAAGGAGTGGAAGATGTCATACTTAAAAAATAAATCATGTTTGCAGTGTGAAAACTTTAACATGTGGGGTGGTTGGAGGGGTCTGCTGAGCTGCCTCAGGGCTGTTTGCTAATGTATTATTATGTTATCTCTCTGTATTTGAGCTTGGAGTTGTTTTAAATACTGTTGGTCATTTACCAGCCAGTAATTGTTGTTTGTGTGCTATGTTTTATGTTTTAACCATAAATTGTCCTTTCAACAATATAACAGATATTTTTTTAAAGGGTCTTTCTGGGTCTTTCTGATCCTGGTTACGTCAAAGAAAGTTATTATTTTTTTTTTCTTTTTAAATAAGCTAAATCTGATTTTACAATTCCAAAAGAAGAAGAAAAAAACTAATTATGCAAACATTATTTTGTGTAATATACTGTACATGATAAAACATAGCAGCTGTAAGTATATTTATAGATCCTTTTCACACCTGCACCCTCACAGTTTAGTGCACATCCTGTTAAAACATTCACCTACTGTCTGGCAATTTTCTTATGCTAGCTTTCTTGTTGTGCCATGATTCTTGGGTCTTCATCAAATCTGTATTAGAAAAGTTTGCTGTAGAAATTATCTTCTACAATGGTGTTTGTATAAGCTCATTTCAAATAGATCTGTATAACTGGGAATTGCTGGAGGACTAAAGGAGAGAGAGGTGGAGTCTGGATGTTAATGAACAGAGTATCAGTCCTGCAATACAAATTTCAATAAACTGACCAAGTTATTGTAGGCTACAGAAAATGATTCATATATTGTTTTAATAAAACAAAAAAAAATATCTATAATGAATGTAAAACAAGCTAGATAAGAAAAATTGTATTCACATTTTAGTTTTTTTAAATGTTTATTTATTATATAATTATTTATTATGATTTATTTATGCATTATTGATTTTTTTAACCCTTTTTTTAATGTTATTTCTACCCTGTTTCGAGAATTATAACGACGTTTAGATTTTGTATTTTAATAAGCATTGTATTTGCTGCACTGGCATATTTTTCTATTGTTAAAGTTCTGTGTATTTTTTGCAGTGTGCAAAAAATACACTCCCCTAGAGGGAGCACTCACACTTGTTGACTGTTTTGAATAAAATGGCATTTGCCTAGTTTGCACTAAAGATACAAAATAATAATAACAAAACAAGTCAACCCATGCTTCATAACTTTTCTCTTCCTCATCTTTTGCTCGCACCTTTTCTATATCATCTTTATTGAAGGAGAACGACAGTATTGTAATTTTTCTGCATCTATAGGAAGAAACTATGGCATATGCTGTTCTATGTAAAACACAAAAATGATCTAAAACGACTTAGAAAAAGAAGCAGATCCATTGACTTCTTGTTCAAAACTGCAGAACTGAGCTCCGCCTTTTGATTGTAAAATTTTACTTTAATAGGCTACAGATTTTAAATGACCATTTATTGTTGGTAGAATGTGTCTTCTTGACAATTTTAAACCCTTTATGTTTTACTCAGATTTTGAATTTTAGCAAGTACTGTAATTTCTGCCCTATTGAGCGCACCTGAATATAAGAAGCACTAGATTTAAGTAAGAAAAATGATAAAGTACATATACAGGCTGCACTTGTTAATAGTAAGTCTATGAGAATCTATAATTTTGCTTCATTGCCGTATAAGCCGCATACTTCAAAGCTCAAGAAAAAAGTAGCCAGAAATGACGGTAATCGCAAGTAAATACAAACAAGTGGGATTGGATAGGTGGTAGGTGAAGACAGGAGTTTTCAAGGCACTCAAGCATCAGCTGCAGGATATTACAAGATTACTCAAATATGCATGAATCAATCCAAATACAACTTTGGATGAACTAATAATGAGAGAATACTGTTGTAACAAGATTAAAAACTCAGAAAAGTAAATTTTACATAACAAGTCCACTACTGATCTTGTTATACAGACCTTTACTGTTACTTTTCAGCTATAGGAAGTTCAAAATACTGTATGAAAAATATACAGTGGAAACAATGCCTCATGAACTTTGAATCTACAGACTTAAACTATCTGAAATCTATGTGCTCACAGCCCGTTCGTCCATGTGGATTTCTCCTCCAATGCATCAGATCAATGTGAGCCTCTGCAAAACCTTGTAGGGTCACCAGAAACTCGCAGGAGGAGCTACGTTCAAATGAGGCTGATATTATGCTGTGATTTGGCTGATGCTTGGTCTGTGCGTCAATAATGTGTGGCATGTGGGGTACTTCCTCTTTTAACAATACATTTATCTCCAGCCAGCGAACCCAAATAAAGACTCCTGTGCACAAGGCGTGCTTTTCTCAACTGGTAATTACAACTAATATGAACTTAAATAGGCTTTTTTTAAATAAAATTAGCAAAAATAATAAATGACTTTTAACCAAAAAGGCGTGGCAGTGATATTGTAGACCCATTACTTAGTGATAAAAAACTGAAAAGAGAAAACAAGCAGTATATAAATTAAGTAATGTCTGATAACAGTTGAGTCAGAAAAAAACACTTTTGATGGTATGCAAATATTTAATAAATCAGGCAATTCCCTAAAATATAAAAAGTGAAACATTGGTGGATTTCTTGTAAATATTTATTATGAATATTGTTCTGGGATTATCATTGTATAATTCGGAAGACACAAATCAAAGTCAAATCCATAAACTGTTAAATTATAATAAAAAATACATTTTCCAATCATGACAATTCAACTAAGACTAAGATCTTTGAGCCACATTTAAGAAAGACTCAAGTCCCAGATTCCATGATATCAATTCACAATTTTCTATAAAGGTCTGGGGTGTAGAGGAAGAGAAAGTGGACTTATCATTGCAACACTATGCTGGTTTTGGACAATCTAAATATTGTCTCAAGGCATCTTCCAACTTCACCATGTTTTCCTTTTTGGACCGACATAAGACAGGTTAGTTTTACCCTAAGATGATGTGTTGCAGCAATAGTAATCCTGCTCTGCCCAGGAATATCTGCCTGTACCATGATGTCATGAGAGCACCAGATGTACAGTTACCCATGCTGAGTAGCCTGGCAAAACAACCAACAAAGTTGTTTAAATACCACAACAGCAAAAATCTGATAGTTCTAAAATCTCAAAATTCTCCATTTTGTACTCTCATGTTCTCATGTCCATTAACGAGTATGGAGATACAGCACAGATATTTGTCAAAGAAAATGTCTGTAAAGCTTAAGCAAGTATTCATCAATACTAATTAGATTTAATGCTATTAAAATATTATCCTATTGCTTTAGTTTGATTCATAGATATTATTTGATTATGAAGGCCAGGTAAATTGTTTGATTTCATGTTTCCTAATAAACAACTAAATACAAATAAAACAAAAACAATTACTTTTCTATAAAAAAAATTACATAATTAATTTTATTAAAATAAATTTAAATGCATTAGTGTTTACTAGCATTGGGTTAATCTTAGATCTTCCAAAATATTTCATATAATATGAGGAACACTGAAAGAAGAAGTTCATTAGGCTTGTTTGCAGACTCAGCATGCTGTATATAATGAAATATAATATTTATCAAAACTATTTTGGGTAACATATAACAATCTGATTTGAAACAAATGTTATTTACAATATAAGAAGCAAAGCAGGTTGTGCAGAGGAAAGAGATTCAATTAAAAGCATTGTGTGTGTGGTGATAGTATCTGGCCAGTGCTTGGATGGGAGACCGCTTAAAAACCAGGTGCAACAGCAGGACAACAAGAGTAGATTGTACTGTATGTGCTTTGGCAAAACTCACCTTGCATCAGTATCTGTTTTAATTTTTTTTTTTTTTTTGAAGCCCCTCCCGGTCTAGGTTTAAGGATCAGGGACACAGCTGCTCACCAGGACTAGGACTTCGTGGGACAGACGACTTGGGAGGGGACGACCAAGGGACGACTTGGGAAACTGAGGGCCAGAGACTGAACTACATGAACTATGACTAGGAGTCTATTACTTTCGGTATTGCTTAAATAGAGTTTATTTTTGTATATTGAAAACAGATTAGACTGTTCAAAACTTAATGCCTGTGTGAAGGATTAAAAAATGCCCCAACTATCTACTTCGGTACCACTTTATATTAACTACACCTTAATTAGCCTTAGTAAACCATGAAAAAAGCATAAATAAAGCCTTAATTATACATTAACTAATAGTGAATTAATGAATGAAAAAGTGTATTAATGCTTAGTAATGACTTAACTAAGGAGCTAAGGTTAGGATTTAGGGTTAAGGGCAGGATTCGGAGTAATTAAATAGTTACTAAGCATTAATATGCTTTTTCATCTATGAATTAATCATTTGTCCATATTGAATTAAGTCTTTATTAAGGCGTTAATAATGATTTATTAAGCCTAATTATTCTGTAGTTATTCTAAAGTGTTACCTCTACTTCTTAATCCTGAAAAAATAGAACTCATTACTTTATGACAAACCAGGGCAAAATATGTTGTATGGGCCCCCCACAACATAAATCAATATGTTGTGGGGGGCCCATATGAGCCACCCTTTCTTCAGGCCCCCAAATTTCTAGACGGGCCTGTTTGGAGGCATAAAGTCAAAGTAGCCAAAGATGATTTTATCAGCAGATCTTTATCGAACAACAAAAAATATAAGATTTTAACTGTATTTCAGAATAGTTGACACATTTAAGATACATTTATTTTATTTTTCTTACCTCAAATAGTTCACGTCGTAGTTTGAGTCAAATTATCTGCCATTTGGCTAAGAACATTTGACTTACCTCAGGCAGCAATTTATGTTATTTTAATTTCTGACTGATTATGAGAGAAGTTGGCTTAAAACAGAAATGCTTTGAAACCAGTAAAATAATTTCAAGTATGTACAAGGCTAAATAGTATTTACAAATAATGAATAAACATTTACATTTACTCTTCTTCTAAAGTGATGACCATTGACAGGTTTTCTAAAAAGTATATTTAGTGATATATTCTGATATCTAATTCTCAATACTGGTACCAGTATTGATTTTTTTTAAATTGTATTTTGAATTATTGTTGCTAATTCTCACCCAAGCCTCAATCCTAAACTTAGCCAGAGATTTGTGCCTAAATGTAGTCAAATGAGTTGTTACCGATTTCTCACAGTAAGGTAGTTCCAAAAGCCAGTGAAGATGCTAAGCATGATACCACACTGCTTTGTCTAAAAAGTGTAGATGATCTAATCATTATATAAGGTCATAACTTTAGAATAGGATCTGGAAGCAAATGATTAGAAAATGTTTTTTCATTATTAGTACTATCCAGTCATCTAGTAATGTTCAGGTAATGTTATCTTAATAGTTACCAAACATTTGTAAATGATTAGTATCTAGATCTTACTATAAAGTGATACCAAAAAGGTATGCACAAAGCAGATAAAAAAGAGAAGTACTTATTCAAGTCTGTGTGCACTCATTATGACAAAGAACATGTAAATAGCGATAATAAAGCTGTTTAGGATGAAGCTTACATCTCCATCACAGCAGCTATCCCTCCCTCATCCGCTTTAATGCATTTATGTTCAGTCGAGCAGCAACCCACTTCTCACTTCTTTGTCAGTTTCCTCAGCTGGTAAGAACCCAATAATATACAAATATTTTATTCTGTCAAAATTATAATGTGTCACCTCTGATTGCATAATCTTGTGTTTTGATTGTGTAGTATTTTCAGACAATTAAAAAGAAAAATGATAGGACAGATTTTTCTCAAGCTTCTTCTCATAGGAGGTAAGTGATTCTACTCAGCTTTGAAAACAGTTAAATAATATGCTGTATGATTCTTTCAAACTGTTTATCAGAAGATCTGCTTCACTAAAATTACAACAGAGTTTTCTACATCAATACAACTTTATTTGATGAGGCTGATATCCCAAAAAAAAACAATAAAAATCATAATTTAACATTTATATTAAATATTCAACATGTTTAGTAAATGTTTGGATCAACATTGACTAATTAATATAACTGATATAATGCATTTAGTTACTTTTCTTGTGGAGAGTCTACTGCTGACTTTTATCTATGGAGATGTTAATGTTTGCAACAGTTTACAGTATTGCATTAAACCTTTCTATCTGAAGACAAGCAGTGATGTTATTAAACCAAGATACAGTTCATTTATGTGAAGAGGCAATGCTCACACAAATACTGCATATTTTTCAAGTATTTGATCAATAAAACAGCTGTAATTGAATAGATTGGATGGAAGATTTCAAGCAAAGCAATAAGATCTCTATAACAAAAGCAGATAGCGGACCAATGGTTATGTGCTACCAGGGGTGTCAATCTTAGGAGTTGGGTTTAAGGTTCCAAAGAGAAATAGTCATGTGTTTTCCACGACAGAAATTAAATTAGTGCTTTATGTGCTGGTTGGAAGAAATGTACATGAGGGGAATCACCAAAACGATCTTGTCTAATAAGCTAATGCTGCAGAAATGGGATATGGGATGAAGTGTTTTCTGAGGCTCAAAGGAAACGAAAAGCATCTCACAGACAGAACTCCACTTGTTGAGGAAGCAATGTTAAAACACGATGGAAAACTTCTGCATAATGTGTCCTTTAACTATGCACAAAATATATATATAAAAAAAATTTATTAACATGTTCTGTAATTTCAGTTTTGAGTGCTCCTGTCTGTGGTGAAGAGTGGAAAGCCAAAGTGGTCAAAGAGATGGATGCTTTGGTCGGCTCTTGTGTGGTAGTGCCCTGTTCCTTCAGCCACCCAAAGGAATACCTGTCTACCTCCAGACTCAGGGGCAAATGGCATCGCACTAAGGAAAAGGAGCAGCTCATATACTATGAGGACCAGACTAGGGTCCTAGAGAGCTTTAGGAGCCGCACCCGCCTCCTGGGAGAGCTGGGTAAAGGCAACTGTTCCTTAGAAATGATAGAAATCAAAGACCATGACAATGGGCCCTTCTGCTTCCGGATCGAACTGGCCCGAACTGAGGGCGACGTAGACACTATAGACAAGTTCTCTTTTGTGGAGGACTGTGTGACGCTGCGTATGATGTGTAAGTCAACTAACCCAAATGGTTGAATTATAACTTAGCACTATTTGAGCAGTAATACAACAAAATAAATAAATAACCAGGAGGAAATTATAGGTTGGCAGTTAACTGAGCAATAAAACGTGAAGACATTTTGAACAAAAGAAGCAAGCATTTCTCTATTAGTCTCAGTGACAATATGTAACATCACATTATGGTAACTATAGGTCTAATACATTTCATGCAGAATAGATACTTTATGTTGTTTTGTATTATATTTTAATGCCATTAATTACAATAATATTAATTATAATGTTTCCATGACAAAAAAACTGAAGAGAAAAAACAAATGTTGAACTTTGAGTAACTTCACAGGCACTGTCTCAACTACACTAACGTTTAAGTGATGAGGCCCAGAATACTTTGATATTATCTGAAACATTATATACACACTGTTTAATTTGTGACCTTTTTATTGCATTATTAACCTTTTCCTTTGTTAAAACTGTTTGGTCTTGTAGCCGAGCCATTGGACCCTTCACTGACCTTCAGAGATCCTGTTGAGGGCGGCCCTTCACCATCACCTGCTCTGTCACTCACACTTGCTCCACCCACAAGCCCAGCTCACATGGAGCAGGGGTCACGAGACGACATCACCGAGAGCCACAGGGAGTTACACGCGGGAAAGTGGGAAATCAGTTCTGTCCTGACTTTCATCCCTGCAGAAAAAGACGACCATAAGGAGGTTACCTGCACAGCCAGATTCTACGGACAGATGACATCGTCCAAAAAATGACCCTCTATGTGAAACGTAACATTAATATTTACACAATACTAAACATTTTTTTTGTGACAGTGTTATTTTTATGGGTCTTGTCATACAAACTAAAAGAAATGCTCACGTAGATGTTCAAATTGGCTTTTTATAAAAATATCAAATTTGATTATAGTCAAACTTCACCACAAAATCTGGAGCATTTAATAATCGTCAGTTCACACTTGCGCCTTAAATATGGAAACAAACCAAGTCCACATTTACTGCAACTTTGTTTCAAGCTTCCTTTAGTGATATTTACAGACCTACAAAAGCAAATATTCAATATTCTTGTTTTTTTTTTTTTTTTTCTTATGAAAAACATACAGTTTTTCTTCTTTCACACAAATCCTGCATAATGTTTTTTATTTCTACTTGTGTCATTAACTGGTAAAGCTTTGTAGTTTTTATACTCAACATGAATTTGAATAATTTCTGTCTTAGAACTTTGAAATGACGTTACTTTGAAGTTACAGCTATTAATATTAGCTTTCTCGAAACTAACTTCTTGGCACAATTACATGAGAAAAGGTAAAACTAACCATAACCCTAAATAAAATCAAAACAAAACAAAACAAAATAAAATAAAATAAAAATGTAAAAACTACTTTGATGGTTAAAGTAGTTCAAACAAATGAAGATTAAATTTTCCCTTAATTACATCATAAGGAGAAAGGCAGCCTTAAAAACAGGCAAGAATGAATGAAGTGAATGAAGCAAAACACCCCTCTGGGAATGTTTTTGCAAGGTAATGACATTGTAACGTGGCTCAGTTAAATCATTTAATTTTGCATAAATTAGGACTTTTTAGTCACAATGATCAGCTTCAGCCTATACTGGACGCATTAGCATAAAGTATTAAAAGAACTTAGATTTTTTTTTATTATACAAGAAAAATAAAATATTGATGTTACTCTTGTGATTGCAGGTGTGGAAAATTACAACCACATCATCATTCCTGTCACTGTGGCTGTTGGCTTAGCAGCTCTCTTTGGAGGACTGTGTATCTTAATGGTCAAAAAATACAAGTAAGTCAAAAGATATCGGAAGCTCTTAACTCATTCATGATTATTGGGTTATTTCATCATGCTCTGATACATAGTGTTACAGCAAAATAAGCAGCAATGTCTAAATATGAAAACTTTGTGTTCAGTCTGGTGGTCTTAAAATGTATGTTATTTTTGTTTAGGAAACGCATTGAAGAGCTACAACAGCAAGACGGAACGTAAGTCATTTATAAAAAGTAGTTAAAGGGACTTTTTCTCTATTTTAAGATTTGATTTTTGTGCTTTTTCCATTAGTATGTTCAACCGACTGTCCAGGCTGTCCGAAGGTAAAACATTTATTTGTAAGCTTGACAGCTTCAGGTTTTTTAATATATTCTGAGTTGTTTTATTTTTTTTTTCCTATAGGATTCGCAGCCCAAGAGAGATCCATTCTGGACATAGGCAAGACAATGTGTATTGATCTAAAAGGTTTATCTTTAACCAAATAAAATGCCGTGACACATATCGACACTTCTGCCCCCACATTTTTGTTTCATGTATTTCATTTGCCTCGAGTTTTACTTCTCTTTTTATTTCTGTTATGTTGGGGGCAGTTTGTGAAAAAGGTGATAAGTTGTGAATGTTTTTGGAGAAGTTCAACAAATGAAACTTTCCATGAGCAACTTGTTGTTTTTCATACATGTTCATAGAAAGTGATCATAGAAGTAAAATGATCTGTATCGAAATGAATAAAATCTCATTTAAAGAGTAAAGGATGTCTCTTATATTGATTATATTCTCTGCAGGCCTCAAAACAACTACGACGCCAAATGCTCAAAGCCTCGTTTTCCATCCCCAAAAAGGTATAAAAAATAAAAATGATAAAAAATAAACCATAATTTAATTGAATCTGTATTATTGTTTTATAGCGAGCGAAAAACAGGCTCCTACGCTCAGGTATAAATGTAATGATTATTCAGTTCTTCTAATATAGTATTGATGAGTTACTTTTGTATCATCTTTTTTTTTTTTTTTGCAGGATGATGGTGACGATTACATGAATACAGCTGATTTGAACGTCTATGGAAATCTCTGAAAACATACTGAATGATGTTTTGATGTTTTTGGCTAATCCTTTAACCATTAGCTTTGTATTACTTTCAATATGCTGTTTAATAATTGTAAACCTTATCGATATTATAGCAACTTCACAGTTTTACTTTTTGTTTTCTTGTCTATTGCAATTGTCTATTTCTAATAAATAATTTGAATTCAGACAATGGCGTTGTTACAAACCAAAGCTTTTCATGAAATGATTTTATATTATATTATTTGTTTGTTCTTAAGTACATTTATTCTGTTCCTGACAAACAAAAGGACAGTAAAATACTTTACTTGCCTTTTATCTAAATATGCAAAGTAATTACCAAACATTTTAGACTTTTTTCCCCCTTTTTTAAGGATTATTTTATTTATTTATTCATTTCTTTATTTTATTACTATTATTATTTATTTATTTATTTATTTTTTTGCAGTAAATTTAAAAAAATATGTTAATAATAGGTCTGGAGTGAACTTGGCTAGGTTAGTCTGTAACTTGTAGCAACTTAGCTATTCTACAGAAAATTACAATATTTAGTACATTGGTTTTAATATATTAACCCTCTACCGCATAGTGTTGCTTTTAGGCAACAAACCACTTTTTTGGCTTGGACACTGGTCCTTTAAGTTTTTTTTTTATTTTTGTTTTTTATAATGTTAGCAGACATGTTTCTGTCCAAAAGATCAGAGGCTGAAGTGGGTGTGTACATTTGACTGAGTCTGAAGCAGTCATTTCTGGAAGCAAAGTCACATGTGACACAGTGCTGGGTAACTGTAAGATAAATAACACTTTTCTCTGGGTTAAATTGGAATAATTTGATTAAAAAAAATATTATAATGTTCAGAAATATGTCAAGATGCACATTTGATTGTTTACATTTAATTTTTACTTGTATGTTTATGCTAATACTGTGTTTTAGGTGTGTTGCCCTAGGGCAACATCATGCAGATGTAGCACTTTTGTTGGGAAAAATAGTGCTAAAGAAGAGATGTGTTGGAGTGAATAATGAGTATTATTGCTTGTAGGAAATGGACATAAAAACATTTTATGGGTCCAAGAATGAACATGGTAGTGAAGTTCCATCCGACAGTGAAGACAGTGAGCTTGAGGACGAGAGTGATAGTGGAGAAGAGTGGCTCCCTGAATCAGGTTTGACACTCAGTGTAGGTCAGGGGTCAGTCAGGGTTCTGTAAGATGTGTGTTGGTGTGTGTGTGTTGGGATGAAAATGAGGATGAGGATGAGGTGTTTGAACCAGAGGAAGACAATGGCTGGAGAACACCCCATAATGCCAACTTCCCCGACTATCCTGAATGGCAAGGAAGCCTTCCGAGATCAGAAGATTACTTCAAGATGTTTTTTTTCAGACAATATCCTGTCAGTGATCACAGAGCAGTCAAACCTGTATGCTATACAGTGCAACCCAAGCAGGCCTTTAAACCTCAGCACTAAAGAACTTGAATAGTTCATAGGTACTGTAGTCTACATCAGTGATTCTTTACCATAGGGCCGGGGCCCAAAGTTGGGCCGCGAGCACCTCTTTGAGGGCCACAAAGCAGTAAAGTACAATACATTTAATAGGAGATTGGGCCCCAGGTTACTTTCTACATGAATATTTGGGCCCGGGGTCAAAAAGGTTAAGAACCCCTGGTCTACATGTCACTGTTTGGGTTACCAGCCACTCGGATGTTTTGGTCCAAGGCCTCTCGGGTGCATCAAGTAGCTGATACCATGAGTCTGAACAGATGGGAGGCCATCAAGAAAGCTCTCCACTTCAATGACAATGAGGCAATACCTGCAGGAAGTCCAGATCCACTTTATAAAATCCGACCACTGGTAGACCATCTTATTTCAAAATTGCAATCCATCCCAATGAGTGAGAAGCTGGCTGTGGATGAACAGATAGTTTCCTCAAGGGAAAGAATAAGAACAAGCAATATCTACCAGCCAAACCTAAAAAATGGGGATACAAATACTAATTTTAGCCAGCTCTAAAGGTATTCCACATAGCTTTGAGATCTACACAGGGCGAATAGTGCAACTCCCTGAGCTGGTAGATATAGGTACAAGTGGGAACATTGTTTCTCCTAAATTAGCTCTTTTTTTTAGGAAAATTGGGTATTATGTTGAATAAAACCTTTTCTGATACATTTTTAGATTATTTTCTCCTATTCCATTTAGTATTGAAAACCTTGGTGTTTTAGTACCCTCATCGCACACTGTTGCCCTGAGGCAACAAACCCAGATTTTTGTGGGGGGGCGTGGGGGGTCAAATGTTATAATTGATTTAATGTCAGGGACCCACAAGCTCTCAAAAAGTATCTTGAAATTTTTTTCCTCCTAAAATAAAAGTCATGCAGTAGAGGGTTAAGTAGTTTGATTTGATATCATTGAACATGCATCAAAGGTCATATATATATATATATATATATATATATATTATATATATATATATATATATATATATATATTATATACAATTTTAATTTCAAGTCTAATTCACACACATGTTCAAATTCAGTAGATCTGAAGGGCCAAACTAGCTTAACCCACAAGTTTCATTGTTAAACTTGTGTATTAAGTCCTAACTGTATTTTATTAGCTCCATTGAGAGAGTTGCAGAAAACCTAAAAAGACTCTAATATAGTGAATTTTAATAAATGTTGTGAAATGTGGAAGCCAGAACCACACATTAATGTTAATGTCACCACACATGCTGCACCCACTTATTTGTGGAGAAGTTAATTTGCCTGATATTTTAAGCTACTTCGCTACTTCTCTTTCGATTTCTGTGAAGCTTGGAACTGCTTGAAAAAAAAAGGTGACAATAAGTTGATAATGTTTTAGAGAAGTTCAACAACTAAAGACATTTTATGTAACATTTAGATAAAGTATTGTAATTGACAAAAAAAAAAAAAAAAAATGGTAATTATTATTTATTGAGAGGATGGATTCTTTTTACATTTTAACAATGCATGCAGTGCAATGCAAACAACGCATGTACATGCACATGTATGCATATGCGCATATATCGACATACACCCACACATTACACATACTACATAGATATGCGTGTGACCGCACCTACGTCGTTATAATAGTTCATAATTTTTATTTTATAATTTAGACTAATTATAATAATAGATTTTTTTCCATTATATTTACATGTGTTATCATAAGTTATACTTTTTTTAAAAATATTATTTCATTTTATGATTTGAATTAACTATTCAAGTGTTAAAATGTATTATTAATATTATTTTTTTAATACATATATATATACATATATATTTTTTTTTTTCAACTATACAACGTGGCGGCCCACACACACACGCACATCTACACATATAAGGCAATGCTTCCACCGAATTTTGATATATATATATATATATATATATATATATAATATATATATATATATATTATATATATATATACATATATACATATATATATGCATGCGCCCACCTGCACCCATGCATACACAGTATCATACAGTTCTTTAATACAATTGCACTTATCTTCTTGTTTTCCATAATTTCTATAATTTGTCCACTCAATTAGGCTTTTCCATACCTCTACTTTTATCCCCCTATTTTGTTGAACACCCCTTTGTTCAGTGACCCAACACCTTAATATAACAAAACACAAATACATATACTTATTATATACAAAAAAAAAAAAAAAGATAAATAAATAAATAACAATACTAATCATAATATTATTATTAACAGTTTGTTAGTTAGGATAGCCACTACATTTGGTTTATCTCATTAATTACAGGTGACCAAAGTTCTAAATAATTCTCGCTTTTAAACCGTAATCTTGCTGTTACACTTTCCATTTCCAACACATCTATTACTTTCTCCCACCAAAGATCGACACTGGGAGGTTGAGGTTTCAGCCATGAGATGGTTATGATTTTTTTTGCTATTAAATTCAAAATTGGAATATTTATTTTTAGATAACACGTTTTTTGGCATAATGCCCAATAAAAATATTTGCATTTCTAGATTTAATTTTTCTTTACAAGTTTTTTCTATTTTTTTCCTGATGTTGTCCCAATAATCTTTAACCTTGGGGCAATCCCAGAAAATGTGTGTGTAGTCTCCTGTCTGACCGCAACCTCTCCAGCATTTGTCAGAGGCTTGATTGTATTTTGATGTTTTAGTTGGGACAATAAAATATTGCATTTTAGATTTCCATTCAAATTCTCTCCATAAAACCTACTCAACCATGTATACCCGCTTTTAAACGATTTTTCCCAGTTCTCTTCCGTAATCACTATATTTCTTTCCGTCTCCCATTATATGTACATTTTTGTCTGACTCAAACTGCAGGGTGTTATACATCTTTGAGATGATTGTTTTGTTGGTATTTAGATTAGTCATTAACAGTTTTTCCAAATAATTTGATTCCTTACAAACATAGTCCCATTCCTTATGTTTAGTCAAGTAATTTCTAATTTGCAAAAACTTTTAGAAATCTTGTGTGTTTAAACTGAATTCTTTTTTAGTTGTTCAAAAGATTTCATATGTTCCCCTTCAAATAACTGTTCAATATATACAAGTCCCTTCTCTTTCCATTTACAAAATCCTCCCTGCATCGAGGGTAAGAAGTCTGGATTCTGAGCAATTTTAGTAGCTCTGCATATTGAGTCAGACATATTTAATTTTCTTTTGACTGTTGCCCAAATCTTCAGTGTTCTTTTAACCCATTCATTTTTAAGTTTTAAGTTCGTTTGAATTTTCTTTGTCACGTATATGGTAATGATTCTAATGGAATCGGGCATGAGTTTTGTTCCATTTCCCTCCATCCTGTCTCGTTATCTTTGTCCAGCCATACTTTTAGGGCTTTTAAATGTGATGCCCAATAGTATTTTTTCATATTCGGTAAGTTTAGTCCGCCCTTTTCTTTAGTACTTTGAAGTAATGTATATCTAATTCTTGGTTTTTTGTTTCTCCATATAAATTTTGATAATATTTATCAATTTTTATAAATGTCGCTTTTGAGAGTAGGATAGGAAGGGATTGGAACAAAAATAATAACCTTGGTAGTACATTCATCCTTATAACTTCTATTCGTCCCATTATTGTCAAAGGTAGTATATCCCATCTTGTCAAGTCTTTACTAATTTCTCCCATTACCTTTTCATAATTAGCCGTAAAAAGATGTGATGTTTTTTGTTTTTTGTGATTAATAATGCCCAGATATTTAAACCCCTCTTCAGTCCACTTAAACCCAACCTTATTTTTCATCTCAGACGTACAATTCCCTGAAACCACCATTGCAATTGACTTAGATTCATTATTTACGTAACCAGAAATAATTCCATATTCCTTCAAAATATTATTTAACGCTGGAAGTGTAGTAGCAGGGTCCTTTATATACAAGAGAATATCATCAGCAAATAATGAGATTTTTGATTCTCCCCTTCATCACAAATTCCCTTAATATTTGGGTCTTGTCTGATATATTCAGCTAGAGGTTCTATACTTAAAGCGAATAATAGCGGGCTAAGACAATCTCCTTGTCTTACTCCTCTTTTCAAACGCAAAATTTTCAAAGCCTATTTCCATACCAAATCACAATCATTTAACAGCTGCCTGTATTTTGTTTTAGGCCAATGGCACTGACGGTAAAAATCAAAAACAATGATTGTTGTGACTACGTAAATACTGCTGATCCGAATGTCTTTGGAAATCCTTAACATGTAAATGAATGTAAATTAATTAACAAAAACTGTAATTATTTCACAGTAACTTACCATGATTGACAGACAGCCTTTCACCAAAAGGTCCTTCTACTGTTTTATCTTTTTGCTAAAATAATCATTTATAGACAACCAAACATTACCCTAGAATCTCCACCTATAAAAATGAATGAATTAATAAATATGTAAATAAAGAATGAATTAATTAAATTAATTCATTAATTGTCGCCCAAACTGTGGCACAAGTATTACTGGCGGCACATGGACTGCTGAAAGCGCATTTGTTTCATTTAGAGATAAATCTATTCGGAATCGGAACCAAAAACACACCAATCAGGTCTAAACAAAGACCAACCAGGTTTAAACAAAGACCAACCAGGTCTAAACAAAGACCAACCAGGTCTAAACAAAGACCAACCAGGTCTAAACAAAGACCAACCAGGTCTAAACAAAGAATTCAACCAGGTCTAAACAAAGACCAACCAGGTCTAAACCAAAGACCAGACAGGTCTAAACAAAGACCAACCAGGTCTAAACAAAGATCAACCAGGTCTAAGCAAAGACCAACCAGGTCTAAACAAAGACCAACCATGTCTAAGCAAAGAACCAACACAGGTCTAAACAAAGACCAACCAGGTCTAAACAAAGACCAACCAGGTCTAAACAAAGACCAACCAGTCTAAGCAAAGACCAGACAGGTCTAAACGAAAACCAAACAGGTTTAAACAAAGACTAACCAGGTCTAAACCAGATCTAAAGCAGAATTATTTACACTAAGCCAGACATAGCCCATGTCCAAAGTAGAGCTAACCTAAAATGAAACCAGTCAATAAGAACATTTATACTCTGTGATATTACACATTTCAAAGATGGTTGGATCTGGCCCAAAGGCTTTATGTTACACCCTGACCTAGAGCTTGTCTAGACACCTATTTCAACGCTACAATTGATCATAAATAATAGCAAAAAAAAAAAATGCTCAAAATCATAAAATATAGGGTAATTTACTTGAGAGGCCTGTAGAAAGAATTAAAAAAAATGTTGGAGCTTCATTTCAAAATGTAATAAAAACAACCAATTGCCATTCCTGTCATGCTTTTTAATTTTAGCACAAAACACAAAAGCAACGCTTAATAATCTAAAATGTACAGTTTTATACAGCTAAAACCCTGTGACACGTGCAAACACATTGTGCAGAAGTTCCATTTTTAACCAAATAAGTTTTACTTCTCTTTTCTTTTCTGTGAAGTTGGGGCAGATGGTGAAAAAAGTGATAAGATATCAAGGTTTTGGAGAAGTTCAACTAATAGTTTTTTTTGTTTTTTTTCAAGAACTTTCCAATAAACACATAAAATTAGCATTATGTGTACTTATAATTTTTACTTCTCTTTTTTGTTTTGTTTTTTTGTGGAAAGTGGTTAAGTTCCAAATAAAAAAAAAAAAAAAAAAGAAAACTTGTCATTTTTTCTTACATACGGAATTTCAGATAGAACAAAAACACAATAATGTTAAAAGCATGTCTTGCAAATATAATTTTGGGTTGACATGATGATGATGAAAAAACGACTGTGAGGGGAGTGTCCTCTTCATAGAAATAAAAAGAAAGCAGGAATCACACTTTATGAACACATCTGTGAAAACCCTGAGGAGCACCTGAACTTGGCAGATTTTAAGTCCTCCAGGAGTTAGGTATGTTTTCTTAGATTAATACATTTGATATCATGTATTTTGCTATTTTATCTGTTCTATAGAAAACGTTATTCTTTATTTGAATGCCTATCATCTTCCACCATGTGTTTGTGAGTCTTCCTGGGGTCAATAAGACAACGTAGCGCTTCATGGCAACAATTGTTTAAAATAGTTTAATTCTATTTTGTGCCTCCCATTCCCAACCAGATATCAAACCTTGTTATTTAGGGGGAAAAAACCTTTGTGTAGCAGGTTTGGTGCATTTTCTTTTCTTATATCATTTGTAATTATATTGACAGCTTTTGTTTAATGATGATGATTATTATTATTGCTTGAGTTTTGGATCAAACCACGCATTGGTACTTGTCAAATGTGATTATGATTTATGATACATTTGATTGTAAACTGCACTTTATTTGATAAATTCTCTTTTTTTTCTCTTTTACTCATTTTAAATTTGTAAGGTTCAGCCTAATCACTTGTGATGCCTAGACTTCACTTCATTCTGAGACTTCTTATTACAGGTAAGCCTCTCTCCCCACACTTTCACCAACTGCCCATCCAGCTGATTCCATCTTAATCTTCTTGTTCTAGGAGGCCTCAGCATCTATTGTTGGGCTTGGCGTGTGGATATGCCTCGTCACATAGTTGCACTTAAGGGTTCCTGCCTGACAATCCCCTGCAGTTTTGACTATTACCAGAATCCTCCTGTGAGACCAAACCGAGTGGTGTGGTACCAGTACCAGAGCCGAGGATATCCTCTGGTGTATGACGACTGGCACTCTAAAAGTGTTATAGACATCTTTAGAGGGAGGACACGTGTTTCTACTTATGGAAGGAGCTGCACCCTCGAGATCTATCCAGTCTCTTATTCTCACCACAGACAGAAACTCTACCCCTGGGTTGACCCTGAGAATGTGGGCAAAGGCACTTATGCCTTTTATGATACAACTGTCACTTTGGAGGTTGTAGGTGAGGTAGCTTATCTTTTGCTTTAAACATGCAGACTGTTAGATTGAGACAATCGGTTTCTCTCTTATTTCAGCGTCTCATTTACTAATACAGACAAAAGTTCCTATTTAAAAGTGGTCAAGGGTTCATATGATTTTATACTAATTGTTGCTTTGTGCACTGGAATGCCATTTTGCTAAATTCACCCATGTAGATCTACATTTCACTTTAACAGCTTAATCTGAAAACTGAATAACTGTAACTGTATTGTAGCCCAACAAAGTCTCAAGTAGGTCTCAGGTCTTTCGCCTCAAGTCCAAGTCAAGTCCCAAGTCCCAGAGAGGCAAGTCCACGTTGAGTCCCAATTAATCAGAGCCCCACAAGTCCAAGTTTGCGTTTAAATCAAACTATGAAATACAGTACATCTTGTATTTCTACAATTTCACAGAAAATGATCCAATCTAAAACTAATTTCTGGTCACAAAAAAGAAGTGAGGAGGATTTGATTTGTAAATGCAAAAATACATATTTTTTGAGGAAAACGTCCAAGTCAAATCTCGAGTCACTTCAAGTTCGAGTCTCAAGACATCAAAATAGTGACTCAAGTCTGACTCAAGTCATGATTTGTAAGTTCATACCTCTGACTGTAGCCTCCTGTTCTTGCAGTATGCCAGCCTAGACGGTAAGCCACCGTGGTGAAGTTAGATGGATATTGGATATTCGACAGATATTCGCTCCCGCGGACGGCGCTACGGCGCTACACAGTCATGCCGTTCTAGGTTCATGTCAGGCGGCTTGTGTTTACGCAGAGCTATCGGCAAAATGTCCCGGGCGTGCTCTAGGGACCGTCAACAAATTACCTCACTGACAATGAAAAAAGTTAATTTTCGGCAATAACTTTTGTGTTTATGGGGGGAATCACTTCAAACAATACAGAATAATTCTACATGACGAAGAGGATCAAGTACGACCAAGGAATTTTTTTTTATATAATTTTTAATTAAAAAATATATTTCTTGGTTCTTCAATAACTTTTTTGTTTTATCAAATATTGACCCCAAATCAGTTGAGATTTATCCTTTATGATGAGAAGCATCGGGTACGGCCAGTCATATCTTAGAAATATGATTTATTAATTTATATTCCACATTTTTGTGTTGAAAAGTACACTTTTCTTCAATAACTTTTTTGGTTGATCAAATGTTGACCCTAAATCAATTGAGATTTATCATTTATGTTGAGAAGCATCGGGTACGGACAGACATTTTTTAGAAATATGAAATATTAATTTTTATTCTATATTTTTGTGTTGAAAAGTGCACTTTTTCTTCAATAATTATTTTGTTTTATCAAATATTGACCCCAAATCAATTCAGATTTATCATTGATGCTGAGAAGCATCGGGTACGGTCAGTCATATTTTAGAAATATGATTTATTAATTTAAAAAAAAAAATTGAGTTAAAAAGTGCACTTTTGTTCAATAACTTTTTGTTTTATCAAATATTGACCCCAAATCAATTGAGATTTGTCCTTTATGATGAGAAGTATTGGGTACGACCAGTCATATTTACATTTGGAGTCAATATTTTACCAAACAAAAAACGTATTGAAGAAAAGAGTATTTTTTGTTTACGTAAAATACTCATTAAAAATTAATAAACCATATTTCTAAAATATGACTGGCCGTACCCAATGCTTCTCATCATAAATGATAAATCTCAATTGATTTGGAGTCAATATTTGATAAAACAGAAAAGTTATTGAAGAAAAAGTGTACTTTTCAACACAAAAATATAGAATAAAAATGAATATTTCATATTTCTAAAAAATGTCTGGCCGTACCCAATGCTTCTCATCATAAATGATAAATCTCAATTGATTTGGAGTCAATATTTGATAAAACAGAAAAGTTATTGAAGAAAAAGTGTACTTTTCAACACAAAAATATAGAATAAAAATGAATATTTCATATTTCTAAAAAAATGTCTGGCCGTACCCAATGCTTCTCATCATAAATGATAAATCTCAATTGATTTGGGGTCAATATTTGATAAAACAAAAAAGTTATTGAAGAAAAAGTGCACTTTTAAATTCAATATTATTTATTAAAAATGCATAAATTATATTTCTAAAATATGACTGGCCGTACCCGATGATTCTCATCATAATGGCTAAATCTGAATTGGTTTGGGGTCAATATTTGATAAAACAAAAAAGTTATTGAAGAAAAAGTAGTAATTTTTACCAAGAAATATATTTTTTAATTAAAAAATTATATTAAAAAAAAAATTCCTTGGCCGTACTTGATCCTCTTCGTCATGTAGAATTATTCTGTATTTGTTTGAAGGGATTCCCCCCATATACACAAACGTTATTGCCGAAAATTACCGGTAACCTATTTCATTGTCAGTGAGGTAATTTGTTGACGGTCCCTAGAGCACGCCCGGGACATTTGCCGATAGCTCTGCGTAAACACAAGCCGCCTGACATGAACCTAGAACGGCGTGTAGCGCCATAGCGCCGTCCGCGGGAGCGAATATCTGTCGAATATCCAATATCCATCTAACTTCCACGGTCCACAACCGGGTGTTCTGTCGAGATGGGACCCCCAAATAGATTTTATAGTGGTCGATCGTTTGTTTGTTTGTTTGTTTGTTTGTTTGTTTGTTTGTTTTGTTCATGGAACGAGGCTTCATATGTTTTACTTGATAATAATAATACTTGTATATCATTATACTTTTTTTTTTTTTTTTTTTCATTCAAAGGCACAGTACCGAGGCCAAACCTGATGATAACCGGAGACAAGAAGGTGGGCCAGTCTGTGAGGGTCCAGTGCAGTGTCGACACACGTGCAAATCCCAGCCCCCGACTCTGAGCCTCAACATCCCGCTGAAAGAGCACTCTCTGTACCATAGTACATCCACCGACGGCAAAACCAAAACAATCCTTACCACCGTCATGTTTGTGGAGCGAGATCAACAGACCGTGCAATGTACGGTTAGACACAAATAGGGCTTTTCCATTAGTACCTGCTTGGCCCTACTCTACTCTACTCGGCGCGACTTAGCCCTGGTGCGGAGCTTTTCCATTTGGGGCTGATCGCGCCGACCAGGTACTTTTTTAGTACCTGCTCTACCCCAGGGCCAAGTCGAGCCGAGCAGATACTAAACCTGACGTCAGACGCACGTCGCCTGTTGCGTCACACAAGTGCCGCTGATTTGTTGTGTTACTAGGCTTGTTTAAGCAGCAAAAATCTCCGTCTGGACTGCGGACGAGAGTTGACGGATGACGCCGAGGGGAGGGGAGAAATCTGAAAGGCACCGTGGACACTTCTCCAGCGCGAGAACTGCCAGACAGCCTGAGATCACGTGTTGCACTGAATAAAACCACATACATCTGTGTAAATGCTCCTGTTTCCCTCACACACCTTGAATTGACAAGGATATCACCAGCGCAATGAATAAAAACTGAATAATACAGTTTCTACACTTGAGCTCTGTCTGTAAAGAAATGATTTCAGCTCATCAGTGTCACATTAATAATGCTGTCAGTGTTGTACAACATCCTGAGACTTTTCTGTCAGATTTGAAGTCTCTATGATGATAAAAAAGTAAACTGAAGAGACGAGGAGAGAGGAGGAGGAACTGCACAGCGTCACGTTTCTGATCCAAACAGATCTGATCCAATCAGCTGTCAATCACGCGTGTTCACTGCACTTCATTTCCCAGCATGCATTTGGTTTTGTAGTCATGCAGGCGGTGCATTTGCTTTTTCTGGATTCACCGACGACGACGGCGCCTGCACTCGGATTGATCTCTCGAGACTACCGGGACCTACGTAGCGCTGTCGTCAGACCCCGACCCCCCTTACCGCCTGCGTCCACCTCGTCCGCCTTCACCGCCTGGCTCTGCTTAAACAAGCCTACTGTACGCTAACGTGAGTCGCCGCTAAGCTAGCTGCCGATAGCACCGTAATGCTTCTACATTTCGTACTCTCTGTAGCAAAAAACAGCTCAGTGACATAAAAAAAACGAGTCCGTTGTCCCTATCCGCTAAATACATAAGACAGTAGTTCGATGAGTGTGTGCGTAGACCACACGGGCTTGTACGTAGGCACATGCAGGTTACCTGTGCTGCTGCGGGGTCCTGCTTCTCACCGTAAACACTGATGTACATCCGATGCACACGGTTTGAAGCAGGAGATTATAATGCAGCTTCTTCAGGACAGAGAGACGGAGGAGGAAGATGGGACAGCTGACTTGTGATTGTACATCGGGACCAGAGCGGGACTTTAGACAGACGTGTCGGACGGACGTGAAGAAGAGGTGAGTCCGTGAACGTGTTGACATGAAAAGCTTCACTCTACTGGCCAATGCGGCGGTGGATATTTGTTTTATATTACGCTTATGAAACGCTGGAGAACGAACGGTCTGATTATCCTTAAATTAAAGCCGATGCGCATTGAAACGCTCCGTGTTTTCTATGAGCTTGCATCATGTCCCCATTTGGGGAGTGACAGTGTTGGCAACGTACCGCCCAGCTTCACAACAGCCCCACTCGGCCTCTCTTGTAATGGAAATGCTCTCCCTCTGAGCGGGGCTAAGCCGGGTAGAGGCGCGTAGAGTCGAGTCGAGTAGAGTAGGGCCAAGCAGGTACTAGTGGAAAAGCCCTAAAAGGGGGCGCTACTGAAGTGACTACGCTGACGCTCAATGCAAAGTGTAGGTGTGATACCGTATACTGATCTGAATAAGGAACAGAATGATGGCAATCAATGAAGCAACTTTATCTTGGTAAAGCCACTGTATAAAAGTAGTTAATTATGACACGTGGATATTAAAATCAAACTACAAGAACAGCAATAATGCTGCATAAGCACACACAGAAGGCTGAAATCACTGCAGTGCTAGTGACTTAGCCTACTATATTACTCTTTAAGGTAAGAAGGGGAAATGGTGGTTTATGAAGAGTTGCACAAAGAGGCAACCTCAACATCACTTATAAGCAGTGCTTAATTTGTAACTCAAACGTTGCCGGAACAAAATGTGGGTTTTGGACCGGGGTCCAGACAAGGTCGAACCTTTACCGGAGCGCACACAATAAGTGAACATAGAGGCTTAGAAATGCTAAAAGACAACCCAACTGTCCATCCTACTCGATATTAAACGATATAAAAGTAATTATGTCTGTGTTACACGTTTTTTTACACGTCACACAGATTTTCATTCATTCTGACAGAAATCAGCGCACCTAAATCTGATCCACAGCAACAAGTTGCCCTCCCACACACGCTCGTCCTGCAGCCCAGCACTGCCTCCGCATCATATCTGACTCTCCACAAGTCACAACAACAACGCAGGACAAACAGCTTTTACAAACCAGACACAGGTCACAAACAGCCTTTACACAGCAGACACGGGTCTCATACATCAAACGTGACGCTAAAATACACATTAAAGTAACGCAGTAAAGTTAGTTGCACTTACGAGAAACTGTGACCGCTACATCCGCGCTGGGTCTGACCGTCCCGTACACTCCAAACACACGTGACACTCCCGCTGCCTTTAATCCATCAAAACGAGTCGCAAATAACAACAAATATTCACAAAATCCACTTTGACGCATATTCCTGTTTTAGAAGGAGATACAAGAGCGGGGCTCGCCTGGAACCAATGAAAAGTCTTAAACCCGCCTGCGCTGCTTCTGATTGGTCAAATTTCCTGTCAGTTCCGCTTTTAACCAATTACAGTCTGACTCCGTTTCCCCCACAAATAAGCCTGTTCACTGTGAATGAGATGAGAGACGGAGAGGAGCAGAGCCGCGTCTCGTAGAAGAAAGACAAAAAGAAAGCGTTACCGGAGCAGACAAAACTGATGCCGGAATGCCCCACGAGAGTTCCCGGATCTTATTCCGGCTTGTTCCGGCTCAAATTAAGCCCTGCTTATAAGCTAATATCATAATGGCATCACATTTTGCAGTCACTGTAGAAAATATTTTAGATGTAGGCAGCCCTATTTCTAAAACTTTTCTGTTTATTATCTGTTTCAGGCTCTTTTACACCTCTGTCAATCACACCAACAACCGAGGAGTTCCTGGAGGGAGTTTCTACTCAAGTGAGGTGCACAGCCTCATACACGTGTGCTCAGAACATACCCACTCTGACGTGGAATTATGGAAACATGGTGACATCCACACACACAGTCAGCAGTGGGAAGGCTCAGTGGACAACCACATCCACAGTGAAGTTTATATCTGCTGCTAGGGATCATGGGAAATATCTCACATGCTATGCACGTTTTACAGGGCTCAAATGCAAGAAGCAAGTATCCCTCTGCGTGTTAAAAGTAAATTAACATTGCTTGTACTAATATTGCTTAATGACATTGGTTCATATTTTGAAAAAAAAAACTGTCACATCAGAATGTCTATAGTATGAGCTGGACAAGAGGCCAGAGTTGTGTCAGATTTTTTTTACTTGGTTTAGAATTATCCACACTAATGGCATAAAATTTAACAATACCACCTTCCCTATGGGAACAAAAGTGATAATTCTTCTGGAATATATATATATATATATATGTCAGAGCCGCCAGCTTAGCTTATCATATGCTGAAATATTATTGGTGTCTTTATTCTGCTCCCAAGTTTGTGACTTGTATTTTTGAGCAACTATAAATAAATCTTTTGTTTGTCCTCTCCATATGATTATATAAAATCTTCATTTTTAAAGAAGGAATTTATCCTAACACCTAAACAGTAAAAACTCATGTCTTTGTTAATGTATTTATTTATTTTTTTTTCTTAAAGGAAACATGATGTCCCGTGGATGGTCCTTCAGTGCCCCCAGTAGTGTCACAGGGATGGCAGGCTCCTGTATTGTCATCCCCTGCAGTTTCACTTACACCCAGTCCCGGCCCGCTAATCCAAAAGTCATTTGGTACCTGTACCAGAGCAAAGGATATTCTCCTGTTTATGATTCGACACAAGGAGTGGTCAGTAAATACAGAAGCAGAACCAGTTTGTTTGGGTCAGTGAATGAGGGAAACTGCAGCCTGAAAATCGAAGGACTGAAGAAGTCCCACAGCCAGGACAAAGTGTACCCTTGGGTGGACAAAGACCCGATAACCTCCTTCCACACCATTGGACACTCGTTTTACGACAAAACCACTCAGATCATTGTTTCAGGTCAGAAATGTTCAAGTATTAAAAGTAGGTTGTATGCTAAAGAATCACATCACAGTAATTTTACAGTAAATACAGCATCACTTTTTGTTACAGTTTATACATCACCTTTAATACATTTATTGTCCACTTTACTGTGACTGCAAAAAAAAGTTTGTTCAAGTTATACAGTGTAATTTTCAACCTGTAGGTGAAAAACCTGCATAAGTCAAAAGCCTTACTTTTTAACATTCCTCATTGATATAGATTAGATTAGCAGTGCTGTACTCTTAGATCAAAACTACAAGATAGCTTTTGTTGCAGAACCTCAAAAATGTTGCTCAGCTAAACACAGAATGCAACTGAATATTCTTCTGTATGTCTCCTTAATCCACACTCATTGACCAAGGAGACAAAACAAAAAAGTCATGATACAAAAATATAGTATATTCAAGAAGTGGAAGAAAGATTGCTAGTTTAGAGTCGGCCCACTGTAAAAAGTGAAAATGAAAATAAAGTTTTTGTTACATAAATTATTGTGTAACATTATTTGTATCTTCAAAAAAAAAGTTCAGAAACCTGTGTTTTTGATCTCTAAACTCCATCACAGTGCTTTAACATTCACTGTGCTGTGTCTAATTGATTGCCTGATTTGATGTTTGTGCTTGTATTTCAGCCACAGGAGAAAAATAAATGCACTCCTCTTGTTGAGGTGCAAATGTAGAAGCAGATGCATTAAAAATTAAAAAGAACATTGCACACTCAATTTGCTGATGTCAAAAATGTTTTACAGTATTTGATAACGTTTCGGCTAATGCCTTCATCAAATCATTCATCAGTCCAACATGAAAATGATCTAAAGGAGGCATTAGCCGAAACGTTATCAAATAAAATTTTCTTTGACATCGGCAAACTGAGTGTGCAATGGTCCTTTTGAATTTTTAATATGCTTGTATTTCAGCCATAAAGGGCACTTTTTACAATATAGTTTTAGGTTTTGTCCATTAGGTTAGAATATTCAAGCATTTTGAACTGCTTTGTGATTAAGGATAATAGTTTTGCAAAGTGTGCAACATATCTTACAGATTTAAAAGTTTAAAAAAATGTGCCAAAGTAATGCAAAATGTAATGGCTTTCTGTGGAATAGTAACTAAAGAAACAACGTCTGTATCCTCCTTTATCCTCCTCCAAGCCTTAGAAGAATCTGTTTTGAGGATATGCAATTTTTTTATTTTATATAAAAAATCTTGTTGGTTAAAAAGATACAGCCTTTTTACCAAAAAAACTAAAATTTCTTTTAAAAGAAATTTGAACAAAAATATCACCAAATAAAAAAGCTGCGGAACAATTGTCAGTAGAATCTACATTTTTATGCAATTACCAAACATTACAATAAATTGCTGGTTCTCAACTGTTTATAAAACTCATGTGTCCGAATATTTAGCGAATAAATGCTGTTTTTGTTGTTGTTGTTGTTGTTGTTGTTGTTTTTGTGGTGTGACAATATACTATAAGCTTTATACTGATGTTTATGTTTGCAGATCATGCCAAAGAGCCTGAGCTGAGCGTCATTGGCATGGTGAGGGTTGGAGCACAGAGCAGAGTGTCCTGCAGCGTCCAGCACTCCTGTATCTCTGCCCTCCTCGCCTCACTCTCTCCGGGGTCACTGGACAAGACAGCACTCGACACACAATGTTGTCTGATGTGGCTTGGGAGCAGAAAGTCGAGCGAGTTTGGACTGTGTCAGAAGATGATCAGAGAGTGAGGTGCACAGTGTCCTACCCTGGGGGTCAGAAAGCCACAAGTGAGATTGAATTAAATGCTGAATGTGAGTATTAAATCTTCAAATTTACTTTCAAATATTTTTTAATATATATAAAATGTATACGGGAATCTACAGAAGGATGCATAGAATGGTGTTTAGTCAAAATAGGTACCCCAGCATTATTGCTAACTGGTGTTTTAGCATATCCAAAAACGTCAGTTTCAGTTCTCCTTGTAAATTGTCTTTCCTAACCTTAACTATTTAAGAGGAAGATTTTACAACCTGATTTTAATTGGCCTCCAGCGCCAGGATTGTGAACTCTTATTGATTGATTTATTGATTTCTTTATTTCGAGCAACTGAACAGGGATAGCTCCAGACAATTATCATATTCAAACATTCCAGTGTACATACGTTCGTTAAAGATAACATTAAGATAACATAAAAAGAAGTTAAAAGATGAGACATGAGGCATGAGGCTGGAGTTCTAACACAGTGGTGTGCATTCCAGTCGAATCCAATTTAGTGTGCCTATGCAAGGAATCATATACCAATGAGTACTTTTAGTGGACAAAGAGAGTCCCAAAACTCTTATTTTTAGTATCTGTCCTGTTGAAATCATGGGAGTACGTGCTGAACCCTTCAAGAAGTGGCGGTTCTCAAATAGAGCATTTTTAGATCTTTGATGGTGGTGGTGGTGATGACACCTTACATTACTATTTACCTTTGTTGTGTTCCAGGCCCCATTGCACCTCTCTCTATCACAAATACAACTGAAGAGTTCTTAGAGGGAGTTTCCACTAATGTGATTTGCACAGCCTCATACACTTGTGCTCGGAACAAACCCACTCTGTCATGGAATTATGGGAACATGGTTACAACCACACAGACAACCAGGAGTGGGAATGCTCAGTGGACAACCACATCTACAATGAAATTCATATCTGCAGCTACTGACAATGGGAAATTTCTCACATGCTATGCACACTTTACAGGGGCTCAAATGAGGAAGGATGCAAGTATCCCCCTGCGTGTTAAAAGTAAGTAGCCTGTGTCTAATGCTAATATTATTTCATCGGTGGTGTTGATATTTAATGAATAGTTTAGATTCATGGAGCAACACAAGATTGTAGAGTATCCAAAATTAGTACTCAAATAAGAGTATATCACAAAAAGTGTAAAAAACATGCAAATCACTTAAAAGATGCCCGTCTGTTGAAGTTAATTTAGAAAAGCCTGCACACTATCTCCAAATCTGCAATTTTAGTAAGACAGACCACGTTGAAAAATTCTGTAGCTGCCCATTTTAAAGAAGTACAACTTGCTGTCACCTCTCTAAAATACATTGGGATTGAACAAGTTAAAATCCTAAGAAAAGGGAGAGATATTAAGAGACTGCTCCTACAGAGAGAAAGTTTTCATATTTATACATATATTTATAACTCTGGAAGATGGTGAGAGTGATTATGTGGTGTTTGTCTGAACAGGTAAGTTGTGAGTCTGGATATGAAAATATAGGGGAGTGGCATACAGTGTGAAACCATGAGAAAGATTCTGTAGATTGAAACGTTGACTGTCTTATTAAAATTGCAGATATGCAGATGGTGCACGGGCTTGTCCTGACTTCCTGTGCTCAAAAGGCTTTTGGCAGGCTCTTGGCATTTCAAAGAAGAAACCCAATTTATGTCATTTATACATTCACTCAACCAAGAGAGTAATGTTAAACAAAATACGGGTTTACTCAAGTAGGTGTAAAAGTGTGATGTCAGAAAAGTACTCTGAAAAGTATCTTAGCAAGTAGCAAAGTTTCAGGAATGTAATTGAGCACTGGCCACTTTTAATCAAATCTAAGCAAAAGTAATTGTTCTTCAACTGCTTCAGAAAATTGTGCCATTATTCAACCCTCAAAGTATTGCATTTGTAGAGCAAACAAATAATAAAATTCAGCATTCATAAAATTGGTTATATTTTTCAAAAACATATTATAAAAACAGACCCTTGCTCTCGACCTGAATTTGGAAAATTTTCACACCTTCACACATATTTACAAGCTCTGTATTTTGTTTTTTCTTTAAGGAAACATGATGTCCCGTGGATGGTCCTTCAGTGCCCCCAGTAGTGTCACAGGGATGGCAGGCTCCTGTGTTGTCATCCCCTGCAGTTTCACTTACACCCAGTCCCGGCCCGCTAATCCAAAAGTCATTTGGTACCTGTACCAGAGCAAAGGATATTCTCCTGTTTATGATTCGACACAAGGAGTGGTCAGTAAATACAGAAGCAGAACCAGTTTGTTTGGGTCAGTGAATGAGGGAAACTGCAGCCTGAAAATCGAAGGACTGGAGAAGTCCCACAGCCAGGACAAAGTGTACCCTTGGGTGGACAAAGACCCGATAACCTCCTTCCACACCATTGGACACTCGTTTTACGACAAAACCACTCAGATCATTGTTTCAGGTCAGAAATATTTACTAGAAATATATTAATTTTCTTGTTTTTTAAAATGAGCTCTGGAGATCATTTACTTTGGCAAAACAAAATGTAATAAAAAAAAAAAAAAAAAAAAAAAAACTATTGAATTAAGTGCACATGACACTCAAGCATTTTCCATGCCAAAAATTGTATTCTACTGGCTGCAAACATTTTTTTAAATACTTAGAGGAAATTTTGCCAGTACTCAAAGCAAGACTGGACAATTTATGGACTTTAAATCATACATCTAGGAAATTCTTAACAGTTTTTTCTGAGGCTCAAAGAACAGCACCTCACAGACAGAACTCCAATTGTGTGTTTGTTTGTTTTTTTTTGACAATTTTGCAATGTTTGAAGTAAATGTTCGAATTTGATTAAAAACTCAAAAAGCTAATTTTTGCAAGTCTCAACTCCACAAGTCCAAGTCCTCTGCTTTTAGTTTAAGTCTTTAAATCAAATACATCTCATATTTCTACATTTCCATTGTTATTTCATTTTTTTTAATTATCCCATTTAAAACAAATTTCTGCTCACACAAACAAATGAGCAGGAACATGTTTCAGTTTGTACATTTTGCATTATAGCTACACAAGTTATTTTTTTAGCTGAAGCATGAAGTCCAAGTCTCTCATTGAGATTCAAGTCCAAGTCAAGTCCACACCACGGCTTGCTTTTAGTCAGTTTAAATTCGTTTCACATTGGATTCGGTTCAACTGCCTGTCTGCCTAGCATGTTTGTTTCAGCATTTAAGTCTTATTTCATACCCTGTCCTGCCAGTAGATGGTGCAAATCAATAATAAACTTAAAATACTAATATAAAGGTACTCCAGAACATGTTCACAGGCTCATAACACAAAAAAATGCATCATTATGTTTGCAGATCATGCCAAAGAGCCTGAGCTGAGCATCATTGGCGTGGTGAGGGTTGGAGCACAGAGCAGAGTGTCCTGTAGCGTCCAGCACTCCTGTATCTCTGCCCCTCCTCGCCTCACTCTCTCTGGGTCACTGGACAAGACAGCACTCGACACACAATGTTGTCTGATGTGGCTTGGAGCAGAAAGTCGAGCGAGTTTGGACTGTGTCAGAAAATGATCAGAGAGTCAGGTGCACAGTGTCCTACCCTGGGGTCAGAAAGCCACAAGTGAGATTGAATTAAATGTTGAATGTGAGTACAGAATGTCTTTAGTCTTCTTTTAACATTCTGTTCACTGTATATTGTATTATTACTGGTTATGTTCTTATTTTGTACTAATACCAGACTCGGGGCTCAAGACAAGACATCCCATTTCTATTGAGCCATATACTGTATAAATAAACATGAAAACCCTGGACCTATAGCACAAAAGCCTGTGTCGACAAGCGCCACCAGAGAATAATTATTGACATTTTTAAAACTTGCTTGTTTACTATCTGTCTGTACAGGCCCATATGAAGATATTACCATGATTGAGAAACCTGGGAATCTGACTGAAGGAATGGCCAAGTATGTTGCATGCTCTGTGACCTACAAGTGCAAGAAAAATCTTCCAGATATTGTGTGGAACTTTGGAAACATGCAGAATCAAATAGAGACCAAAAAAATGTCCAAAGATACTTACCAAACAGTTTCAAACCTCACATTTATCGGCTCTCTGAGTGATGATCGTAAAGCTTTGACCTGCACGGCTGTTTTTAAAGACGGTGAGACGTCAGACTCTGTAGCCCTTCAAATTACAAGTAAGTTATGTTTAAAAATAATCTTAAAGTGTGCATTCTTGTTCCAAGGAATTAAACAACAATTCTTTTGACATTTTTTACAGAATATGATAAACCCAGGAACGTATTTGAAAATGACAGTAAGTTTTTAAGATATAAAAATGGATTATATTAGTGAGTAATAGAAAATAGTAATAGAGTTACTTAAAACTTAAAAATAATATATACAACTTAAAGATACACTAAATGACTTTTCTGGTAGAGTGACTGTTTCTATGGAGACTGTTTAGCTTTGCCTGAAAAGTTAAATAAAATATAATATTAAATGTATTAGCATTTCTTTCATTCATCGTTTAAAAAACTTAAACAAACACATTAATTTAGTCCACATAATTTGCTCACTTACTTAATGCATTCTGAGCTTTTTTTTTTTTTTTACATTTGTGTTTTCACTAATTATTCAGGGCTGCTGAATGCTAACACCACAAACAAGCATTGTTCTGGATTTTAAAAAACATTTAAATATTGTATTGTACATAGACAGGACAATGCAAGGTAGCCTTTACTTGTTAGGCTTAAGTTGTTTTATAAAAGAAATTTTGCATATGGAACTTTTAAAGGAACATTCTAGCAATCCATGGAGATAAGCAGTCACACCTCTTTTTTTCAGAAATGTTGCATTAATAAATAAAATAAAATACAATACAATAAAACAATACATGGTTATAAATACAGTAGCATAGCTACAACAGAAATACTTTAGCTCTAGTTAAACAACTTGAGAACGTGGGAGGTTCCTTATGTGGATTGTTCTTACTTTGAAGCTAAATTTCCATCAGTTTTCAGAAATTCAAATGCTAAATATCTCCTGTATGCTCACAGTTCTGCAAGCTGATGTTCCGTTCAGAGTGAGTGCCCTGTCCCGGTCCTGTGTGGTCATCCCCTGCACCTATGAAAACCCCCAGGACCTGCTTCTCACACGAGGGATCTGGACCAAACAGGGGGACATGAACAGCTATGTGTATCATAACGGTCGAAGTGAAATCCTGGATCATTTCAAGGACCGCACCCGACTCTTGGGTGACCTGCACAACGGAGACTGCTCCCTAGAGATCAATGACATTAAGCCCTTTGACAACGGACCCTTTTGCTTCATTGCTCAAAAAGGAGACACGGGATACAGATTCAACAACAGCTGTGCATTTGTGCTGATGAAAGGTACAAATTGACTTATTTTGAAGGACAACTGTTACAGTTTACATGAATCAAGTTGCAAAATGACATCACTTCAAGTAGACATTCTCTCCAAAAGTAGGTTACTCAATTCACTTTTTTTGTTTAACTTGACCCTTTTTATGCAATGCAATCTCACAGGATAAGAAGTTGAATAAAGCAGTAAGAAGTTAAAATATGTATTATTATATAAATAATTAAATAACCTCTTCCTATTTAGTGTTTGGTCAAGCTTTCATGTGTTGTGAAACTGCAATTTCTGAACAGCTGCAAATGAAGTAAACTTGCACAAAACTCGTCAACATTGATCTTGAAATTGTTTAGAATGTCACTAATACACCATGTACAAAGTTTAAATTAAAACCAGATTGATTGTTTACCTCACCTCAAGTTTACTGTGTACAAAATTTAAATTTCCTGACTGTTTAGTACAGTTTGTTTTGAATGTACTTTACCTTTAGGACGAAGTAAAAACAAGCAAAAATGTATGTAATCTTTGCTTTTTGCCTCTCACAGCATCCCCAGATAAACCTGTGATGACAAAAATTGTTCCTGAAGCTGATGCTGGATCTGTAGCGAGAGTTTCTTGTTCAGTGACTCACACATGTTCTACACATCCCCCGAAGTTTGCGTGGAGCATTGCACCTCTGACCAATGAAGTCACACAAACAGCTTTGTCAAGAAGCGTTTGGGAAACCACCTCCAACATATCCTTCACTGTACCTGCAGGAGATGGGCTGCAAAATGTCACATGCACAGCTATCTTCTGGAGGGACAAGCAAGAATCTGAAATCGGCCACTTCATTGTTAAAGGCGAGTCTAAAGTCTAGTCTGCAGAAACAGAAGTGACAATCATGCAGCAATAAACAAGCTTAAGCTAATCTGAGTTATATTTTTGACTGTTTTACATTTGTATTGTATGGTGACACTATGAATTTGACATACTATTTATATTGGTAAAAAAAATGTTTTATGTAGTTTAGTTTAGTTTTCTTCTTTTTGAAGGACAGTATATAAAGGCATTAAGCTAATAAAAAATGCACCCGACAGTGGCAAAATAGCTGGTTTTCATAGGCAAGTTTTTCTATGAAGGACAAATTGTGCAAAAAGTAACTAAAGGTGTTTTATAAAATTGGGAGTATTAGACATTTGTCTGATAAAAAAAAGCTCAATTTCTAAACTTGAAGACATTTGGCTGGACTGCGGGAATATTGTTCAATCATTTTTGTGAGTGACAACTTTTGCAGTCACAATGCATTTCACAGGCTAGTAAGAACTATTTCAGATTTTTGTTTGTTTGTTTGTTTGTTTTTTTATCTTGAACATTTTTAAAATGTGATCAGAATTCAGTTTAAAAATATAAATCACTAACCTAATCACAATTGCAAAGTAGTTGCAAATAAAAATTGCAACTACTGTACACATTTTTCCCAAATTGTACAGCTTTACTATAGAGCAATAACCATAAAATATTTTAATCAAATAACACTAAAATGCTTTGCTTCCAGGCTCCCTGGTTCACCAGATGTTAAGGTCTGCTCCAATTGTGGCTCCTGTCACATCTTTTGCTCTTGTAGCTGTAATAATTGCTGTGGTCCTTGGATTCATCTTTTACAAAAACAGGTAAAGATATTTTGACTTAATTGTGTAAACTAGTTCAAAACGATATGCTCTTAAGCTGATCTAATTAATGACAGGAGAAAAGCAGAAGACTCACAGGGACCTCCACCTCGCCCAGAAAAAAGGCAGGTTTTGTCATATTTAGTTAATAAACAAATTACATTATCAATATATTCTTAATATATACTATTTGTTCTACACAGAAGGTCACTGTTTGAAAGACTGAACCGGTATAGTATAATTTTCCAAGTGTTAAAGTAACTGTTTTTGTGTAAAAAGTGTTTGTTGTTATTTTAGAAATAAAGAAGCCGGAGAGAGACCTCCTCGGCCTGAAAAACGGTAAGTCACAAACTTACATACAAAGCATTGTTTTATAGACAGATTATAATTCTGTGTTTGTTTTTATGTGTTTTTCACATAGGAGATCGTTTTGGCAAAGACTGTCCAGGTATCAACCTTAGATCTTTTCAAATATTAACTAAGGTGTACATTAAAAATGTGTTTTACCAGTAGAAGAGAAGAAGGTGTGTATCGTGGCAAAAGAGAAAATCAAATAAGTAAGTAAAATCTTTGAATGACAATGAATGCTTCAAGGACTTCCAAACAATTGAGCGTAGTAAGAGATGCTCATTGGTAAAAGGACCCTAAGTGTATAAACAAACATCAGGGGTTTTTGTCCCCCTGGTGAAGGCTAAACACACTGAGGTCCGTTTTGACATGCAATAACTAATAATGGCATTTTAATTTAGAAGAGTGTGCCTTGCTTTTTCTGTGTTTGTATAAGTAAAAAGCAACTGTAAATGCACACACACTATAAATAAAGTATATATAAATTTAAATAAGTTTGGAAATAATTGTAAACTTTTATCCCACTGCTGAAATACTTGTTCATCAATTAGCACATTGTAAAAAGTCATTAATTATTTTTGACTCTTTTGCTCCAAACTTTTCACTTCCTGTTCCAAAACATTAAATATCAGACCGTTTACAAGTAGCCATTGATTTATGCAATTTGTTTGTGGAAGCAGTTCTACTCCAAACCCACTCACACGAAAACCACGCTGCCCTTCGCCCCAGAAGTAAGTTTACACTATTGTAGACCTATTGTGTTAAATCTTTTTTGTTGTTTTGAAATATGTATGTTTGAACCAGTGTCTGCTGAGGTGAGAGACAACAGCGGAGAAACTGCTTCTTGTAAGTGACAATATATTATGTACAACTTCCACTTCATTTTATTTATTACACAGATTAAGCTTAATGTTGATTTTAAATATTTGTTTCAACTACAACATAGTTGTTTTCTTCTTTCAAAAGACCTTAGTCACAATGATATTGTAGTCTCAAGACCAAAACATGTGAAACACAGATATCAGCTCACCAGACCACAAGATCGTGCAACTTGTTGGGAAATTCTTGGGCAATTTTTTGTAACCCAGAAAGGAAAATTATTTAGCTCTTTTGAAATTGCTTATATTGTAATAAATACTGTATGAGCTGACAACAGTACGCCTATTACATATGATAAGAACAATGTAGAATTGCTTTTTATAAAATGAACATGCAGTGCAGCACTCGAGGCACATCACACTACAATATTGACCTGATCAATTGGAGAGAAAAAAGACTGACATTAGCATTGTGGCTAGCACCAGCAGGCTAGCACTTACACCACTGACACCATTACAGTAGTTTCCCTCACAACAGAAAACCTCGTCGATGTCTGGGATCTTCAGTTTAACATTGTCACACAGGCTCTTGGTAGCACAGCCCTTCTGGATTTGTGTTTTTCCGCCTGCTGTCACTACAAACAGTATTGAATAATAATAAGAATAAACAGTTTCTCATCATTCTGAAAACCTGAGATGCATTTTTACCTTTTACTTTGACACACTGGTCCTCGTCTCCATCACAGTTCAAAGTCCCAGTGCAGTTTGAGTTTCCATCGCAGCGATAACACTTATTTCCATTGGGCTTAGTTTTTGGGGGATCTTTAGTTACAATTAAAATCATTTGTTAGTGTCTAAATGTTTATATTAGTTTGAAAAAAACAAAAAATTCTACATCCAAAACAAGGTGAATAAAGTATATGACACTGTCTATTTCAATCAAAAATATCTGTGCAAAAAAAGTTGTCAATACAATAGCCTACAATAAAACATGTATTCTGACTCAGGAAATGGCAAAGCCTAATGAAATTACTCATTTTCTTATTGTAACCATGCCTGGAAAATCCAGACGATATAGAGTTCTGGATCCCAGTAAATTCTTAAATTGTTATTATATTTATTTGAATTAAAACAAAATATGATAATATGAGTTCGCTTTTTTGGGTTAGGCTCAGAAAGTCAGCCGTGTTCGAAACGTTAAGACAGAAATATATGAACAAACTCGATTATAATGATCTTTTGCTCTACACCAGGGGTCCCCAACCACTGGTCCGGTGCCCTAAACCGGGCTGCAGGCCATCTGCTACCGGGCCCTAGAAGATCTTTTAACATTTATTTATATTTTATAGTCTATTGTTACTTTTGCTTTACTTTGAAAATTAACCCAATAAACAGCAGATATAAGCTATAATAGAGCTAATAATCCGTTGTATAGATTTTATGTTGGTCCCGGGAAAAAGAAAATTGTGACTGTACCGGTACTTACAAGAAAAAAGTTTGCAGACCACTGCTCTACACTATTTGATGACAGACTGTTGCCCCTTCCTAGATATACTTTCTTGTTTTTACATAGCGTCATGTTTAACTTTGAAACACTTTTGTGCTGAGTTATACAAGACAACATTTTAAAAATCAAGAACAATTACCTGGCGCATCTTGTTTGTTGCAGAGGTCTGAATTGCAGCACTCACTGGTAAAAACTAGTCTTTCTACTCCAAAATTTATAGAGCCCTGGAAACAGTCCTTAGAGTCTGAACAGGATTTGCCGAGCAGAGAATCCTTCACCGAATTCGCTGTAAAGCACAAGTTTGAATTTTACTGGTTAGCTGCGGACAAACAAAAAATATTCTGCTGCCTCACCATTGTAAGTGTTCTTTCTGAATGAGCCACATTGTGTTTTCTCATCTGGACATTGCTTTTCAGGGCAGGACGCTGTGACAGGCTCACATGTATTACATTTCAGAGTGTAAACTGTTGAAGTACAAAAAGGAAAATGTGGCACATCAGACATGGACTTAATCAAAAAAAAAAAAAAACAACAACACACGACTAAACAACCAACTTAATCATGGTCACAGAAGAAGAACAATTTATTGTCATGGTGCTAGTGTATGGGAAAAAAACAACAATAATAAATAAATAAAAAGGGATTCAAAGTCTACATTAAACCAAATGTAAATGTAGCAAATGTTATTTCTATTTCTTGAAATACTGGAACTGCAGAATTAATTGTAATGAGAATTTAAGACTCTAAACCAGAGATATAAAGCTGTTTTTCTGACTTTACCAATTATGCCCTGATAGTTATTTATTTAGGTGTATTTTACAGTACATATAACTGCAGAAATATAAATATTTTACCTTGTGGGAAAAGCACAAGCCCGATGATCAGGACACACAGATGCATGTTGGAGATAGGTCTATGAGTCTGCTGTTTTCTTTGATGGAAGCTTTTATCAACTCCAGACCCCTCCCTCTTTTCAGGAAGTGTTTTTGGTCTTTTGCACTCTCCACATATAAGCGTTCATGTGGAAACAACAATGGCCAATCTAAAGATGTACATTGTAATTTCATTTGCATTTTCACATATAAACCACCCACTAAAGTTATATTCCACAATATATTAATGCATTATTAAAGACTGCCTATGTGCTGCTGCTTTATTTTGTCAGAGGGCAACCTTATTTAAAAATGTTTGCATCCTTATTTACCCACGACCAGACTACAGGGCAGCACACACCAAACTTTTCAGTCTTTACTTAAAGTGATTCTGAAGGATTTACTCATATTCAATTACAAATATTGTTTTACTGTTAACATTTACACAATTTTCAGGAACTACTTACCTTTTTGTCTGTTCCATAAGCCAAATAAAATATCTTAATGTAGGTAGCGATACTGTGTTGGAGCCAGCATTTTAGTCTTATTTATAGGATTGTGAGAACAATAAAAGAGGGTACAGGAAGTTAAATTCAAATGAAGTAAGAAGAGGAAATGGTGGTTACAGCTGCAGAATGTCTTCAAAATCATGTACTGCATCAAAACATTGTCGTTTATTACTCATAAGTATACAAAAAGAAGTGCCAGTTTTGTCCAAAAGGAAGTGCTTGTACTTTCATTGTTATATTGAGCCCTAGTCCTGTTAATGTCTTGGGCAAAACAAAACATGCCGGTCTCCAAATGCACTGATCGGACTCATATGAAAATTTAAGATTTTTTTAAACATGAATGATTAAATTAAACTCTGAGGCCACTGAATTGTTAAAATTTAAATGTGTTAAATCTTCTTTTTTATTCATGGGTTTTGTATTTTAGTGTGCCATTTCATAAAAAAAAAAAAAAAAAAGCAAAAGCATTATTCATGATCCTCACTGTTTTTTAGGTTATAGTGGTACCCTTTGTGTCTGAAAAAGTATGACAAAATTTACTTTTTTCCCCCAATATTTGGTAGCTCTGCTCAACACTCGCTTCTGTTTATTATTCATCACTGTTAGATACATTTTGTTTTTGTTTTGTTTTTTTGTGCCAAGTTTGATCTGCTGTGACCTTTACATACTTTGATGGTGGACTTCCCTGGACTCGTTTGACTTTCTGCTCTTTGTCCAGGTCCTGTCTCGTTCAGAGCTTCAGCTGTCGGCCTGCCTCTACTCCAGTTCTGAAATAAACTGCTACCCTTGCCTTTGATTGCTTAAAGCAAATGTAAAAAAAATATTTGTGAATTGTTTGCTAATAAACATATAAATTGTGGGGTTAATTTGCCTTAATTTTGCGCTACAGCCCCATTGCTTTTATTGTTAACTCTATATACAAACATTAACTCATTTCTATAAAACTCAAATAAACGCATTCAAACTAGTTGATGTCTGTAGTCATTTATTCACAGAGAAAAAATTGTATTGAAGCAGTGCTGTTAAGATGCAATTTTGATCACGCCAGCTAACTGAACAAATACATAAATCTGTTGATATCATGGTTAAAATTCAACAAATACAAAAATTAAATACACCCTGTATTTATTGTCACTGAGGCATGTTTTGAGTTGAAATGCACAAGGAAACTTGCTCATAGAAAAAAAAAGTTTCACTGAACATCTAGTGTAAATAAATAGGTCTAGGTCCGCCTGAAACTCAGAAATCACGGAGATACGGCCGTCGAAGACTTCAAACCGACTTATTAAATATGCACGCGGACAATCAGCCTCGATCAGCGGCGATGCGCAAACCTTTACACGTGTTTGTGATGTTTACTTTAAAAACGTTACAAACAGGATTGAATCCCTTCCCACTGTGTATTTAGTGAGCCTTGAGCTAGTTTTAACCAAGAATATCCCAGAACTGGACCAATTTTTTCATAAGGACTGAAAATGTTAGTTGTAACTATAGTTCTATGAGTAGCTAAAGTTTAAACTATTAGCTTGGTTTTATAAATTTCTGATCAGCCTAAACAAGATGAAATAACATTCAGATCCTAAAAATATCAAAGCAGATGAACACTAGTAATATTATAAAACTGAGTTTATTCATTCAACTCTAAAAAGCAAATATTTAAAAATGTATAATTTGGTGCTAAAATTATGTATCCAAGCCCAAAAAAAACACAGAATGTCCAGAATTGTGCACTCTACAAAATTATGAACCTTAAATATACTTACCTTAACCTTAAAAACCCTTTTTTGCAGAAAAAAATAGGTTAAAATAGCTATTTATTGAACTTTGGGTGTAAAATGCAATTAATCGCTATTAAAAATTTTAATCGTTGCCCAGCTCTAGTAATTCTGTTTATCAGACAATCTTTTCAGTGTGCTGCCAAAGACTATGAGTGCTGTTGTTCTTGACTCCCACCAAAAATACTGCCCCAGGTGACACTGTGTCGTATCAGAACCATGTAGTTGTGCTAGTGCATATAATATTTGAAGCAGTACAGTCTGAACATGCAGATACTATAGTTGCCGTGAAAAGTACACAGAAGACAAATCACACTGCAATGTTGACTTGATTAATTGGAGAGAGAAAAAACTGAGATTAGCATTGTGGCTAACACCAGGAGGTTAGCACTTACACCGTTCCCACCATTACAGTGGTTTCCCTCACAGCAGCTGATTGTGCTGTTGATGCCTGGGATGCTCAGGTTATGGGCCGAACATAAGCTTTTGGTAGCACAGCCCTTCATGATCCCTGGTTTATTCACTGTTGTTGCTAAAAATGATATTGGACAAAAGTTTAAAATGTGTATTTATACAGTATGGCTTTTATATTATTTTAATTTCAAAGTTTGTCTGGTTTCGGATGAGGGAGTACATAATAGGGGACTATGCAGTATGTCCTGAGTCTAGTCACAAATTGATATTTACCAAATACTTTAACACACTGGTCCTCGTCTCCATCACAGTTCAAAGTCCCGGTGCAGTCTCCTTTTCCATCACAGCGATAACATTTCTTTCCATTTGGCTTAGTTTTGGGAGGGTCTTTAGTTACAAATAGAAACACGTGTTAGTTTCCCATTTATTATTATTATTATTATTATTATTATTATTATTATTATTATTATTATTATTATTATTATTATTATTATTATTATTATTATTATTATTATTATTATTATTATTATTTTCTTCCTTGCTGGGTTTTAAATAACAAGACACAAATCATACTATGCGCCATTTCACTATTTAGCACAGATGAGGCACAGCTAAAATGTAGTTATAGTTAAATAGTTAAAACTGTTAAATCAGTAATATGAAGAGGCAAACTTAAAATGTGTGAATGTTTCTGTTGGATATTCCACGTCAAGAACATTTTTTTTTTCTGAGGAGTAGTAATCAATAATAATAATAACAACAATAATTAATAATAATAATAATAATAATAATAATAATAATAATAATAATAATAATGTACTTGATTCCATTGTTTTTTAAACCAAGTAATTTGTGAAAGACAATTTATTCCCTTTTATTTGTTGTTGCTAGTACTGCTTTTGCTACTACATTTTCTGAAAATGTTGGAATGATTTGAGACTCAGAATATCTTTTTTTTTTTTTTTTTTTTTTTTTGAGACACAATATTAAAACCATTTATAAAATACATTTAAACCATTGTTCGTATTTACCTGGAGCATTTTTGTTGTTGCACAGATTTGAACTGCAGCAACTGCTTGTAATAACACTTTTAAACACTCCAAGATTTAAAGAGCCCTGCAGACAGTCCTGTGTGTCAAAACAGGACTTGCTTTGAAATTCATCTTTCACCGAATTCCCTGCAAAACACAAGTTTGAATTCTGATGGTTAGTTCAGGACAGCTAAATATATCACAACAAATATCAATCACCTCACCCGTATAAGTGATCCTTCGGACTACTCCACATTGATTTTTCCCAAGTGGACATTGTTTTTCAGAGCAGGATCCGAAGCCAGTGACACAGATGTAACATTTCAGAGTATAAACTGTTGAAATACAAAACTAGAAATCATTCAATTCATTCATTCAATTTATTTGTATAGCCCAAAATCACAACAGCAGTTATCTCAGAGGACTTGACACGATTGTTGTTCTAGCAAAGAAAATTGTCAGACAAGCAAACAAACACTTCAAACCTTAAAACTATCAAGGAAAAAACAGACATGAAGAGGAACTAAACCTACATTTTAAGACCAGTTGCAAATGAGAACGCCATTAATCTACAACTAAAAAAAATTACTGTAACTAAGTCAATGCTATCAGAAAACGCAAATCCAAATTAGTGCAACAGAAAGCCAGTTTCAAATTAGCTTATTTTCTTCACTAATTCTGTTATTTGATCCTTCTCATGTGTGACCACTAAGCAAATAATACTAGAGATTGCTGCTCACTTTGCCTATAAATGTCCTACCTTGTGGAAAAAGCACAAGCCCGACGATCAGAACACACAGATGCATGTTGAAGATGGGTCTATTGATCTATATGAGTCTGCACTTTTCTCTCGTGGAAGCTTTTATCAACTTCAGACCACTCCCCCTTTTAAGGATCAATGCACTACCCTGGACACACTTAAAACACTGACCACCAATAATTGTTTTGATTTTCACTTCTTTGATGGCTCTGGTGAGTTCAAATGTTTAGGTAGATCATGAATGTTTAATATTAGGCAAATTAGTGCTTAATCGTTAAAGTATCATCCTTGAGAAGAAGTTGAACTGAAATGTCCTTAATTTCTCAAGTGTAAGTGAAATGTTTCAAACATTGTAGTTCACTCAAAACAAATTTACTGGTATTTTGCATAAAAAGTTTTAATATGAGATGTCAAAGAAGTATTTTCTTTGTAAACAATAAGAGAGTGTGCACAGGAAATTATCTTGAGTGCTTCAGGAGGAAATGGCACAAGGTTATAGACTGCAGAATGAAGGTTATGATCTACAAATAATGTGCTGCTCCAGTGCACTGTCATTTATAATTCACACTTGTGATAGTCTAATGTAGCAGGTAACCCACTGTATTTTTTTTTATCCAATAAAAGAATTTTTTATATTTATTTGCGAAACTGTGCTTTTCTACTGAATAGAATGAATATAAATTCATTTTGAATATAAAATATGAAAATTATGTGCACATTTATTTGTATGTATTTTATTACATAGATCATTTTCTCCTCTGAAATATATAGCTGAATTCCTACAATACCGGCAATACAGGATTACTTAAACATACGTGTAGAAATCAAAACACAACTTTGAGTCAAACAGCTCAATCTTGCCCTTTTGTCCTAGCCGGTCTTAGCCTTGGTCTTAATTATTCCTCTGTTGGCCACTAGTGGCTCTCTCCAAGCTCTATACACTGTCAGTATAGAACAGGGGTCACCAATAAGATTTCATCGAGGTCCAGTTGGAGGAAAAATTTCCAAGCCAAGGTCCGGAACTTCACAGCAAAGTTTCCTTTAAGACATTTTTAAATTTGACTTTAGAATTAAAAATAATTACAAACATATTTATATTTTCACAATATCCTACATAATTCTATTTTTACAATAAAAACTTTATTTTTAATGATTTTTTCTAGGCTACTTCCCTTTTAAAAATGTATTTGATGGATAAATCTTGATGGAGAACAGTGTTTTTACATTAAGCAGAGCTGATCACTGAGTCTGTGATGGAGGTATTCTAAGTCTGTTCTGACTTGACCCTGTTCTGTCCCACGTCTGTCTTTCTCTGTGTCTCACTGGTCAAAGTAGTCACTGAATGAAGCCATGTGATTGGCTGATTGGCGATCATAGGACACACATGATAACCCTTCCAAACTGTACAAATGAAGAATCACACAAACAGCGCTCTGAATCGTGTCCATTACACGCACACACAAACACGTTCTCTAAATACAATGAACCTGCAGACCCAAAGCCGTCACTGCATCACCACGAACCGCGTTTCTGTCTTTGGCGCTGTGCCAAATGTGAGAAGAACGAGTCAGAGCGGCGATGTTGTACCGCGTACATTACGCGGACATACAACCGCGTACTTAAATACACTCTTAAATACACTCAATGGCAGAGGGCTATTCTTCAGACTCTCTTACCGTCAAAAAGGAAGCACAGGGAGCAATTCTTGCACCTATGCTATTCACCATCTTCATAAATGACCCGGAAAAAGTCCTGCAAGCCAAACTCTATCTTTATGCAGACAACACAGTTGTTTACTCTGAAGGTACGACTATTGAAGTTGCCATTAAAAAGTTACAAGCATACAGTATATATATATATATATATATATATATATATATATATATATATATATATATATATATATATATATATATATATATATATATATATATATATATAATATATATATATATATATATATATATACTGTGTATATAAATATGGAGAGCTTGATTGCAGTGAAACAGTTGTGGCCTGATGGGAACAAGTTGCTGTGAGGAAGGGGGATGGGATGATGGTTCCCCCAAGGTATAGGTGGAGCCGGATCATGACACTCACCGTGAGAATCATGTAGTAATTTTGATTGGGCAAGTCGAGACAGTGTCTTCGATGTTATGCCTCAAGGAAAGGATTGGATTATGGAAAGACGCGCAAGCTCAAGAGGCACTCCTCAGTCAAAACTACAACACGTCGGCTTCACAAAGAGCCCAGAAATGTGTATGTGCTCCAAAACACATTCAGCTTGAATTAGGAGTATGGAGTTAAAGTTAGAAAAGGTAGAGACAAATATACAAATTATTTAATTTCCTTATTTCAGACATAAGAAACTGAAATATAGTTTACAGAGAAGGCCAAATGAGCTTTTTTGGCGTAAAATATACAAGAGTTAATTTATGTAGAGCATGTCATCCACACACAAAGTAGGAAGAATCAGTGTAGTACAAACAATTCTGGCTAAACATTAAAGAAAATGCCTTTTGAGTCCCAAAATAAACCTGGAAGAAGGAACCGACTTCACTTTTAGGTATAAAAACAAAACAAACTGTCTCTGTTTTTCGGCACTAATGACCAGGGATAATATGAAGAAAATATAAAACATGACACATTTTTCATAGATAGGTTTTAATCACAAGACCAAAAATAAGATTGCAACACATTTTTAAGTATTTTAAGCAAGTAAAGAGGGTGATATATTAATATTGCTGCAAATGTGAAAATATGGCTGCAAATGTGGGTAAAAAGTAGTGGGTATAAAGGGCTTTACATTGAGTTATGTAGCTTTTGTGGTGGTAGATTTGATGCCAGCTTGTCTCTATAGATATTTTGTTTTAAGCATGGCTTTCATGGAGAAGCATGTGATACCACTAGACCAAGCTACTGGTCAGATGTGAGAAGAGGCAATCCAGGCAATGTAAATATATCTCCACAGATTCACGCAAATGACAGATATGCTCATTACCAGAAAAGTTTCATAGTACAAATTTAAACATTGGTTTTAGTTAGAGAGAAAGACAGAGAACAGCATGGTGGTCAGCAGCAAGAGACTGACCCTGGTGCTTGTGCTTCCATTGCAGTAGTTTCCTTCACAACATTTGAGATTAAGAAAGTTTGTGTATGGAGAAGGATCAACACACAAGCTCTTAGTGGCACATCCTTTCACAATTCCATCTTCATCTGAAAAATTAAAATGCTTTAAATGTTTGTTTACTTATATACAGTAGTACTTGTAATTATAAGCACATAACACCATACAAACTAGATGCTGCAAAAAACTAAATCTGAAATTAAGCTGTAAAAGATAGAAACTGAACTTACAAATTACTGATTTAGAATCCTCTGCTGTCACTGTGACACTTTCTTTTTAGAGGAAATGTGCATCAGACAGGATGGTTTACCTGAGCCAGTAGCACAATAGGTCTGGTCTCCATCGCAGTTCAGTGTTCCAGAGCAGTCGCCTTTTCCATCGCAGCGGTAACACTTCTTCCCATTTGGATTGGATTTGAGATCAGCTGTGGAGTAGAGGAGGATTAAAATTTCTGATTATTATTGCTATAGTGGTTTCCTGATAAAGGGCAACAATTTAAACTACAGGTCCCAAAATACACTAGGGCAGCTGTGACAAGAGGAGACACATAGGCCAGCATGGATATTAAGCTTATAGAAATATAAAGGCTTATAATGCTGAGATGTGACAATAAAACCTAAAAATGCACTGAAATGCAGCAAAATGCATTAAATTTGTCAAACATTTTCTTGGAATGGCAGTATACAACATAGTAAAATGCAACATAATGCATTATGTTACAATAGAAATCTGGACAGTAAATGTGTTAGATTAAGTTTCATAAAGTCTAACTGCCATAATTGAATATAACACAGAAGGATTATAAAATGACCAACTCTTGACCAACTCTGAATCGATCAATTTGGCTCCAGCTCCGTTTGAGTTTAACACCCCTGCTGTAGGGCGTAGTCTGCTGGAGCAGCAGCATCCACCTAAGGTTCTGACAAGCGGCTGTCCCTTGAACTCAGTGCAGGAGGTGGGGAACAGAATGGCTCTGGCTAGATTCTCATGTTCAAATGAAGACAATATCAGCTAAGTGGGTTAGGTTGGAATGTTTTTTGTTTTTTTTAATATATATATAAAATTATTATCAACCCTAACAATCACACACACACACATTCGTGAAGCACAAGATAACACTAAAAGAACTGGGTCAAATAGTAATTGAGGTATTTTAACTTTCAACCTTCGGGTCACCTTACACTTATAAAAGAATGCATTCACACGTTTTTTATGTAATGTGAACAAATGCACATTTAAAATTTTAGGTAAAATGACTTCCTTAATTAATGAAATCTCATAATTTGTGCATAAGAAATAAACCCTGCTCTGCCAGTTTTGTATTAACAGATGTGTTTTGATTGGATTTAAATTATATATCTTGGGTGAATTAAGTCAAATCAGGCCAACATAGAGGTACTTACGAAGATGAGGCAGTTCAGTGTTACATTTGTCTGTATTGCAACACTTAGCCGTAAAAAAATTTCTCCGAACTCCAAAATTAAAGGAGCCATCCTTGCAATGCTCAACTTTGGAACAAGCTCCTTCTGTGCGGTCAAAATTTTGTGTATTTCCTGCAAAAAAAAAAAAAAAAAAAGACAGTCAAATTTATTTTGCAGAAAAGCACTGGAAATGTTTGTAATTCTGCAGAAGCCACAAACCTGTGTAAGTAAATACTCTCATGGTTGTACACTGAGTGTACTCAGCAGGACATATCACTTCAGAACTTCCTCCACATGGCCCTTCAGTAGTTCTACACTTATTGCATTTAAGAGCATAGGCTGAAAACATCACATCTGGTTAGATTACACAGAAAAAATAACAATACCAAAATGGACTTCACCTACAAAATAAAATAACAGACAAAGTACTTACATTGTGGAAAAAAGACAATCCCACTGACAAGAAAAAAAATACACGTGTTCATTGTGAAAGCATGTGATGCCTTTTGAGACACTCCTGTACTGCACTGCTCTTATCTGGAAGTTTTTTCAACTTGAGACCACTCCCACTCAAATTTAAATGCATTATGCTCACTACTGATACATAGCAAACCTTGTTCTTGATTGGTCAGTAGCTTCTAATGTTCGAAATATGGGTCATTTTTATGAAAATGAACATGTAAAAAGGAAGGTCAAAAAAACAACAAAAATATTTAAGCTGTATACAAATTCAGGAGGACAATTGTGTACAAACTGTGCTTTATACATTAAGTCATTTTGATTTGGGAAGTAGACTCTGGTCTACGTATGTTATGCCTGAAGGAAAGGCTAGGCTTCTGGCATACAGTAAAAACTGAAATCTAAGATAATAAAAAGAAAATATAGTAAAATACAAACTATGTAGTTAGTAAAATGTAATCACAAAAAGAAAACTCGGTGTGGCACAAACTATAAAAATATATTTACATAATCTGAGAAACACAACTGACAACTCACTACTACTGCAATTATGCCAGATTTTTTTTTCTCCGCAACCATGTTTGGCCAAACAACATAATTTTGCTTTAGGGGTTAGGATTAGGGTTAGGTTTGGAAAAATTTAGTTAAATTTTGGGTATGTTCAGTGCTCATCTAAAAATACATGTTTTTTAGGAGTATATGCACCTCGGACACATTAGTGTTAAAATTTTGAAAAAACAAACAAAAAATTAATTAATTACAGTGGAGCTCTACCGACAAACACAGCAAACTGATGGAAAAGTATGATAAAAGTGTAAAAGGCGTTGCTGAGAGTGGTGAGCAGCAGTGTGTTTGCTTTGACAGTGGGTGTTTGTGATCAGTGCTTTTGAGTGGACAATGCACAGGCATGATTTATCAAGCCAGGTGCTAAGTTGAGGGTGCAAGCCGAAAAAAAAAATGCAGCGTGAGCGTGACACCGCCTCAAATTTTGCCACTTAAGTGTATGTGTGAGAAAAATGTCAGCTATGTCAAGTTTTTGCTCCCTCCAACCTTTTTTGCCCATGAGCAAATGCTTCATACAGATCTGGCCCACAGAGTCTAGAAATCACACTGGCCTTTGAAGTGAAAAACAAACAAAAAACACTACATTTTGCAGTAATGGCTTTGCTGAGAAAAAAATATTGGCCATAGCACTAGCAGTGTAGCGAAGTCTACTGTGGCAAACGTTTCCAGATTATTGTTCTTGACCAAAAGAGCAACAAATTGTAACAAGTTTCAAATTTATTTAAGACTATTGTTTCCAATCCAAAATGCTCAAACAGGTAATATTAAACATATTGTATAATTCCTTTGCACTGAATTTTAAATGATGTGAGGGTGTGTATAAGATATAATACATCTGGTTAGTCCAATGTTATTGTTATATCCATAAAACAGCTAAATAAATACAAATAAAAAACAGTGAGATCCATTGTAGTAGAAAACTGGTGGTGCTTGTGTCGCCATTGCAGAAGTTTCCCTTACAGCACATAAACCGAGTTTAGTCACAAGTGGATTATTGACACACATGCTTTTGGTGGAGCATCCTTTGACAGTTTTAAAATTATCTGAAATATTAAAATTAGATTAATGTTTTTCACACGACAGACAGAGAATTTCTTTAAATTGATTGTTTTAGAGGAAATATAGAACAGAAGACTTTACCTAAGCCAGTGATGCAGTAAGTCTGGTCTCCATCACAATTCAGTGTTCCACTGCAATCTCCTTTTTTATCACAAACGTAGCACCTAATCCCATTGGGATTGGATTTGAAATCTGCTGTGGCATAGAACAGGATTAAATGATAAAGAGTCAATGTACTATAACACACTGATGCACACTTGGTGAACAGGGATTTTGAGTTGATATTTTAAACATTTAACTTGGTTTATACATTACATTTTAATTGATTTTAGTCATACAGGTCAAGTCAGAAAAAGATGAAAGTACTTACGAAGGGGTGGCTGCTCAGTATTACATTTGTCTGTATCACAACAATTGGTTGTGATAAAGTTTTTCTGAACTCCAACACTAAATGCAACATCTCTGCACTGCTCAACTTTAGTACAAAAACCTAGCAAGTGATCATAATCTTTAAAACCACCTGTAAAACAAAAAAATGTTGTTTGCATAAGCTCTGAAAATGCTCCTTAATCTGCAGAACAGAAGTCACAAACCTGTGAAGGCAGTTAGTCTCATGGTTATACAGCGAGTGGATTCAGCAGGGCATTGCTCCTCAGAACCTCTACATGTGGTGTCTGAAGTACTACAATGATTACATTTGAGAGAATTGGCTGAAATAAGCAAAAACAAAAATCCAGTTTAATAAATGTCACCGATTCTTCAAACAGTATAGTAGTATCTTACCTTGTGGGAAAAGGACAGTCCCACTGATAATAAACAACAGATGCATGTTTGGTGCAAAAATGTGTTGTGTTTTGAGGCGCTGTTGTGCTGTACGGAAGTTTTATTCAACCCAAGAACTTCCTCTCTAACTAAAATGAATAGTTGCGAAAGACTTTCAAAATAAAGGAATTATATAGCATACTACTGTTATACGGATATGCAAAAAAGTCAAGAAAAATGCATAAACAACTCAATATTCAATAATGTATATTGTGTACAATAGACCAATGCAAACATTATGTACAAAACACTTTTTTAAGTACAGACAATTCTGACAGCATTCCACACTATGTAATTTTGATTGGGCATGTAGAGACAAGATGAACAGATTGCCTTTTGGAAAAACACTCAAGTTCGTTTTTAAGGATGGTAACAGAAAGTGTCTCTTTGCTCTTCTGCAGCAATAACAACAGTTAACGGACATGTGTTTAAGAAAGAAGGCGGCTATATTCAGAAAGTGCCGATGACTTTTTCACACCATCCCAGATCCGAGCCGCATAATGAAACCTGTCAGACAATTGGAAAAATGACTTTAACATATTAAAATAAATATGTTTAGCATCATCTAAATAGTGATTAGATTTCAAATGCTCAAGGGCAATGACGACATTTCAATTTGATGGATGCATTTCAACGAAACACAAACATTTATGAGAAATATTTACCAGTTTTTCTCTGTGAGTATAGTGTGTGAGAGCTGACAGCGGGGCATGGCCAGTATCTGACTTCGAAGCTTGAAAACCATAGAAGAAAAGGTGGGGTGACCTCTGTATCCAGGAAGAAGAGAGAAGAGAGGGTATGAACCTGGTCCTGGCAAAAACAGACAAAGTTGGATTCATCTCTAAAAAAAATAATACACTCATTCATTGCATACATTCCTCATTTATCTAGAAGTGGGACATAATCCACCAGTATTTATTGGACATGTTTAATCAAAATACATGTAAAAAAAAAAAAACTATGCACCTGCTTTGTTCAAATTGTCCTCCTCAGTCTCCTGCACAGGAAGTAGGAACATATTGACTTCATTTTCAAAGTAGTCTGATTTCAAGCCAGGAAAGATGTTGCAGTCTAGCATTGACAATGTACCTGGCAACAACAAAAGCAAGCATTTTAGTACAACATAAATTAATTTACCTCAAGCTTTGGCTTTACTTTCAGATTTACTTAAATGAGCTTTTGACTTCGATATAAATGATTCTACATCATTAGTTTACTCCCAGCTGTATTTATTTGATTCCTGCATGTTACAGTATTCCTATGCAGTCCAGAAACTGATGCCTGAGAGAGTTTCACCTACCCCCTATCTCCACCCACTTCCCTGTATCGATGTAAATGAAAACTCATAAATGACAATCCTCTGCTTGTTCTGCAACTTTGACCAGGAAGTACATAGACCTGTTTTTATCAAGAGGTCATTTTATATCAATAATGCACTTTACAATTAAGAAAAATTAAATGTAAAATGATTTTCTACTTATGATAAAGTACTATACCAAGTACCACCAAAACAAATACACAATATGTCTCCTTTAATTTAATAATGCATATGACCTTTGTATTTAAGGTGAGAGTGGGCCATCAATTTGTCCACCACCATATGCATATTTTTCAGATTTTTTGGGCAGAAATCATCTCGTCGTGCCTTATTCTGGAGAAACACTGGAGAGTGAAGAACACATTTGAACAATTAAACATATTAAAAGCGTTGTTGTAAATGTGATAAACAGAAAATGATCATTAAACCTATATGAGGATAGTATTCAGCCCCGTCTTCTTTGCCCGAGGAACCAGAGCTGTCGTGGCTTGCAGAGGGAGAGGAAGGTTTAAGCATCTCAGCAGTCTGCAAAAACCTAAAGAGCAACCAATTGTAATCATAAATAAAAAACATATGCGTGAAAAAAAAATTAAAATAAATAAATACAACTAGAAATCTAATTTTTTGAAATACTGTATTAATCTTTACAGGTAGATTTTCTTTGGCAATTTTGTTTAGGCTTTGCTAAATGTTTTGGATAGTTTTAGAGGCTTTCAAATTGTTAATTTTCTAATCAGAAAATCAATAAATAATAAAAAAAGACAAAAATTCCTGAGACATCAACCTTAACACACAAATTAAATAAATACCTGTAGAGGTTTATGTCTGTAAACCAGTCTTGAATCACAATTACAACATGGCAAACTGTAAACAGGAAGGCTGCTATCTGCAATGACTAAAAACAAAGAAAATACATTTTAAAACCGCGCTGTAAACACAGACCAGCCAGCATGTATTTTGTTTAGTTGCTGCCCTCTGCTGGACTGTTACAAACCTGCATTTCTACATATGTGTGAGGAAGGTTGTACTCTGGAGGCAATTTCCGATCGTTGTTGATGAGATGATCTAAAATGGATGGGCTGAGGATGGGCTATTAAAAAATCACTATATTAACAATTGATAGTAGAAGAACAGGTTTGAAATTATTTTATAATTTATCGTTAAAGTTTTACCTGAGTGTCCAAAAAGATGACACGTTCTTGTGTAATAAAAAAATCCACTCCTGTGCTCTGGTTTCCTCCTCTCTCCTTGATTTCCTGGCTTTGGGCTCGAAAAACATAACCTCTTTAAAAAAAAAAAGGGGTTACATTAGTTACTTCAATTAAATAAATATGTCACATGCAACGGGTACTTTATGTAGCCAGAAAATCTAAAGAATATTATTGATGGTATTGTTATTATTGTTGAGAAAAATATTTTTATTTCTACAAGACGAGAGAAGTCTCATAAGAATCATAACTATGTGGAGACAAGTGACAAGTAATTGATATTTTTTTCTTAAATTCTTTCCTACGTAATTTTCCTTGCTACAGCAAAGAAATTCAATACCGTTGAGACTTTTGGCAGCGACAGTAAAAGGTGTATGTAATTTATCCAAAACAGTATTTCTTTATTTATTTTTTTTTTTCAGTTACCTTGGATCTTCCTCAGGAGTGTTGGCAGATAACAAGGACATGATGGTGGATTTTCCTGAGCCTTGCTGACCAATTACTCCAACAACCAACATGTCTGTCTGGTCTCTTAAATACTGCAAAAAAAGGCAATGTTGTGAAGATCAATCCAAGAAAGTGTCAATAATTGCAACATTTGTGTTATATACAATGTTATGTATTACCTCCATTGCATTGTCGCACCAGTTCATCTGTTCATCCACTAACTTAATGCTGTGTTTCATCTTCTCAGGAGGAATTAGTTTAGCTTGACCAACCACAGCTTTAAAAAAAGTAGCAATTTACTTACTTGTTGAGAAGTAACATTACTTAGTCAAAAATTATGCTCACGATCCACAGCGCTGCTTGTTGCTGAACCGCCCATTCCTCGGTTTTGTATCTGGTACACTGGTTGAGTGGGCCGCTGCCCCTCTCGTTCTAGTTTAGAGGGTCCAGGAGGCTGAGCTGCTGCTTCAGGAGGGGTGCCTGGCTTTCCCCCATCATCCCGTGCTTTCATCAGCATAATAGGCTTTTCCAGAACAGGTCCTCCACTGGGGGTGACATTTTGTGTAGTCTTAGCCTGAAATTTTTTTTATTGAGAGAAAAGATTCAGATTCCAAAATTGTTTTTGTTCTTTTAATCTGTGAGCTACAGAATCCAAGTAACTGTGCAGTAAATCAATAAAGGATAACACAAGCTTAAATCTTACCCTTTCTGCTGGGGGCTTGGCCAGAATAATTGGAGTCTTTTGAATGAGTGGACCAGGTGGTTCCTCACTTCCGTCCTGGAAACACACAAAAATCATTTCCCCTTTATCACTCCCTAAAGCACCTGACTAAAATCATCTAAATCAAACTGAAACTGTTTAACTATTTTTCAATTAGTTGGACTTTTTGTTAAGTTCAAGCTCTGTGGTTTTAAGCCTTGATGCCTCATAAGGCATTTTCCCACATGAAAGTACCAAGAACTACTCCCCTCATTTCTTCAGTCCCTGTTTAGTCAGAGGAACTACCCTGTCCCCATGTTTGTGTTCACACAGCAGCAGTTTCTGAAAGTGGGTCTAACTAGCTTCAGCATTAGCATCTGTAAAGTCTGGAACAATTAAATAAGTCATTATTGTGTTAGGAAAACAAAAGTTGTGTTTTTTTGATTCCACATAAAACTATGATGTGCAAAACTTCAAAACACCACTGAAATTAACAATAAATCAAAATTATTCACTGTAATTTCTAATAATAGTCTTATAGGCTACTATTTACAAACTAAATAAATACATTTTAAGAGTTACTGCCTTTAAATCATTTTTCTATAGGATAAGGAAAATTTATCTGAATGTCAGAATGTGTAAAACATGTTTCCAAACAAAGTTAGTGTTGTAAATGTGCTGGTGTCACCAAAAGATTCCTGGTCTGACTGGAAAGTACCTGCTCCAGAGCAGGAGCTAAAAAAAGTCCCTAAAGTGTGGCCCCTGTCCATAGTTCCTCCTGTGTGTGAATGCTCCCAAAATGGGGACAGGAACTAAAAAAGTTCTAGGACCAGAAAAAAGTTCCTACAGTGGGAAAAGGCCTATAGACTCTAATCATAAGTGAGAACTAATTCTACAAAAGAAAAACAAATCTTCCACCTGAAGTTTCTTAGGTAAACAAACAGGGGAGTCAAGCTGGTGTTTGTAAGGACATGAATCACAGTTTTTGACCATATTGGGCTTTGCCAATTCTCTTCAAAAGCTGAAGGTAATTTAACAAAAAACAAAAAAAAGAAAAAATAATACAAACACACATATACACACATAAATGTTGGGTTTCCATCTGTCATGGGGACATTACATTGACTTACATTCATTTCATGGACCCTTACCCTAACCTTAACCTTAGTGGCTACTTGCCTAAACTTAACCCAACCCTCACCCTAATCCTAACCTTAACCTTATTTGAACTTAAAACCATGTTGCTGATCTCATAATGAAGGATTTACATCATGGGGACCTGCATTTTGTCCCCATAAGGAAGGTAGGTCACCAGAAAGTGAGTGTGTATACAACTTTTGGTCCTCACAAAGTGATGAATACACGCTCATGCATACATGCATACATACATACATACTTGTTTTTCTATCTTAGTGAGGACCTTCATAGGCATAATGTATTACCCAGCCCCTTACCCTAACCTTAACCATCCAAACTAACCCCCTAGCCCTAACCTTAGCCCTAATCCTAACCTTAACCCAATTCTAACCCTAACTCTAAAACCACATCTTGACCCTCAAACAGGCCCTTCGCAAAGTGAGGACCGCCAAAATGTCCTCACTCTGTTGGTTAAAAACTCAAAACGGTTCTCACAAGATGCAAAAACAAGCATATAACATTACATACATAAAATACACAAAATATTAACTTCAGACACAATTGGTTGTCCATATTTAAATTAAAGCCCGAGTAAAAATTACAAAAATACCCCAAAACATCTCATTTGTTTAATTAAACGTAGGTTGTTTGTCCTTATGTCAAGTAACCATATGGTGTGTTTTAATGTGAAACCAAGCTACAGGCCCACATAGACTGAACAAAGTGTGGGACTGGACTGACCCTCCGCTCTCTGGGCTGGTACTCTCGGTCTCGGCTCGGTCCTGACAGATTTTGTCCCGGGGGTCCCATGTCTCTCTCTCCACGGCGACGTCTCCTCCTGCGCCCCGGACAGTACATCCCCGGTTGACTGTGTCCCGATTCCGACATGGTAATAACAACAGTCCTAACCACCCACGAAACTGTTATCACATAAATGTGTCGTAAATCAATTCATTTGTGAATGTTTTAGCGGTGTGTTTTAGCTTTCGCTGGTTGTAAATATTGCCTGCTTCTCATAGATCTTGGTTTTGGTTGCAGTGGGACTCGCGGTTGGGCGGGATGGAGCCAGTCACACGTACTCAACACAAGACTCCGCCCGTCTGCAGACATGTCCCGTGACAAATGGAACGCATTACGTCCGTTGGTTTTTAATAACCGAGTAAAACAAATACCTGTAAACTCGAAGGTTCCTATTGCACACAACTTATTGAGTTTTTGTGGTAGTTTTATTTTCACTTTATTTCTAGAAGTTATGATGCAGAGTCTCGTTAATATAAAATGAATGCTTAAAAGTAAAGTACAAGACTTGTATTAATCATATTAGGCAAGAGATGTTTAAGTACTGGCAATGGTTTTATTACTCTCACGGAAAATTGTCACATTTCTTTTAATTTATTTTACTCTAGCTCCAGTAAATAAATAAAATGAACAGATACATAAATGAATCCTTTTTTCATTATTATGTGTTTAGATTAATAAAACTTTACCGCATTTTCCTATTAGTATGAGGAAAAAATGTGAAACGAAGTGCTCACAATTGTGCTGTTTTCAACTTGCCAACAGAGGGAGTAATTGTCAAACCAGTCATAAACCTATTCCAAGCATGTTTTTTCTTGGTTCAATAAACCATTTTAAATAATGGTACAGTGAAACATTTTGTCTTTTAAAATATTATATTTATTCTCTTTTTTTAAGAACTAGCTAAATACACAGTAAAATGAAAAATCATATCTTATTCCATAGGAATACAATATAGAGAAAAATCAGTTATTGAATCATTCCAAATCTCAGAAACCAACAGCTGAGGTTAGTTCCTAAGAGGCTTACTCACAAATACTTTGTACAACTGATTAGGCCTAAAAACACACAGGAAATTGATCAAATGCCCCATGATTCCATCATTGCTCTTTGTGTAATTCTACAGCGGTGAGTCATGGTGCGGTGTGCTGAACACCAGGCCAGAAGATGAGATCTTTGGTCGGGATGCCAGTCTTTCAAGTGGTTCAGCATGTTCAGTCACCCCTGTGCAGAAGGTTCACTAACTCATTCTCAAGTGTTGGGAATCTTTCAGCCTTGTCACCTAAAATAAAACAAATACACTACATTTTATAGATACTGAAATCCTGCTACCTGCAGTCAGAGCTCTTTTACCTGATTTCTGGTGTGCGCTGTCGCAGAAAATGAGAGAGCAGCTCAGACGTCTGTTGGAAGCAGTGGTGAAGCTCGTCTAGCTTCTGCTCCATGGACAGAATCCGCTGCTCCAGCTCTCGATAAGAGTTATTCCAGTTTGCACTTAGGTCACACATGATCATTTGCATTTTTGGGAGATCCACCATTTCACTGGCATAGTCTCGCAGTTTTCTCTGTTTTAGTCGTAAATGGCGAAATCTGTAAGAAAAACATATAAGGTAAGTATGATGATGGTTTCTTTATATAGAACATTTTCACAGACTTCTAAAGTGCTTCACAAAGCAACCTCCACTCAATGTGGAGCAGCTCAGCAGAAGAAAATCACCTAAACACCCAGCACCTCAACCTCTGACCACCACCAGGCGTTCCCTAACCTGCATGTTATTGGTTGGTAGGACAATCGGAGTGAATGGAGGAAACTCCCCACGGGAGAGAATATACGCAAACTCCTCACGAAAAGGCCCCGGCAGTGCAGGAGTTGAACCCACAACCTTCTTGCTGTGAGGAGAAACTATCCGCTCTGCCACAGTGCTGCCAACTAAGAGGATAGTTTTATAGTATAAAATGTTTCATTATGCCCTAATAATAATTTTTAAATGTAAACACAAGAAAGACAAGTGGCCCCTTGGTGATATTATTTATGGCATCATAAGGGTTCTCTCTCATCATTTACTTACTCAAAGTTCTATTTTGATTCATGCGTGTTTGCAGAATCTGCATTTGAAGTTTGAGTGCTCATAAATATTTGTTTTCCCACCCACTCTGCATTTACAAGTATCTGCATTTACAAGTATTTAAACATGTAATAATGAACATTTGAAACTTACTATGTTGAGAGACCACTGCCTTTTCATTCTGCAGTTTTGAACAGTTTTAGGTCAGGCAAAGGTCTACAACACCTACAAATACTCTGCATGTCATAGTTTAATATTAAATGTCAGAATAAAAGCACAATGTGCCTCCTATTGATTACTTACTACTTAATAAAAATACAAACACAACACGTGTTAATACTGATGTAATGCTGTTTTCAGGGTTTGAAAATAAGTCATAAATAAAACGTTAAATACAATAGTTAATGAGGTGTATTTTATTATATGTGTATTTTGTTGCTAGTATTCAAACTTTTTCTCCTCTGTGTGAATAGATGGTCCATTGAACACTGCAATCACTCACACTCGGATGGCCTCCAGAAGACAGCGTTGGTGCCTCCGGTGCTCTCTACGGCTCCTCTGGCTCCCCATGCTCAGGTTTGTGCGATGCAACAACCAACACTCTCTGAGCACATTAGCAGCAGCGTGGCGAATCTGTCCACCAAACAGACCAACACAGGAAGAACAACTTTCATGATGACAAATTGATAGCATCATCTTATCTGCCATTTCAGGAAATCAGCAATGTATACAACCCAAAAAGTATTTCTCTACCTATCTATCTATCTATCTATATACCAAGGCTGTGTCCCATGTACATGGGGTAGCCTAGACAGGGCACCCTTCTCTTTCCCCCTTCCTCCCTCTGGTCCCATGATCTGAGTGTATGAGTGTGTGACTTGTGTGTTTTGTGTATGTTTGTGTTGTACGCCTTTTTATTATGTCATTGTTCCAGAATCCTGTTTAGTCTTTGTTTATTATTTGCCACCTCGGCTGAGGAGACCACGCTCGCCCCGGCATCCATCCACCCGCCCATGAGCAAGACAACTCAAAAAGGCAGCGAGAGAACCCAAACGAAAGCCACCAGGGACGCGTCTGAGGAGCCACAAGGACGACCACCAGACCCAGAGAGCGACCCGGACCACCATCCACCCCCAGGACTCCCTCCCAGCCATACCACAGGGCAAACTGCACGTGCCCCCAAGGGCCGGCCCCCCTCAGGCACCCCTCCCCTCTCTGATTATATTTATTTATTTTCCTTCGCTCCGAAATTGTTTCAGTCCCTATACTTATCCTGTCTTGTGTGCTGTGTGTTTGCTGCTACGTTGTGTCTAAGTTGCATTAAAAGAAGGCAGACATTGTCCTGCCAGCCTGAGTGAGAGTTTGACTTTCCCTAATTCTAATTCTCTACCTACTGGGTCAAATACTACGATGCATCATCTCATCATATATACTCAGGTTAGTCTTTACCCATTTATTTTTTTGTCTTTTGGTTTAACTGATCTAAATTATCAAGATTATATATGCAGAAGAATAAAAATGTTTTGAGTAATTAGTAAACACCATTAATGCTATGTACTGGTTGAAACTACAGTCATTTCTCTATGGTATTGCATTTACATTTTATGCTTTAATTTTAAACTAGGACTGCTTGATTATGAAAAAATATTTTACATAAATAATAATCACAATGAATAAATAAAACTGTTATACATTTGTATTAACTCCTGTACAATAGTCATTTTAATACTTACTTGTCACTGTCACTAAAAGCATTAGCATAGTCATTTTTTAATTTTTCTCAATTAATTGACTAATTAAAATTATTATTTTTTGTATAATGAAACACACTTTTAAAACTAATTTTAGCCAAATAAAAAGTTTTATCCCTAAAATTGAACAGTAAAGAATTAAAAAGTGTGTGTAAAATGTGTGTTTTTGATGTACTGTAGACACTTTTTTGCAAATCCAGGTTGTCCTTAACCAACATTACTTTGTCCAGAATGTGTAAAAACTACTTGTTTGCATAACTTTTTCCCTTCTAAATAACTAGACCATTGACCAACTAATCAATTAGCAAAATGATTGTTGAATCCCTAGACTTCTCACCTGTGTGTTCTTTTATCTATTTTGTCTGTTTGTCTTCCTGCCTCCTTCACTGTAACCGTCCACCTGATGATGTCACTGCGAGTTAATAATAGTTCCCATCCAGATGTCTTCCCTTGTTCCCACCAGTGTAAGTGTGAACATCGGATGCCCGTAACCTCAAAACACACGCACAGACCCAAATAAAGGCCAGGCCGGGCGCAAGGATGCTCCTCAGCACAGGATGCAGCCACGAGAGGCAGGAAACGTTTGTATCCTCCTAAGAACTCTGTATTTACATCAGATATGACACACTCTGCAGCTTTCAGGAATCAACCAAAATCTGCAAGAGGTGCAAGTCACAATTTCAAACCTTTGTGTGGTGTTGCAAAATTTCAGTCTCGACTTTAATAATAAGTAGTATATTCGATTTGCAATATTATTTTATTCTAGTTCTAATAAAGCTCGAGGCAGTTCTAATACTATTCAGGAAAAATGATCAGCTATAATATTTGAGAATGAGAATCTAGTTTTGATATTGTTTTTAGTATTGATTAGTAACAGATTTTATTTTATTTTATAGTGCTTTGTGCCTCATTATGAAAATATTGAGCCACTCAACTCAATACACAACACAATTAACAGCAAATTCAAGCAATAAGGGCTAAAAATATCTACAACTTAGTTAGACACATTTTATGTTGTCATTATTTTTGCTATCTAACTTCGACCAATCCCTGGAAAAGAAAAATCTCCAACAGTGGTTCAATTGTGGGTTGGCCACACTGGGGGTTGCAAAGTATAATCTGAGAATCATTAATTTTATAATTATTTATTTTATTTTTTGCTAATAACTGAAAAATTGAGGAAATTTGGATCATAAAGTGCAATAAACTACTAATATAAATACAACCAAGCACTAAGTGAACTAAGTAAACAAATGTGTATCTTTTGTTGTTGAACCAGCTCTAGATCAGCCTTAAAAGATCAAACATTCTGATTGAACAAATTAAGCTAATACGATATTGTTGTGCGTCAATATTAAGCCATCTTGCACCCATCAGGCTTTGGGGTTTAGGGGTGTGGCTTGTTGCTATCAGCAGATATACAGCACTGTGTGTTCAGCAGTTTTGGATTACTTCTCTTCTTGTATATTGACAATTGGAAATAACCTTTGTTTGATTCTAGCTTCCCAGCGTCATTTCCCTTTCACCACAATATGACTGTATTGAAACTACCACTGCTAAGGATAAATCCAGGTTTAAAATGGGAAAAGAAAATTAGAAAAAAATAGAACAAGTAAGAATTTGAAGGCCTGTGTCGAAACTTTAATAGAACTACCTGTAATGTTGGATGAAGAACTTACCCTTTTTGAGATTTGTATATCCAACATAAAGAAGTGGACATGCTTCTCTCCTTTGTTTAGAGCCAGTTTTTAGTGACGACAGCAACCAACATGGCAGTGCAAGCTACGCCCTGAGCACAAAAAACAAAATGATTTTTTAGCAAATACAGTTTAACTAAATTCTGAGATATAGCATGCAACTATGAAAACCAATACTAAAATATTACTAAACTTCATTCATTCTAAGTTACCTGGTTTCCTTTTCTTGTGAAGCGTTGGAAAAAGAAAGTATAGAATTAGGGAAGAAAGAGGATAGTACTGCATTTTTAATACTTTTACTCTTTTTGTATTTTTATATAGATTTTTATTTGCTAAAATTAGTAAATACTGTATACTGTATTCTACAATAATCTGGTTGTGCATTGGACTCCAGATATTGTTGTTAAATGAGAGGGGAAGACAATTATGACATCACTGAAAATTCTTAAAAGATAATTTTGTATAATAGATATAATTTAGTTCTCACAGAAATGTGATTTCGTTGAGAATTAAATTATATCATAATCATGTTTCTTAACAAAAATATAAAGTCAAAGCAGACTACAACACTTATGTACAATCATACAGGCCAGGCTTAGAACATAGCTGTAAAAAGGTTAATGAAACTATAATGTTTAGCCTTTATCTTACTATACATTAGTTAATCTCACTTTTCCTCACTTTCAAGTATATATTTCCGCCTCTGCCTCAGAATAAGTCTGTGACACATTCTTCTTGACAGTTATGAAGGACTATCAAGAGAAGCGGGAGATACAAATTCTTGAGATTATCTATCCACGTTTGCACATCTGCACATAGAGCTATCATTCAAACCTCTGTATAATTTATCACAATAAAATACAAATTTTTATTGTAATCTTAGCAGTTGTAAATTCATGAAGGCAATAATTAGTAAATATATTTGGTTTCTCCTGTCTTTTTGACTTGTAATCCAATAAAGTTTACAAACATTTTCTGAATTCTGTAATAGTTTAACGGTTCATATTTTAGTCTGCTCTGGAAGTCCTTCTCTATAATGTTACTGTGAACTGAATCCATATGTGTATGATAAATATAAATCTTAACATTCTCAGAAAACTTTGCAGTTTGAGATTCTTTTCTCTAAAATTGTTTCCTGGAAAACAATAATCATCATCTGGCCACCACGTTCATCTCTAGAGTTTCAATGGGTCTGAAAAACATTGCAGCTTTCTGGACTGATTCATGCATATTTTGAGTAATCTTGTATTGTCCTGCAACTGATGCTCAAGTGCTCAGAAAATACTTGTTTTCATCTACCAGCTTGTCTGTATATAGTATACTTCTAAATATTTTAGATTTTCAGACTTTGAGTAAAACATGTAGAATTCAAAATGGATTCAAAACAACTTTTCAACAATCTTTTGTGTTTTTTATCTTTTACAATGAATATCAGTTCTTTAGGGGAGGAAATTGTCATTTAAAATCAAAATCATTTTGCAGTGTGAAAATCACCTACTCCAATGTTAAGTTGTTTTAATTTTGTATTTTACAAAAAACAAAATTAAAAAACACAATATATCTCCTTTAATGTGAGCTGCGTGAAGTTTACATTTTTTTATATATTACAGAATGTTATGTTGTTGATCTGAAAGACGCAGTGGAGGGCGTGGTGACCAGACCCACTAAGTATTTTAAAGTATACATCATAAAGCAGGCTCAAACTCAGCAGCCCTCTCTCAAATTAATTAATTGCCATTAATGTTAGGCAATCCAGCCCTCCTACTTGACTGGTATGTAATTTGTTCTTCTTCTTTCCTTGGACACAGGTTGGTACTGCCTACTTGCCCTCACGCCAACCACAATACAGCACCTAAAATGGACAGGGTGGAAAGTTTCCCATTATAAGAAGGGAAGCTTATAAAAACAGCAGTGATGGGAAGAGAGTGAGATTTTTTTTGTGTGTGCCTGTGTTAACTGTCAACCACTCCTCCATGCAGTTATTAAAGTCTTAAATGATTGTGCTTCCTAATACCATCCTTAAATCAATACTGTAAACTTCAAACACAAGTGGTCAGCTCTTATCTCTCTCCAACTCCCGGTAACTTCACTATGACCCTGTTATCAACGTTTGTGCATGGTTTGTTCACAATAGCAGTTTATGCAGCAGTGTGGAAAGAATAGCAAAGAATTAAGAATTATAGTGACTATTAAAGAAATACATCTTATTTTTTTTATTTCTTTTTAATACTTTTTGTGTCATGGGTGAATATAAACTGTACTGTGTTAGAATGTGAATCATCTTTAAACTCACTTTACTCAATGTTACTTATCCATTGCTATTTATTTATCCCTTTTAACTCGCTGCTCTGTAAACAATTGCTGCAGTTATTCATAATCATATTGTACATAATTTACTGAATATGTACAATATGTGATTATATCCTGTCATATAAGCTACTGCACTGAGCTCAATAATAACAGCAACTTATCGTACATAAAAGTAATTTAAACTACAGGTCCAGAATACACTGCAGGCTAGTGCTGGTGAGAGGAGCCAAATAGACCAGAATGGATAATAATTCTAGATCAAAAATGCACTGGAATGCAGCAAGTTTGTTCAACATTTTCTTGGAATGACAGTCTGTACAATATAACATAATGCTACATTAAGTAATGTGTTACATATAAATCTAGACAGACAGTAAATGTGTTAGATTAGCTTTTACAGCCCAATGCTGGCTGTAAAAGCTAACGTTGATATTACAGATATTTTTGACAAACAAAGCAGTGAATTTGAAGGAGTCTTTTGAGTGTGCTTGTTATAGTTAGTGGAGGAAGTAGTCCAATCTCAGATCTGTCGTGGTAGTTATTTAGGGTAAAATATGCTGCCAACTATTATTAGTAGTAAAAGTAATAACAGGAGCAGTACAAAGAGCAAAACTAGAGTGGAGAACAGAGCCAGGACATTTTGTTTGTTATGATGTGGTTTGGTCATAAACTGCCAAACACTGAAATGTTGAGATAAGAAAGTGCTACTGGTGTATTTTTTTTAATCAAATGTAGCATTTTAATTTTGCAACCCTAAATCGCTCTGTTTACGGACGTTGAGAATGTTATTTTATAATGAATAAAAAATTAAATAATAAGAAACAGTGTAAGGTCATAAGGTCAAGCTATCAAAGAAGTGATTAAAGCAATAAATCCCTTAAGTAACAAAGTAACAATTCTGCAATTCTTATACGATTTTTATGGCTGTTTACTATTAAAATGTCATATATTACATTTAGGGCTGGGCGATATTGACAAAATGATATCTGGATACTTTTTTAGCATAATTCGATTACAATATTTAGACATATTGTCTCAAACCAACTTGAAAATGTTCACAGACATGTAGTTGAAGTTTAACAATTAAGCTTTAAGCTGTAGACATTTTTGGTCGGCTTAAGACATGTGCTGTCAGTCAAATAGTCGACTGAAAGGTCCCCTTACTCAAAACTCTCAAAACTAGTGTCTCAATGTCTCAATGACCAAATATTTGACCCAAACTGCCCTTGCTAAGTTACTATTCATAAAGAACAAAATGCAGCTAATCAAGATTTGCATGTAAAAAGTTTTTAATAACTGTACTTTCGAACTAATAGAAAGATGAGTGGTTAATTGACTAAAATATCTCCTTCTGCACTTATTTGAACTGCTACAATAACATAACTTTTTTCATCTGAATCTTTAAACAACTTTTTTTGATTTTTTTCCCATACATAGATCTATTTTTGCATATCTTTAAACAACTATCTAAAATTAGACATATCGCCCAGCTTTCATTTGTTTACTGTTTTTATCATGATTTTGAAAAGTTCAATAGCAAAACAATAGCTCTTTTTTTTCTTTTAACTTTAATTGAAAAACAGAACAGTTTCTTACAGAAAAATAAAACGATAATAATGGTCTGTGTGTCGTTACCATGACGCCGGTGAGGAGACAGACCACTTTGCCACAGCCCGTGTTCGGCGACACATCTCCATATCCCACAGTGAGGAAGGTGATCGCGATGAGCCACAGAGCTGTGTTCATGTGGTCAGCTGCTGCTCTGGTTTGCCTGTGAGGACACAAAGAGGGTACAATATTAGATTTGAAACAAGCAGAGCCCATATGACAGATTATAACATTTTTCTAATTTTGACTTACGGTAGTTTGTTAAGTTGCAAATTATGAAGAAATTGACAGCTAAAAGTAGAAAATTACAGGAAGTAACAAGAGTTCTAAAACAGAATCCCTCCACATGAGTCGTCAAGAAGCGCCACAATTTACACAAAGCTGACACAGTTTATTGGAGTTTTGAAACAATCATTTAACACAATTAAAGTAGTAAAAGTTAATATAATTTGTCACGTTGTCACTCCTGTGTTATTTACATTGATTTTGACCCAAATTCACAATGTGGTTGCTAGGTAACATTTGTTGATTCCCCTCCACATATGTCATATTTACTGGACAAAAGACGATAATGAACTTCACCAAAACAACCAAATTGGGTAAAAACAAGCTAAATGTTTAGTGAAATCTAATCATGTTTAATATATTTTACTAAAATTCATTTAAACCATTAATTGTCTTGGCTTAAAGGAGCCTGCTTCTGAGCCATAGAAATCTTTTCTATAAAATTCCACAGTATGATATAATAATATACTATCTATTTCCATTAAGACTGCTCTAAATAAGGTTTTAACTTTCTATTTTACCTTTACATTAGACTCTTCAGTTGACGTAATGTTAAAATGATTCATTAAAACATATTCTGAAAATAAAATATAAATATATTTAACAAAGGCAACCCTGCAGTTTATTTGTTTTTTTAATGGCTCTTATTTTAATTTTTTATTTTTTACATAGTTTTAGTGAATATACAAGTTTAGCACACTTGCTGCAAAATGGTAGATTTCCATTTTCATGGTAACATTTGACATTCCTTCCTGAGCTCTATTTCATGGAATTATGTAGGTAACTTTCCCCTCCAGAAGGATACTGAAAGAAATAAGAAAATCTGTTTGTGTAAGCCTATTTAATTACTAAAGAATCATAGTTACTGTTATCAGGAAAAAGATAAGTGTGTATGTGTATATATATATATATAAAACCACTTAACCACAAAGCATATTTATGTAATGTTAGTAAAGTGTAAGTGTAAAGGATAGTAAAAATAATAAGGTCTTGTGCATTTTTTATGTGCGGGTAGTTATTTCTGTTACTTATGTTGCATTCAGTAAGAACAGACAGATTGTGCCTGGACTGATTCTAAAACAAGCATAAAAAGGTCAAGGTTAAGTGCAAACAAAATACAATACATTTTTTATTATTATTTTCAAGTAGCCTTTGTAATGTTTATTAGTTATTTCTGACACAACAAAATATCTACGTAGCACGCTTTGATCATCGTATTCGTTGATATTGTGTAAATAGTTCACAGAATGCTTCTATTGATCTAGTATTTATCTACACTTTGGACTGCCACAAAGAAAGACACAATCTGAATTTATTGTGGTTGGTTGTGCAAATTATAGGGCAAAATTATTCAAAATTTTGTGCCAATCCACTTTTAGCCTGGCTATTAATGAGAAATAGAACAAACTTGGGGTCTATTACATAAAATATTGTTTGCGAACTAAACTAAGGGTTACCTTTTTGTCTGGAGTATTATACAGTATATTATTATGTGTAGCTGTGTTCTGTAAGTGCTCATGTACTCCCATGCCCTCGCACCCCTGGTTGGGAAACACTGCACTAGACCATTGTGCTGCATTGGTTTCATACAATATAATTCAAATGAAGCATATTGTACAGTTAATCAGAAGGGAAATGGTAAAACTTTATCTCCAGTCTATATAATACCTCTCCTATATCTCGCGTCTTGATCTTTTATTCCACTCACAGTATAACAAATGCAAATAGGCCGATTGGAGAAACCACAGCTCTTTAAAGTTGAACTGAATAATGACCTCACGGAGTTCGACAGCCAGACCCACCGAACAGGCTGACGTGGGGCTGGCTCGCATTAAAAAGCTATTTGTGACATAAACACTACAGAAAATAATTACCATCGATTGTTATTTCAATCCAGTTGAAGAAGGAAACTCAAATTGACCATCAAAGATTGAGAAGGAAAATACAACTCCAGTTTTCAGAAGAATCGTTAGATCCTTAATAGTTGCTCATGTAACCTATGCATTAAAAACTTTTTATAAGGTTATTTGTTTAATGGATAGCTCCCAGAGTTATAGCATTGAAATAGTGAAGAGGTTCTCAACACAACAAAGTACACAGGACAAAAAAAAAATACATACATCATTCTTACTAAAATATTATAAGTTTACTTTTCCCATATCACATTGCAAAAAAAAAAAAAAAAAAAATATATATATATATATATATATATATATATATATATATATATATATATATATATATTATATATATATATATATATATATATATATTATATATAGATATAGATATATATATATAGCCTTGCTTGAAATGACGTAGATTGAGAAAAATTTAATGTGGATTTTAGTTTTTTGAGTATTTCAATGGTGTCAAAACATTTCGCTCATTTGCCTGATGAAGGATTAGTGTCGAAACACTGTTGACATCCAAATAAAGTTTTGCAAGACAGTGTGCAGGATTTTGTTCTTCTTTTTGCCAAAAGGCTAAGTAAAATTTTCTTGGGCCACTGGCAAATAATTTAGCTCAAAGTTAGGGCTGGACAATATTGTGATAAAAATGTAATACAGAGCTCATCTCTGTGACAATTTGCTTTTTTGATGAAATCATCATACTGTTCCTCATTTTCCCATTTATCTATTTGATACTTCTGTCTACCTATTACTCTTAGTCTCAAAGTTGCCAAATTCAAGTCTGTATAGCGACTTTGGGCTTCTTCTTTTTTTTTTTTTTAAGTCTGTTTTGGACTGCACTTTTAAGTCATAAAAGTAATATTTTCAGGTTTGATTCATATCTAAAAGTCGTATTGATATATAAAAAACACTTGCATTTTTATTGAAGGGCGGAAGTCGCTTGTTTCTCTCTGATTTTTGACAGCTGGATTTAGCTATTGATAGTGGTAAATGGTAAATGGTCTCAATTTATATAGCGCTTTTCCACTTTACAAGGCACTCACAGCGCTTCACCCAGTGTACGCAGACACTGAGGCAATGTGGGTTAAGTGTCTTGCACAAAGACACAACGACAATCTACTCCTGTCCTCCCACGTGGCACCTGGTGTTCCAGCGGTCTCCCATCCAAGTACTAACCTGGCCCTTTCTTGCTTAGCTTCAGTGATCTGACAGGATCAAGCTTTGACAACCAGGTATTGCCACCTACCACCTAGTGGATTGTAATTACCTTAAAGACAATGAGAAAATAACCAATCTACAAGAATCGTCATGAAATTGTCATTTGGCTCCAAGATCATTGTGATATTATTTTTCTTCCATATCGCCCAGCAGTACTCAAATAGTTTAAATCAAGGGAAAAAAATATAGATCTATAAAAAAATAAAATACATTTGCCAACACTTCTGAATTAAAGGTTACATTTCTAGAATCAAGTAATTTTTACTTGAAATGTATTTTTTTGCAGTGTAACAAACTGCTAAATAGAGGAAATTGGTTGGGTCATAATTAATTCTAATAACCAAACAAAATAGTCTGTCTTTTGAATATTTTTTGCATTATTTATGTATGTATGTTTGACTTTATTCATTCATTGGGGAGCAATAAAATGGTGATGGTATGGTGCAGCTTTACTATGCTGTCTCTCAACCATAGGGGTTAGTGAGTTTAGGGGCCTGGTTTGTTTGTTATTGATCTATATTTGCTCTGTTCAGCCTTTCTGCCACTGAGAAATAAACTGCACTTGCCTTCAGCTCTGGAGTGTCTTTTCTTTTTGGTCACAATCGTCGCATTTGTATTTCGCTTTACTGTATATCAACTATTCACCCATTCACACACACACACGTTCTTTCAAGGCAGGTTAAGTCTTCTGCAGTGACTGAGGGTGCTCACCTCACTGTGGGCCATTGGACCTGGCCACCAGCGCCAAACTGATCAGAGGACAAACATTTTAATCTACTGCCTTGTAAGTACAAAAAAGTGAATAAATAAGTGCAGAAATGTAACCAAAGCAAATTCCCATCTTTCGTTCACTGCAACAGCCACATACTTGCTGAACCTCGTGGCTTCTTACACAGATGTGCTGAATTACACCTGTGAAATTACTGGTAAATACATTTATAGTTGGTACTCGGCACCCGGACTCTGCAGGATGATGATGCATAATCGTGATTGCTCATGCTTTCATGCTTTTCATTTTTGCTAATTTATTTTAATAATTTATTGATAATAATATACATTACAGACATAAATATTTTGACTTTTTCACATTTTAGCACTGGAAAATATTGGAAGGAAAAGGTCAAGAGTAAAAATTGCAGATGTGTAAGAAGAGATACCTAGTAGTTTTGTGGTGGGTTTTTGTTCCAAAGTTGTTGGGGTTTTTTTTGATGAAAAACAAATACCAGTAAATGCTGGATACCTGACTAGTTGGTGATGTTTAAGACAAATTGTCAGAAGTCACCTGTGTTTTATAGAGCTTTTTCATTGGAGATTAGCTTTCCAGCTCCACACACACAATGGAAAGTAAATATACAGTATATTCAGGAAGACATTACTATTACTGCTAATGACTAAATTGTGTGTTGTATGTTTAAGACTCATTTTATTGTAATTCCAACCTCATGACTATACATTTTTTTCTATGACACATGTAACATTGACTCAGTTATTAGTGTGCATTTTTGATTTGCTGTACATTACTGAATTGTTGTATTACAAAAGAGTATTGTTGAAAAGGCCAAGACAGTGTCCTCAGACTTTTCTGCCCGGAGACTGACCCAGTATATGCTGCAGCCAATCAGAACTCTGGCTCCACCCTATGACCCTGTCTTGCGGGGTTGAGGCCAGGTATGAGGGGCAGACTGACTCCGAGGGACAAGGCTGTGATAGTTTGATAGTTTATGTGAAACTGTTTAGTTAGGACCCTGTTCGGAACTATTTTCAATGTTTGGTGCTGTGTGCTTGTATAAATGACGTAAGTAGATGTTGTCTGTGCTTTAGAAGTTTGCTGTGTGCGTTATTTATCGTGCTTCTGTTGCTGCTATGATGTGCAGGCCTTGTGCTCCGGCATTACGTAGCTTCTTAGACGGCCCCGTGCCGAATTTGGTTACGTGCAATATGGTGACTGGTCTAGCTCTTATGTGTGCGTTCGTATAATTGGTTAGACATGACTGTTCTTGTTTATACTGCTGTAATAAGCCATGCTCTGAGTCGGAGCTTGAGTTGAAGGCAGCACGCTGTCGAAAAGGCAGCCTGGCCCGAGAGCCTGCATGACCCTGCACTCTCTAATGCTGCATTCAGACCGGACAGCGTCTTGGCGTATTTGCGTCCATTTTCAATGTTAAGTCAATGTAAACCCGCGTCTTGAGCGTCCAGCGAAATTTCGTCGCGTTGGGCGTTGAAATTCGCTTGCGGAGAAGAAGCTCAAACCTGCGGCGGACGCTTTGGCTGCCCGATCAGGCGTCGACGCCCGAGTTGGGCTCTGCTGAACTTTCAGCGTCTAGACGCTCGCGTCCACCAATCAGAGACTACACCCCCGTACACGTGATATGTTGTTTTCCTGTCACAACAAGGGGAAAGGAGGACTGTTTACTGAAGTCTTTTAGTAACTTTTTAACGAAAGGTGGCTTGTAGTGATGCGCGGGTCGACCCGTAACCCGCGGGACCCGCGGTCAGCCCGCGGGTTCGGGCGGGTCGGATAGCACAATTTAAAGAAGTGGGTCGGGTGCGGGTGGGTCGGGTCTAAACCCATGTTCAAACGCGCTCGTATGCTTTGGCTTCAAGTGACGTGAACGTCAGTCCAATAAGCCTCATGTTAAGCACGTTAATTCTGTTTAACATAAGACACAACTTATGCGTTCTGAGCTTAGTTTATTTAGGCTACAACTGGCTATAAAACAGAAAGAAAGATATGGACAAGAGTTCAACTAGCCTACTAGAACGTCGTTCTGTGGAGGAGACGGAGCAGCAAGTTATCGACTCAGTCATAAACACATAACTACACAATGCTCCAGCCTGAACTTCATCATTGTAAACTAAACGGAAAGAGTCAAATCCTCACTTGGAGAAACGTCCAGACTCCAGAGCATGTTGACGTTTTAAATAACCCTCGCAAACAAGCTTTTTACTCACCGTGAATGTCTGACGAAGAAGTCTGACGAGGTCCACTGTCCAGGTGAAGCTTAAAATACATCTGTCTGACGGAGATTAATCCAGTTGTTTGTATCCACATCACAGGGCTTTGCAAATCCACGGTAAAAGTCCGCTGTTCTGTTTCTTTCCGCTTAAAATCCCGATGCATTGTCTAAATCCACGAGTAAATTCAGTCTGCATTTGCCTTCTGCGAGCCGCGGCCAAAAACATGCTCAGTACAGCTGCTGAAGTCCGTAGATGCCGCTTCCTGCTGCTGACATAATCTTATCGTTTTGAGCGCTACAAAAACAACTTTCTCCCCAAAAATAAGTCCATGAAAGTCGTCCATGTTTTCTTCCGCTGCTGAACTGTAAACAACCCGGCTCTCACAAAGATTGTGTATGACGAGAAGATGAGCTACTCTGTACAGATAAAAAGTGCATGTGCTCATTTCAGACAAACGTACCCCGCGCGGGGGCCGCAGCTCGCAAAAAACAACGTTTTATGCAGTTTTAATGTGTGTGGGTTCGGGTTGGGTCGGGTCCTGAAATGTAAGCAAATTTTTCGGGCCGGGTTGGGTCGGGCTGAATTTTAAATCGGGTCGGGCGGGGCGGGTCACAAAAAAAGCTGACCCGCGCATCACTAGTGGCTTGTTTGGGGGCTTTTTTCAAAGACTTGGCCGTACGTTGCTTTGAAAATCTGGAGACACGGCAAACACGGGCAAAGATGGCAAAAGTACTGAAGTTCACAACTAAAAGTACAGTTACTTGTGTAAAAAATGACTCTGGTAAAAGTCGAAGTCCTGCTGGAACTTTGTTACTTGAGTAAAAGTATAAAAGTAAACGTGTGTAAATTTACTTAAGTACAAAAAGTAAAAAGTATCACACCCTGCCAAAAGTATAGTCTCGATTAAAACTTTTAGGTTACTAAAAATGTGTCAGTTTATTTCACTTGTTTCAAGACATTTCTGATGTTTTCAAGAGATTTGAGCCTGGATCAAATTGGCCAATGCCGTCAGTATAAATGTTTTATTTTATTAAACTTGAAACAAGAAGAAATGTATTGGAACAAAGCAGAAAACACAACAAAACAAGTCATATAATCTAGGCACATCAAATAAAACCATTTGGACCAGAAAAAATACAGAAAATCCAGGTTTTAAAACATTTTAACCAATCTCAAAATGTATTTTTGCAGAGCATAAAGTTGTTTGTGTTGTCGTGAGTGAAGATGAATTATTAATTATAATTCATCTGACTTTTATCATGTGATAAGCATGTACTTTTCATTAGGAATTATAACGTTTTTAGTGATTTTCACTTGTTAATTTGTTCACAAAGCGCTGATACACAGCAGAAGCAGTTTTAAAAGGAAAAACAAATGTTTATGGGCTTATAAAGTAACTCACCTGATTATAAAATGTAGGGAGTAGAAAGTACAGATACGTCTTGAAAAATGTAAGAAGTAAAAGTAAAAAGTCACCAGATTTTGTGATACTCAAGTAAAGTACAGATACTCTAGAAAACTACTTAAGTACAGTACTTGAGTAAAAGTACTTAGGTACTTGCCAACTCTGAACACGGGACATGATCTGGACTTACAACGCGCTCACATGGATGTATTAAAAATGCACGGTGTCGTGTTTAAACCTGCTGTACAACGGGAGGAGCCGAGGACGGAGACAGCAAAAGGACTGCCTGGAAGAGAAGAAAGTTGTGTGATCGGGTAAGCTCCGTTTTATAAATGCAACCCCCTAATGGCGCCACCGCCTCTGGCGCGGCGCAAGGCAAAACATCTGGCCGCCAGAGAGCGCCCGGTGAAACCCTAGAGGTCCAGATCTTTAGCAGAGAAAAGTTAAAATGACAGTGGATTTGGTAATACCCACCATGTCTCACCTCAAATGGTCTCAAAGTTTAGATTTGACTCTTATAAACGAAAATATGGCAACTTTTAACTTACGCCGTAATAGCGCCGCCGCCGGCGCAAGGCAAAACATCCAGCCGAGGGAGAGCACTTGTCTAGCGGCTACGGCTTGCGGAGGAACCCGGTGAAGGCCGAGGGTCCAGAGATTTAGCAGAGAAAAGTTAAAATGACCGCGGATTTGGTAACAATACCCACAATTTCTCGCCTCAAATGGTCTCAAAGATTAGATTTGACTCTTATAAACCGTTTTATAAATTCAACAAGCCTTTCTCTCTCCTTCTCTTTCTCTCTCTCAACGTAATCTGTCTACGAGCAAAACAAAGCTAGCAAACAAGAGGGAGCTGGAAGCGCTTTTGGGCGTTAAAAGTGACCTTTTGTCCACCAAAGCCTTGACGCGCGTCAGAGCAGCTTAGAAGCTTATTGAGGCGTCAACAGCAGAAATAACCGGCGAAATTTAACGCGCGTTTAGGCGAATTTAGCTGTCCGGTGTGAACGCAGCATTAAAGGGGCAGTGTCTCAAATCTGCGCGCTGGGTCCAGGGGTTGCTATAACAACCTCAGCCATGTTAGTAATGTTTATTACTGTCTTTAATATAGTCTTTTGGTTCTTTTTATGTCTTTTAATGTATATATTGATTTAATATAGTGGTTTAGATTGGTTTTATATAGTTTGCTTAAGTTTTGTTATTATGTATAGTGTATTAGTTTAGTAGATAAATAGTAGTTTATTTTAGTACATGCAACTGTAAATATGTGTATAGTAAATATCTCTTTTATGTTTCTGTTTGTTGTGTAGAACCACACACCCACCGACCAGGATTATCAATAAATATTCATTTTCGGACATCTGGCTGATTCCTTAAGAACACCCTGCAGCGGGTCAATAATAGACGGCACCTCTAGTGTTTCTTTCATGGTCCTTCGAGCTGGATTTTGGCCTACTGTAGCACGATGTCATTAGATAGACAATCCAGGAGGAACATCTTCCTTCCAAAGTATCTGTAGGATTACAACCTCACCAGCGCCAGACGCCAGGCACCTGCCACACCAGCAGTGCCACAAAGTGAGGAGGATCCAGATATTATCCTTGCTCAGCCGACTCCGCCTCCTGCACCACTTATGACTACCAGACCTGAGGACCAGCTCCAGTCAGGCCAGCAGGATAAAGATACAGCTTCTCTTCTTGCTGCAGTAAGAGATCTAAAGCTGCAAAATAGAGACTTGAATAGGAGGGCACAGGAGAGTGACCAGAGACTGGAGAAGCTTCAGCAAGAGGCTGCCACACAGGACCAAGGCCTGAAAGAGGAGATCAGGCAACTGGTGAAGCTCCTACAGCCACAGCTTTTTAGCCGATCCAGTAAGCGGCACCAGCATTGCACCTCCAGCCCTCGCAAGTTAGAAAGCTCCAGCTCCTCCTCTAGTCCCTCGCCCCGGAGCAGTCCCTCTCCAAAGAAGCATCAGTTTCGAGTTAAGCGATCCCGCCGATCTGACAGACTACGTCAACACTCTCCAGCACGCCGCGACTCGCCTGAGAGACGTCCTGCACGCTCCCCAGAGTACAGCCGTACCTATGAGAAGTATCGTAGTCGCCAGACAGCTAGCCGCTACTCGCCTGAGAGACAGTCTAACCTGTACTACGGGCATCGCCGAGAGAGGCACAGGGACACGTCACCTGAGCACGACCGGTATCACTCCAGGTACGAGTCCCTTCCACGCTGTCACTCCAGACACCGCAGCCCCGTCGGAGGTCAGGAGCGGCATTATAGAGGACCAACACCAAACATCCCTGACTTTAGCCAACCCAATCCAAGGGAGTTCGCCAGGCTGAGGATTGCTCTAGAGAACCTCCTCCTCAAGGACTCCACTGAGAGGTTCAAGTACCAGATACTTTGCGATCATCTCAAGCTAGAAGAGGCCCTGTTGGTAGCAGACTCCTACGTGAACTCCTCCTATCCCTATTCGGACACTAGGGAGGCCCTCAATGAGCAGTTTGGGCAGCCTCATCAGCTCACACTTCAACGCATCGCCGAGCTGATGGAGGGCCCTAACGTCATGTCTGGAGACATCAAGGCCTTCCGGACCTTTGCTCTGAAGGTGCGTTCCCTAGTTAGCATGCTGCAGCAGCTAGGTAGAAAGGGTAGAGTGGAGTTAGAATGCGGCTCCCATGTCTCCCGGCTTCTAGGGAAGCTGCCACATGACCTGCGAGCTGGATTTTGCCGGTTTATCCACCCTCATGATGTGCCTATCCCCACTCTCCATGACTTGGCCGACTGGCTAGAATTTGAAATGCAGGTGCAAGTGGACATTGCCCAGTACAGCACCCGCACTAGTTCCAAGAGGGAGCTCCAACGACCTGCATTCAGACCAGCCACTGTTTTGCTTGGGACAGAGAAAAAAGGAGAACCACCAGTCAGCCCAGGCAGAGGAAAGAAATACTGTCCTTACTGCGATAATGGCAAACATTCTCTCAACAACTGTGCTAATTTTGGGCAACTCACAACTGTTCAACAACACAGCTGGATTAAGAGCACTAATGGGTGTTGGCGCTGTGGGCGTGGTCATAGAGCAGCAGACTGTGACCTGAAGATGACCTGCAGCTCATGTAACCGGCGCCACCTGTTGGCACTCCACAATGTCAATGCACAGAATCAAGAAAAGGCAGATAAGACTGAACCAGAGGCCCAGAAATCTGACTCATGTCTTCTTACAACCACAGACGAGATTCTGTACGTTGACAGACCCCTCGAGAGTAGGAACGTCTTGCTGAAAGTGAGTAAAGTCATTTTGAGCAATGGAGATAAGTTTCTTGAGATGTATGCAGTGTTAGACGATGGCTCAGAGAGGACAATCTTGTTACACTCAGCAGCCCAGCAGCTCGACCTTGACGGGGCGGCAGAAGATTTACCCCTGAGAACAGTGAGGCAGGACTTTCAGCTTTTGCATGGGGCGGCAGTGTCCTTCATGCTATCTCCTGCTGCCGAACCACACAAAGTCTACCACATCAAGGGAGCTTTCACCGCCAAGGAGCTAGGACTCGCCGAGCACACCCATCCTATCGACACACTCATGGCAAAGTACGAGCACCTCCTGGGTCTTCCACTGCAGTCACTAGAGAGAGTTCACCCAGTGCTGCTCATTGGGTCGGACTACCCTCATCTTATCACCCCAATTGAGCCGGTGCGTCTTGGTCCTCCTGATGGCCCTGCTGCTGTCAGGACTCGCCTGGGGTGGGCACTACAGGGTCCAATCCATAGGCTGAAACACTGGAGCACAACACCTCAGTGTTACTTGACAGTGATGGAAGCGCCATACAACTCCCCTGTTCCTGTTGAAGAGCACAACAATATGCCTCCCTGCACTCCTACAACCAGCCATGAGATCCAGCAGGCCAAGTCCACACTAGACATTCATAAGGCAACAATTCTGCCTCAGATCACTCATGACTCTGCTCATTGCATCGTCCCTCCAATGCCTGCTGCATCGCTACCCCAGGTCTGCATGCCCGTGTATGTGGTACAGCATTCCTGCTACCCTGCTGACCACAACATGACTGAGATTCCTGAGTGTTCACCTACACAAGCAGTTGAAACTACAAACGAGACTAAGCTGAAAGCAGAGTCACAGACCCCTTGTACCATGCTCACTTCTCCTCTGCATGATGCCCTTCTGAGGGCAGACTCGGCAGAACACAGAACCTGTGAGGAAAACTGTCCAGAAACCCCACCTGCAGCCTGAAAATTAAAGCTGATGACTCTGCGCCTCTGCACTAGTCAGAACCCACAGATGCCGGTCACTTGTTTCAACACCTCCTTGGCAGAACCTGCAGAAGCTGCCCCCTGTGGTCCCCATGGGGTGGCTGACCATTGCTCAGTCGACCTTCGGTGCCCTTCGGCTCCTGACTTTTACTCCAGACCCTTCAAAGCTGGGGAACCACCAGGTTGTGATGCACACTATTGGATTGGCTGGAGTAACGAGACCATTGAGAAGAATCCCCATTGCATCAGTCTTCTGGGACCTTCTACTGGAGGACGGCTGATGGTGGTTGGACTTTTGTACCACGACAGCGGAGGTCAAACTGGAGACACTTTAGAGGCCTTTTCTGATGTTCAGATTTCCGCCGGAAATCTGGGGGCGGCTGTTGAAAAGGCCAAGTCAGTGTCCTCTGACTTTTCTGCCCGGAGACTGACCCAGTACATGCTGCAGCCAATCAGAACTCTGGCTCCACCCTATGACCCTGTCTTGCGGGGTTGAGGCCAGAGGCCTGTACTACGAACGTCGCTGAACTTATTCTGGATAAGTTTCTCTTACCCGGGTTGACTAACCCAGATATGAGGCCCTCTCGATAAGCTGTCCTACGAAACGAGTTCACAACTGGATCTGTTAACCCTGGATTTTCTCAATGAAGCCGTGCGCGTTCACGGAGCAGAGGCGGGGTTAACGCAAACTGACCAATCAGAACAACCGAGTTGCGGACTTCAAACGTGAGGAAACGTCAATCATGAAGTGAAATATACGAGTATTAAAATCTAAGAGAAGGAAACGCGCTGGGCTTCAAATGAAGTCTGCGCTTAATCAGCAATCACAGACACAAAAGTTACGCTGCAGAGTTCATTTAAATGTCCTGCATCGATATAACAGACTAAAACACAAATGTGCAGACATGACGAGACATAATAGATCGACCGTTTAGTCTGAATGAGCTGTGTCCTTTATCTGAGTCAAAGTGATGCGTAAAAATCCACAGCCAAATGTGCACAAAGTGCAGCCATTCATTATTTCTTGGCAATGAAAGAATTTATTAATTATCACACAGATTAAACGGGATTCTTCAGTCACTGTTAAGATCTCATCCTCCTCTTAATAGGTAATTACGTGCCGTGCGCATCGCATTGATATAAAAGAAAACGCCGTAACTTTCACATTTCCTCATTTCTCCGCTGCCCTCTCTCTCTCTCTCTCTCTCTCTCTCCCCCTCTTTACAAACGGCTTAATTCTCGTCTCTGATTGGCTAGCGCCTCGTCTTTTTAACTTATTCAGAAACTTATCCTGGTCCGGAGCAGATTATGAGTTTGCCGCATGTTGCCATAGAGATCTACCCCGATAGGACGTGATCCAGTTTCGTAGGACCACCAGACCAGGTTTAACCCAGAACTTACCTCGCTAAGCCCCAAATCTAGCTTCGTAGTACAGGGCTCTGGTATGGGGGGCAGAGCGCGACTGACTCCGAGGGACAAGGCTGTGATAGTTCGATAGTTTATGTGAAACTGTTTAGTTAGGACCCTGTTTGGGACTATTTTCACTGTTTGGTGCTGTGTGCTTGTATAAATGACGTAAGTAGATGTTTTCTGTGCTTTAGAAGTTTGCTGTGTGCTTTATTTATCGTGCTTCTGTTGCTGCTATGATGTGCAGGCCTTGTGCTCCGGCATTACGTAGCTTCATAGACGGTCCCGTGCCGAATTTGGTTACGTCACTTGCAATATGGTGACTGGTCTAGCTCTTATGTGTGCTTTCGTATAATTGGTTAGACATGACTGTTCTTGTTTATACTGCTGTAATAAGCCTTGCTCTGAGTCGGAGCTTGAGTTGAAGGCAGCGCGCTGTCGAAAAGGCAGTCTGGCCCGAGAGCCTGCATGACGCTGCACTCTCTTAAAGGGGCAGTGTCTCAAATTTGCGCGCTGGGTCCAGGGGTTGCTATGACAACCTCAGCCATGTTAGTAATGTTTGTTACTGTAGTCTTTTGGTTCTTTTTATGTCTTTTAATGTATATATTGATTTAATATAGTGGTTTAGATTGGTTTTATATAGTTTGCTTAAGTTTTGTTATTATGTATAGTGTATAGATATTAGTTTAGTATATAAATAGTAGTTTATTTTAATACATGCAACTGTAAATATGTGTATAGTAAATATCTGTTTTATGTTTCTGTTTGTTGTGTAGAACCACACACCCACCGACCAGGATTATCAATAAATATTCATTTTCGGACATCTGGCTGATTCCTTAAGAACACCCTGCAGTGGGTCAATAATAGACGGCACCTCTAGTGTTTCTTTCAAGTTTTTTTTTTTTGGATTACAAGTGATAAATGCAGATTTTTGTGCATTAAAATAAAACAGTTAAATGTTTTCTGGCTCACGAACACGGAAGTGTAGTGTAGATGGTGAATATGAATGCACCATGGAAAGTGTGATTACCTTTCACACAGGGTGAGCATCCAAGAGGCGGTGAGCCAGAAGAGCAGGATGAAGACCAGCAGCGTGCGGGCCGGGTACTTGTTCATGAGAACCTTGAGAACGAAGCGAAAGGTGAAGTTGATGTTGTTAAGTGACCCAATGCTTCTGTAGGAGGCACTCAGGAGCACTTTACTGTGTAGAAGTATGGCTCTGTGCACCAAGTATAAACGCAGAAACATAAAAACAGACAAAAGAAGCTCCAGGTTTGTGAAGCCATGTCCAAAGTGTCCCGTCACGCAGAGGGGCGCAGCAGAGGACGATGAGGAGTTATACGGGAGGCCAATTTCCCAGTATGCCCCGACCGGATGCACCGCACACACCAGCAGCTCCAGTGTGATCACAAACACACGGTGACTAGTCATTGCAATGTGCCAGTCCACCTGGTTATGATCAATGATGAAGAGCTGACAAAAGCAACAGAAAGAAGGAATTATGAAAACATTTTTAAGCAATTAAACAAACCAGGAGTGAAAATGTCTTCTTTGTTGCTAGAAACTGGTCATTTAATATATTTTATTAGTCTATCAGTCAACCAGTTTTTTTAACCCCTTCTCATTCCGACCAATTTTATCTCACATTTCTGAAATCATCTAAATTTAAAACTGAAATCGTTTCTGAACCCTTTGGAGCTCATGCAAATGACTGGAGTCTTTTTAAAGCTGCAACGCTGTAGTTTTTGCTTCTGATGTCCAAGAGGCTCTCATCAGAAGTGAAAACTTTCTCCAAGTAAAATAATCTTTTTGGTAGATATAAGGAATGGTAAAGCTGGTGTTGACAGCTGAGACATAAATGACAGTAGATTTGACATTTGGGGTTTTTACAATTCCTCTGTAAAAACTGAAGGTAATTGAGTTAAAAATAAAAATTTAGGGACCCCTAATTACTCAATAACATTTAGGCTGAGCCAATACAAAATTTCTCTTAATTGTTTTTTTTTTTTTTTTTTGTGGGGGGGGTTCCAAAGATTCAGCTGAAAACTGAGTCTGATTTATCCCAGAATGGCTGCTTTTGCTCTAAACAAAAGGGATACAATGGCATGTTTATATTTAACCTTTACAGGTGCTTCATAGTATGCTTTTTTCAGATATTGAACAAAATAGAGATTTTCAAGAAAAAGTGGGGCATCTCTTCAAAGGGACGCCGAAATATTAAGCACATTTTCAATCAAATAAAGGTTGAAACATGTCGACTGAAGACTTGTAGATGGAGAACAGTTAAAATATAAATGTATTATTCATGAAAATCCCCAATAATGTTGTCACAATACAAAAATGTCTAACTTGATTTTGATCATATATGCTCGATTCACTATTGATTTTACTACCATGTCATCCACAGAGAAAATTGAGTTTAAAGCCATATGGGTAGCACTTTAAAAGACCTCCACGGTACCTAACAGTTAAGTACCGTGTTAGTTACTAGTAACTAATAGTGACACTTACTAGTACTTACTCTGGTACTTACTCTGGTACTTACACTGGTACCTAGAGTGGTACTTTGAGTGGTACTTGTACCAGCAGTTACTGGTACATACCACTGGTACTTACTGTGGTACTTACTGTGGTACTTACACTAGTATCTACAGTGGTACTTTGAGTGGTACTTGTACCAGCAGTTACTGGAAGATACCACTGGTAGTTACTGGTACTTACTGTGGTACTTACAATGGTACCTACAGTGGTACTTTAAGTGGTACTTGTACCAGCAGTTACTGGTACATACCACTAGTAGTTACTGGTACTTACTGTGGTACTTACTGTGGTACTTACACTGGTACCTACACTGGTACTTTGAGTGGTACTTGTACCAGCAGTTACTGGTACATACTACTGGTAGTTACTGTAGTTACTGGTACTTACTGTGGTACTTACTGTGGTACTTACACTGGTACCTACAGTGGTACTTTTACCACCAGTATTGGCATGCTGGTATGGTCGTGGCCATACCAGCATGCCAAAGCCTGATCCCGTCAGATTTCAGAAGCTAAGCAGGGTTGGGCCTGGGCAGTACTCGGATGGGAGACCACAGAAGAACCTCAGGTGCCACAGTGGGGCAACTTCAGTGGTACTTACTACAGTAGTTGACAGTCAACTACTGTAGTAAGTACCACTGAAGTACCAGTATGCGTCACTTTAGAACAGGTCCCATTGTTACTAGTACTTAACTGTCAACTACTGTAGTAAGTACCACTGAAGTACCAGTATGTGTCACTTTAGAACAGGTCCCATTGTTACTAGTAGTTACGGTCAACTACTGTAGTAAGTACCACTCAAGTACCAGTATGTGTCACTTTAGAACAGGTCCCATTGTTACTAGTAGTTGACGGACAACTACTGTAGTAAGTACCACTCAAGTACCAGTATGTGTCACTTTAGAACAGGTCCCGTTGTTACTAGTAGTTGACTGTCAACTACTGTATTAAGTACCATTGTAGTACCACTATTTACCATTATGTATCATGGTATTTATCAACAAATGTTGGAACTAAGATTGTTGTAAATTGTTTTCTGTTGTTTTGTTTACTGAAACAAATAATTACTTTGGTATTTGTCAATACCCAATATTGTTGTGACATAAATAAAGACCTTGGTGCTTTTTTAACATTTGCATTTTGTTGTTATTCATAATTTATAAGCTCTACTTTTTAAATTTAGTACCAATAATACCACCACTGAAACATATGTGTGTGCCACAAATTATTAAAAGTGGTAAGTGTACTAATTGTTACCACTGTAAGTACCAGTCACTGCTGACACAAGTACCACCTTAAGTACCAGTGTAAGTACTACAGTAAGTACCACAGTAAGTACCAGTAACTATCAGTGTTATGTACCAGTAACTGCTGGTACAAGTACCACTATAGGTACCAGTGTAAGTACCAGTGTAAGTACCGCAGTAAGTACCACAGTAACTACCAGTGGTATGTACCAGTAACTGCTGGTACAAGTACCACTCAAAGTACCACTGTAGGTACCAGTGTAAGTACCACAGTAAGTACCAGTAACTACCAGTGGTATGTACCAGTAACTGCTGGTGCAAATACCACTGTAGGTACCAGTGTAAGTACCAGTGTAAATACCACAGTAAGTACCAGTGGTATGTACCAGTAACTGCTGGTACAAGTACCACTCAAAGTACCACTCTAGGTACCAGTGTAAGTACCACAGTAAGTACCAGTGTAAGTACTAGTAAGTGTCACTGTTATTTACTAGTAACTGACACGGTACTCAACTGGTAGGTACCGTGGAGGTCTTTTAAAGTGCTACCGTACTTTAACCTTAATTCATCTCTACAAAGTCAAGACAAGTGCAGACTCCAACTAAATTTTACATCTTTTGTTGTGATTAGTCAATTAAAAAAAGTTGCATTACGGCTGCAACTGATCAATTTATAGTTGTTAGAGCCACCTACAAGGGTCAACTCATGTTTTCTGTTAAAATGTTAACAAATATAGCACATGTGCAATATTATACCACAATTAAAATTATTAAGCACATTTTTTTTGCTCAGGGCTGCCACTACATTTGCATTGCTTTTATTAGAATAATGACATGATTACAAAATTATTTGGGGAACTTGTGACTCCAGCTAAAGAATCAAAGCTATTAAACTATGTTTTTTTCAGGACATGCGTTGCAGTGTGTTGAGCCCCTCCCTTCTTCTGCTTATCTCTATCTACCATTTGCAGAGCATCTCTTGTCTGAGTCCTACACACTGCTACAATAATAATAAAAAACAATGCTGATGTAAGCTCAATGTACAAGCCACAAGCCTGAAAGCTACAATTAGTGCTTGAGGTCACTCTGGTTCTGATAAGTGAGAGTGTTTTTATAGATTTGTGAATTCACTTTCTGATATATATTTTTTATCGTTCCCCACTAAAGTAACACATATTTGCAAAATGTTAGAATTTTATTTTGGACATTAAAATAGTATTTTTTTTGTTTTGTTCATAGACTCACCCTGATGTCTTTATAGTGGAAAGCTACAATAAAGAGTAAGAGACACCCAGTGGACAGGCTGATGGCTCCATTGATGAACAAGGCACTTTTGGAACCCTGGAAAGAAAAAGGAAAATTAAATGAAAAATGCATTGCTGTGTAAAATCTTCTATTATACGTCAACAAATGAACTACATAAATGTAACCATATTAACTTTTATGTGATCCTCTAATTTATTTGGAAACACTCTTTTCGTGCTTCAATAAGGTCTTTTCCACCATCATTCACTCAGAGCAGGTTGGAGAGCTCTGCTTCAGCAGCTGACACAGCGTCAGTGGAAGATTTGAAAATGGACTGGTGGTTTCATGTGGTTAGCCGTTAAAAAGATAATTACAAACTCTCCAACTGGAGGAAACTTGAGCATGTAGGTGGTATGGAGTGACGTCCATTGGCAAGGTACATCGGTTTTCCAGAGTCTCAGCCGTAGCATCCACTGCTGCACTGTGTCAAGAGCTAATTAGGGAGCTTACAAAGACGCAACATTTCAGTAGACTTAAAGCAGTAAGACAAATTACAAGCTCCCACAGACATTTTTCTGTCATCATCATATTTAAATATTTTGTTCATTTTTTCTGGGGGAAACCAACTATTGCCAATAAGTTTGCATATTTATAGTTTGCCTTAATCCATTCATCTTCGACTTCTGCTTTTTTCTGCTTGGGCCGCACAGGACTAACAACACGCAGAGACAGGCTGTATGACATTTCATTGGCAATTTAGATTAAACAAATCTGTTCATCTAAAGCAGCAGTGGTCAGTGCACATGTCTGTCATGTGAATTTTGCTAATTTGCCTCATTAGATTACGTCGTTTTATCGTTTTGTATAGGTTCTTGTGCAGCAATAAAACAGACATATCCTGTCATTAAATTAGGGACAGGAAGAAAAGAGGCACTCTGGGTTGTTAAAGCATGACTGAGTTGAAAACTACAATCTGCATTGGTCCATTTCACTGAGGTCATCTTGGACACCGCTGAGATCAAACACCTATTAAAAAAGCATTTAGATTTTTTACTGTTCATGAAAGACAAAGAGCTTCTGCTACACCTAGTGTGAGAAACGTGTAGCTTCAGACTTCCAGGGTCTCAGTATTGATCCAACCTTGAGTAAATTTTACTGTCAAACCAATCCCTATAGTTTTGAAGTCTAAGGCCTGCAGTTAGTTGATACAATAGCTGTAGCTTACAAAGAGTCACATACTGTAATCATGTAAATTGAAATCATTTATTTTATTCTGTTAGAAGCTGAAACAATAAAAACAAATGATCATTTTAGGTTAACTTTAAATACTGTCCTCCGATATGTAAAGGCAAATTTACTTTACAATTTTACGTGATGATTAAACCAAAATAACATCACATTGTATTTAAGGGATTTTTATTTATTGTAAAAATGCTATATAACTTTTCTCATGGCAGGTTTATCCCAAGCTTTTTTACTGAGTTGTTATGGTTATACCAGAATGTTTCATGCTATGGCATCACACAAGGGGTAAAGCGGGTGACCAGGCCAAATGTCAGGATAGATCTGTGCGAGGCAAACACACTAACAGTATGAAGGAATGACCTTCAAGGAATTTGGTAATCATAAAACATATTAAATATATTAGTTGCAACAGAAACAGCTATAGTAATAGAAGAAATAAGAAAAGACATAACAACCATAGAAAAAGCATTAAACAACAAAGTAATAATTTAATCATAAGCTATGTTCCTTGTGCCATGAATCAAAGTACATCAGGCCCTTTTTGTATCAGCTTTGGGAGTCAGAAAAGAAGCCATTGTGCTGCATCCTTCAAACTGCCTGCTACTGAATGAAGCAAAGCTGGTAGACAGCTTGTGCAAACAGTCTAATTATCCACTAAATGATGTGGAAAGATAGCCTCAAGTACTCAGGGCAATCTAGCTCAAGGGAATGAGGTGAAATGTGGAAAAATGTTCCAATAATAGCCTTGTTTTCCGGCATAAACATGAAAAGGTAAGCTAATATCACTTTGGCTGGCGCTGATGGGTGTGGGAAGTCCAATATCCTCAAGCACACTTCCACCGTGTGGGTCTAGGTCATACTAAAACCATATGTAGAGGAGTGGGATAACAAATTTACACACACGTTAAATTAGGAAAGGTGCTTCTTCTAAATAACATTGTCCAACTCTTTTCCAATGCATCAGCGTTTCCACACTCTACTAAAGCAGGATGCCGTGTATAAGGCCTGGACAGAAAACACCTGTTCTTGGTTGATCTCTGTAAGCTAGTGCTTATGTCATTTTGGTGTCTAGATTTCCAAGTTTCTTCTCATTAAAATTGTTGAGAACCAGTTGGGTAAATTTCCATTCTTGCTTGTCAACATTTGGGCTCTTGACAATGTAATCAATCATTCTCAAAACATGAAGGTGGTCCGTAGTTTTGGCAGTATAGGCATGAGAACTTTTTTCCTCACATGCAAAGTCAGGGGAGTTAATAATTTGTTGATTATGTGGCCCCGGCATTGTTATCCACTGAGATCTGCATGTTAATGTCATGAGGCTGTGCTACCAAACACAGTGTCTGGAAGTGGATTTGTAATCAGCAGGTCGAGGGGGGTCAGAGCCCAGGTGCAGACTGCTGGAGCTGCTTTGGGGCCTATAGTCTGTCTGCTATAGGAACGCTGTTATGATCCAGAGGTGTTGAATGTGGATATCAAGCACAATTATCAACAGATGTCAGTGGTTTGGATAAAAATATACTCTAAAAACATTTTTGCACTCATGTGACATACAGTAGATGCTTGTGAAAGCAAAAAAAGAAAAAAAAGCAGGAGAAAAGTAACAGGCTGCATTCACATTTCATTGAAATTTTGGTCCTGATAATTTGTCGATCCTTTTCCATTCTAAGTGTAGTCATGTTTAAATCTAGGTTTAGTCAAACTTTAGTTGAAATGTATTCCAAAAAATACCAGGGCAATATATGGGAGTTTTTTTGATAACATTGTAGAGTTCCCAACTGGAACAGTTACAATTTTCTTTTTCAGAGACCGGCTGAGGTTTGGTAACGCCAATAACAAGATAAAATGGATACAACTGATTAAGTGATTATTGTATATTTTTTTCTATTTTTAGTTCACTCTTTGCTTGAATTTGCTGTTTAGGTTAAGTGGTTTTATATTTTCATAGTAAAGCTCAAGGAAGTAGTGATTAATTCATTCTCTACCGCTTAATCCTGATTCTCTGGGGCTTGGTAGCAGATGGCCTTGGCCCGATTTGGACCCGGACCGGTGGTTGGGGACCCTTGTATAGAGTATATAATTTATAGTAAAAATGTCTGAAAAAGAGCAAGTTAAACATAAAATGTTGGCTATAAATACAAGCATTTGTGTGACAACAGGTTGTGTTCATGTGACATAGATACAATTTTAAATTTAGATAAATTTAGATTAATCTTGTTTAAATGCTATGACTAGAAAAAAGTAAATAGATCTAGTCTAGTCTAATCTAATCTAATAGAAATTATCAGATTGAAAATGCGTAAAAAGACTTCTTACATATTTCATGACTAAAACTGGCTCTTGCCCACCATCTTAACTTATGATATCATATTCTCCAACATCAGTGTTGGGAGTAACTAGTTACAAAAGTAACTAGTTACAGTAATATATTCCACTTTTCAGTGACTCAGTAGTGTAACTCATTACTTATAAAAATGTTGATAATATATTACAGTTACAATCTGAGTAACTCAAGTTACTTTCATATAAATTAATTGATTTTATCTTTTAAAACGACACCCCATGACCAAAACACCACTAAAATACTGTCTGTTTCCTTAAAAGTGAATCAAATATTATGACGAAAATGTCTTGTGAGGTCACATTTCCATAATGTACCAATGTAATTGAGGGAATGTAACCTAATTAGTATTGTACAATGTCTTAACAAATGTGTGATTAGCTCAAAGTAACTCAAAGTAACTCACAGTAGTGTAACTCAGACATTAATATTGTAATACAAATGTATTACATGTTTCTCCCTGTAACTAGTAATATATAATGTATTACAATTTCAAAGTAACTTACCCAACACTGTCCAACATCAACGCAACCTATTAAACCTATTCAAATATGTGTTAACACATCACTGTTGGACTGACATATTATTGTCTGTCTCCATACTGTTATCAAAACATGAGACATTTTTTTTGGGATATTCATGTTCGACTTTAGACAAAATATATGAGACCTAAAATAACAATTTATGTATATATCCTGCTGCTTTCATTTGAGTTTATTCTTGATTGGTTTGATTCTAGTATAGCTCCAGTTCAGTCTGAGTTTGCGTTTAGTTTAATTAGGCTATATTACAAATATTATAAAGCTAGCCCATAAAACCCTAAAATACTATAAAAATCATGTAACAGCATTAATTTAGGCAGTATTTTTCAACTTAGGACAAAAAATAAGCCTAAAATAACAATGAATGTACTTTGAGTGCTCCCCACATGGACTTTTGTATAGGCACATTTTTAAAAACTGCCAAATAAAAGTGTAAAATGTTATCAGCTAAAGAAAGAACAAATCTATAAGCTATAGCATGATCCTAGTGGTCCTTCCTGAACTTTCCATCTAATGTCAAAACAACAGACATGTTATAGTTCCGGTTGGTTGACAGCATTAAACTTGTGCACAGGACATTGATTTTATAGGCGTACAATTTCAGATTTGCATAAGGCCTAAATAACCAAATGACACTCACTGGATGGTAGACAGCGGGGCACATCTCTGCGTGGATGATCATGAGAAGTATCCCCAGAAGAGCCGTGGCCAGGGCAAAAGCGCACAAGCGTTTTTTGTCTTCTAACAGGATCTTTCTGTCTCGCAGTCTGTACAAGTCATCTCCTTCTATTGGACTTAGCTTTTGCCCGGGCTTGACAGAGGGACAGAGACCTCCGAGTCCACGGTTGTCCCACTGATGTAGCTTTCGCAGTTCACACAATCCATTTTGGAAGCTCCGCACGCGCCGTGGCTGATAATATTCATCTCCAGTGCGCAGTACTTTGTCCACTCTGTACGCGCAGGCACTTGAGAGAGAGGTGAGCTCTCACGTGGGTCCTCTCCAAGAGCGTCTGTTGTCGGTCGCTTGAGCCAAATAATTATTCTTTTCTTGTGTGGTTTAAGAAAATAGCTGTCTGCGCTTCGTCACCTTTCACACTCCTACTCTCCTGCGCTCACACTGAAGCCACATGTGTACGTAATTTCGAGCCAAGTTCTCTAATTTGCATAATTTATATTTTAGCACTTTTGTCATGCCACTGATAATAAAGTCCTGTTGGTTGGTGGCGCAAACATTTACGACATATTTCTATTTTTGGAAATAGTTTAAAGCAGCGAGTAATAATATGGTTAAAACAGTCTGTAAACGTGTGTATTTTAGAATATGAACAACAATTTACTTTTTACGGTGCCTAAGCGTTAGGCGCGTTTACAACTGCGACAGTGACCTCTTGTGGTGAGTTGGAATAGGGCAGCTTGCTTCCCCTCTTCCATTCGGAATGTTTCAATAAGCTTTTGTTAAATAAACTTTAATCTTGCAGAATGACTTGCTTTCTTATGAAGGCTTTACACAACTAAAGAAAACATAATCACACTTGGCATAAATTGATATTCAAGTTCGAGTTTTATTGGAAACAAGGCAAGTATTATTTTTTCAAATAGATTTGATTTTCATGATAAAAAATCCCCACCAGTGGGTTAAGAAGATTGAATCCCTGAAACACAATTAATTAGGCTTTAACAGCACACACACACACACACACACGCACACACACTAGCTTCAAAATGTTTATATTATTTGTGCCTTAAGCAAAAAGTGTGAATCAATGCATTGTTAATCAAAGTGTCAATTGTTAAATATTAGTCGATATAAAGGCAAAGTCAAGCAGAAAAAAAACATTAAAATATTTAGTAAATTAGAAGACAGAGCATAGATTCTATAATACCTTTGCATTAGACAGTAACAGCGCTTGACATACAACACAGCCAGTGATGCAGTATATAACAAAACTTATAAAAATAAATAGAATTTTATGTTTTACCTGTGATTTTAGTGCCACCAAATGATGGCCATATATATTACAACAAAACAGTTAAATTGTGTGTCACATACATTCATATACAGGCTCTGTCTTATTTACAAGCAGTTAGTAAAAATATTGTGTATACAGCAATTCTAGTTACAGAGTAAAATCATGATTAATTTACAATTGTGATTATCAAACACAAAGAAACCGCTTGGCTGAAAGAGAACTTAAAAAAGACAGACATAACTTCACCTGAATTCAGCATTTGGTATTAAACATATTGCTTTAGGCTCCTGAGTCTAAGCACCCAGTGATTGCTGCCATTTAAATGTGTACAAAATATATCCATCAGTGAACAGCTGATTTTATCAAACGATACACCTTCCACTCAAATCCAGTAATAAATCTGTGCCACGCCACCATAAATATAGACTTTTGAAAAATACAGTTTGTGCAAAGAATATTTAACGCTGTACTGTTTTTGGCCCAAGTTTAGCTGATCAAAAGCATGGCTCAGTTTACGGAGAATCCAGTGCATCTTCTACTTTGGGTCCTGAGAAGTTGTTTAGCCCTTCACTGCTCCCCACGGCTGCAGAGCGGCCTGGGGCAGGATGAACTGGGGGGAGGGCTGAGGCAGGATGTAGTACCCGACGAGGGCTGAGGCGGAGGGGGAGGAGGGGAGCGCACACTGTGGTGAGAAACACAGACGGAGCTTTTTTGTACGGAGACCAAACTTGTGTCGGCTGGTAATAGTACTGGAGACTCGGAGGCACCTGGAGAGACAAGTCATGGTTAGGGATGGCACAATATAAAGCATAATTGTTACTAAAAACATTACAATGAATGTAGCCATTTTACACAAGTATTAAACAATTGTGAAATCTTTAATCAAATGTATTTTCAAGTTTGTGGCCAGCCCTATGAAATCAAGCTTTTGAAAAGGCTAATTAAAATAAATGTGAACAAAACGCTCAACTTTACATTTAGATGACGTTTTTTTTAGAGAACGTTTTTGCTTTTCTGTAGATTAAAAAGACTTAAAAGTTCATCATGTAACCTTTGGACCAAAATATACATTTCAATTTTATTTTGAATATAATTTTTTCATTATTTAGATGTCCATGTTGCACTAAATAAATCTCTGTTTTTGGTTTGAGCAGGCTTGCATAGCCACAAAATTTACTTTTGTCTGGAGGAAGGCCACCTCCTGTATACTTCCATGAAATAAAAAGTTTGTTTTTTTTTTTTGTTGTTTTTTTTTGCTTTTTTAACATTAAAGCATAACATTTTTAGAGCCATCAGTGTCCCATAGTATTTTTATTGTACAAGTACTAATTTTTATTTTATTATTTACTTTTATTGTTTTTATTGAATTGTGTAGTTGGCTTTTCACCCCCAGAAAGCTACAGTGTCACTTTTTTGTGACTTGAATAATCACAGTTAATGGTTAACATAAAAGGTTTGACATCCCTAGTGACACTATGAGCAAAATTGGTTTAGCATCACTGATCAATTCCCTTGATGTTCTAGTCTAGGTTTAAGTCTGACTAGTTTCCATTGTTTGGTTGTCCAGATCCTAAAATCTATAAGAAAAAAAAAATCTTTGTCCTATATAACCTAATAATACCTAACTAAAATATAAAGTCACGCAGTCTTGAGGAGGAACACATGCCTATGATATATACCATTGCGTAGGCTATATTAAAAAATAATTACCATATTCCTGACGTATTTGACTTTATTTAGCCCTTCTGCATGGCGTCCTCGAAGCCTGGGCACCATCGCGATTGTGTAGGCGTCTCCTTCTGCTGTTTCTTTTTTGACATCCTTCTTTTCTTTTTTAGGCTCTCCTTCCTCTTCAGCATCTTTCACCTCCTCTTCTTCCTCCTCCTGGTCTTTGGCTTCCTCCTCTGTGTCGCTGGACGCAGTGGAGCCGCAGTCCGAGGAGGTGGCAGAGTGGTAATCAGAGGTGTCGAGGTTCAGGGACTCATCTGAGAGAGAGTCCTCCTGTGTGGATTTCAAACTCTCTTCCTTTTGTTCTTCTGTGAAAGTGGCGACTGTGAAAGGCCTGCTGTTCTCTCCAGATCTACAAACATAAAATAAATACAACAGTATTAATACATGTGTTGGGTATATATGTAAATGTCAAGTTAAGCTTTGCATTTAGGTTTTCTGTTACATATTTACATCACCTTTACAATTATTAATAGTAGGATACTGACTACAACCCCAAATAATCTGCCTAGCTTAATATTTTTTTGTAAATTGTTTTGATGTATTTTATCTACATTTGTGAGTCAACAGAGTGAGTCAAAATTATGCCCTGAATAAAGCATGTCAAAGGTTGATTTCAACTTAAGAGCCAAACTTTTCAGTGAGTTGTGACCTATGGGCTGAAAGTGCATAACAAGCCAAATTTGTTGTTTTTGTTTGTTTGTTTGTTTGATTCACATACAAAAAACTTAACATTACATCTGTTTTAACATTGTAATCTACTGCTGTGGAAAAATATAAAATAAAACATACTTGTATACTAAACTAGAGCGACTAACCTGGAGTCAAATCAGTTTGGAAGATTTCAGATTTCATTAGCCCCCAGGCCTTATGTTGAATAGCCCAAAGGTTTTTATTTAATGTTAAGAGTGCATTGAATCTCTTGGCTTTGTTTTCTGTCATTATGTTTTATTGATTGTGGCTCTGTAATAATCTACCAGTAATTGGGTTCCAATTATTGAAATTGTCAAATACAAACATGTTAAATGGCACTGATAAAGTCTGTCTCTTTTATGTTTGGGAAATTAATAAAGGACAACAACACAAAATAAAATCAATTTATTAAACTAATTAAATCTACCGTAATCAAAATGTTTGATTTGTTAATATGTGAATACTTTTACAATACTTTTTGTCAGTTCGAAAGGACGTCGTTTTACTACTTTTTCTGTTAGACACAGATATATGCAGAACCATTCTCTCCTTTTTCTCACCCATTTTTCTCCTCTGTCAGATTTTACTCATGATCCAACAGCAAACTTTCAGAGGAGAATACTAAATGTACAAATTTTCTGATAGGACTCTTTGTTCACAGAGCTTATCTCAAATTGCGAGTTGCTACTTTTGTCAGGAATAACAGTTACAGCACATGTTTTTCTTACATCATCGAGCTGTATTTTTCATGAGTCACACTGATTCTTGGCAAAACATTACTCAGGTAACGGAAGATAACAGGAGGTGTCAATATCACAGGCAGGACAGACAGTGACTCACCTGGCGCACACCTCCAGTGGGTCGATCCAGAGGGTTAGCTCACGAGGAAGCCCCAAATCAGAGGGTTTCAACTCGCTCTCTGCACACGCCTTCAGCACCACCTCATCAGACAGGACACCATTGTTTACCCGAATGCACCTGGAAGGAAAAAACATCAAAGATGACCATTAGATTTAAAGGATGAAAGCAACTGATTGTCATGAAAATAGTTTTGCTAAATAGTTTTGGATTATATCACAACATTCATTTGTAGTCCAGGAAAATTGAAAATAATGGAAAACTTGCTGATGGAAAATTTTGTATTATTCAAATGGGAACTATGGAAAATGTTAGGTTGTTGGCTCAAACTCTTCTTTAATTTATAAAGTTGTTGTTGTTGTTAAAGATGTTTCACAAAATGGCTTAAAACTTTATAGAGAAAAGCAAAAGAAGCATTTTGGCAATTAAAATGACAGTATTTGTGACTGAAAGTTAAATTTTAATTTTACACAGGGGAGAAAGCATTAACATTTCAACAGAAAATAGGCACCTACACACCAGAGGTTCTACAGAGTGCTACCCATGTTATTTATTGTTCTCAGAATGGAATATCATAAAGCAAATATTACAGGGAAAATCCACCCTGTTGCTTCAGCGCCATAAACATTAGCCAAAACAATATAAAAAAGTGGTGGAACAACTTGATAAGCTTCTGGATCACTATATTTATCACTCCGTACTAACAGATTACTTATAAATGCACCTTCAGCATATTCAAATCTTTATTTACTGTAAATTTTGTTCATCTGAAAAGAATATGAACAGAACAAGCACAACTCAGATGATTTTAATAAAACAGGCAAAATGTGAAAATGTGTAAGATGTGCTTAGCTGTTGAAATCGGGTTAATAACTACCTGAATGCCTGTCCTTTGCTGGGACTCTCTGGGTACCAGTGCTCATCATATCTGTCACACAAATGCTGCTGGAGCTTCTCTGCAAACAGCTCTGCTTTTGTCTCTTCAAGTTTCCCTCGAGCCACAACCAAACGCTTCAGGAAGTTGACCCCCGCTTGTACCTCTCGTATCATCGTCATGGTGTCTGCAGAAATCAAGATACAAAACACAAAACATTTTAAAAATCAGTTCTTTCTTGTGTGAAATACAGGCCCTTTGTAAATCATATATTTAATACATATGGACCTATTAGACACAAAAAATATCTTGCTCTATTATCAAGTTTACTTCAAATACTTCAAAATCATTTTGGCCATAAAATAATATAATGCAAAAATGCTTGTTCGGAAATTACAAATATGCTCTTTAATTTGTTGAATTTTAAAACTAAAGTTAAAGATAGAGCCTAGCAGTAATTTCCATGAACTGTGTGCTGTGCGTGTTAGATCAATGCTATTATAATAACAGTACATCATTGCATCTTACTCCCACCTCTGTTCATTATATCTCAAAGACAAATGTATGTTTTTCTCGCAGACCATGACTTCCCTTTGCTGGTGTCATGTGGGGGAGAGGGAACTTCAGCGGTACCAATAACACTTCCCTGTGCAGTTGCTTCACACCTTCTATTTTTATAGGTTCAGTCCCTTTACATACAAGTGCACACAAGCTTCAGGGACTCAGCTTTGTATTGACAAAAGGGCAAAGTTTGTATAGAGGCAAACTACTTGCAAATGTGCACTCCTGTTTTCACATGAAAGACCTTCTGACATGCAAATCCAACAAGCTGACTGTGTTATTTATCTTCTGATAGCGTCTCTGTTTGGGTTGAGTGCCAATGTCAGTCTGACCAGAGAAAAGTAAGTTTGCTGGAGGCCAAGAAAATACAAAGTTTGCAAAGTAACTCAACCAGTTATGCTTAACGCTCATACACACGTTTGACGCTCCTGTTTTTACAGTCACACCTTGAATTGTAAATCATGTTTGTTATTGTGGTTGGAGAAATTTGTTGCATCAGCTAGTTCAGCTGTCATGCAATTTTGGTGAAAAGGATTTTTAGCATGTCTATGCTTACAATGTTGACACTGTTGTACTAAATATGTTTTGTGGTCAAGCCAAGATGCTTGACATGATTTTTGAAAGGTTAGGAAAACAGAGATACTTGTCGGCACATTGATTTTAAGGAAACACTAATAGCCACTGAGACTTTTGGATTACACATAAAATAAAGTCTGCATAGTCCAGTTACTGATCATGACTAATAAATTACCAGGTGCAACTATCTTTCATGGTTAATAAGTTCATTAATCGTCACAGCTCTACATTAACATTCACAAGTATAGTATACTAAATGTTTTTTTTCTTTTGTTTTCTTTTTGGGTCGAAACCCGCTTTTCCCTATTATTCACGTTTAAAATGATTAACCTCGTGGTAAACAATAAATACTGGGGTAAACAGTGAGAGAGTGATCACACAACAAAGGCAAAGCTAGACAGTACTCATCAAAGTGATAACATATCATAAAACACAATTTTTTTTTTGACTGTTTATTTGGAGTCAATGCAACACCTTTCCCTGAGTGCACAATGGTTAGAAAACGTATTACAACAAGATTACATCAGTCCAACACCAGCATCTATTATCAATACCAACCACACAGGCTGCAGTTAGAGGCAAAGATTACGTGTACTGTAACTGTCCTTTGATTACTTCAGCCATAAGTCACACACACGTCTATTTGCGCACAAAATACAGGCTTCCAGCTGTTTATTATTGATATTAGAGCTCAAAAGGGACTACAACACAATTATAGCATATACGCGCACACTCAAGGTAAAGAAAACACAAATGTGTATTGGAAACAGACTTCCTGATTACAATTTGAGAGCAACTCTATAGTTTTGCAAATCAGCAACAAGTCTCGCGCATTAAACATAACAATAAACCGAATAAGGCGACATCATTAAACAGGACAACAATAAGATTTAAAAAGTTGTAAATGTGGAGGATTAGAAGAAAGTTGGTCTATTTTATTCAGGTTTGGTTTCTTGTGTGGCCTTACTGAGAAAACAACAACGTCTGCTTGAGACAAAGGAGACCAAACAAAAGCCCAAGACACGTGTTTGTGCAAAGTTCGTCTCAGTGGTCAAATTACACGAGAAAAGCTTGACAACTCGAATTCTAAATAACTATTGTTTTAATGTGATCATCAAATAACGAAACTAGATGACCCAGAAGGAAAACGAAAAAGTTTTTGGTTCTCTGACGACATGGAAACCCCCCCGATGGAAAGACAAAAAGTTAGGAGGAACATCTCAACTAGAAATGTAATAATAATAATAATAACAATAACAATAAACCTTAAGTTTATAGACAACATAATGCATTTTCATAAAATATATGAGTGGTTATTCTATTTTTTCTTGTTTCTATAAGGTCTTTCTCTTTGTGCCAAACCTGTGCGTAAAATCCTGTGCGTAAAAGTGAACAGCTTTGTTTTCATATTTATTCTCGTATTCACGTAATTGAACAACTAGATTTTTGATGATGAATGCCCGACAAGTGAAACCACCCGAGTCAAAAGCTGACAAATAAAACAATAAAACAGAGACATACACATAGTACACATTTGACATAATTTTACTTACGACTTCAGGTAGTATAGGCTATATGGAGTGCGTTAATCCAGACAAAATCGCGGAGTGTGTCTTCTCTTCACTTCAGCCTGGTTTTGTCTGTGCTGTGGCTGCTTCTGCTGCTGTGTTGGAGTTATTGTGGTCAGCAGTGGTGATGGCACATGTTGCTTCCTTGTTCTTTCTCCACTCTAGCGAAGCGACGCAAAGCACGCACGATTACCGTCAGCGTGACTCACTTCCTTTACTCAGCCCAGCGTCACCCCGCCCGGACCATATATGGACTGTCAAGGTAAACAGCTGAGGGGGGATTTCTTCTGTTTCAAATGCAATCACAATGCAACTTCTGTCCCTTCTTTATGCATACGCAATTGTAATTATGCATTTGTAATGTGAAAGTTGTTTTTTCAGACGTTGTTACTTTTTCTACTGAGTTTCAAATGATCGATTTGGCTGTTTTACTAAGAGGAGTCGTAATAAGTAATTTGTTAAGCTGTCTTGAAATTTCCCGGGCATTTTGATTGGCGCTTCAATTAGCAGAAAAAGAAAGCAAGTGTAAATTTGACTAAAATTACTTTTGGTCTGCTATAGTCGAATGTCTGTAGAGTTATTTCTACGCTAATAGTCTGTATTTTCAGGATTTCTAAAATGGTTCAAACTTGCTTCAACAAAGTTACGACAATCCTGAAGCAGCAGCTGAAGTCAAGCGTGGTGTCTGTTGCGGCATGTTCCACGTGAATCCTCCGCTTCAGGGGTCAACCCGAGGGCCTTTCTCCGCCATTTGACGATAGAAGCTGTATTGAATGTGAAACTCGATGGTTAGTATGAAATTGAAACGAGTTGTGCCTTAAAAGAGAGAGAGAATCCGTTGTAGAATCAAAGGTAATAGGATACTTTTATTGTTGTTATTCTTTTAAATAATAGTCTAAAGTTTACTTTGACCTCGCAGATGCTATGGCTTTTCAATGTTTTAAATTTTGCCTGTTTTGTACTTGAACTTGATTTTATGACTGTAAGACTGTGATAGCCTATTCTAATAGCATATTCAAGAACAATTAAAACCTCAATAAGTGTGGCCACATAAATGGAAAAGAGTTGCCTAATTTTTCAAATGAACAGTTTGACAGTTTCTGACAGAGCTCAAATGCTACAAAGAAAACGTCACAAGAAATGTGATTGGTTTGTGGACTTAAAAAGTACAAAACAGTGAAGAAATCGGAGGTCCACCTATGACATCACAAATCGGATACATACACAAAAGTGTTTTCTGACGCTCAGGGAGAAAGAATAGTATCTCACAGACAAACTGTTTTTAATGAAGAAACGCGGTTAGAAAATAATTAAAAAGTCAAGTTTGTATGTGTTAATAGTGGAAACATTTTTAAATTATGATTGTTAATATAATAGACCTATTATTATTTATATATTTTATTTGTTTATTTTTATGCTATTTAATTAAAATAATTAAAATAGAAATAATTCCTTTTTATCCTCGTTTCTGCTTAGTGCAATACATCTTTGTTAGCAGTAGAGGGCACAGTGGTTTCCTCCTTTAGTTTTTAATCAGTTGAAGTGTCGTCCTGTTTGTTTATCTTGTTACCATGCAAAAAAAAAATAAAATAAGCTCATTCAAAGCAATTGGCTTAGCATTCAATAATTAATTTCATACCTATTTCGTGTTAATATCTTTTGAATGCCTAGACTTTGTTATTGTTTTTCTTATTGTTTATTTTATTTTTGTGTGTGTGCGTGTGCGTGCGTGTGTGTGTATCTTTTTGTATGGTTGCTCATGCAGGTAGATTGAGGACAGTGAATGCATCTATATGGACTTCCCTTTTCTGCTTTCCCGGATCCCATTCTGCCCCAGATGCCAAGTCAAGAGTAAATTATTTCTGAGATGTAGAAAGAAAGAGGGAATATTACAAAATGTAAGTATCGTTTTAAACTACAGAAGTAAAAAAAAAAAAGTGGGTGTTTCGTATCAATCAGTTCTGCTTTAACAAGTGATGGGAATAGTTTTTTTTTTTTTTTTTTTATATGATCTCTCATTATCTTCTAGAGATGCAGCATTGAGCAACCTTAAATTATCTATAAATTAATGACTGCAGTGAATATACTTTAGCAATAAAAACTGAACAGATCTTGAATGTATGATAGTAAATAACCTATAATTTAAATATCTTAAAGAAAATATTTGCTGCGAGCTAGGTTTTTCCTGAATAATTACCCATAACAATTGAAGAAAAGCTTTTTGATACACTTCATGCACAATTTTTTTCAACATTGTAACTGTTGAAATTGCCAGTTGCCAGCAAATTGTACTGCCAGAAGAGGCAGATATCCTTTTTACCTGTTTAACACAATATGAAGGTTCAAAGTTTACTTAAATTGTGGCAAATTACCTAGCATTAAGGACATTTTTGTATTACACACCCACTCAATTTTCAGACTTTTAAAGCTATTACTGTCTGTTGTTATGTTTGCTGTATTTTTACTGTGTCTGGCAATTACCCTATCTCAGTTTGCTTCTCAAATCTCCGAGCTCCCAGACAACTTCATCAGAAAAATATTGATTGGCCAACATTGTAGTGTTATTCCTGATTTTCAAAATGAGGCATTTTAACAGGGGCAGCCAAACTGAGCTTCACAATGTCTTTTTTCCTCCTGAGTTCAATGATTTCATAGGTAAGTATTGGAAATGAAACCGCTTGACCTCAAAACGTGATGGTTCTTTTTCAGGAACAGCTTGTCTCTGTGCACGTCTGGCTGTATCAATGAGGGCCACACGCGTTCACCGTATGCAGTCTGCTTCGCCTTTAAAAACATATTGATTTCTCTCGTTCGCAGGCAGCTTAATGCGATCGATTGGCCAGGCCCTTTCAAGATCAGCGCCGGTGTAAGCATCTCTTCCCCTAACACACATGCAGCCTCTTTCCCCTCAGGTAATGATTGTCCTTGGGCTGGGCAATAGTTTGTCAGCATTAAGAGAGAAGTGTTACTCATGGCATCTAGTGCTGTTGCCCTCTTCCCTGTGGTTAAGCAGAGAAAGTATATTTGCTCTTTAACAAAAGGCATAAGTGAATGCAGAGCACATCTGAGACGACCTTTATCATCCTCCCCCTCCCTCTCCCCCTCTCCTGCTCCTCCGGTCAATACCTATTTGTATTTGTAATGCATTAGAGCAGAGTCCTCTTTTTAGATTGGAAAAAGTTTCTCGGTTTGGTGCCTCGCAGGCACATCACTCCATTTTTTGGCCTTATTTAGTTCATTTCTGTTGCTTCACTCAGCTCCAGAGACTTCACTGGAATAAAAATCTATCAGAGCACAAGCCGTAATATGAAACATTGGGGATTCCCTTTTACCCAAAATGTCAAGATCCTTCTTGGAAAAATGTATGCCTTTCAAGTTTCATTATCAAATTATAGCTTAAAGTATCATAAATGCAAAATGGAAACCCCTTTAGCTTCACATTAGGAAACAACATTTCTAATTCTACTGCTATATAATTGATATCAAGTTTTAAAGTGAGTTTCTTAGTAATGTTTCCCCACAGAATATTTCTTTATTGGGCTAATCAGCTCCCAGATACATTTCAGAAAGCTGTTGTGCTGTATTTAGTGGACCTTGCATCCACCCTAACATCTGGCTGATCTATAGACGAGATGAAATCAACAATAAGGCCATTACTCACCAGCTTTAAATTGCTTAGTGACTTTTTAATTGCCTATATATCAGAGACGCTTTTCGGTTCACATGGGTGCAGTCTAAACACGGCATAGATTATAGCTGCTCGGCTTTCCAGACTGAGTAAACTTACAAAAGAGCTGAGTGATTAGGAATAACACTAATATGTGAATAAACAGTTGTTGAGTAAACATTATGTTTTAAAAAAAACTAATACTCAAGCAATATTCAAACAAGAGTCAAGACGTTCTGATTTATGCTTTTTTTTTTTTTTAAACATCCAGTTAAGTGTTGCTTTTATTTTGAAAGTTCCTTGAAAGTTTTGAAAGAGTAGAGTTAATCGACCAAATGTAACTAATCACTTATTTTAGAAACTTATTTGTTGTTTGAAAATTGTAATTTAGAGTCTTTAAAAAAATTAATTATTGTCTTGTACGATGCATACAATCGTAAGCCAATGGTTCCCAAAGTTGAGTTTAAGATGAGTTAAAGAAATAAATCCCAAATTATGTCATTGTACTGTCTGAAAGTAAAACATTATCTCAGCAAGATCTCTATTTAAGTGAATGATTAATGCTTTGCCACTTCATTATACAAAAATTACTTTAATGAGATATTGTCACCCCATTGAAAACATCCCCAAAGTTGGATTTTATTCATAAATATCTACATAAACGGACATCACAAGGTGGAACTGCAAGTTTTTAGTTAAAGCACAAGTCTAGACTTGTTGTTATAATATGGAGCAAAAATAGCATTATAAGGGCCCTTTAAGTTATTATCCTCTGTCAATTAAATTTCACACTGGGGGATCCGGAGTCGGCTGCTTAGCTTTTTGGGGGTTGCAGCCTGAAAAGTTTGGGAACCCCTGCTGTAAGCAATGAAAATAGGTTTACTGCGGCTAACTACAGTAAATAAATTATATCTAAGACAACCCAAAAAAAGTCATAATAGATTAGTCTCTCACTATAAGCCGTCAGTCAGCATATTTAAATTTTTAGATTGTGAATATATTTTAAAAGCATGAATTTACAGATGAAATAACTGCTAACTGACTAATTTATTAGAATAATATATATTAATATTATTCTAATAAATTAGTTAGACACATCTCAGCGTTCTATTACTGAGGTGCGTCTTTCTGTCATAAAAGAGATATTTTGTTTTGTTTTTTCACCTTTGCTTCACATTCATAGACTTAATAATAATGAATTAATAATGACTGTAAAGTCTTTGATAATGACTTAAAGATAAATGTAAAAAAAAATGTAAATGTAAAAAAATTATCTGCTTCTATTAGTGCTTGTTCAGCAATAACTCAACTTTTTTCTTGTTTTTGTTTTTTTGGGCTTACATTGTAGGGTTCAAGTTGCTTTTTTCTCTCTCTTCAAATGCTTGTCACTCTGAAGTCTAGCAACTCTTATTCAGACCATTGTACATTCTCTTAGACTGTATATATCCGTCTATGTACATTCTGCTGTTTTATAATTTCTTCATACTGTCTTGGTCATTGTTTTTGTATTTGATTGAAGCTACTGTAAAATTTTGCAAAAACTTCCACTAAAGAAGATTGACTAGAGAAAAAAACCTATGTTTTTTTTATGGCCATACCTGCTTGTCAAAGCCTGATCCCGTCAGATCTCAGAAGCTAAGCAAGAAAGGGCCTGGTTAGTACTTGGATGGGAGACTGTTAGAACACCAGGTGCCACAGTGGGACGAAAGGAGTAGATTATCGTTGTGTCCTTGGGCAAGACATTTAACCCACACTGCCTCAGTGTCTGCGTACACTGGGTGAGTGGATGCTAGATTGTAAAGCGCTTTGAGTGCCTGGAAAGGTAGAAAAGCGCTATATAAATAGACCATTTACCATTTTTTATAGCTGCAGTCTAATACAGTTAATACAGTTTACAGCTCTATTTGTAGCTCTCTAATACTTCATATGCATGCCTGTACAGTGAGTTGCCTGCCCTGCCTCGGCCTCCTGTCAAATCCTTCCAGAGCTCCAGGCTCGCCCTTTGCCTTCCCCTGCGCCGTCTCAACATTTAAAATCAGGTGAGTGGACCTAAATATATGACAGCGTCTAGCGGCTCAGTCCGTTTGTTGACCCACACCGCAAATGAGTCGTCTTGTTATGAAACATTTCACCTGTGTGTCAGCCGTTGCCATGGTGACGCTGTTCAGAAATGCGGTGGCTCAGCTTAATGGTCCGACCTTAACCTTGCACTCTCAAGATAGTGCTTTCATGATGTTATGAACACATGGGCATACTTTGTACAGCAAATCAATATTTCAAAAGGAGCCATTCCCTTTTTATTGATTCACTTCTGAATAATGAGAAACCGTATAGCTCTTATGAAAATGTGTGTTTGATGTGCCGTGCATCGTTTTAAGTGATATTTTGCCATTAAACTGAGTCTGTACTGTATAGCCTTGAACTAGTACTTAGAAACCTTTTACCCTCCCCCATCTACATTTCTCACTGCCCCTTTTTGCCCCTCTGTCCTCTCCCCTGGCTCTGTCTCTCTCTCCTACAAGCTGCATGTCTTTCCTGTGTGCAGGGGGCCAGCGGAGGGAAGTACAGCCAGAAAGAAAAGCACTCGCAGTTCAAGTGCACAGCCTTAAAGCCACAGCTGGCTCAAACAAAGGCGAGTGCACAAGAAGGAGGAAAGCCGTTGTGGAATTTGCTGTATAATGACCCACCAGTGGAGTGCTGCAGACGGTATAGATGAGGACCGCTTCACAGTAGGGAAAAAAACAGGGAAATTTTAAAAAATGTGAACAGGAAAAAGCAGAAAAAATGTCTCCTCCCCGTTTCCTCTGGCTCCACGTATGCTCCCTCCCACCTTCCTTTATTCAATCTCGTCCCTCCCCTCCGCTCTCTCCCTCCTTCATTCCTGCCCCGCTCACATGCACACACAGCGATAAATATACACAAACGGTGAGTGATGCCTTCTCTGCACTTTTTGTGTTTTCCTCTCGGCAGCTCGCAGCTAAACCGGTTCTGCTCCGTCTATTGCACATGTGAGATCCCGGCCACGAGCGAAACAGCAGCAGTAGCGGCAGTAAGCAGACTTGTCCAGCACTTTCCCTGCCTCGCTTGCATTTGCACTCTTCCTTTGTCCGTAAGACCTTGTTCTCTTCAAAGTCCTCAGTGTAGTCGAGTTGAAGTTGGGACAAATTGTCTCCTGCCGAAGATTGCCGGATGGTCCCAACAGCAGATGAAATATGTCCAGCAGAAGAGTGGAGAGATGAGATGGAGAGCTGCAAGTCTAGAGCTGAACTCGAGAGTTGGAAAAGGAACGCGGGAAAAGGTAAAAAAGCTTACTCACTTTTTCTCAAACATGCCTACTTTTCTCAACCTACTTTGTACAAATCAAACTTCTACTCATAGTCTTCATTAATTTTTAACACTTTACAGCATTTCTCTGTTTCGTTGCATTGGTGTGTAATCCATCCACTCCTTTTATCTTGCCTGACAGAATATCTATGTTTGCTTAAAGGAGAACTTGCCAGAATTGAAGCTTAGTGTAAGTAACAGCCTGGGCTGGTTTGGGGCCCTGCTTTAAAAATGAAGGGGCAGAAGGAACAGGGTCAAACCTCACAGTATTTAGCACCACTCTTTTGTCTAATCGTATGTTTCCTGTCTTTGGGCTATATTCTCTACTGTTAATAAGATGACAGTTGAATTATTGGCTGTCATCCTCCCCGCTCTGGAATTGTGACCTGTCCCACCCTCGATTTCCCCTCCGAGTTTGTTTGTATACCTCCCTGTTACAGCTCAGCCCCATTGTTCTGCACTGACTACGTTATACTCTCTAACTCTTATCGTGGTGATGTGAAATAAGTAACGTTCCAGGCATCTTACTTATGAAAACGATACGCACTCGCAATAGGGAGCGGCATTCAACAGTAGCACTGCAAAGATTTTCTCGACTGTAAGAGTTTATTTATGGGTTATGTACAATTTTATATTTGAATATAATTAGGAAGCATTGAATAGTCATGCTTTGTCTTATTTGTTTTACATGTAGTTCTACATTTTGACGCATTTGTGTGTCTTGCAACTCTTGGCCTTGTTGCAGTTTAATAGTTATGTATGTTATATTTGGTAACAAATGTAATTGTTTTTAAATACTTCTGATTGACTTTTATATCAAGCCATGCCTAATTCCTAATTGATACTCGTCTCTTTTAGATTTAGTTGAAAATTAAGATTATGTAATGCTGTAGAAGTGAATGCTATAAAATGAAGCAGTGCTGCCTTGCCTAAGTAAAGTGGACAGAAAAGCTGCATATTTTCTATCCGAGTGTTAGAGTGACCGGTGCAATTATGTACGCTGTCCCCGTTCAGCTGTTGGAGATCTGTCTGTCTCCTTTGGGCCCACAGCACCTGACAGCTGACAGAAATGTTATTGTCAACCCCACTTCACTTCACTAAAAATATGCACTTTTTTGCATGTTTACATTGCCACACATGCCCTTGACCATGCATTTTGCGATTACAAATAGGATGCACTTGTTTTGCCCAGTTTCTATGGAAAGGGTTAAAGCTTATGCATCATTTTTGTGAGTCTGTCTGTTTGAAAGGGTGAAAAGCAGAAAGATACCTATTCATCTGTGAACAAATGCATTAGAAAATGTGTTAAATAAATATTCTGAATGTCATATTTCCTGAACCTTTGTAAGCTCAGAAAACAGATAAAAAACATTAATGCATTTCGCTTTTATAAAACTATTCCCCGGCCAATCAATTATGTAGCTCTGGTGCTAAAGAAACAGCAGACCTCCACACACAGCAGTCAGTGGGGTGCGTCATGTGACCGTTGTGGATGTTTCGAACGCGCTACTCTCACGGTCCGACTCGCTAGCTTTTCCCTGCGGACCCTCTGCTCCACTTGCATCAGTGTTTGTCTGCCTCTCCAGGACATAGTGGAGAGAGAGGGAGAGAGAGCTCCATCTGGATACTCACAGGGCTCCAGGGCCGACACAGCACTGATAATGTTTCTGTCAGTGGCTCCAAACCCAGCGATTTTCCACTTTACATCCTTGACTGCTGTTACACTTGATTTGCAGCGATCACAAGAGAAGCAGGTCTCTGTACAGCTTTATTACAGCTGCTTCTCCAACCAGAATAAGAACTATTAGAAATCACTTTAACAGTACCCAAAGCATTGATAGAGTTCTTGTAGTGTGATTCAATTCATATTTTTGAAATAACTTGTCTTTATAGACAAACATTATTACGCGACAAAAAATTGCTTAGGATGCAGCTCATTTTTTGTCTGTCAGATTATTTGTTGTTAGAGTCTCCAAATGTTAGATCTGAATTGCCTCAAATTGCCCTAAACACCTTCTGCTTAGTTTTTTTCACCTTTTTGTTCACAGTTTCCACAAACTGGAAAATGACTGAATAATTTGACTAAATGTGTTTTCTGAAGCAACTCAGTATATAAATAGTAAATACCCGTGCAAAAATTAGATCTAATTTATGCAAGCAATAATCATAGTTTTAAATTTGTTCATTACATTTACAGATTTTGTATTATAGAGAAGAAATTATATAATTATTGTTAGCTCTTTAGCTTACTGCTACATATATTTTACTTTATTAAATGAAAGGCTAGACATTGATCCGTTTATATACTGAGAATGTGTGTGTGTGACTCAAGCATGGCATACATTTATTTAACTCATCGTCGGGTTTTACATAGACTAGTTGATACACTTTCTTTGTAAAAAATAACTGATATTGACACTTACAGAATTGTTTTTCTATATTTCACAAATATCTGGTTGTCTGTAAAAAAAAAAAAAAAAAAAGCTTCATTTGATTTAAATTCTTCTCTCATGGTTCGTACAAAATGCATGAATTTTGCTATTGTGTTTTCATGATTTGGAAAGTGCTTGATTTTTTGCTGGTAAAGTGCTTGAAACACTTGAAATTTAAACTTGCTCATCTCTATTTTTTACATTTAAGACAGTTAAGAACACCAATCCAGCTTTTTCAGTTTTGTGGTTGTGGTTGGTTTCAAGTAGCTGCAGATTCTCAATATTGACCGATACCACTGTTCAGACTGAAAATGGCTTTTTATTACTCTAAACTTGAGCCATAGTTTCAGAAAATGGGCCACGTAATGCTAAGCAACTGTAATTTACAAACCACTATACTATGTGAATTAAGATAATAATATGAGGACTTATGTGTCAACATTAGCCAGCAAATAGCCATAGAACTGAACTTTGATGCAGCAAACAATGTCATGGCCAGTATCCAATCCCAGGTATCATTACAAGTGATCAGAGTATCTACTCCAACCCCATGATTTTTCAGTATTAATGCAGATATGTAAATACCAATGCGAATTTACATGTTCAAATGGTAAGGCATTATATTATACTCTTAGGGAGGGATTTTTTCATTGCTTTGTGTCCAAGTCACTTAAGCAGCACTATTGTAGGCTGAACTACCTGTTTCTACTGATCCGTTTGAACCTTTTCTACATGTCTTGATCTGCAAGGTTGGGCTGGTATCGAGTATTAGTATTGGTATTGGAAAAAATCCCTTAAAGCAGTGTTTCCCAACATTTTTTGAGTCATGACACACTTTAGTGCTTAGAATTTTTTCTTTGCCCACCACCTTTTAAAATATGGCCAAATCAAGCTATTTCGAAGCACAACTTGATTTAATTTGTAAAACTTAATGTCTTATCTTGGAATATTCCATTCAATGTAATTAATCTTTATGTGTCAGAACCTTGATTGGAAAGCTGCACAGAGCATCTTTAAATTATTCTGTAAATGTGTAATTGGCTTGCTTTCATTTTTGCCAAATGGTAAATCCATTCATTAAATCTATCCAAGCATATTTCTTAAACTAAATGTTGAAAATGTTGTCCAAGGCACACCTGGCAGTATCTCAAGACACACTAGTGTTCCCCGGCACAATGATTGAAAAACACTGCCTGAAAGTAGTTGGTATGGGTTTGATACCAACAATTGCAGTATTGACCTGTCACTAATTGTTACATCTCTTGTTAAAAGCTATTTACAATGGATGTAATTGTAAACACTACATCCTTGTAAATAGAGTTGATAATTATTACAACCCTTGTGAATGCGTTTCTATACAACACTGAGATTATGGCTGTGGATGTGTTTGTTCAAATTTTCAAAAGGCAAAAGAGAAAAATTTGATTACTTTGTTAATATTAGAAACTACAGTTAAAATCTGAAAAGAAAGTTTGTTGCAGGACTGAACGCTTAAATATAATGTAAGACTAAAATAAAATGGTTTGTTATGGCTGAGTTGAGTGATGAGTTTCTGGAAAAAAATTGAGATTCAGAATGCTTAAATTTCATCTTCAAAAGCACGAACAAATCTTTTGCAATAAAAGTATTGAATATAAATGGACAGTGAAGGTAATCTCTGATCTGACCTAAGTCTTGTAAAGGCTGTTTGGGAGTTAAAATTTGCAGGCAGCAGGAATGTGTTAGGAGTCAGCAGCGAGAATTCCTCAGTAGTGCATTACTAGGTCACAGCAGCAGCAGCAGCCTCTCTCTCTCTTTATCTCTCTCTCTCTTTTCTCTGTGTTCATTTGATGTACGTCTTCATCATCTTGCCTCATTCCGAATGCACATCGCTCTCCTGGTGTTCCCCTCGTACGTTTGATCTTCTCTGACTCTTTGAAAGTCTCGCAGACGTCCCGGGAGCATAGGGTGTCTGGGCTTTAAGTCAAATCAGAGTGATATCTCTATACAGGCCTGTGTCTTCTGCAGAGCATCGCTCACACTCCGTTTATAGAGCAGACTGATGAAGCTTAGTTGACATCATAATACATCTTTATGCATCTTCTGCAAGTTGGACCAAGGCCAAAGATTTACCGCAGTCATTTTTACAAGGTTCTTTAAAGTGTAATTTAGTTGCACAATTAAACTTTTATTTTAAGCTAACATACAACACAGGTCATAACACACTATAACAATGTCACAATAAAAATGTTAGCATAACGAATATTGTTTGAAGCGATTATTCACGTTTACTGAGATGATGACCAAACAAAAGTCAAATTTAACATATTGCGTCTCTTCAATTAATGGAGTTAATGTGACAAAACGTCTACATAAAAAGTACTTTACATTTAGATTTTTTTTTGTTTTGCAGTATATTGCAATAAATTATGTGGTATTGTTTCTAAATTGTGACTTTAATAATGATTGAACTAAAAAAAAACTTGTTTAGATGATGATGCTCCACTGTAAGAGGCAATTGCGATTGGCAATTCTTTTTGTTGTTGTTGTTCTTACAGTTATATTGTGGTCTGAATATTCACAATTGTTTAATAACCTAAAAATCTTAGTCCTTTAGACGTGAGCATAGGAAAATAAATAAAATAAAGAATTTGTTTTGCACCCGCGATATATGAAATATTTAGATGAGCACTTGTTACACCTCTTATGTTTTGCTTCATGGCTTACCACATCTGCCTCATTGCTGCAATAAGCTGAGTAGCATATAAATGGGCGTTGGTTTTACCTTGGATGCACTCTCTCTTTCATCTGAAAGTGAGAGATTGGGGCAGGCACAACCACGTCGATGCTGCATATTAAAAGAAGCCTCAAAATTTATTTTGATGCAGTATTTGTTATAATTTTCACTGGTAATTGCAGAGAAAATACAGAAAAATGTTGACGCTGGTTTATGACAACAATTTGACTGATCAAATTGACAAAAACAGTATTGATTTTCCTCTTACGTTTTGAAGGACAGTGGCTACCTATTCATTGTTTTTTATCGTAAAGTTCAGATTTTTTTGCTGATATTGCGTCGCATTTGATAAAATTTACAAAAATATGAATACACTCCTGCAGTGTTATACTAACGCAACAATTAGGCGGATCTAAATGGACACTAATTTTATGGATGTCATATGAAGTGACAATGAATACCCAGTCCATATTTACAGTATAGTGCTGTGTTTTAGTAGATTTTTTAGTTGATTAATCAGTCGATATTTTCTTAGTCGGCCAACATTTTTATTAGTCAACCAGTTATTCTTTAAGGATTTATATTGAGCAGTATCAAAAAGTAGTAAGCTGATAATTTGGGATTGAATCGTTGGTCTGATCTTCCTTTTTGAGATAAACACACCATTTCCTAATACATTTCTATATAAATTGTTGTTTTTGCATGAGCTCCATGACATTTTTAGTCTTTTTGAGCATAGTTTTGGATAGATAAATGATCTAAAAGACTAAAAGAACCGCTTAGCCTCACCCCCTTTTAAGTTGATTTATCTGTCAATATGACTTGTTTTTACTCGACCAGGAATTACATTGGTTGACTTTTATTAGTGGTTGCTGATATTTAGTCGCATTTGATTAAACTTACAAAAATCCAGACACACTCACGCAGTGTTAATCTAACGTGTGGTGTGGATGTGTGTTGTCTGGTGTCACTACTTCTTCGCTGGCAAACATATTGGCAATGTTCACAGGGAGCTCCATTATGCTTGGCTGTTATACACATGCTTCGCTGTGGCATCGAAGGTGTCAGCTCTCCGCGTCACCCGCTGCCACCCTCGTGCGTGCCAGCTCCTGAGTGCCAGACGCAGAGAAAGAGGGGGAGAGGCGGGTGACGTGCAAAAGAGATGGAATGAGAAGAAAAGTTTAAGGTGTGAAAATGTGGTGAGAGCAGAAGAGGAAAGCGGCTGTGAATGATTGGAAAATGAAGCTCGCAGGCTGTGTACTCGGGCAGAATGATTTGGAAAAGTTGGATACGCGCAGCAACAGTTATACAGAACAATTGTGACTGGTCAAATTCTGATCCTGTTTTTATAATTGTAATTGTTAACTAGACTATACAGATGCACACAATACATCCTGAATACATTTTTAACAAAAACAGCCACATCATAGAATTGCAGCATCTAAAAAGTATTTTCTATGTTTCATCAAAAGTGCACTTCTTTGTTATATAATCTAAATAAAAGCTTCACTCACCATTTTTCAACAAGTAATTTGTTAGAAATGTTTTACGAATTATTGTTTGTGTAGCTGGGAGTTATTTTTAAACGTCCAAAAGCAGTAACACTTGGTACGGCTTAACTTTACTCTTTAAGAAAGTGATCGAATCTTCAAAATTAGCAGTTTTTTCGGTTATGGTAAACAGGTCACATTTTGACAACCAAATCTTTTTAGCCTTTGCAAATTTTCTATTGAAATTGTGATTTTAATTTTGTTGATAAGGCTTACTTATTTTAAAGTATGATTCAGAGTGCATGTCATTTGAGAATTTAAAGAAATAAGAACGACCAAACTAATACTGTACAACATACTAGAAGACATTTTTGTGACGACTTCAAGAATTGCAGCCATTCAAATTTAGTTTACACTTTGTTTTATACTGCTTTCTTATCAGTACAATTTGGGTATGTGAGGCAAAGCCTTTTTAACTTTACACCTATCTTGAGAAGTGAAAATCTGCCATTTCCAGCTGTTCTTTGGTCAGCGTGGGGTCGCGGGGGTCACGTGTGTAAGATGAAAGCGCCGGCTGCGGTGGGTTACTTCCACAGAGCGACAGAGAGGTCAGGAAGTGGCCCCCAACACAAACACCAGACTCATTGTTCAAGTTCAAGGTAACGCTGAATGGGGTTTTCATTCAGTGAGCTGCCAACCCCATCCTCCTGAGAAGTTTCTGTTTTTAAAAAAGCTTCTAATTAGATCAAAAACACAGCGCCTTCGGGAAAGTCTCAAGTCTGTGTCAGGCTGTTATAATTGTAAACTAATTATGCCAGATTTATTTATTTAATTAGGCAATCTGGTGTTGATTAGATCAGAAAAGCGGATTGTTTCCTTCAGATTTAAAATATCCGAATATGACACAAGTATGTTCAGGTGTGCCCTCTCAGACGGTGAACAAGGTCAAAGCCAGTGGGTCATATGTCAGGCCAGCAGTGCCCCTCCCTCACTGTTGTGTCTGCTCATTCGTCAGCTCCTCATTAACTCCTCATGGGGGATTTCCTGTTCGCCTCCTCGGCTTCCCCCGTTTAAAACTCAGATGCTTTTGAGCCCTCTTTACACTGTATGAATATTTAAAGCATGTACATTTAAACTATGCAAATGTCCCACCCTGACGCGCTCGCTTACTGATTTCAAAGTGACTATGAGGGAAGCGTTGCTAACCCCAACTACGTTTTGAACCTGCAGGGAAAGCTTATAACTGATGACTTTGTGCTCTCGCGAGTACAGTACAGCACACACATATATAAGAGCATGCAGCCCCATAATTCAGCGTCCGATCTCAGTGCCTTTAACAGAAAGTCAATAACGATACAGGAATGATTAATCAGTCCTTCCACCAGCACCTTCCACTCTCTGGTTCAGCCCGGCTCACCCTCTCTCAGCTTAGTATTGATCTGAATGCATTTGCTTCCCATTTATCCTCCCCCTCGTCCTCCCCCACCCTGTACTCTCTGCCACGGCATCGAGCGGTCACAAAGAAGCTTTTACACTGGAGTGTCTCCCATGCACCAATAATACGCACAAATACACTACATGCAAACAGCAAAGGAATCGCAACTCGGGCCCGGATTGGTCCCGCGCCTAAATGCAATGCACGCTGGGATTTGTCTAGATTATGCAAAAGTGCAAATGAGTGTAGACCCTTTCACAGTGCAGGTGCACGTGTGGGATTGTGTCTGTATGTTGTACACTTGGGCCTAAACACGAGGCAGCTTGCTTAAAGCTTTACTGACAGCTTATTGAAGCCCCCTCCAACATTTGAGTTGGTGGCACACAGGTTGCCATGACACCAGACTGTTTTGTCTGCCCTTTGACCTCTTTAAGGGATGCTGTGGTCAATCAGGCATTACATGTGAGGGGCAAATAGAGGGAGAGAAGAGGGGTGCATTTCCTCAGTAAAAATGGGGTCCACTAGGTTGTTCTATACATCCGTTTTGTACAGCCCAGAAGGTGGGGAGCCTTTTCGAGCCCAGTGCTGAAACAAAGACACATGTGCGCGTATAGACATGGCAGTTCTGCAGGCTAAATGAACTAGGTTGGAGCTCCCAGGGGTGGAGAGTTATTATGCTCATTGTGCAGTCGGCCAGCTAAAGCTGTTTGGCTGCTTCTTTTGAAGTTATATTTATCAAACCAGAGCAGGAGGCTTAGCACTCCGCTGGTGCATCGCTCCGTCCACACTGCAGAGACCCTGGGCGCCGCTGCATTCATGCTTCACATATCAATAATTAAATATGTTTATCCACACAAACCAAATCTGGGGAAAAAAAAGAAACTTGATTTTATTTTTCAAGGTGTCCTTTTGCCTTGGAGCAGTGGTGTGTTACTACTGTTTTATCACACTGTCATTGGCGTAATTATTCCCAGTGAACAACACACACATTCGGCTTGCTGCCTGTGAATTTGGATCATTTTAAAAAATACTCAAACATTTATTAATGACAGCACTCAGGAGACAAAAGCAAAGCATTAAACGTTGAGTGTGGCTTTTTAAAAGAGGCTAATTATAATGTCATTTTCTCTGGAGTGAACAATGTTGTGCTCCATTAGTCACACTCTTACTATTTCAAAATTACATGTTGTATGTGATTGTTTAATTGCATCGTTTAGACTGTAGCTGTGATTCAGCTCATATATTGTGCTTATAAATACTTTGACTGTAAATATCATTCACCTCTGCATGCTCAGTGATTGCTCTGAGTGACGTGTGGATGCATCGTTCTCCAGCCTATGATCGTCAGTAATGGTTCAGGGACTTGTTCAGTGCCACTTTAGCTGTGTCTGTGGTTGAACCTATGACCTGGTGGTTAAACAGGCTCTCTATTCACAAGGCTCTGTGTGTGTGTTCCAGCGCCTCGTCTTCCTGTGACGGAACAACTGGGACCTGCTCGCACTGAAACCACCTTAAGGTAATGGCATTATTGTAATTGTTCAAACTAATACACATTTGTTTATCACAATAGTTTTGACAATGAAATGAAATGGCCTCACACAAATCTACATGCAGCTTGTATATAGCGTTTACATTGTTATAGTTTTTGTCTTGGATTTAAACAGAAGCAGCATATAATACATAGAGGCAAAGAAATTCCCCAGACCACAACTTACATTAATGCAATGATTCAAACTTTTTTTTTGTCCTTTACCCCCTTGTTGAGTGACATCGCTTCTTTTGTATCAAAGATTTGTTTATCTCCAAATATTTCTGTTTTACCTTCTTGTAATTGTGTGTGTGTTTTTTAGGCAAAATTGTTAATGACTAGATGTTTTGCAAAGAACAATGAATTTAAGACTATTCAATGCTGCCAATATATAAAATCTGAAATGTTATTTTGATCACTACTTGGTTTCACTTTATTTGGACGCATTCACTTCAAGGTTTCAAGATTTCTTTTATCATATGTCTCCTTATAGAGAAAGTCTAATTGGAGCAAGGAGCACTGCGCAGAGAGCCAATGTTGTTAATTTATTTGATAGACCAAGGCATGAATGAGCTTGAATTTGTTTTTTTTAACATAAATGAACTTCTTCCCGACTGACTGAGCTCATACTGAGAGTTAAGCAAATGAGTGGGGTCTTGCATTTCTATTAATTGTTAAAACTGAAAAAATGAGTCTATATAGACTACTGTAGCTTCTTAACACAATATCTCATCCAGTAGTGAGTTCAGAAAAAGCTATGTATTTCTTACATTTTGTGCCCTTGATGTTTAAAACATGGTCTAAACGAAGTGGAAGAATATACGAGAATTGAAGCACTGTCAAAACCTTGGCATGCAAAATAATTACCAAATCTGCATATTGACTGTGAAATTCATGGACACTTGTTGCGCAGATGTTTTCTCAAAAAATCAGTCTGGAAAACTGCAAGCTTATTATTTGACCTTTTAACCCCACCCAAATCTTGTTTCTATGGCTTTTTCTGGCAATCTTTGGAGCCAATCAGTCTCATTCTCTCCACCACTTCCAACTTCCAACCACTGGCGTTCCCGCTGCAGGTAGCTCCATCCTATCGAGCGTTTGATTGGAAAGTTTAGAAGGGAGTGGACCACCAAAGGCCAGACACACACCAGCACCAGCGCAGATTGACAGCCGTGCCATGGCAACAGTTTGGCGAGTTTCCAGGCTGTTTGAGTTGCCAGGCAGAAATGTTCCCATGGCAACATTCATTTTGCCATCGTCGGTATAGGCAGCCGGCGTCAACCAAAGCAGATTAGTGGAGGATAGAGACATGAGCTCTCACCTGCTTGGAAAAAAAAAAACACAGACATGCGCAGTTCGCTGTTACTACCGTCTTACTGTACTCGTAGTAATGTAAGCCACACCAACATAGCACGTGGTTCATTCACAATTTGGCCATGCGTAGTAGTAGTAGTTGTAGTAGTGTGCATAGTAACAAGGAAGAGAAAGATATTTATATATTTTTTATACTTTGCCCTCATGTAGGCACCCATAATGATTGCCTTAATGCCCAATTTCTGCATATTCAAGCCAATTAGAAAAATGTTATCTTCAACTTTTTTGTGAATGGATTATTTGAGCTAGTGTTTTAGTATAGTACACTTCAGGACAAATTCTGAAGGGTGAGTGAAAGAGAGAACAAGTGAAGGTTAGCTGACATTGGCACAACTGACTGCAATTGTGCATGATCAGACTTTTAAGTTATTGCAAATAGTGGCTAAAACTCATAGAATTAGGTTGTTTTTTCTGTTCTCTCTTTTTTGGACGAAGAGACACGTAAGGCCAGGAGAACGGAGCAGACTAGAGTAGTTCACATAAGGGATTAGGGAGAGCAGAGAAGGACGGAGCAGACATCGAGGAAGAAAATTTACCTGGCAACATTTCCCAGTTACACCAGCCTATCTGTGGCTAGGGCAATGGTTTCTGATTGGCCAAAGTGTTTTAGACGGTGGTTTCCGAGTGTGTTTCCAGCTCATTGATAGGCGCGTAGATCCAGTCAGAAGTTCAACCAGAGGTCTGTGGAAAGAGTAGGTGGAGTTGAGCATCTTTACTCCAAGTTTCTCCATTGTAGTGCGTCTTTGTTGGGAGAAGAATTCCTTATATCCCACATACTAAGCGCGTATTGTTGCTGCAAATGCTGGACTCCCACATACAGCTTTCTTTTGACACAAACCTTAACCCCTGTTGTAACCATATAAAGGCTATTTTGTCCTATGAATGGCACTTCTTAATAACTCTAACATAAAATCAGCTGTTTGCTACTACGTCTGTGCTATTATTAGTAATATAACTGGAATAATGACTCAATGTCAATTTTGTAAAACGCCATTTTCAGTGGAAAAACAAGGCAGCATAATTTTTCATGTAGCTTTGTTTAAAAACACTTGTCGATGCAGATAAATCACAGTACTGTGCAGAATTCAATACTGCTTTAGTTTACTTTAGGACAGTGCAATAAATCAAATTTCTAAATATAAAGTTTCAGTCAGTGATACATGTCTCCAAAAACAGGATTTCAGACTTTGAAGGAAACAATATGACAATTTTATGTGTTAAACGGTAATGATGATTTACGGTTTAAAAAAAATCATTTTTAAGTTGTTTTTTTGTTTGTTTTTCTCAATGCTACCTGCCATCTTAATCGATAGTATATTGTTTCATATTTTTTTCTTCTTTCATTTACACATTTTGATATACACAAGATGTATGTAAAGAGTGACTTAAAAGTCATTTTGCTTGAATTTTCTTAATTTTTAATAGTAGAAGTGAAAATGAATCTCTCACCTTGACCATGTTCTTTCAGCTTCACTGCTGCAGAGTCTGGCGACATTGGCAGTGCAAGAATTGGAAATAGCTGCATAGAGTAGCAGTTTGCAGAGTGTCCAGTAAGGGGCGATAATTCCAAAGACATTGAAGGAAATCCTATGAATGAACGTGGAGCTCCTGTAGTGTCCTCAACGCAGCAGAGGCTTTGAATATGTTTAATTTTGGCTCATTTTGAGTGGGTCACAGTTGGATGACTTTTCCATCTTATATGAGTCTTCATTCATGCATTTTGAAACACTTGCAGAGTCATGAAATTGGAAATTTCATATTTAAAACTGCACTATTTAATATTTCTTGTGGGGTTTGCCATTTGCTTGTCTTAACAGAAGGATTACACGTTGTTACATGGTAGCATAAACTATTTTATTATTTTTAATTATACATACAGTATAGCCTGCTACTCAAACACATTTGTAAAAACATGCATATTCACATTTAGCCTTGGTGCCTCTTCACACATTTGTCCTCTACCTTAACTTGATGGCGTCATCTACTTGTCTGATGTGTTTAAAGCCATGCAACGGAACATAAGTGGGAAAGCGAGAGTATCTATAATTCCATTTTTATTGTCATAGTATCTTCTTCAAGTTGCCTCACTACATCTACTTTACAACAGAAAGAAATGTGATTGGAAAATCTATTTTTGCTAAGTGTTTCATATTCAGAAAAGACGAAAGAAGATTCACAGATCAGTGGTCTCGTTTACTCAAAATGACAAAGTGCTGAGGAGGATCTTGTCTGGGGCGCATCTCGACCGTCTGTGCTCTGCAGTGTGAGGTAGTTGGTTGTATGGTTTCGCATAATAAACAGCACGGAGATAACTGTACAACCTTCTAGCTTTCCCTGCGGAGTCACTCGTCACCACATGTGAAGTACCCCCAGCAGAGAGGTAAGTACTCCATTGGTCCGTCACAGGGACTCCTAAGGCTTAATGACAGGGCTTGTCCTTCAGTACTCAGTCTTCTTTTAACCTGCCAAGCTCTTCCCCAGGTGAGGGGTTCTCCTTCAGGAATGTTTGAAACTTCTCTGGAGGTGGAATGTTCAGTAACTGGCAAGTGTAACTGAGTATATGCACTTGTTCTTAAACTGACAATTGTAGGTGACAAGTACTACTCACTGGTGGCTTTTGTCTCACCCATTAACCTGGTTATTTCTCACACTAGACACATGGTCTGTCATCTGGATCTATTACAGGAGCCTCATCCATAACCTCAGCCTTGTAAAATGATCTCTTCTCTGTGACATAGTGGTAATATACCGCACAGTCATGAGCACGGCATTGTTTAACTTATAGATGTCTCCTGTTACATTTTACACACTGTATTGCATTGTGGCCTGTGCAACCTCACTGTGTGTTCAGCCCTAACGGCTGTGTTTTCTTTGGCTGCATCATGCACATGTGTGACAACACTGTCCATTTCCATGTTTTATTGTCCCACAGACACTGGTACTCCCTGCGTTTGTCAGTTTGGTGGCAGGGACAGCAGCCATCTGCAGTGCGTTACGCCGCCTCTCCTCCTTAGAGCGAGAGAGAGAGGAGGGGGGCATGGGCATATTTTGTATTTGTGCTGATTCAGCATTGTCACTTGTGACGTTCTATATCATAGTTGGCCCAAGTCATTCTCCAGAACATACAACTGACAGAATAAAGGAGCAGTCAAAACGAGTTGACATTGTGGCGCACAACTGTAAAGACAGTTTATGGCAACTTTAGCTGGTTTATTTGTATGTTCATTTAGGTACATTTTTATCACGCCAAATTCTGTACAGTCTGCATGAGCCATTGAAATCAAAACACAAACCACATTCAAATAATCATACGTAGAATGAATTATGGCGTTTTCAGATTTTTTTTATGTTCAAAAGAGTCAAAGCAATAAACTATTGATTAAAAGTATAGAACTTGCAAAAGAGAGATGTGGGCACAGATGAGCTCCTTATCCTGAGACTCAGGGCAGACACAGCCCAGACTGATGATGTCATGGCTGTGGTTCACTCCCAGTGCTTTGTCTCTCTCAGTGGCTCAGTGGCACTGCGGAGAGCGCCGCAGGCTCTCTCTCTCACACACACACACACACACACCTGTCTGAGACACACACTTTCCTGTCACAAAAACTGACTTTTCCACTATACCGTCCAAAATTAGTTTACTAGGAATAAAATATGTACATTACTCTGAACCATGATGGGGAACAGGTGTAACTCCAAATTGTAGTCATCATATAGATTATGTTGTTTATACGAAATAAGATGACTGTAGAAAGGCTGCAGCAACACACAGTGAAGTGTGAAGACAGGCAGCGTGAACATGTGTTTTATGCAAACGCTAAACTAAGACTGGGTATTCTTTTTATATTTTTTGGAATCAGTTCTCAAACGATATCTGGTTTCCTGTATCTTGCACTTGAGCAGTTTTTTTTCTATTTCAGAGTAAGCGAATATCTTGAATGGCAAAACAGGTTAAAAATATGAGTTTTAACGTAAACTGTACTTTAAAGTTTAATTTGTGCTGAGCAGTCTTTTAACTTGGCATAGTCCTCTCTAAGGCCCCATCAAACACCAAGGTAGTTCTGAAAAAGAAAATTATTTTTAGGCCCGGTATCAATAGTGCATTAAACGTACTTTTCAAAAAAATAAATACATTTAAGCTGAATCCACTTGCTGCTGTGGCTCTGAAGCTTACATTATGAATTAATGTTTATATTGTAACAATAGTGCAACAAGTACGCACATGTAAGCATTAACATTTGAAAAAAAAATTTAAACTCTGGACACCCTTTTTTTCATTTCATGGGCGATGTACAGAGGTGCTATTGAAGCTTGAGAGCTGTGATAAGTACCTATTCATCATCATTGGCTGCATATATGTGACACTTAGCTCATATCGTGTGTTGTACACGATGGACCAAACACTTTAGGGTCATTAATGATATTTACGCACCAAGTGTAATGTTTATGCTTTATATTGAGGACAGACAACCGATCAGTTGGCCCAAATTAGATTACTTTTTGAAGTGAATTTCCCTCGGGGTCTTGTGATTCTGTTATCTAACAGTTGCCTCACAGAGCTGCAGATATTAAAGTCAAAATCACAGAGCCCTTAGACATCAAACCTGCTGAGCAAACCATTATTAATGTGGAAATTTGGATCTGATAGAAACATCCAAACATAACTTAATATGTAAAAGAGGCACACTCTTTCTCCTTGTTGTATTATAGCCAACACAGTGTTGTCATGCTCTATTTCAATTATTACTTTTTTATTACATTTTGATGACTTTTAGTGAAATTTATAGACACTATAAGTTCTCTAATCAATTTGACATTGTTGTGATTGCAGTGTACACACATAAGCCAGCAGTAATGTCTGTCAGGTTCACGACACTCCCGGGCTTCATATTTTCTTTCCATTCTCATCCTATTAGAGATTCTGACCCTCCCCCTGCATCCCCACTTTCTCCCCTCCTCCCCTCCCCCTCTGTCTTGCACATGCACGCTCACACACGCGCACGCTCACGGACACACAAACTCTGAGCTCATACACGTGCATGCACCCGCTGCACTCTGCTTCCTATTTCTCACACGTTCACACACACAGTGACTGGTGTGCGGACGGGTATAGGCTGGGTTAGTGGGCTAGCAGAGACGCGAGCCTAGAAAAAACAAAAAGAGAGAGTGGAGTGTGAACGAGGGAGAGGGATGTATTCAGACGGATGCAGAGACAGATCAGAGGCTGGTGTTGTGTAAGCATGTTTTAATACGCAAGCTTTTGATTCATTTGTGTTTCTCACTCCAGAGATGCAAGAAGGAGAGGAGGCTGCGTGGAGGCTGCTTGCTGTTAGTCAGGTAAGAGTGGAGTAATACAATCAATACTATTGTCTGTAACCTACCTGCCGCTGGGCTCTCTGTCTGGCCCCATCAGAGACGCACAGATGCTGAGAGATGAGCTGCACAACTGCACTCCCACTGAATGAGAAGAACAGAAGAAGAAGGCGCTTACTACACGGTGAATATCTTTTCATATTTTCACTATATGCAGTTATGTCGATGAACAGCATCACAATACAAAATGGTTACTAGTTTTTGAGGCGTTTATATTGACACACAACTTTATCATTTTGGCTCTCTCACTTTAGTGTGCTCACAGTTACAGTTTTTGATTTTATCTTTGTCAAAATGAAAGTGATATTTCCGTTGCATGTCGCATCAAAAGTTGGTTACTGTTTATGTAAATGTTTTTTTTTTGTCAGTTTTTTTACTTAAAAGTGTCTAAATTAACCTGTTACCCCTGCAATTAATATCATGACATTAGCTTAATATGTCAGATGATTTTGCACACAGTTATCTAAAGTTGTGTTTTGCCTATACATCTGTGAATTATGTCAGCTCTGATGTAGATAATGCATAATTAAATTTCAGTTGTTAGCATGAACTTGTGTTATACCTCGTCTGTCACATGTAGTGGGTGTCTGGGTAGGCCCGCACATGATGAAGCTAACATGGACTTCACACATCTGCAGACAGAGAGCTGCACAGTGTGATGCAGGTACTTGGCGCCTCTATGTTTAACACTGTTTAGGTGTTGGCTGTGTGTTAAAAACTCATCCGAAATACGCACATGAAATTCACTCAGTACATAAAACAATACGCCGTTTTTCTTAAGCATTTATCTCATATCGTTTGTATTTATTTTGTCAGTTGAGTTCTTTTTGTCAAAATGTTTATGGTGAGTAAAGAATAATGTATTCATTTTCAAACAATCAATGTCCTCATTGACCTGTAATGCGTCTTGTGTGAGTAAAATGTTCCATATAAAGTATCATTATAGATTTCTAAATTAATTATTTTGTTTATCAAGTCTTATTTTTATGAATATAGTGTAATCTGCTGAATTCTTCTTCTATTAAGCCTGTTTTACGTCATGTACATAAAATGTTTTATTTTTATTAATATGAACTATAGAATATAAATATATACGCATAAAGTGTAGAATAGATATTGTCGCATTGTTGAACTTTTTTTAATAATCAACTTTTTTTTCATTTAAAACTTCCTCAGAGATTCAAAAACATATAAGTAAAGCAATAAAAATCTACATCCGCATAGAGGGCGGCTGGGCACTGCAGAGTGCAGAATCCAAAATGTCAAATGAGGTTATGTCTAGCTCAGGCTGGCAGCCATCTGGCTCCTCATAGTTAGATTTAGTTATGTTTTTATTTATAATATAAGTTAATATTTTATTTCTCAGTATGCCCCTCTGTCCCTGAGACCCTTAACCTGTGAGGTCAAAGCAGGTCACAGGTGAGGTCCTCGGGAACAGGGCTGCATTCAGTTTCAACGCCGTAAACAAAAAAACAAATTTGACTGTTTGCTGTTTCTATGCATACAAGCAAAATAAGTATTACAGCCCGAATGTTTCTGCAGCACAGACTCTCAGGGGGCTAACCCTTATTGGCTGGCTTTGTGTTTAACCCTTCATGGGTCAGAAGGAAGACAGCCAAGGGTTGTGACCCCGACATACACTTCGCCTTCAGAAACAAGTTGGACCAGTAGATACAAAATGTAATTTTCTTTTGCCTGTTAATAAAATTGTTCATATAAGTTGGGTTTGTGAATATTATTGTTGTGAGTTTAAATGTGTTTGCTAGTTTAATCTTAAAATGTAAATGTTTAATTGTAAGCATCCCATAAACATATTTTTGCAAACATTTCTAACGTTGCGTCTTAAAATGTAGTGGTGAATGAACAAAACCTAAAATGCTTGAGGAGCTCTTATCAAAGTGCCCTTGTTGCCACAAACATGGCGTCCACACCAACCTGCACATGCACAATTAAACATGCACACATTTGGGATTTTCCACGTCTGACTAGTGATCTGACTTTGTCAGTCCTGGAGCAGACTCTGGCCTAATATTGATTGGCTTGTCTGTGAGGAGACAGATGAATGCATTAGTACCCAGCTCACCCTGCCACTGGAAATATATTAAGTTCATGTATTAGGCACCCTGTCTGGTTGCCATGGTGATGCACCGGGAGTGAGGGACCAGAGCCGAGTGACTGGGGCTGAGGAGGAGTGGGGGATACAGGATGTGATGAGGCAGTCGACTTGATTTGTAGTCTCTCTCCTCTTCCCCGACGCCTGCCTCCGTCTGTCACTTGTGTCCCCTCACCACACTGTGCACTCTCATCTTCTTTGTTTCATTCATAACTACTCATACTTACTCCACAGGCTGCTCCTGCTCTCTGCTCCTGGGCTCCACACCCCTTTTTCCCCTTTTATGCAAGTTTGTGTCTTATATACCACTATCATTGCTGTACATTCACCAGTCTTTAACTCCCTGTTCATGAGCCCCTCTCCCCTGCGCCGCCTCCCTCCTTGGCTCGCTCCATCTCTGTGCTCTGCAGTAAAAGTGGTGCAATGAGGCAGCAGGAAATGGGGACTAAAGACAATAGAACCATGGGAAGTATATACAAGAAAGGACAGACTTTTGCTTTGAACTTCAGAAAATTCCAGATGATCAATCCCTATGTCTTTACCATGTATGGCATCAACTTAAATGTTCGATTCAAACATAAATCTTGTCACAATTAACCATGCAACAGATTCAAATATAAACAAAGATAAAAATGCGTTTGTCTGTTTTAGGGTCGATGGTGTGCATTCACTTGCTGTTCGGCTACACTCTAGGCTGTTTTCAATGCTTCGTTCAGGTTCAAGACAGCTTGGACCTCTGCTGGGGCTATGTCCTTCTGGAGCATGAAGTCAGAAATGTTGATGCCTGCTTTAAGAGACTGGACTCCATTTTCAACAACAACAGTCGAGTGCTGGAGTCAGCCAGAGTCGGTAGGAACCAGTTTTATAGCAAATTAGACCCAAGAGCGTGATCATGGAACAGGTGTGCCAGTGTCTATGAGTTGAATAATGTTATCAAATGAACATGCATTACCTTTGGACCAACAAATCCCAAAACAAGAGCTTTTTTTTTCTTCATTTCGACTAATGAGTTGTCTGTGTTGGCCTTACTACCCACATGCCTGTTGCCAGTTTAGCATGCCATAGTTAAATGTCTCAGTGGTAGTGTAACTTCTATAACTTTGGACACTTAAGCTAATGTTTCTCTTTTTTTATATAGCGTTATATCTTTTTTGCCACAAAAATCTTTATTAAATATAGTCCAATCTCTTTTATAATACATCTAAACTGTCAAAAATATCTGATGTTAGAAAGGTCCAGATCCTGTATTTCTCATGAATTAACAAGATTAATGGAAAGCTGTGGATGAGATATATTTCAAATCTTAATTTGTTGTCTGTTCTTCTCTATAGGAGCGGGCTATGATGTGCAGCTGAACGACATAATGGATGCAGAGATCCAGCCGATACTTCAAGATTTCTATCAGACACCTAATTACGGTAAACATCTGCTCTTACAAAACACATTGCGGCGTCAACAAACCTTTACAGTTTCACAAATGTTCAGTAAAGTCTCAGATGAGGCTGCGTTAGGGGCTGAAGAGTTGAAAATGATGCCCTTAAGCACATAATTCAGCCTGATATGTTGCCTGCATCCTCCCACTGCTCCTTTCCATCCCTCAGACTACGTGTACGAGCAGAGGTTGCAGACAGCGTCAGACAATTTTGTTGCAGCAGCTTCACAACTGCCTAGAGGTGAGACATGGCTCTTTCGCCTTCATCTTTTCATCTGTAGGACAGCCTATATAAGGTCATTATAGCTTCTCAGATCTCTCTTAGTGCTTTGTAAGAAGCTGGTTATGATATACAGTAATATCATCTACAATGACCTGGTGTAGAGAAAAGTGAAAGTATGCTGAACTTGCATTTAACACTTGATCAGCCTACAAGATTATTCATTTCTTTGTTTCTTTCCACAGTGTCTGGATGCCACCCTCCTTGTGGTAAGTGAGGTTATTTTTTGCAATCTAGGGTTAAATAAGGCTATATGTATGTGGTGGAGGCCTGAAATGCTTCATGATATGGCAATGCATTTAAAAAGCTTGCATTTATTCATCATTTACATGTTATTTTATTGGTCAGATTTTCATCTTTTACTGTGAGACTCCACAGATGTGGCCACTGCTTGTTTCCATGGCAGTAGGTATCTTAACCTCCACCAAAAATGCTTTTTAGAAAGCAAATATCAAATACAAATCAATAACATAATTTATGATAAGTTTAAGATTAACTATTCCTTTTCTAATATATTACCCTATTAATATTCATTTGACACAAGTACATTATAACAGAATAAAGTGTTAAATGTGAGTGAGTTTGGTCCTAGTTGGAAGCTGTGAACCAGCAGAGCAAACTTTAATTCTTAGAATGTACATAATAATCTCTCTTCTTTATTTGCAGTACATTTGGACAATCGTATTTTCAATTTCTTAAAATTCAGTTCCCTATAAGTAGACCTTACAGCACCTGTTGGGGAGTGGTCCTGCTCTGTAGTTGTTTGTAAATATCAGTGAAACAAATGTAGTTAATTGTTTTTTTTTAATATAATGACTATTTAGGAAAATTCTCCGCTGTTCGAGGACCACCAGTTGCAAAACACTTCTTTACAGAGCTAAAAGAGATCTAAAATATCACCAAGCCTCTCAAGAAGTGGCTATAAATGAGAGAAAATACAAAGCAAGCCCAAAGGTTTTACAAATTAGTTCTAAAGCTAGGCCTGCAGACAGAAGGTAGTTGTAGAGACAGATGATGCTTTTCAGGCAAATGCTTTCGTTCTGGTTAGATGAATTTTGTGAGGGAGTTTTTCCGTTCAAAAAATGGAAAATTAGATTTTTGGAAACCCAAGAATATCTTTAATATTAGAAAGATTAGAAATAGCTGATTTAAATTTGCCTGCTCTGTGTAAAGGAAATGCCCAATAATCTGAGGAAAATATTCAAGACTCTATTGAAGCATGCTCCTCTTATCCATCTCAAATTTGTCAGGTTTCCAGAGTGCCGGCGCCGTGTACAATTGTGAGACGTGCAAGTACGACTCGTGTGAGTTTCCCCTCGACTGCCCAGGTAAGCTGCACCTGTCTCCCTCACTGTTATATCACAGTCTTACAATGAAAAGATGACATGTTAATCTGGACTTGACACATCTTACATAACTGTATTTTACCTTCATAAGCACGTTTCAAATGCTTTGATCCTTGAAATGCTCTAAGCTAAACGACTAGATATGAGGAGGAAAAAAACAGGCAAGGTTTTATTTCCTCGCTTTATATCTTTTGCACAGAGCCCCCCAAGGTACTCTTTAAGTCCTTGGTTTCTTTATGCAAGGTGACAGTTGACTCCCACACACGATGGTATTTGTATCGCACTGGTGCAGCTCTGTGTTAGCATATCATCACTTTTACTCCACTCCACAGAGACTTGGAGCTTAAGCATTATCATTAAGAAGGGCTCAGTCTGCACGAGATGCCCCCTGTGAATCCTATCTGCAAATGTGTGTCTGAGTGTGTGAAAATGTGCGTGGCTATATGTTTATTCCAGTCGAAGAAATTAAGGTAATGGAGAACAGCAGGATCCGCATGTGGTGCAAAGTGCCGTTCGACTTGCCCAGTGACTTCCAGGCTGTGTGGAGGTTTGCAGAAGAGGTACATGCCTTTAATGTCAAACAAATGAAAATGTTCTGGGGCCAAATGTATTCTGCAAGAGTGTCTGTGTGATATTGACAAAAACGATTATCTCAATATTTTTTTATGTATCTCGATAACGATATTCAAACGATATTAAGTCAGTCCAACAAAAAATGTGTTCAAACATGTCTCCAAAATATAACCATCTTAATAAGACATGTTCATCAAAGCCTGCAATCAGTGATTTTGTTCTTTATTTTGACCGTATTAAAATATGATTTACCAATGAAGCATTTTCTAACTTGAAATACGGAAAAAACGTACATTCAGAAAATCATTTACAGTAATTTAATCTGGATTCCCCATTAGTTACTAATAAGTGACTAAATAAGACGTTTTGAACACACTTTTGTTGCACTGACTAAATATTGTCTTTACTGCAGCAGTAATTTTACTCCACAGTCAGAAATAAAAATGATATTGACGACTTATTTCAAGGACTTTTTAGCGTATTAGCTCATTTAAGATTATTGGTAAATGTTTGATTGTTGAAATGTTAGTAAACTAATCTCAAAAGATGACTTTTGTAACCAGAAAGTGCAGGATCCCTTTTTTAGTTTTGTTTTTAATAAATGTTTTGTTCTCAATTAAACGATATACAGTACTCGATATTTTATCTTCAAAACAACATTGTCGATATTATCTAAAATTCGATATATTGCACACCTCTACATAAACATAATTTTTATTGAGAGGCTTTCTGCCAAGCAACTGGTTATTACTGTTTTGAAGTCAGTTTTTTTGTTTCTGCAGTCAAAACACATTTTCAATTAGGACTGCAGAATTTGGGAAAAAGATCAAATTGTTATATTTCGGACCAGTATTGTGATCGAGATTGGATTTGCAATTTATGTTCTAATAATAGAATTCAGAGTTCACATTTTAACAGTGTTGACAAAATTAAATATAAATTGATAAATTAAAGGTGCATTGTGTAACATTCTGGAGGTAAAAACTGCTCAATTCAATAGAAACAGAAAGATAAAATTCATTCTTTAGAACATTTGTACTGAGGATAAAAATGTTTTATGCTACAGGGTAAAAATATATATCTAAAGGAGGAAACAAGAAAACAAACAAGAGGAGGCCCATAAAATAATTCATTTAGTAGCCATGCAAGCTCACCAGAATAAAGTCATGCAGTTTTATTAATTCCTTAATGCCACAAAAACACTTAAACCAGAATAACATGTTGCTTTTTTTCAAGTGTATTGTATTTTTTGTTTAAAAAGTTACACGATGCACATTTAATAAAATAAATGCATGCATGATTTTTTTGAGTTTTAAAGCCTGTTTTTTTACAGGTTTGTTTGTAAAGGAAATTGTGAAACTTTAAAATTTACCTTTACCTTAAAAAAATTGTAATTCCCATTCAATTTTTAAATTCTTTGAAAATGTATTAGAAATCCCAATTGGAGCACTAACAACTGTATAGAATTATATTTAAATCACTCTTTAGTAGAAGTCTTCAAAGTAGTCATCTGGACAGTGTTTCCGTGATCAAGACGTTTCGACTCTCATCCGAAAGTCATTTTCATTTAAATCACTCGTAAAAAAAAAGTACAGCCAGAAGTGAGAATCTCGTGTCTTTTTTGTAATGTCACAAACAACGTACTACAGCAAAACTTGAAAAGAATGAATAACATTTAAAATATGATAAAAACTGACTAAACAGTGAAAATAATTATTTAGGAGCAGTTGTGCAAGTGTTAAAGAACTAAAGAACTGACTGATTTTACCGAGTTTCTTTGTCCAGTTGAACACTCAGCAGGTGGATGAGTTCAAAGAGGTGACCGCTGGAGTGGACATGCTCTTCTCCATCCCCTCCTCAACTCTACAGCACCAGGGCACCTACCAGTGTGAGATTTACTCCAGCCAGCGCTCCATCATCAGACTCTACTATCACGTATCAGGTACTTAAGTGTCTGCTTTATTGTGTTAAAAAAGGTGGACAAAGCCGCTAAGCTCCACACACCACAACCACAATTCAAATAGAGCTGCTAAACCGGGTAGAGCAGGAGAACGGCTGATTTTTTTCCCCCAGCCCAGTTATGCCATACTGTTTCTTATTTCTTATTTATTTATAAAGGGACAACACATATTAATGAACATTTACATGTAAATATGTAAAGATTATAGCCAACGTGGCTAATTTCCATCTTCAGTCCCTCGGCAGGTTGATGTCAAGAACATCTAAGACAGAAAAAAGACAGTCACACAAGGTCTCACACATTCACTGCACATACAGATAAAAGGACAGTTCATAAGAAAGTTAGTTACAGAGTTTAAAAATAAATATACAATATATACATGAGTCATCATCATATTCTACGTGATTACATGTTTGACCTTCCAACAACCATGTTTTTAGAGCCTTAGAGAATGCCGGCAATGTAGTCATTATATTGCACTGTTGGCTATGCTAGCAAAAGTTTACATTTTAAAATATTTACTTCCAAAATTGGGGTAAGGTTAGGGTTATGACTAGGGTTAGGCTTAGTTATGTTATTTTGGTTAAGTTTGGGAATTTGGGAAAGGTATGCTAACTCTGTCACGGCATAACTGTGTTGGTTAAAATAAACATGCTAGGAGAACTAGAGGGATGGAGTCTGGTGGGATAGGATAGTGTTGTTGATCAGAAAAGAAACTCTCAGTAATTGTAATTACCATAGATAACTTTGCTGTAATCAGAGGAGATCTGTGTGATGTCACCATGTACAAACAGTGAGTGCAACTATCACTGGAGAGAGCACTGAGTTTGAGTGAGTTTTAGACATTTTTTGTACAAAGCAGCAAAGACCATGTACACAGTTTCACAGCAAACACATTTTCTGACAGGTTAGACTACATTTTTAGTAACACATAGTAAACACGATTACGATTAAGATTTCGCGAAATACTTAGCTTGTTTTTACCCAATTTGGTTGTTTTGGTGAAGTTCATTATTGTCTTTTGTCCAGTAAATATGACATATGTGGAGTGGAATCCACAAATGTTACCTAGCAACCACATTGTAAATCTGCCAAAATCTACATAAATAACACATAAATGACACACATGTTGTGATTGGACAAATTATTATAGCTTGTAACACTATAACTGTGTTAAATCATTGTATAAATTCTCAGTAGGTTATGTGTAAATTGTCTTTGCATTTTGATGCTTTTGACAACACATGTGGAGGGATTCTGTTTTAGAACGGATTACTTACTGTAACTTTCTCCTTTTAGTTGTCGATTTCTTCATGAATTGCAATTAACTGTTGTAAAATTTGATAAATATTTACTAGAAGGACTATTACATCAAAGTAAGTCAAAATTAGAAAAATTTTATTATCTGTCAAATGGGCTTTAAAGGGGCACTGTGTAAAAAAACAATAAGTGATCCAAGTAATGTCCACTTTTGAACACCAGGGGGAGCATTTCCAGTGCATTTTGCCTATCTACCATGCTGACATCTAGCGTCAACATTCACATTCCGGCCCGTAATAAAACATTTCGAATACTTATAAATGTATCACAATTGATGTGGAGTGGTTAACAGTGCTCTCTTAAGTATTCATGTTGTAAAGAATAAATATGATTTAAATGTTTGTGGACTATATGTGATAATTAAAATTCCTCTCAATCTTACACAGTGCCCCTTTAAGTTAAATTAAAGATCCCTTAAAAATACCTTTTTACTACGGTATTATTACTCATCTGTTTATATTGCGTTTTAATGGCAATGTTTACTGTTCAAAGTCCTTTTTTTAAAGACAAATTCTAATATAATTTGTAAATCATTGCATAGTATTTCTAATTAGCAACACCTGCTGCAAATCTCTGTATCCAACCAATCATACATCCCCTTCTGCTCTTCAAACGTAAAATGACAAATTTCTCTAGGGGACAGTAAAATTTACCTTACCTTAGCAGACCTCCAGGCTCCATATCCTTCACTTTAAGCTTAGGTACAACATGTAAGGGGTTTTTTTTGTAGCTACAGTGTTTTCAGAGTAAGTAATCATTCTTTTTATATCCTGAATAATAATTGTAGTAATAATTTGCCATGGTTTGGTTGTTTGTTTTAGATTCAACCTAATTGATCTCCTGATTTAGAGATGTTATGATCAGACTTACATATTCATAGCAAGTTAAGTTTAAACAAGCTACTTTAAAGGTCCTATATTCTGCTCATATTTCACTCTTTCAAATGCAGTTTCATCATCAAAAACATGCCTGAAGTTGTGTTTTGCTTCATCCACATTCATTTTAACGCAAAAATCCAGAATGTTCAATCTAAAGGATTCCCTTACACTGAAAACATGTACTTCCTCCTCATGATGTCATTAAGTAAAAATACAGCAAGTGCTCCAGTGTCTTTTAAACTCTACACACCTTCGCTGATTACTTTCTTGGGCCTTGGATTTCCTAAACTTACAAACTTGAAGCTACAACTATTAATATTGTTTTTTTATCTGCTTCACTTCACAGTTTATTACAAAATGTTGAAAGCTTTTATAGAAATATTACCAAATGAAAAGATAAACCAAAATCATTGTAATCTACTTACTGTTTTTCTGGTATTCTATTATCAAGTAAAAATAAAAAAGTTCAATTGCGGCTAGAATTGCAACTAATAATAAAACTACCACTTCATAACATCACAAGGTGGAAGAGAGCATTTCTGCTTTGAAGAATCCAAGATTACTTAAACATTTGTGAACAAATGGGGATGTTGGAGATTAGGGATGTTTTGGTGAAGTAACAACATTCTGTACTGGCTAAGGTCAACTCTGTCTATTATGGACCTTTAAAACATTGTGCTGGTGCCACTGGGTTGATCTGAATTAATGTCCAAACATCTGAACTTGGCACAGTTTAGTCTTAATGTTTGTAAGTTAAAGTGAGACATTACAGTAAAGCTTTTTGTTTTTTGGTCACTTTGCTTTCTCAGTACATGAGCTTTCATGTGGAACCAACATTATTTCATTTCAGGAATGCTATGAACACTGTAACCAATGATATCAACCTCTAAAGTAGCTTCTACACGCAACATTACAATCTTGGACTGATTTAAGTTTTTGATTTGTGACTATATAATTCTAAGTCTTTTTTTTTTTATCTAAAAAGTGTATCACATTTTTTTTTCTGTCAAATCAATTATACTCAAGATATTCAAAATAAGCTTTGTCATAAACTTACTGTATTCATCAAAAGGAATCAAAATAATGTAAACCTGGCTCTGGCAATTTTTCAGATTTTGCTGAGCCCAATATTTTTTAATTTGGGAATTTGGAATTTTTCACATAAAATGCCTCATTTCAATACAAAAGCTTGACGTGATGAAAAACTTGTAATACATTGTTTTTTCTTGCATTTATGTGATTAAACAGCAGAAGTTTCACATTGATTGCTCTTTATTGATCCTATTAATCTGCAGTATCTTGCCGTAACTGCCCTGTTTCAGTAGAGAACAACAATAGTTTAATGGCATTTTAGCCTTACGTAATTTTGCCAAAACTATAAAATTATTGTCTAGTTGATGTGTTTTTTTTTTTTCTTACTGAATGCAGTCCTCCATCTTCACTCCTTCTTTGAGGCTTCTTGTCTTTCTGTCAGTGACCCCCCAGGATGAGGTCAGCCACACGGAGCTGCAGGAGATATTTGACCTGTCTCTGCTCCCAGGAGGGTCATTACTCCCCACGGTCGACCCGTCCCTACACAGCCGCCCTTCTGCAGCGCTGCTCAGTGCTTGTGTCAGTGCTGTCCTGCTGCTGCTGCTGCTCTCCCTGGGGTACGACAAAACCATTCTCACTACAGAATATGGACACACTGTGTATTATTGTCAGTAGATCTAGTATTTTGTCATGCTTTGCTGTTCTCTGCAGGACTTTATACTGGTTGTCAACATCAGAGGAAAGAAGTGATGTGGAAACAGATGCAGTGGGGGATCTCTAGTGTTAAGCATATGCACACACTGTATGACATTTTGATATCTTCATATTTAAAGCTGTGACTCGCTGATGTTACCACTAGATGGCGACATACACACTGGCTCTGTGACACAGCCATGAGATTAACGCTAAATTGTAAGAATGAACAATTATTTCTTGTGTATGTGCAGACATTCTTATCACCACTACTCATGTACACACAATCTTACTTTTTGTTTCTAAAGTTACACATAGCATTAACATTTGCCCTAAATCACAGTTTAGCCAAAGTGGAGATTGGTCTTTTCAGCCTGTTGGGAGAAATATATTGGTTGTTGTAGAACTAAATAATAAAACACATGAATTGCAATGTCATAGTTTATTACAGATCATTACTGGATCATGATATTGATTTAGTCATTACATGCAACACATAATTCTTAAAGTTTAGTGCTTTAGATTTAAAAATTATTAAGAAAAGTTGAAACCTAAAACCATTTCAAAAAACAAATGTAAGAGTGTGTTTAAAAAGTAGATGTGTCTCTGTTAGAGATGTCAATATATCTAATAACCTTGTCGAATCACTTACAAGTTCCCCTATTTATACATTATTTAAACAATCTAAGTCCAATATAATAGGAAAATATAAATTGATATAATAAATAGATTGACTTTACGTAAAGGAAAATGTAAAAGTTATAGAAACATAAAAAAGAAATGAAATTGTTAGAGGCGTGTACATACATATGTAGTGGCACGTGTGCACTTGTATGAATGTATGAATATGAGCTGAAGGACTCGTGTGAGTGTTAGCAATTACATAACTTACATAAACAAACAATGTATGTATGTGTACATATTTGTCTATGTATATTTGATCATAAGATTTAGTTAAGTTTATAGGCTTGCTGTAATGTTACATCTTATATGCTTTAGTATTATGTTTATAGGGGTAGGCAATTTTATAAGTGCCTAATCCCATTAGGTCTGAGAATGTTGCTTTTTGTCACCACCTTTACTGTCTAATTAATTTAGACAAACACAAAATGTCCCAATATGTATATTTAGTTTGCCTTTCACAAACATTGTATGTGCAGTAGGCTTGTAAACAATCTTCAGGTCATTTTGAGCAAGAGCATCAGGCATGAAAAGAAAACAACAGTCTTTCAACTTACACAACCACCGCTGCTCTACCCTCAACCAGTTTATTCCCCCTCTTAAGCTTAAAGAGAACATTTTCTCTTTAACAGTCTTCTCTTGCGTGTTTTCCCTGAAAACGTTTGTCCTTTTGTCATATTTGTTCACATTAGGGCATAAAATGTGTCTATAAAAAAGGTCAAATGTTTGAACTTTTTAATTTTCTGTTTTTATGTAATTGCGTAGGCAACTCTATACCTCCAAAAATACTTTAACTTTAACTTGGCCCAAGCATTTTAGGCATAATGTATTTCTAAAATAATAAATAGGTATGTATAAAATGGGGCAAACTGAAAGTCAAATGATCATATTCTAATTGAAAGCATTATTGACATTGATCATTGATCAAACTAAAAAAACGCTTTACTGACGGCAGAAGCATAGACAATGTACCCACAGAAATCTTTAGTCTTCTACATAACAAAGCACTGTCATGCTGTTCATATTAACATTTACACTTTAGTTCACTTTATCGTCAGGTGGCCCAAAAATGGTTGGATTGCTTTTGGTTGACTGTGCAGACAGTATGTTGCTCTGATTCTTTCTCCGTCAGGATTGTTCATTGTTTCAGATAAGGTGTGACCTTGTTCTGGGACAGTACGCTACAGGACACTGCTCTGACACTTCAGCGTTGTCCATCCATTTGGCTTTAGCAAACAATCTACTTACTAGTCATTATGACCTATATCACACATGGCTCTGTTTGCATCACACCTGACTGTCCCTGGAGTGGGCTGAAGTGTCTTAATCAAGAACCCTCTGGTTCTCAGACAAACACTTGATCATAGACACATATAATATTTGGTTCCCTCAAAAACACAATGTAGCAAATCATGCTATTCTTGACGCTCAGAACAACTGATCTTTGTTAAAGATGGTAACAATTTGCTTGGTTTGTTAATTTCACGTTTTAATGTCAAGGTCCTGGGTGAATTTATTCACATCCATTCAAATCAACACAGGAAAAAGCCAAGAAAGAGGATCTGTATTTTGCAGCAAAAGTTAAAATCTGTTTAATGTAATGGACTTAAAACAAAATAGCTTTTGGTCTGGAGCTGCGTCTCCTTGTTGTGTCCCAAGCATAGATACAGACAATACATAGAAACCTCCTCCAATGATGTGGTTCTCACACCAAAAACAATAGAGGCAATGGTTGATGTTTGAGCTTTATAAAGCTCTGTGTAGAGTGGCTAAATTTAGACAGACATGACTCAGATCCACTTGTCATTTCATGGACAGATGGCTTGTACTTCTTTCCAAATAGAGTCTTAAGTTACTAAGGAAACAGTAGACCCACTCTTGCCCAACGCATGAACCAAAGGCCATATCTTTGACTTTGTCAGTGGAAAAATGAAGGTGGAGTTGAATGTTGTGGTGTTGGATGGTCCACTCTTAAATGATTCCTCCCAAGTCATCTCACCATTCTATCTGAGTTTCGTAGACGTGAAGTGATGATTGTAAACTGAACACTAAATAATACTATATATATACTAAATAAACCTGTTTTAACCTTTAACCTTGTTACATTGATGTTTCCACATAATTAGCTTACGCAAAGTTGTATTTTGATCTCTGAATAATCATGTCTTTAAATTTATTTTTTGCCTCCACACTAGCCCCGCTCGTATACATATATGTAGTTCTGATTTGCCTTGATTCTTTGAAAAAAAAAAAAAAAGATTGGTGACCGCTCATTTATATTCTGTTTTTCTACTTTTTATGTTGTCCTACATTGTTTCTCTGCAGTTCTGTGGTTTGCTTAAATTAATGTCTATTTAATCTACATTCTGTCCTTTTTTAAGAAAAAACTATTTTAGACAAGGTTTAGTTCTTACTTAGATCTGTTACACTCCTTATTCAAATCAGATTTTGTTTCTTAGACAATATGAGAATTATAATATGTGGTTTTTATGGTAGAGTCTCCAAAGTGATGTTACTGCTTTGCCTAGAATGTTCTCTAGAATAAATTTAAACATAAATTGTATTCGAAGGGTCTCTTGAGTGTTTTTATAGCTCAGAAATAACTTTTAAAAAATACTTTGTTACTGAGCAGATTCTAGTCTACACAGATTTGTCTTTTAGCTCTGGCCATACCAGCTTGTCAAAGTCTGATCCGTCAGATCTCAGAACCTATGCAAGTTTGGGCCTGGTTAGTACTTGGATGGGAGACTGCTGTAACACAGTGGGACGACAAGTAGACAGTAGAGACTGTCGTTGTGTCATTGGGTAAGACACTTAACCCACACTGCCTCAGTGTCTGCGTACACTGGGTGAGTGGATACTGGATTGTAAAGCGCTTTGAGTGCCTGGAAAGGTGGAAAAGCGCTATATAAATAGACCATTTACTATTTCCACTACCCAGTATAGAATGAATGAATTACGCAAAATGTGAAGAATTCTTGGATGTTATGAAAAGTCCTAAACCCAATGCATTATTATTATTATTATATTATTATTATATATATAGTAGTAGTATGTAGTAGTAGTAGTAGTAGTAGTATAGTAGTAGTAGTAGTAGTAGTAGTATAGTAGTAGTAGTTGTAGTAGTTGTAGTAGTAGTAGTATTAAAAAAATAAATATCTTGGGCTGGTGCCATAGAGCCACATGCTTGTCTCCATGGAGATGTTTAAGTTTAAAGCTATAGGCAAAGCAACATCATCTCCATAGATAAAAGGCAACTGCAGGTCATCCACTTCATCCAAAATGTAGTTAACTTACATTGTATAAAATGTTCTCAAGTGACTTAGAACATTTTGATACTCTACCCAATTTGATTAGTCAGAGTTCTTCCCAACAGATACCCAACAATAAAAAACATGTACACTGACACAAGTTTATCAATGAACTTGCCAATAACTTTTGCACAGACTGTCCTGAACAATAGGCCTACGTACAAAAAAAGACCACAGAATAATTCTTTGCTGCCCAGACAGACACAGATGTTGGACACAAAAGTTGGATTTGTCAATACCCGTCGTGGAAAATGCTTGTTTCCCTGTAAATTCATTTGCTCCACCAGGACCAGAGTGAGTGAGCGTGCTCTGATGAAAGAACAAGCAGACGTGGGGAACACCCTCTGCCTCATTCACAGAAACAGTACAACTGATTTAAAACCAGCGCAACGCCTTTGTTCTTATTTACAAAGTTGTCTGACAGCACGAAAACGATAATGACATGCTTGGAAATAATAGATTCAGCTCTATAAATGCTGTGAGTGAAATGGTAATGGTGAACATGTGGGGGGGGGGCTTGGTTGTTTTGACAAAGCATCATAAAATATGCATGTAATTATTGTTGTTGTTTTGTTTTTTGTTGCAACCATATTTATGCCCAGACTTTAGTACACATTTAACTAAGTCTTCATTCTTTATTCTTTCAGGTATGTTTGTTGCTGCAACTGTGTAGACAGACAGAAAAAAATATACTCAACAAAAATATAAACGCAACACTTTTGTTTTTGCTCCCATTTTTCATGAGATGGACTTAAAGATCTAAAATTCATTCCAGATACACAATATTACCATTTCTCTCAAACATTGTTCACAAATCTGTCTAAATGTGTGATAGTGAGCACTTCTGCTTTGCTGAGATAATCCATCCCACCTCACAGGTGTGCCACATCAAGATGCTGATCTGACATCATGATTAGTGCACAGGTGTACCTTATACTGCCCACAATAAAAGGCCACCCTGAAATGTGCAGTTTTGTCTCACAGCAAAATGCCACAGATGCCACAAGCATTGTGGGAGCGTGCAATTGGCATGCTGACAGCAGGAATGTCAACCAGATCTGTTGCTCGTGCATTGAATGTTCATTTCTCCACCATAAGCCGTCTCCAAAGGCGTTTCAGAGAATATGGCAGTACATCCAACCAGCCTCACAACCGCAGACCACGAGTAACCACACCAGCCCAGGACCTCCACATCCAGCAGGTTCACCTCCGAGATCGTCTGAGACCAGCCACTCAGACAGCTGCTGAAACAATTGGTTTGCATAACCAAACAATTTCTGCACAAACAGTCAGAAACCGTCTCAGGGAAGCTCAACTGCATGCTCGTTGTCCTCATCGGGGTCTTAACCTGACTCCAGATCGTCGCCGTAACAGACTTGAGTGGGCAAATGCTCACATTCGATCACCCCCAATAAAGCAAAAACAAACTGCACATTTCAGGGTGGCCTTTTAGAGTGGGCAGTATAAGGTACACCTGTGCACTAATCATGATGTCAGATCAGCATCTTGATGTGGCACACCTGTGAGGTTATCTCATCAAAGCAGAAGTGCTCACTATCACACATTTAGACAGAATTGTGAACAGTGTTTGAGAGAAATGTTAATATTGTGTATCTGGAATGAATTTTAGATCTTTAAGTCCATCTCATGAAAAATGGGAGCAAAAACAAAAGTGTTGCGTTTATATTTTTGTTGAGTATATATAATCACTTAAAGAGCATGAGACAGGCTCTATTTTTGTTCCAATAATTTATAATAATTGATAATAATTGATAATTAATTTGGGTTAGGGTTAGGATTAGTTCCTCTGGCAAACATTTGTCATTGTTTTACATCAAGTCACAGTTTGGGTAAGAAAATTTGAAAAATAAAAATTACAGGAATCTCTACCTCTAAGCAAAATTATATACATTCTTTTCTATGTCTATTAAAATCATGTAACTAAATAAATGTTCTATTGTGTATCACTATTTATTGTCAAGGAAAATGTTATTTAAATTTTGTTTACAATAAAGTTTAGAAACAGTTACTTTTATATCACTGCATGTCCTACAAGGAAGTCATTGTAGGACATTGTTATTCTCAAATAAAAAGATGCATTCTTGACATTACGTTTACATCATTTAGTGAATGTGCTTTGACCACACTTAAAACTACACTGTGAAACTTTTCCAGTCAAGAATTGTCTTTTGTCTCTTTGATACGTCTTTGATTAGAAAAATCTGTTTATTTTTCTCTAAATGACGGCTAACTCTGTAGAGTGCACATTTTTCATATGTGAATGCTAATTTTTTTAATTATTGAATGTGCTTTAAATATAAGACAATGTTATGTCTGTAGGGGTTAGGTTAGGGTTAGAGCAAATTAGGCAAGCAGATGGTATGTCATTCAAAAAAGCACCGATACATGGCACGTGCCTTTATGTGCACGTGAGGTGCTGTAATAAAGATCAAGTTTAAAAAACAGACACATTTTGAGACACACTGATCCAATCTGAGATTGAGTTAGTCAATCTGTTGCCATCACAATTCCATCCAGACTTAGGAGCTTGATAATGTTTGATTAAAGGGGTCTTACTATGTAAAATGTATAATTCAAAGATTTTAACCTTGTTATAGCTTCTCTTCACCATTAGTTTACTCAAAGTTATATTTGAATCAATTCATGCATGTTTGAGTAATCTTGTATTGTTCTTCTGCTTGAGCTCAGGTGCTCAGAAAGACCCTGTTCTCACTTACCACCTATCCCCGCTCACTTGTCTGTATTTGCTTGTTAGAATCAAAAGATGAATTCACAAAATAAACCATATGCTTCAAAACTGTCCCATAGCAGTTTCTTCTTATAGTTAGATTTTAAAATGAATATGTGGGACTGTAAGTTTTGCAGTTTTGAACAAGAAGAGCTGTTTCTAATTTCAAGTCGTTTTAGATCAATGTTGTGTTTTACAGTGAACAAAATGTAAATTACTGACCTACATATATTTTAGTTTATTACTAAATAGTTGAAAAAAAAAACACAATAGGTCTCCTTTAAGGTACTGTACATGCAATCTTTAGTCCTAAATTTGCTTTGAGCCTAGCATCACCAGAGACATCCTGTAGTAACAACTAACCACTTTGGCAGCATCCATAAATTCTGCAACTTTGTCTAAATGTATTGAATGTATTTTTTGTTTTAGTTCAACATGGACCAACATCATTAAGAAAAAAATACCATTGCTGTAAGTAACTTGCGGATGTTTTTGACAAATCGTGTACCCCAACGTGTGTGCCCGCTGAGGTCATTCCTCTGTTGTGACGTCAGAGGGAGACAGGGAGGGGGAGACAGTCTAATTAGAAACAGATCCAGAGGAAGTGATCTTTCACTTCGTCACACCTCAGCTCTGCTGAAATGAGACTCTTTCAATCCTTTGACTGACTCAGTGGTTCCCCAAATCCATAAAGATCATCTATTGTTTTACAGTTCACACTGCGCTTGCCTTTTCTAGATTTCAGGGTTACTATTGGAGACCAAACATCAAGAAGGAAGTCCCCTCATCTTTACTCATATATGTGACTGAAAATGACCCAAGTTTTAACTTTGACTCTTAATAGTCTGGCCCAAGTGAAGCTGGTGGGCTCTATGTATCAACAAAGTGTCTCAATATTTTAGTTTTTCCACTTCCTTTTTTAAAACTCCCACATCACCACTTACAGTATCAAAACATTTAGGGACATTAGAGGGTTGTTCCATTACAAGTCTGTGTGCTTTCTCATAAATGAACTTTTTGATAATTAATTACAACTAGTTGCTAAAGAGAATTTGCACTCAATTTGTTTTATGCCACAATATACAGTATATTGTTTGTATATTCACATGAAGGTGATTTTATGCAGATATAATAGATTGTATATCAAATAACATGTCCATACCTTGGGTGGTTGTAAAAGCACAATTGAAGCCTTTACTCAGGTTACAAGTAAAACTTTATTTTCTTGCATTTTACTTGATCTGTTTACTAAATAACAATGCAAAATACTTTATTTTCCCCCCAAGAATATTATGTTTATATTTTATACAAAACTTTACATCTGGGAATACATCAGGACAGGAACATTGTGTAGAACATGCAGGACAGTCATTCATTTGTGCCCATTTCTTCACTACTTTTTGCTTCCATTTCATAGAAGACTTTATGCACTTTGTGACAAGAAGTAGTCACAGAATGGTTTTCTGAAAGTAATTCACAATCCAGTGACCATGTTGGACAATACTTTTTGGCTCAGTGTTCATATACACAAGCATTTAAGGACATTTCATTTGATCTAAAAACATACCCGATAATACAGGTTAACGTAGTTTAATTTTAAAAAGTACCACAATTTAATACTCTTTTTTTACATTCAGTAGCATTCAGTTTTGGTTTGTTCATTTCAACAAAATAACAGTAGCATTTGCAACAAAAATATAATAAATATAATAAATTAGGTTTCATATCTTGTAACTTTACTGGTCAAAGGCTATACTGTAAACTCATACTTTTGTGAGCGTTTACGACATAACCGTCTGAACCAGACCCAGTAAAGAAACACCATGATTGTCCAGTAGCATGTGTAGGTCGCACAACCATAAATGAGAAACTGAATCTCTAGTAACCTGGGCGGAGTAAGCCAGTCCAAAAGGGTTTCCCTGTAAATGGTGTGACAAATGCCGCCCACTAAAATGGAGCCCCATACAGACAGAGGGATCAGAGGGATGTAGTTTCCAACAATCTTCTTCCGGCCTGAGGTTCCCCAGCTCCGTTTGTTGATGGTAAAGATGGCAAAGTACTTAGTGGGCAGCATGCTGGTCATGTACAGAGCAGAGTACAGTGACATGAACACCATGACGGGGTCTTTGCGCAGAATCCCAGCATAAGCAGCTTTGAGTAGCCCAATGATCTGAATACAGCATAGTATCCATAAGATGTCCCACAAAGTCCCAGTCCAAAACAGGTGAATGATAGTGGCAGTCACAAAGAAGGGGAATACACCTGAGACAATGGACTCATAAGTCATCCACAGGTGATGCTTATGCCACCACATGGCATTAAAAAGCCACTCTCTGAAGTAAGACTTGGTCCATCGCGTTTGTTGATTCAGCCAACGAAGAAACTGTGCTGGAGTTTCTGTGTAACATTTTGATCGTGCCGTGTATCTAAACAAAGAAATCACAAATTTGAACTTCAAGTTTCAAACATTATTACTGAAAGCTGTATGTTACTGGCATATCTTCTTACTTTGTAGCATAGCCCATACTCAGCATTCGGTTTGTGAGATGTCTGTCATCACCAAATGTACAATGTGTGCCCAAAAACTTCTGATTATACCAGGACTCCAGAAATTGCTGGAGAATGTCATTTCTGTACAGCCCTGAACAAACAAGCAAATACTGTAAGTACAAATCATTTCAAATTATTATGTGTCATTATGTTCAACAGAAAGTATACGTACCCAAAGGTCCACTGATGCAGGACACACAATCAAAGTAGGACTGGCAAGCCCGCTCAATGTTGAAGGCCATCCAGTAACGTAGGCTGCTCATAAAGCTGACAAATGAGTCTTCACAGTTTAGAATCATCACATCTCCTCCAACTGCACCATATTTTGGATTACTTTCCAGCACTTTACAGAGCTCCTCTGTGGCCAGTGAGTCCAGCTTTGTGTCTGAGTCACACACCTGGGAGGAGAAACGGAACTATTATAAGTCTTTTAACTGTAACAGATTAAATACATACAAGATTTAAATACCTGGATATAGTCAACAGATGACCCCAAAGCTTTGAATGCTGTGTACATGACCTCTCGTTTGCCACCCCACTTCTGCATAATGCACACACAGCGCTTGGTCTGAATAAGCCCTTCTACAACTTTGCGCTGAGGGTCTTCTCCTGGACTGAAGTCTGCCCCCAGACTAAGGGCTTTGGCCACATCTTCATCGTCCTGGGCCATGTGGGGGTCCCAGGTGTGGTAGTTGTGTTTCCACACATAGCAGGCTGGGTCCTGGTCAGCAAACACTTGTCTGAACATCTCCATCATGTAGCAATCATCCTCTGAGTTTCCGTCCACCACCATGATGATACGCAAGAGTTCAGGGGGGTATTTCAGTGCCCGAATAGAGAGCAGACACTCCCGCAGGTACTCTGGGTCTTCCTGATAGGCAGCTATGGTAAATCCAATTGTTTTAGTGTAAGAACATGACTCTATTCTGGCTTTCATTCGGCGGTGCTCTGCAAAGGCAAAGAAACTTTGGACAAGAAGATGGAGTCCGAGGAGTAAGCCATAAAAGCCAAAGGAGATGATGCCATATTTTGATGTGACGAGCTGAAAGCCGTGGATATAAGCCCACGTCATGACACACAAAACCAGGAGAGCAAACAGAAAGGTGAGGATGGCCCGCAGCACAGTGCTCAAACTCTTCAGCAGCAGCTTTAACTCCATTACAGCCTCTGCCCTATAGTAGCACAGCACAGTCAGAAAAATATTTCAAGCCTCACACTAAAGGTGAGTGACTATAACAGTTTTATGTTGTCTTTGTCCCACTTAGAAAAGTAATCTTTTAATTACACAAAAGAAAGTAATTGGTATTCTGAGTTGCTAAATGTCTAAAATTGCTTAATTGGGCTTTTATGTTGTTGTTTGTTTTTTTTAACTTATTTAATGACTAGCATTTGTCTAAATATATTTTATAACTAAATAACTGTAATATCCAAAATCAAATCACTTGAACTATGGTTTAAGTCATATTAAGAAATATGAAGTGAATACCTGGTGCTGCTTGGTCTGTCTGAGAGGGATGAGCTGTGAGATGCTGTGTGTCCAGAACCTCGTTTCTGTCATGTGCTCTTTCTGGACGGAACAACGTCTTGCGCTTTTTATGCAGCACCTCTATAAATTAGGCGCGTGCGCTGACTCAGACGTGCGTCAGGCACGAGGCGGCGCGGGTTCCCACCGAGATCAGTGTGTACGACTCTCACTACTTTGTTTTCATCTTTTCCATGGAGATGGGAGCATTAGGTGCCTACTTTGGGCACATTCAAGACTTTGTAGTTGGTATTGAGCAGTCAACAAACCCTATTGGGCAGAAACGAAAATAACAATAAAAACAAGAACAATAGCCTATTAGTTAATTATAATTACCTTACCACCTTCAAACTAAAAATCTTTTTGTTTTGTTTTTTAATTGTAAAAACTGGCAAAGCGGGGTGTCATTTTCTTACGAAACACATAGGCCTATTTGTTGGAGCCATCTTTGTAAGAAATACAGTATTTGAAAAATAGCGTGTGTAGATCACAGTCAATGTTGTAGCAGCAAGAGAAAGTTTATGATGATAGTCGAGTGCCCTCTAGGCCTCAATATGTGAAGTGCATCTCGAAACAAAAGATTTACCTTTGAAATCCTTCACTTGGACCAAAACGCCAAGTCTCGCGCAGGAGTGGAGCAGCAGCTGTTCATCTTCCAAAACTGTCCACGAAAAAGTGACCAGTCTGAACTTTCATCACAGGAAAGAACTGCGGGCTGATGCGTGAGTGAGCTGATCAAATCACGTGGATCAAGACAGGTGCAGAGGTAGCGCTTTTTAATAACCATCCCACATTTGCATTTTTCCTAAATTCACTAGCTAGCCTACTTGAACAAATTACTGCCTACTGCGCAATATGCAATAATCGCACATACCTGTAAATCGTTGCATTAATTATAAAGATTTTCATATTATTTGGGTAGAAAGTCCAATAAACAAACAAAATCAAGCAAATGTTCTTGTTTTCGATTATAATTCGATTTTAAGTGGGACTAATTGATTGGCCAAACGCCAGCTAACTTCAAAAGTTAAGTAATTTCTGAAATTTGCAAATACTGCCACCTTCTGGACAAGTAAAATAGATCCTGCATTTTGTGTTGTAAAATATGAAAACGATGACGACAACAACAACAACTATTATTATTATTATTATTATTATTATTATTATTATTATTATTATTATTATTATTATTATTATTATTATTATTATTATTATTTCAAGCTTTTTATGATAGATTGTGAATTATAAACGCAATGATTGGCCTAATTTGAAGAATAAATAGAAAATTCTACTGATGCCTAATTTATATAGGATAATGAAATAAATAATATAATAATAAATTGCATTGTTCTTATTTATAGGTTATGTTTAAGTCCCACATACAGTATTTCAAATTTTGTAAAACTTGAAGATACTGCCATCTAACGCCAACTCTATGAAACTGCAGATAGACGTATTAAAAAAAAAAGTTTGGAGTGAAAAGTGGAAATTGCTCTTGTCTTTAAATTGTACCACATAACAATGGCTCATATCTCTAACCATGTATTTTCTGCTACATTCAGTTCTCAGAGGACGAAGCAAGTTTTTCCCCTGGAGTCACTGCCAATGCTCTGGTTTAGCTATGATTACATCCCTGGAGACTTTCTTTACAAGGAAATCTGTTGACCACTCATGAGGGCCCACACCCATAGCCACAGGCCTGAGCCATCAGCTTGCGCCGTGTCGGACCCAAATAGACGGTGCCGCAGTTGATGTCATGGTGGAGCTGGGCCAGTCATATGCACATGTCGTGGTGAGCCCTCTAGGATATATTTTTGTGGTTTCTTAATGTTGTTTTTATCACCGTTTGGATCGTTTATCATTTATTTATTGAGGTTTGGGTTAGGTCTAGTCTAAATACCACAGTTATATAAGAAGAAGCTTGAGTATTTAGCTGGTTTAGCTAGTCTTTCCTAATATAGACCCATTCTGTACATCAGTGATCTTAAAAACATGTCTTCTGTGTCCACTAGGTCGTCCATGTCTTTAATTGGTGGTCATGTCATCGTTCAGTGACTCATTCAATGCCCTATGCCACACCCAAGCCCCAAAGTCCATTTGAACTAGTTTCAGACCTTAATATTTGGTTACAATGCACCTGGTCTGGTCTTGTCAAGTTCACAATGAGACCACTGTAAAAGGTTTTGATTAATCTGTCAATCTTTTAATTGAATAATCATCCAATATTATTCTGAGGCTACATTTTGTAATCGTTGCATGCCACATAAAGTTCAAAATGCCACCTTCCCATAAGTAAAGCGTAATTTCCTGTAATTTCCTTTCAGTCCCACAAAATGGAGCATTTGGTTTTTGTGATTCAGTTTTGGCTTCCTGTAAATATCAGTTAGGCATTGTGACTAAAATCCTTAATTATGATGCTTTGTTGCGCATTAACTGTACAGTCATTTTAGGTCGGGACTATATTTAAAGGTGCACTGTGTAACTTTTCTTCTAAACAAACAATATTTCCTGACATGGCTTTAAGTTTCGCCTTAACCTGCTTGGAGACAAGTAGGCAGTGCAGTAGGCAAAGTTACTTCTTACTGAAAGAAAACGTACAAACAAAACACAAACTTCCACAAATTTCTCTCTCAGAACAAATGGCTTTCTGTAGCATCTCTGTAATTTCAGAAGCACAAAGTTGCACCTTTATGGATTGGATTGCTCACTTCTATGTCAAGTTATCTTTTCTTAAAATCACTAACTAACGTAGAAAATGACGTACGCAACACTTTTGTATGTACGCGTGCTTTATAAATGAGACCATTGATCTGTGAAAAGTTGATCACTTAAATGGATGTTTTATAAGCTCTTTATAAGCAATAAAACATGTGCAATTGACCAATGCAGTATACATGTTTAAAGACTATACCCGATATTTTACAATGATAACTTAATATCCATCTCCCCCTTGCACAGATCTCTTGTTAATGTATTTTTCAGGTGGAAAATAGTCCGCAATGTCCTGTCTATGTTAAATAATTTCTCATTTGTTCACCCATCTCTGTTAAGATTGTCTCTTGTTGTTGTTAGCATTGTGACTGACTGCTGTTAGCATACCGGCACGTCTTAACAGCAGTGAAAAAAGCTTAAACATACTGTATTATGGTGAACTATTCAGAAGCTCAAAATCCACTAGGTTAGTGAGCAAAATATGTGGACTGATGTAGTAAGTAGGATTAGGGTATTTTATTTGTAAGGAGGAAGCAACACTCAAGTATAGGACCTTTAATACCATTAGACATTACCACTCTCCTGAGATGTTACATACGGCACCTTTAAAGGGCCTATGTCACGCTAATTATAGATTTATATTAAATTTATGTTTTTCAATCAAGAACATACTTGAAATAGTGTGTATTTCTTTCATACAACTTTATCATCAAATATACTATATTTTATACTCATAATGATCCAAGGTGTTATAGATTAGAACTTTGGAAATACAACAGATTTTTAACTGCCACTTAATTACATCACAAGGTGGAACAGTGCATTTTGAGCTTTAGAGATGTGGACAACCTAATCCTGCAGGATTACTCAAAGTTTTGTGGCTAAAGCAAAAAAACAACTTTTTTTTGGAGGAAATGAAAACTTTCTAGCAAAGCTAATTGTTCACATGAGTCAGTTTTTCATTAAAAAATTTACTTTTATCTCTAGTATCCTACATTTTCTTCAATGTGAATGAATCAAGTCATGAAAAGGGAAAAAAATACTAAAATGCTGCAGTTATTAAAATCTCCCTCATTTGTAACAAGGCGCCTCAAGTAGAATATAGTCCTCTGCAGCAAGGACATATTTTGTCCTTATGGATTCTAAACTAGATTTCTTTTATGTCTATATAGTCACATCTGCATTCTAATAACTGACCCCTATTTATGAGTACCAGTACATATTTTAGGTTTCCATAAATGCACAAGTCTATACAAGTACTTTATATAGAACCACTAGATATTATGCATATTCAGTATTTGTACGTTTCTATTCTTTCATACAGATATCTGCTTTTATTCATGCAGTCAGTTGTTGCCACACCCATGCCTTGCACAGCACAAACCACACAGTACACACAACATCTCATGGGTGATTTAGAGTTTCTACTTCATATGACATTTATTTCAATATCTTTGTTTGTCAGCCAGAAGCCATCGTATTTTTAATCCAGGAGATGTAATTGCAAACTTTAGTGTACACCCCTGGCTTGTTTGTGAGAGCGCAGCCTCTGCCCCATGACACCACTCCCTGCAGTACGCCGTCGCACATCAAGGGACCTCCGGAGTCGCCCTGAGCAGCAAAGAAATGAGCTTTAGACAGTTTTATAAAAGACTTAAAACTAGAAACTACTATTTTCTAAATTACCTGGCAGGAGTCTTTGCCTCCCTCGAGATAGCCAGCACAAATCATGTTCTCAGTAATTTGAAAAGGGTGGGAATTGAAGCAAGTGTCATCGCTCAAGAGGGGCACCTCAACACACTGCAGCTTATGAGGGTAACGCGCTGTGTAGACACAACAAAACACAGGTGGATACAGTATTAAAATCTCATTTAGACTTTCAGTTCACAGTTTTATCATAGTAAAAAAAATGCTCTTTTGTAATAGCTTCTTCTTCGTGTAATTGTTGCTTCTTCTTCTACTTCTTCTACACACAATTAATGTTACTAATGTTGTTTTGTTGCCTACAAATCTATCTACGTCTGTTGTGTTTAAGAATTTTTGTGTTGTATCATCAGCCTGCCATGGAACTACAGATGAAAATTAGCCTTTATGGCTAATACTGGCATGTTTACATGACAACATGTTAAAATATGCACTGCCCCATTAAAAAAAAATGACATAGTAAATTAATAAAGGCCTTTTTCCACTGTAGAAACTTTTGTCTGGTCCTAGAACTTTTTTAGTTCCTGTCCCCATTTTGGGAGCGTTCACACAGAGGAGGAACTATGGACTGGGTGCCACACTTTAGGGACTTTTTTAGCTCCTGCTCTGGGGCAGGTACTTTCCAGTCAGACCAGGAACCTTTTGGTGACACCAGCACATTTACAACACTAACTTTGTTTGGAAACATGTTTTACACATTCTGACATTCAGATACATTTTTCTTATCCTTTAGAAAAATGATTTAAAGGCAGTAACTCTTAAAATGTATTTATTTAATTTGTAAATAGTAGCCTATAAGACTATTATTAGGAATTACAGTGAATAATTTTGATTTATTGTTAATTTCAGTGATGTTTTTTAAGTTTTGCACATCATAGTTTTATGTGTAATCAAAAAAAAACACAACTTTTGTTTTCCTAACACCATAATGACTTATTTAAGTGTTCCAGACTTTACAGATGCTAATGCTGAAGCTAGTTAGACCACTTTAGAAACTGCTGCTGTGTGAACACAAACATGGGACAGGGTAGTTCCTCTGACTAAACAGGGACTGAAGAAATGAGGGGAGTAGTTCTTGGTACTTTCATGTGGGAAAACGCCTATTATTGATGCCACTACTAAGTTTTGTTGCTCCTATTTCTTTTAAATATATACATTTATTGTTGAATATGCATCCACTCAGCAGTATAGGCTATATCATTTACTGTATATTATAAGTACAAATAAAAGTACAGCAGCAAATACAATCACTGCTCAAGTCCTTCATTAATTCATTTTCTATCGCTTGTTCTCGTTAGGTGTTGTGAGTGACACTAGCCTAACTAAACACCTTTGGGCCTTAGGTGGGGAGACACCCTAGTAACAAAACTGCCTTTATACCTAAAGTTTTCTTTGTTGATTATTCTGTAACAAACTCATTTATCAAGCATTTGAGAAGCAAGCAAAATTTGAGGTGGTGCATATAGGTTTTGTTTAAAATTATGTAAGTGGAGGTTCACAAATAGCGCATGCATTTTTGTTCCTTTTTTATTAGATGCGCGCAGTTTAGCACCTAGATTTATAAATCAGTTAGTTAAAGTATTGCTGGAATTGAACATTTTTAGTTTATTATAAACTAGGACTAACTAAGATGTAAACTGAATAAAGTGTAATATCTTGTGTTTAGGCTACTAAAGAGAGACTGGACTACACAAGGCTAACTCTGCCTGTGCCCAGACTGAACTAGATCTAAGCCCTCACTACTTGTCTCCACAGAAAAACAAATACGTAGACCTCCAACTGTATTTGACTATTATATTAATAATAGCCTTGGTACTATAGGTTGTAGAAAGCACTTGTTATTTTCTCAGACTCACAGCCCTCATCGCTGGGCCTCAGATTGCCCCATCCCGACACTTGGCACATAGTCCCGTCTGCAGCACAGGAGGTGGGGAGAGCAGCAGGACGAACGTAGCTGTTGAAAGTCGCAGGTTTACTTAGTTTGATCAGCATAATGTCACTGTCCATAGTGCGGGGGTTGTAATCAGGGTGCCTAATGAATTTGGCAGACACGATGTATTGCTCTGTCCCTTCTTCTTCCCAGATGTCATGCTCTCCCAGGCGCACTTCTACATCAGACCTGCACACAATACAGAGCTCTAATCATAATCTAATCATAGGACTAAGTTTCAAGAGATCTTTTCAACTTTATGATCCAACAAAGCCACAGCCTTGGAGATTTATAAGCATGATTTATGTAAGTGTAATCATGTTTCTTACGTTGTTTTGCAGTGTGCAGCTGAGAGCACCCACTCATTAGACAGAACGGTCCCGCCACAGTGGTTGTATCCAGTGTAGAGAGACACTTGGTAAGGCACTGAGTTTTTAGGACACTCATAGCCTCCTACAATCTTGTTATCATTTAGAGCAGCTGAAATGAAAAGCAAAAGTAGATAATATTTTAAAATGTTCACCTAAGTTAAAAATGACCATACCTGCCCAACCAAACAGAGCAGCAAACAGGACGAGCTTCATGTTTGTTGATTGTGCTGGCAAATGTGTTCCCACTCAAACTCAACTATATATTTAATCTTATCACCTTTTTTCAAGGTCCTCGGAGGTTCCAAACATTAAGCACATGTTGCATTCCCCACGTTCATGTTCAAACACTACAGTTACTGTACATGGAAATTAAAATATATTGATATGCCATTTATATGCTATGTCCAGCTTATGAACACTTATTTGCAAGTTAAGTGAGTGATTAGCATTAATACCTTATAACAAGAAGGTCTTGAGTTTGATTACAAGACTCTTTACTCTCTGGGTCCTCTCTATCAACCCAAACACCAATATTCCAGTAAGTTAATCTGGCTCAAGATGTGTAGGCTTGAACTGAACTGCTAATGCCCAACTAATCAGGCTGGTCAGGTTGAAAAATGGAGACAAATTTCTCATCTTTTTATATATTTTCAAAACTATTGGTTTCAGGAACACAATTATGTTGTTGTATATTTCCACCAAAGAAATGCAACAATTTATGACAAAATTAGACCACTATAAGCTGTCTGAATTGAATATTTAAGTCTTTTATTTCTCAAAAATAGGCAAAAGCACTGCGTTGATTGACTTTACTAGAGTGGTCCTTTCTAGTTTGACTTTGCTGTCTGTAAAAAGAACGAAAACTTAGTGGAATTCCCCCTTTTAGAGAATGCTCAGTCATAATTGTGTTTTTTCCCGGTGTTTTCCAAAAGACCCCAAAAACACGAGAGAGACAAGATTAAGGGCAGGGAGGTGGGTGAAATGTGGACTGGAGTCTTTCTGGTAAATATTTTTTTCATACATTTTTCGTTGTATATCACTTTTCATACATAAAGTTCAGCACAGAGTGATTATTAAAGCAAAGAAAAATAAACTCACTGCTATTTTCATTCATAAGATGTGAGGGTCCGACAAGGCTCACATGATAAAAGCAAACAGGACTCAACCTATGCTGTGCTGTAGAATTTTATGAAGCTGCTATGCATATTATACTAACTACACAATAATACAATGCATTTTTGTTTTTGCACTGGTTAGAGACATTTCCCACGATATTTGAGGACATTTCACTCAACTGTGGCTTATTGCACATATCTTTGAAACCTGACCACTTTTGAACTGTTGCAATAAATCTGCTTTCATTTTTATTTGTTAAAAATAACTCAAAGACATAATATATCTGCCAATCTTTATAATTTCACATTATGTTTATTCACAGTCATTTACTCGCTATAATAATATTTTTTTAGTTCTCCGTTTTTCCTTAATAAACCACCCGTGACTGCGTTTTACAATTTGAAGTATGTTGTGGTACTGGGTTGTTACTCATGACTGTGCATAGGTGTTTATCAGCACAGACAGGAAAACACTTAAATGTGAGGCTGCTTTTACCCAAACCTGTGATTATACACTCAACTCTCACATATAATGCATTCCCATCTCGCTCAGACAAGCCCCACCACTGGGCTGTAGCTCTCTGACTTATTATAGCTATCACTTTTTATTCTTCAAATGTGAAAGAATATTTCATAATTACATACATGTTGTGCTCACAAATCACACACAATAATATACGCTAGTCATGATTGGGGGGAGTTGTTAGGACTTAGGTAACTGTACATTTACACTAGTGCAACCTTCCAAGATTTTGAGCTTAAGGCATGGTCAGTATTACCATTTAAGCATGGTTCTGGAGTCACTGACGTCAACATAATAATATCACTTCATTCACCTTCTACTCAATTTACTTAAATTACATTTAGTATCATTAGTGTTTTCATAGTTACTCAGAGGTAGAGTAGCCAAATATATATTCAAGATAGAATTAAGTTACTTCTAAACTATTTCAAGTCAAATTAGTATAATAATATGACATGAATGTAACTGGAGGAACAAAGCTTTAAAAACATGCAAATTGTATTTTCAAAAGAAAAAACACAACAATTCTAAATAGTGACTGATATCTGAAAGAGCAATGCAAGAATTAATTTTTTTTTTAATGTCGAAATAATACTTTTGTCACTTGAATATTTATTTTCAATTGGAAGAGTAAGTATTACTGACATAGGAGAAATGTCCCCTGAGTGTATTTACAGTACAGAGTGTTTTTCAAGCAATATGCCTAGGAACACTAGTGTGCCTTGAGATCCTCCCAAGTGTGCCTTGAATTTTATACAAAGAAAAGGATGTTAAAAAATGTAGGTATAGACATATCTAGTTACTTTCTTTTCTTGGTTTCCTCATTGCATTGAAGAGCTTTATGTTACAACGCTGAGAAAATGCATTTTGTGGCAATAATTTTTAAGAGTAAACTAAACTGGCAAAAGTCCCTGGGGCTAATTGCTGAAAGGTGGGACTGTTTGTCAGTGGCACATGTGACACACAGATGTTTGTTTTAATTGCACATGTGAAAAACAGCATTTTGGATGTGGTCACTTGGATGTAAGGAACCTGGAGCACTTCACTTGCTGTCGCTGTGAATTTTTAAAGAGTAGCATCACAACAACTATTCATTTAACATCTGAGCATTTTTTTTTACAGTGATATGGAAAGAATAATAAAACTAAAACAATTTTGTTTTAATTTGTGTTGCCATCTTGCAGCTCCACCTACACTGTAAAGCTCAAACTGCTCCAAATAAAATGTGCACTGGCAGCCATGTTAAATACCAAAGCTATTGCTGATTATTCACCGTCCTTACGCCTTCTCAAGGGACCGGACGTGTGGCTTAAACTAGAAGTGAATGTAAGGAAGTGGTTTAGGTTATTGAGGTTCTGCTCTTTTGCTTGTGTGTGGTGTTTTTCGTGGAAAAAAACACAAATGGAAGCTGGCAGCCATTTTACCTCCAACAACAAAATTCCTGACCTCTCCACTGTCATGAGACAGGGGTTTGAGTTCCAGTCAACACCGCAACTAGATCAACAAACCTTTGTGGTTTGGACATGCGGCGGATTCCCACTATTTGGGTTAGTGTAACTCAAATCTAACATTTTCAAAACTGGGCTATGCTTTGGATCGTCTCCAACATGGCTTCAGAAACTGCCCTGACGCTGTTTCTTCACTCAGCGTAAAGTGCTGGGTGTGCAGTGGTGACGCTCACTGCTGTGCTATGTCATTAAGACCTCAATGTCTCCCAAACAAAAAAAAATCTCCCTACAGCTGAGCCCCCACTCATACATGTGCTGTATTGGGCATTGTAAAGCTCTGACGCTCTGAGCATATGCCATTCTATGTTCATGCTAAACTGCTTCTAAACCTTCTTGAGTTGTTTTACACACCCAAATTGGTATTTGTGCGGCACACACATAATTGCAGGTTTGGTTGGTAAATCAAGAACTCTGGCAGGCTCTGGGCTCTGAAGGCTTCCCTCAAACTATAGCTTTGGGATGGCTATTAATATACCCTACAGACTGCTGCACAGCGCTCGGACTAGACTTTTCCACAGATCCAAGTGTACATTGAAACTACAGAAGAGATACACGAGGTCCCTCATTATTGCTCTGTGATCCACTTATTGTTACGCTAAAGACAAGAAACACCATATTTTCACATAGAACTCATCAAATTCTGGATAAAACTGGATAAAACTGGGACTAAATTCTTAGCTACTCTTTGACTAAAAGGCTTTTATAAGATCAAATCAAGTCTAGACCTGATCAAAACAATACATTTGTTTAGTCTAAGTGAGTGGTGCCCAATTGTTCATTCTCGGTAGGCCAAAATTAGCAGATTTTTTCCCTTGGCAAGCCAAAATGCATAACAGTGAAGCATATCAATCCGCAAACCTATTTTTACGTTGCATTTAAACAGTTTGTTTGAGAAGAAATGTGATTAAATTATCTTTCATTACACCTAAAATCGTTTCAGCATAAAATTTAATAAAAAATGTAGTCATAGGAAAACCCTGTGGCCTTTGTGGGCTAAATTAGCTATACTATTTGCTTTGCCTAGAATGTACCACTGTTGCATTAAAGTTATCTATAATAGATTTATTTAATTGACTGTTTGGTCAGCATGTCAGTTTGCTTGTTTATTATCAAAAATGCTAAAATCTTGGCCTGTTCCTTTCCTGTTTAGTTCATTTATATGAGGTTTTCTCTGTTTCAGTCTAAAATGAACAAATACTGCTAGGTCAGGCAGTGAGTTGTGATTGGTTTTCTTTGACTACATGTTAAATACTTTACAAAGGAGAAAGCTCAGCAAAGTGAGTTTTAAAAAGGACGTGTTTGTGTGTTAATGCTAATGCTAAAGCGTGACAAGTTTACATGCACATGGCCGTATCGTATGCTGGAAAACACTGAAAACATGCATTATTAGATAGTTATGCTCCAGGCAAAGCAATATCACAAGCAGGTAGCAGGTCACTTGTCATTCGAGTTAGTTACTTGCTTGACCATTTTGACCCACTTGTGTGCTGCTGGTGTGTATTTATTTGCACAGCTTAAATATTTGCATTGCAATTTACAGTTCATTTGCTATTTTAGACTGCATGTTCAGTTGGAATGAATAGTTTTTGGTCACGGTGTTGTATTTCTCTCAGTGGAATTACTTGCACACAGCGAATGTTTATTTATCTCAGAAAAGGGGGTGCAAAAGCGGAATGGTGTGTCCTCCTACACTCCAAAACCAGGGTGTTGCTCTGAAAACATGCAGAGAGAGCCGGCACAGAGGGAGCGGACACTGTTTCTTCCTCCCCCTCACATCTGGACTATTGGCAGGACATTGTTCCTGTGTGCAGCTTCTTTGTGTTATCTAGAGACCCAGGAGTTTAGGGAAGGGCAAGTTCTGGCACCTTCACTGTGAGAACGTGAACAGATTTTGACTCCTTTTGTGAGATAATTAAAGACAAAACTTTGACGATGTGAGAAATACATGCTTTTACTTTGACATCTCAACCATTGATTTCAGTGTGTTTGACTTGTGTGTAAATCAGTGTCACTGTGTGCAGTCAACTTCAAGCTTTGGTCCAAGCATGTGGTGCTGCAAATGCCTTTTTGAGTCTGACTGTAATTTCCTGCAAACATTAGTAAGTTGTATTAATTCACCCGGGGCCGTGGTGCAGCTCAAGATGAATTTGAGCCTACTAAGTTAACAATGAATTGAAACAGCCCTGCAAGCATCTGTTGTGTAATCTCATTATGCTAAAGAAGAAGGTTGAACACCTTTTCTTGTCCACCTACAGCACTGACACTCCTTTAAAATTCCCAAAATATCCAGCTGGAATGAAGTTTTACTGCCATGTGAATTTAGAAGGCTACAAAAAAGAAATGGATTGCAAACCAGTTTTAAAGCACAACACATTTTTATGTTTATGAAAGTAATTATTTGTGTTTTGTGGGTGATGCCTGAAACATTGTGGAAATCACAAATTGCCTGTTGAGATGTTGAATTTTATTATATCCTATCTAATATTTGCTTCAATTAATTCGTGGTTGTGTGATGTCCCAGGTGCAGAAAAAGTAATATGTCACTTGCAGCTGTAACCACAGACAAACACGAGCTTAGCGTCTTTGGGCAAAACACACATTAGGCTGCAGCATCATCGCTCCAGCTCATCCCCGGGTTCGAGCTCAACCCAACAACCCACAATTTGTGCTTTCATTTAGTGCTTTCACTCCAGGACTTTCCCGAGACAAACACTCATTTCTCTACAAACGTGTCGGCGCGTGTCTCGCTGCTGATTAGCAATAAAGAAGTGCTTTATGATAATTGCAACCATTTAGAGAGCGCAGATAGTTGTGGTGCATGTGCGCGCGCCCCAGAGCTGTGTGCTGACGTCACATATTTAATGCCCGAGACGTTGTGCAGTCTCCCAGTCTGTCCCAGTCTGCCTGGAGCACTGCGCCCATCACCAGCGTCTGGAAAGTCCCCACTCGGCACGGTAAACTGCTTTACTCTCAACTCACACCGAACCTAATTTACGCAAACACGTGTTGGTTTAATATTTTTTAATGTTTTTTGAAACCGTAAGTCATTAAAGCGTTTGCTGGTGGAAGAAAAAAGTTTATGTATTGCTGCTAACTTTTTGATCATGCATGCCGTTGGTAGGCTAAAATTTTGTACAGTGCATACCTTTATCCACCATCAGTAACTATTTTATATTTTTTAAGTTTTAGACAAAAATCCAAAACCTAGTTATCATGCATTTCAATTAAAATCCAATCAGTGTAGGCCTAATGTTGGATACAAATAGCCTATTATTCATTGACTGTTGATTCAGAATAATTGTATGTCTGATACATTTGTATATTCATTTAAAGTTAGAGAATCGCGTTAGGTCTGCAGTGCAGTTTTAGGCTTCATCTTCCAGGCAATTCCCCAGGTTTCAGGGAGAACACTGACCTACCTGCTGCAGGCTCAGCTGATTCTAATTGATAAGAGGCGGCAGCTCTTTATGCGTTTATGGGCATAAGATAAATCCACTGTGAGATACAGAACAATGAAGAAGAGGAAGTCACAAGAGCTATAAATGACACATTGATGTGGGCAGTTGGGCAGAGCATGAGAACATGACTCTGGTGTAGCATCTTCTTGTATCTGTCTCTTTGAAGCTTCAAGTAAACCACCCTTTGTGTTTACTTGTGAGTTTTGTTTTCAAAGTTAATCTAACATAAATTATTTGTTTAAAGCAAGTGTCTAATCTTTTTGTGTATCAAGTGTTAAGATTATATAAATAATATTCAAACAGCTTTTCTATAAGATTTACTCACATCAGAAGTTGTTCTTGTAATTGTTTTTTAAAAATCAGATAAATAAAAAACAGATACTGTGTTTGCATGTAACCAGTGTTTTTCTCTAATGTATTGTTTGTGGTGCCTTTCAGTTCTTCAGAGAATGATGGATATAATAACAGCCAGTCCGTTTTACCACATCAATGCCACTGAAGTGACCGGGACGAACGCCTCGTTATACGACGAGGATGACTACTACGAAGACAAAGACGAGTATGCTGAGCTCAGACAAGCCCTCAACATCATGTCTCTCATTGTTTACTGCTTGGCTTTCGTGCTTGGCGTGCTGGGAAATGGCGTGGTTATCTGGGTGACTGGTTTCAAGATGAAGGAAACTGTCAATACGGTTTGGTTTCTCAATCTGGCTGTGGCTGACTTCCTCTTCACGGCTTTCCTGCCACTCAGTGTGACCTATACCGCTATGGATTTCCACTGGCCTTTCGGGAAGTTCATGTGCAAACTCAACAGCACCATCAGCTTCTTGAATATGTTCGCCAGCGTCTATATTTTGGTGGTCATCAGTGTGGATAGGTGCGTGTCCGTGGTGTGGCCAGTCTGGGCTCAGAACTACAGGAGTGCGAGGAAAGCGTCCTGCGTTAGTCTAGGCGTGTGGGTGCTGGCTCTCATCCTCAGTGCTCCTTACTTTATCATCAGGGACACTGGGCCTTCCCATCACAATGAGGACATAATTAACTGCTTTAACAACTTTGCTTTCTCAGATGACTACGAATCGCCAGCGGTCAACCAACTCAGGATATTTCGGCATCAAGCTATGACCATCACGCGCTTTCTTCTCGGATTTGTAGTTCCTTTCACGGTCATTGTTTCCTGCTATGCTGTCATAGTACACAGACTTAGGAAGAACCGTAGTTTGGCCAGTCAGTCTAGTCGTTCTTTCAAAATTATTGCTGCTGTTATAACAACTTTTTTCCTCTGCTGGGCTCCATACCACATCATGGCACTAATTGAGCTGGTTCATCATATGCCCAGTCCTCCAAGTGAAACTTTAGACCATGTTATCACTATTGGGGCTCCTATTGCCACTAGCCTAGCTTTTCTGAACAGTTGCCTAAACCCCCTCCTCTATGTGTTCATGGGACAAGATTTCAAAGATAAAGTACGCAAATCTATATTGAAAGTACTCGAGACAGCTTTTCAGGAGGAAGTGTCTCGCTCGTACACTTACACAAATTCAATGATTACAAGTCGAAGTAAAGACAAGTCTGTTTCAGAAGCTGAGGTATAGGACTGTCTACAATGCCAGTAATGTATGTAAATGTACATCTTTGTATATAATAAATTACAGCTATACTTTTTATTAGGCTCTGTGTTTAAGTTTCAGCTATGTAGCAAATCTTGAAAATGTTATGAATAAGAGAAACATTTATGCTCCATTGTATATAATTTGTATAGGTTTATTTGTTTCCGCTTCTTTGTAACACATTTGTGGCAGTTCTGTCACCAATTGCTGGATAAATAAAAAACATTTTTATAGTCTACTATTATTTGTCAAAATGAAGTTGGTCTACTCTAAACAGTAAAAACAGTAATACAAAAAAAAAAAAAAAAAAAACAGATAATTTTCTTCAACTGTGTTTATTTTCAGCTTGGTCATTTGACTAGTCACTTTTTAGTGACTTTGGGCCATTTACAAATTAGATGTGTACTAAACATAATCTGGAATTATTAATATTTAAGAATTAAGAAGTCGGGTACATAGTGGCTACAGCTCTAGTAGATAGATAGGCTCGGCTAGGCTAATAGTCCAATTTTCTGTTCAGTCAATTTTTATTATTATTATTTTTTTTGCTTAATTAAGGCATGGGCCTAACAACATGTTCTTAAAACTACAAGTGGATGCATAGACTTTGAGTCAAACGTAGATCACTTGATGAACATTTTATTTTTGAAGCAGATCTGATTAGGTTTTAAAAATGCTAGTGAGATTCCGTTTTTCTGGCCATCTTGTAGCCCTAATTGTTGGAAATGTTTGTTGGACCATAAATGCAATACAAAATAGCCCAATAAAAATGTAAAAGCACTTTAAAATTGCACATTTACACAGACAGACTGATTTGTCAACAAATCCTATTTTTCACTATCTATACATACAATTCGGCATTAAAGTATTCAAAGAATTGAAGAACCCATTGATTCTCAACCTGCATGGGAATCTGGTTACAAAATTATGTGTGAGTCTGAGATCATAAGAGAAAATTGAGCATTGATATCTTAAACAAGGACACATTTTTAAAGGCACTGGTGGATGTAAATTCCTAATATATGATTTTATCTAGACTTATGGTTTCACATTACATACATTTTTAAAGTATTCCCAACACTGCTGAGCCTATACCCATATTGATGTTGGTAATTTACCCCACCCCAAGCTGCAAAAGAAATAAAGAAAACAAACTTAAAAACAGTGCAAAAAATACATGAATCAAAAAATACATGAATTGGTATCTCACAAACAGAACAATGTTTTTTGATGCAGAAACAATGTTAAAGCATAATCTAAAACTCAAAAAAGTCAGTTGCATCTTTTAGCCTATTTGGTCTGAAGCGTAGCCACAACTGCCCTGGGGCAGACTAACAAAGGCATGGCTGCCATTTTGCGACATCGGCTCGTTCGATCACCACCAATCATTCACACATACACACCAGATCAATACTAGGCAATGTGGGTGAAGTGACACACAATGAGTTTCTTCTCCGTTCTCCCCCACCTGAGGTTCCTCCAGGGGTCTCTCATCCAAGTACTGCACAGGCCCAACATGCTTAGCTTCTGAGATCTGATGGCTTTGGCAAGCTGGAATGGGCCAGAGTAACTTTGTATAAGTTCCTGAGTGAGTGTTTACAGCTAGAGCATGGTTGCTGAAACTAGATGGTGGTTATAGACTACTATGGGGCAGGTTATTCTAGTTTTCAATTCACCCACATTGGTGTTCGCTCTTTTTTCGCCAGAGGGCGCGAGTGTGTAGTTCAGCACGCACAACAGCATGCACGCCACAGAGACTTCAGCTACACCAGAGTTGCCAAGCCCTCTTCTTTATAGCGATTTTGGGCTTCTTTTTTGGAAAGTGTTTTTTTTTTTTTTTTTTTTTTTTGTTTTTTTTTTTTTTTTTTTTTTTTTTTGTTTTTTGTTTTTTTTTTTTTTTTTTTTTTAATTAAATCAAGTAGTTACAAACATTCATGGCGTATCTGTCAATGACAGCACATCAACTAGTACTGAGGCAGCAGCAAATGAAAAAGTACAAAACAAAAAATCTTGTAAACAATACATTAAAATAAAATGTAAAATGAAAATAATAACAAAAAATAAATTCTTTTTTGGAAAGTAACTTGTTTATTTTGACAATCCCTTGTTGTGTTTTTGTTTTATTACTTTGTTTTTTGTGTGTGTGTTTTTTGGCAGTTTTTCAGGAACAATACTCAAAGATATGAACAATGGGATTTTTATTTTTGTTTGTTTGTTCAATTTTCATGTTTTAAAGGCAATTTTATTGTTGTTATAAGCTCTACTAAAATGTGTCTAAATTATTGACACTCGTTTTACGGCGACTGTATGTTTTAAAATGACGATTTTTAATTGAAGAGTTGAGGTCGCCTGTTTGTAGGCCTTTTTTTTTCTCTCTTAACAATCTGGCAACACAGGGCCACACAAGACAACAGAGCTAGCTTTACAGCTAGCTTAGGGTGCTTTAAACTAAAGGACAATCCACAGCTTATATGTGCAAACTACAGTGAAGACTACACACATCAAGTTAGATGTTTTAATTTGACGGTAAGTTCACATTGTATGTACTTGCTAGCGATCACATGCTCACAATCTGTTGATGCTAGTGGCTAGCGTTTAGCCTTTTCCCCGATAAACATCCGATTCATTTAAATTGCTCCAGGTTTGCTTCTGATATTTGTAACCTATTAAAAGTGTTAGGTTGCTCTACATAGGTTACACCTTACTTCGATCAAGTGTTAGGCTGCTCTATAGGTTACACCTTACTTCGATCAAATATCCGCGGAAGTATTTTTTCCTAATGTTACGCACGAGAACCAGAGTAGGAAAGGGTAAAATAAGCTCGAGTGGCAATTTGCTCTCCTGAAAACTTATTGACAGCATTTTTCACTCGACTCGACGTACACTAGCTTTGTGCATCGTCCTAATCTCACACACAAATTGACTTTCTGAGAGAAATCAACATCATCCAAATTCACAGTCACAAAACGTCACTTGGATGATGTTGATTCACAGTGTGAATGCTGTAAAACAAAAAGACAGTCTCTGTCTTTATATGTCGGATAGGAATGATTTTTTTATATCTTGTTGTACATTTTAATATTGATTTTTAATGATTTGGTTATTAATACATGATTTGTAAAGCTCTAAAAAATGCCCATGCTCAAAAACAGCTGGTAAACAATCAAAATAAATTAAGAAAAATAACAGCATAAACTAAGCACTGTTGAGGCCTGTAAAACTCTGGCTAATTAAATCAAGGCTCTCTATTGGTCTGCCACTCTGCCAATTAAAGTTATGCACTCCTGATCAAAATCTTAACCAGTTGAAAAATGGCTAGAATTCGCGTTTTGGACATTTGTATCTTCATGAGGTTTTAAGTAGAGCTACATTATGCAAAAGCAAGAAGGGGGAGTGTGACAAAAACATTTAGAACTTAATATAACAACTAAAAAATAATAAACTGAAATAGGCTGTTTATCACCTGATCAAAAGTTTAAAGGGTATTTCACACCAACACAACCCCCAGTCGCTGTCGGTAGGGAGGAGCGATGCCGTGTCTATTCACGTCTCTATGGGGCGCATCGATGTGAAAGAACATTCAGACAAACACGATTCAAACAGCCAACAGTCGGCGAACAAATGCCGAGTGAGCATGCGCGTGATGCAACGCTTGACGAAAATGACGAAACATAAGTTGCACGCGAGTAGTAGAACTTTGTCAAACTTTAACAGCAAACAGATGTTTAGTCTTACCTCACGGATTAAGCTCAACTCGTATACTGTTTTTCCGTTAGCGTCATTTTCGTTTTTTCCGCACTATATCCCTGCACGCTCCTCTGACCCCCCACAACCTCGTTTACACCAAACACACGTGAGCCGCCTGTCGGCAAAAGTTGCCAAACTGGTTCAGACGGGCAACCCTCGGCTTGGTGTGAAAGACCCTTAAGACCACATGCTATAAAAGCCAAAATTTGCTCAAAATTCTCCTTTTCTGTCAGGCTTTCAGACAGTTATGCCCTCCTGATGGTTAAAGCAGTATTCACTAGTTAAACGTGGCCGGATCATCGAGCTGCATAAGCCTCTCAGAGCGAGTCACTGCTGCTGAGGCTGGACGCAGTCAGACAGTCATTCTAAATGTTCAAAAACATTTTGAAATATCCTGAACATTATGGAACAACAAAGTCAAGTGGTAGACCCCAAAAAATGACACCTGCGCTGAGCCGGAGGATCCTTCTGGGTGTTTGTCAAGACACAGGGCAGTCCTCGACCCAAATTATGGCCGTCACTGGTGCCAACTGCAGCACAATAACCATCAGACGGGATCTGTAGGAAAAGGGTTTCAAAAACAAAAAACACTTTAAAGACCTCGTCTCCTTCAACGCCACAAAACGGCTTGTTTAGACTTTGCCAGGAACAGCAAACATGAGACACTGAAAGGTGGACAAAGTTTTATTCTCTGACAAAAAAAATGAACCTTGGTCCAAAAACGGTCCAGATGACTTTTAAAGTTACATGACAAGGACATCCACCTGAGAAGTTTTCTACCGGCACAGAGGAGGGAGCTCCATCCTGGTGTGGGCTGCTTTTTCAGTGGAACGCTGGAGCTTCAGGTGGTGCAGGGTCGTCAAACGGCGGCTGGTTATGTGCAGATGTTACAGGAGCATACCTCATGACTGAGGCCCTGGTCTGTGTGGCAACAGCTGGGTTTGTCAACAGGACAACGCTGCATAAGTCTTTTGTCACTTGACAAAAGACTTCTTCTGGGAGAAGAACATCACGTTTTTGGACCATCCTGCATGTTCTCCTGATTTAAATCCCATAGAGAACATTTGGGGATGGATGGCAAGGGAAGTTGATGAAAATGGTCATCAGTTCCTGACAGTTGATGCTCTTTATGAAGCCATCTTCATCACTTCATCACCAATCGCTTTTTATAAACTCTCACATCCAGCTGCCCAAATAAATTTTTGAAATGATTAACAAGAACGGTGGAGCTACTCATTACTGCGTCTTACTGAGAACATTTTTGTTCTGGTTTGGGGAGTTTTTTGTTGTTTTTTGAGTGATGTTATTAAACTTTTGATCATCTGAATAACAGCCAATTTCAGTTTATAATATTTTATTTATTAAGTTCTAAATGTTTTTGTCACACTCCCCCTTCTTGCTTTTGCATAATGTAGCGCTACTTAAAACCTCATGAAGATCCAAATGTGAAAAATGCAAATTCTAGCCATTTTTCAACTGGTCTTAAGATTTTGATCAGGACTGTTGGCTCATTAAACCACAAACATAATGCAGAAAACACTGGGCAGCACAGTGAAACATGTTCATCATTTCAAAATGGTAAACAGTTGCTCACCTTGGAAAATTGTCCATACAACCACTCGACTGTGATGGGAAATATAAGTCCAGTTCAACCTGTCAGGTAGCTCTGCTTTTTTCTGGCTAACGCAGTTTTTGTGATCCAGGGCATGACTATAACATCTGTTAACAATCAAAGTCTGACATCTATTTGTGTGCAACTTATGTTTTGTGATTTTCGTCTGCCATTAGGTCACACGCATGCCCTCTCAGCATTTGTTTGGCGATTAGTGGCCATTTGTATCATGTTTGTGTGAATATTCTTTCACAATAGTGTGCCCTAAAGAGACTTGAACAGACGATGCATTGCTCCACCCTACTGACAGCAAGTGGGGATTGTATTGGTGTGAACGAACCTCATGTTAACCCCAGACTCCCATAATGGGTTTGTTTTTTGAGCAGCTAAAAACAGGAAAGTTTTTTCTAACAAATAAATGTATAAATTCCAATTTTCTTTGTGACAAAGGTAAGTCTAGAGAAAACAAAGAAATTCCAGTTCAGCACCTGTTTTTTCAGTATTTAACTTTCTACAAAATGTAATGCATTGGGTTCGGCTATGTCATACACATGATGCAGTAGGTCATTTAAACTGTTACTGCTTTCTCTATTGACCGCTGGGAGGCCAGGATGCATGACCACATCAACTTTACACGTGAACCTGACACCATTGGCGCTGCTGTGTGAACATGGCATAGGACAACAGCAACATTTTTTGCTTTCAGCTGCCTCACTATTAGAGATCGCTAATCCAGCTACTATAGGCCCTGTCTTGATTAGTTTTTGGGATTTAGCAATACCAGACACTGTCAAGTAGGTATTGCCACTATAAACTAACAAGTCAATACACTAGTTTTGGTGTAATAACTTGTGCACACCATGTACATACTCTACATACATGCATGGGGTACACTGTGCAAAATGGTTAGAGCTCTGGCTTCCCAATCAGATTGGGAGCATGAAGCACGGGTTGGGCCAAATCAATCTCGGTCTCTGTGGAGTTTGCCTGTTCTTCAAGTGTCACTGTGGGTTCTCGCCGAATACTACGGCTTCCCTACACCTCCAAAAACATTCATGTATAGGTCAGTTAGCTTCACTACAAATTCTTCTAGTGTATGAATGAACGAGTAAATTATTGTCTGTGTCTTTATATGTTAGCCCTGTTGGCCACTGGGTGTTTTCAAACCCTAAGTCACTACGATTGGCTCAAGGCAACTTCTATCCGTAATGTAAACAAGCAGTAGTAAATTAATGATTGAATCATATTTGGAAAATTCATTCTGTCTTCTTCTTAGTTTATCTTTATTTTTTCATGTAATAAGACAGTTGTAATAAGCTAGGTGCTCATTTACCTGACAGTTTCGGCGGCAGGACTTCCGCCTTCGTCAGAGGTGACGTCTGGTGTTGTGACGTCTCTCTTATAGAATCTTCCCAGACGTGGCCAGTTTGACAGATTTGTCAGACTGACCACGTCTGCCCCTGCCTGGTGGTCTCTGGAGAAGTGAGTCCCATGTGTGAGCCAAAGAAAAAGCTCCTTCGTCTGCTGTTGATGGTGCCGGAAGTCCTGCCGCTGAAACTGTCAGGTAAATGAGCACCTATCTTATTACAACTGTCTTATTACACGAAAAAATAAAGATAATGATTGAATCATTGGGGAATATCCTAGGGATATCGAGATCTGGCGGTGGGTCCCTGAGCACTGCGCTGTAGCAATCACTGTTGCTCATGAGCAGATTCCTTAAAGACTGAGCACAATTTTCTATTTCTTTACTTTATCTTAACCTCCGTGCTCCTCTGTGTACTAACATCTTCATTCACATCAAATAGCTCCCGGTTGCCTTGCCAGAACAGACAGATGACCTTGTGGATCACTTACAGGAACTTTAGGTGGAACTCGGCATTTCATGTTATAACCTGGCACCAGCATCACTGCCATAACTTTTGTATTGGATAATGTATTGTTGTCCACTGTTCCTGTAAAAATAAATGCATACCGTACCACCAGGTGCAAACATCCACAGGCTTTCAGTTTCTTTAAAAATACGGGAAGCACTCACGGCACATCATGCAGTTGGGTCTTCTCCGTGGAGGTGCTTCAGCGCTCCGGATTCTTTTCGTTGGAAGGAACTTTCACTAGATAGCCTCAACCCTCCACTCCTTTTTTCTAGTGTAACAATACTAATTTGATGATTTGATACAATTCTCGATACTTTGCTCACGATGCGATTTGTACCTCGATACTCTGCAGTCCGATAAGATTTGATACATTTTTTGACCGATTTCATCCAATACAACAAGAAGGCTACTTTTCTATAATTTAAGGCATAAACAACATGTAAACATTATTCTCTTTTATATATGTTCTTAGTTATTACTATGACACTTATGTTAAATTATGAATCATTATACAAACTACTTAGAATTAGGTTTCTTGTAACTCTCTCAGAGTATCCAAGTAGGAACTCTGAGTTGGAGAGCTTTTCCGTGTTAATCTGCATTTGATCCATCCCTCAATGCCTCTGGGGCATCTCCTCAGGAGCAGTGAGCACCACAGTGCAGCGCTCTGGGACCCATCTCCAGATGTTCTTGCTAGGCTTGGTCTGGACTACCGTAGCTGGAGGATATTCCTTTACATACATGTTGTTGGTTGGTGGGGCAAACCAGAGGGCCTGGAGAAAACCTAGAGGGAGAAACATGCATACTTCACGCCTTTCTGTGTGGAGTATGCATGTTTCTCCCTGTGTCTGTGTAGGTTTTCTGGACTGTCCGGGAGTCGAACCTGCAACCTTTTTGCTGTGAGGCTATCTGCTCTGCCACTATGCTGCCACGGTGACAAATCTGAAGATCCGAACTCATAGTACCACTGGAACACACTAGAGTGATTGGTCACTTTAAAAGATACACTGTCTGTCTAGTTGGCTGGGGAAACTTCTTTGATAAAAACAACAACAAAAACGAGAGCTAGCTGTTTCGATCTGCTATGAACCGTTATGACATAGAGCTGTACTCAATGTTTCTATCAGAATATACTGTGACAAACTCATTGGGAATACACGCATTAATATAGGGAAGTGTATCGAGATTTGCATCGGGATACTTACATCTTGTGTCACTCAGCCGCGGCTCTTTCTGCTATCCAGTTGCGCGTGCATTTCCCATGTTGATAAATAATCCATCTATAAGACTCCCAGGGCTTTTTAAAAGCCTTTGCTGATTCTAAGAACACAATAAAATAATCTGTGTCTATTGTTTTAAAGCCAATATATTGTCCACATGTGTGGTCTAAATCTGACAATTTCCAAACATGTTTCACTCGCTTTGACTCTTCTATTGGCTCAATTGACGCACCGCTGGACTACCCTCTAAAGATTTAATAAAACTATTCAGTATCAAAATTGATATTTTTGCACACCCCTACTTCTCAAATAATCAATTCTCTGCAGATGTGCTGGGCTCAAATATAAGACACATTTACACTTTCACAAAAAAAAAACGGCAAGGCTGCAAAAGAATCTTCAATTTCCTCTTTTAAGAAGATGACCCATGTCTCGTGATGGCAGAAGATAGTGGCTTACATGAAACCGCTTTGTGAAACGCTTGTCCTCGAAAGCAGCAACTCTAAAGGAGGACGAGAATTGCATAAATCGGAGCTAGCAGTCAGAGTGCAGTCTGAGCCTGGTGTTAGTCTACTCTGGGAAGGTTTACAGTTACAAGATGTGAGATTTAAAGCATTTTTTCAGGGTCCAAACAGTGGTATATCCATCCAAAATCTATTGCTAATGTTATTTAGGAAATTGTCTGAGCTTTAAGAAAGTAGCCATTGTCAACTTCCACCAGAGAGAGGGAAAAGCCAGTTCAGAAGGCTATGATGGTAACTTCTTTCAGATAGTGATACTGATATGGTCAAGCCAAATAATTGGAAGCTTTGAAAAAAGGTATATAACATACCATTATTATTTATATAATTGTCATACTGGTATAAAAGTTGAAACTGGAGGACCAGATGATCAGAAGTGGTATGCATGGCTCATAAAGGATGGTTTACTGTTCACACTGCAATAATAATAATCTTCTGGTTTATTGTCTTCCCAGGTTTCTTGGAGAAGTCAGAATTGGAAAACCATCAAAACCACTACAAAGAAAGTAATGCCTTCCGTACTTGGACAAAATATTTTCACAATGGAAAAACAGAAAGTAGTTGGGGAGTCTTGCACCTTCATCTGCACAATATGCGGTGATGGATTTAGTCAGTATCAAAATGTGTTGTGTCATATGTCCATCCATGGACCTTTAGAGTCTTTTACCTTTTGATGGCTCATCCAATGGATTTGAAGTTCCAAGGGAGTATGTTCTGCAAGAGAATGGCACGCTGACTGTGTTAACTGGACTAATGCATAATACTCAATACTTAACAAAACGGCCATCCTCTCCTGGAATATTACCTTCTCATTTCTCATGCCCTGCCAACATCGAGTCTCCATCACAGAAGTCTTTCCCCAGGGATGTTTTGGCATCAAAACCACTAGACTGCAACTTGGAAAATTCGAAAGGAGAGCGTTATTGTTGCGAAGTTTGCAACAGAACTTTCAACAGCTTGCAATTCCTGCAACGTCATCAACTTTGGAGAAATCGAGAGGGCGGTTACAGGTGTACTTTATGTTGTAGGTTCTTTAAAGGAAGACTGGAACTTAAGAAACACATGCAAAACCACACCTATGAAAGATTTCACTGCTGTGCACACTGTGGCAAGCGTTTTGTAAAAACGGATGCTCTTAAAGTTCATGTCAATCAGAACCATTCGCCTACCAAAAAAAATGATGAGTTGGAGAATAGTCAAGATTTTAAGTTGGATAGATCCTACACGTGTAAAAAATGTAAGTTGACGTTTTTCTGGTTATCAGACTTTCAGATACATTCATTTTATCTGTGCAAAGGTAGAGAGGTATCTGTAGCATTTGAAACTGATGTAGCCTCTAGAGGTAATTTGAAAACTTGTAATGGCACATCTATTCCTTCTAGGATTGCAGCCAAAAAAATGACAAATGCTACCAGTGAAACTGACTCAACATATAGATGCGGTTTATGTGGAGAGCGATTTCCTGAGTTAACTGCCTTGAAAGAACACCATACAACACATGAATCTCAACAAAAAATGAAAATCCATTGCAGAAATCCAAGTCCCTTAAGAGTCTACTGACGAAAGGAAATCGCAACATAAGAAAAAAACATTTAAAGATAAATAAATGTAAGCTATGCAGTTGTGTTTTTTATCATCCGAGAAGCTTAATTCAACACATGAGATACCATAATGGCACAACCTTTACACCTAAACCAATAGACAATATAGCTCTTGGCTCTGTAAATGAAAATAACTTTCCAGAGGAGCAAAGGGCAGTTTATGGAAACTATAAATGTCACAAATGTGGGAAGTCATTTGGTCTTCTGTGTGTCTATAAGACACATTTACACTTTCACAAAAAAGACAGCAAGGCCACAGCAGAATCTTCAGTTTCCTCCTCTAAAGAAGACGACCCATGCCAAGAGATAGCAGAAGATAGTGGCTTACATGAAACCTCTTCAAGTGAAGAGCATGTCCTTGAAAAAAGCCATGCAGAGAACTCTGAGCAGAATGCTGTTCTCTGTGAAACAAAAGAGAAAGATAATGCCCCTGAATGCTCTCAGATGCTTGCATGCATGGAATAATTTGTTCAGCATCAGGTAACTCGTGACTTTGAAGGCTAAAGGTTTTTTTTTTTTTTCATGTTGCATCGCATGCCAATAAAGAAGATGTAACATATGATGCATAATGAATTAGAAATGCTTGTGTATAATTTAGAAGATGCTTTTAATTTAGCTTAAAGTACTTAAATTGCAGAGAGGTATGGTATAGTTGTAATCTTTCCCACCAAACTTTAAAGAACCAATTGTATTTTTTGTGGTCATGTATTTCTTTTCTAACCTTATAAATATCTAAAGTGTAAGTTATACATTTGAATTATTTTCAGGAAAAAAGTGCTTTGCTTGTTAGATATCTATTTCCATAATTAAAGCATTGCAATAACTGTTTTTATATCTTTATTATTTGTATTAACAAGGGCGACACGGTGGCGCAAGCGGTTAGCGCTCTGGCCTCATAGCAAGAAGGTCCTGGGTTCGACTCCCGGGCCGGCCAGGGCCTTTCTATGTGGAGTTTGCATGTTCTCCCCGTGTCTGCGTAGGTTTCCTCCGGGTACTCCGGTTTCCTCCTACAGCTAAAAACATGTCCATTAATGCCTCCCCTGACCTTCCCCCAGGGCTCCCCTGCAAAAGAGATTCTGAATCTCAGTGGGACTTCCCTGGTTAAATAAAGGTCAATTAAATTAAAATTGAATTAAGCACTTTTAAAGCTATTTTGCCCACTGTAACAATAATTTCCTGTTAAAGGTGTACTGCAACTTTTCTGGTGGGAGATTTGCTACATGCTAGTGATGGTAGCATCAATATCAAAGTATTGACATTGATGATATTGTTATATTTTCAGTATAAATGCAAATATTGATACTAATTTGCATATACAAATATAAAGGCAAAGCTATAATTTTAGACTTGTTGGACCCATTCATTGTTTTGGTGTCACTTCAACAGCAGCATTTAAGGCTTAGCTACCTCTGTCTGCTAATAAGTTGTCAGTCCTTAGGTTGTACTGGTATTGAGTATTCTGTATTACGTCAATACCCAGGCCCACTAATAGAAATTTGGGGACCAGGACAAGAGTGGCTCATATGGGGCCCCCACACTATAAATTCATATGAAATGGGTACCACACCAAAAATTTTGGTCAGCACTCATTAAATAATATTAAATTAAAAATACATTGAAAGGGATACGCTTTTGCATTTTGGAAGCGGAGCAGATTCAAGAAATATTGCTGGAACGAGTATCAGCTACATATCAGCTAAACCAATATCCTGGTTGTGCTTTTAATCAGATATTATGAAAAATGATTTTTTTGGCTCATAATGTTTAAAATTGCATTTACATAAAAATGTTAAGTTATTTGCACGATATAACCAAATTTTGTTTGTTTGGCAAACACAATTTTTTGGAAAGAAAAAAGCAGTTTCTGTTCTTACACAAGTGTCGGTTGATGTTATGTTAGCATTGGCGTATACTTACGGTAATGCCAAAGTAACAAAACAGTATCGCAAACAAAAAACTGGATCGTGTATCCAGGGGACTGTTTTTAATTTACAATCGAAATTAATGCTAAGAAGAGTGCCTTGTGCCTTTGTCCAGTGGAATTTCAATCTCTGAAACTGAAGTTTATGCTATTGCTGACTGTTGGGGAAACATAAGTGTTATCCTATGAGTTGAGATTACTGATCAGCTGCCGCTTTGACGCCAAGTGACTTTAGAGCATTGCAGCACAAGATTGGCATGAAAACAAAAGATGGAAGCTTCAATGGCAGCCTGACACTTTTTGGAAGAAGTTGATTAAGAAAACTGTAATGAAGGACAAATTCTGTAACAGATGGATGATGCCTATCATAGATACAACCGCTTGGTATTGTCAACAATGATAACAAAAATGGAGGTGGCCTTGTTAAGACTATGCACAAAATTGACATTTCTACAACACTGACTACTAGGTCACAAATTTATCAAACTCAGTGCTTTAGGCCATTAGTTCTCAAAGTGGGGTCGGGGACCCCTGGGTGTCCTTGAGCCATGTTTTTGTGGTCCTTTAAATTTTTTGGATAACTCTATTACTTCAGTTTTACATTCTTATTATTATCATTATCATCATTTTGTTATTATTATTATTATGTATTTATCTTTTTACTGTTCTAAATGCAAAATGTTTTTTGAAAGAACAGTAATAAGAAATTCATTCAATTTTGGCTCTAAACAAGTTTTGTACTTCTGAATTGTATTGCAATGCCTTTGTGAACAACGTTAGGGGATCTTTGAGCTATTGCACCAATACAGTGGTCTATGGCCTCAAAAAGTTTGAGAACCCCAACTTTAAATGGGCTGAAATACAGAAATTCACTGGTTCACAGTTCCACCACTTAAAATTTTAAAAGTACAAAGACACTAAATGAAAACTGAGAGTGCCAACACTTCTTTAAACTGATCACACCCCCAAAACCCAAAGTGAAATGACAGTGGCCATGAGAATGCCTAAACAGAAAGGAGAGGTGTTGTTACCACAGAATTCTTCAGGAGCTAGAATAGGGGTGTGTGGATAGTCTTCCTGCTTAGATTGCCTCCTACATTTGAATAAAGCACAATAAATCGAATGACAATTTAGTGTTTAGAATTTAGTTCCACAATAAATGTCATAGTTAAGTGTTTCTGGTGCAACTTGTCACAAGCAGTGGGTGCTCCATGATCAGAACCTCTGGAGTATATTAGCTAGTGCATGTTTTAGTTCCATAGTGAAAATGGAAGGCCTGGACAAAACTCACCAAGACACCAGGAGATAAAGATTAATTATCATTGCGGTCGGCATCCCTTCGAAGGGACATCCCACCTTCTCTTTAAAAATTCCATTTTGTTCAGTGTCTGAAAAAAAGCATACTATCAAGCACCTGGAAAGGTTAAATATAAAAATACAATTGTGTGCCTTTTATCAGAGCAAAATCAGCCATTTTGGGATGATTCTACTATAAACCTCCAAATAAAAAAGTCACCAAATAGGACTTTTGTATTGGCTCCGCCTATATTGTTTTGAGTAATTTTGGGTCTGTCCCTAAAACTCATTTTTACCTTCAATTGCCTTCAGCTTTTACAGAGGATTTGTCAAAACCCCAAATGTGCCAAATCTAAAGTCATTTATGTCTCAGCTGTCATTACCAGCTATACCAATGCTTATATCTACCAAAAAAAAAAATGTAGGCGGAATTTTGATTCTGTTTTGTTTTTGTTTTTTTGCTTGGAGAAAGTTCTCACTTCTAATGAGAATCTCTTGGACATCAGAAGCAAAAACTACAGGGATACATAGCTTTAAAAAAAGACCGCAGCCATTTGCCTGCGCTCCAAAGGGTTCAGAAACTGTTTCAGTTTTAAATTTAGATGATTTTTTGGTTTCTTTCCTTTTTCTCGAATTTTCATCAGTCAATCAAACACATCATTTGAAGTGGTGTCAAGCATAGTGGAGGCAAGGAAATTAAATCATGGAGCAACCTTTTAACCCTTGTATAACCTTCTAGCTAAATATTTGTTGGCACTACCCTTGGGTCCAGGGGGCCCTTCTTTCACTTTTTATGTGCTCCTTTTGTTTTTCTATTATTAGATTAGTTCTACAGATGTAAACCAGTTATAGACCTTTAAAATGCAGAAAGTGGGAACTAAATGGCCAAGAAAACCTATCTGCTCGCTGTGGCTAGGACTTCCTAATCCATTTCTTGCAAGAAACATTGGGAATTGATGATGGGAGGAGATGAGGAAAGGGAAATCAGATCTTAATTGTTTTATAAGAAAAACTGTTCTCTGCATTTGACCCAGCCTTCAATGCTCCTTGGGCACCATGGTACAAGCACTGGGCGTCAGGCTCAGTCACACTTAATCATGGTATGTTCTGCATGTTTTGGGTTGATGGGGAAAACCAGAATGTCTGGAGAAAAAATAAAAAAATCCAGACACAGAGAGAAATTTGCCAACTCTGCCGACTCTTAGGACTTGTATGCTCTCCTCAGTATGAAGGTTGCAAGTTTGACCCCTGTGTAGAGTTTCCATGTTTCTACCTGTATCTGTGTGGGTTTCTTTGGGGCATTCTAGTTTCACCTAGCAATTCAAAACATGCACCACAGGTAAAATTCTCCAGCTCGTCTTTAGCAAGAATATGGGTCACCCAACCAATGCAACAACTGCTCCTTAAAGGCTAATAATTGATTTAGACCTGTTCTGTCAATCAGACTAGCAGTGCTACAAGTCTCTGTCTCCGGTGTTCCGTCTTTTTTTTTTTTTTGTCATAAAAAAAGACTAATTACAGGAGGTCCCCATCCAACCCAAGAATCCAAATCTTGCCTTTCAGCCGAGAGTTCCATTGTTGCTTTTATGTGGTACTTGTAGGGTACCTGACGAAGGTCAGTTGACCGAAACGTTGTATGTAATGAAATAAATAATTTTGCAGAAAAAGAGAGACAGTGTGCGGGATTTCTTTCCTACAAGTATCTGCACGTTCCTACGCACCTGTCGCCCCTCAGGTGTGCGGAGTTGCTCCAACTACATGCTTTTATGTGGTGACATTTTATCTGTGAGTTACTAACCAGAAGTTGCACATCAACACGCCCAAAGGTTGTTTAGAGAAATAGGAATTGTGTTTGCTGCGTCCGACCAGAAGCACATATATTTGCACAGCTTATTGAATGAGCTCAGTTCTCAAAGAAATTTGTCATTTGAACTGTAGAAAATGCACAAAAAAGCAGCATATCCGTCAAAATGTGTGGATATCATAACTGTTTCACAACACCAAAGTCTCGAGTTGGATTTCTGGACTTCATATAAGGAGTTGTTGTGCTTGCAGATAGAGACCATGGGCTTTGTTGAGTGTTGTTTTGGGAGTCACAAACTACATCTAACATGTTACAAGTGTATTAAGGATATTTTGATGATCCAGATCATTAGGCCTATATAAGAATTTTTTTCAACACTTTGATATAATCACCTTGCTTTGTGAATCCATGTGCTTCTCCAGGTGGTTCTCAACCTAGGGATTGGGACCCCCATAGGGATCATGGAATAATTTCTGGGGTCTCCTGATGTTATCATTTTAACATCGTCTTAAATCAGGTTTGACATCATTCAATTGTAATGATTGATGTAGATTCCTATTAGCGTATCAATGAATTTATCTAGGCTTTTGGCTTCAAATTAATATCAAACAATACACTAAGACTAATCTATCACATTGTGGGTAGCCTACATTTTGTGTTTGGGGGTCGCGACTAAAAATGGTTGAGAACCACTGTCTCAAAGAAAAGGGGTTAATGAACGATCTGTAAACAAGTTGCAATACGTGATCTAAAGAATACCCTTGCAATATCAGAAGTTAGTTGGGAATTAATTAGCTTTACATTTGAGAAGATTGTCAAAACTTATGACCCATGTAAAATAATGAAAATTGTTTTGAGAAAATGATACTGGACACAATGAATCTGTCAATGTCCAAAGCTAGGAAGGAATAAAAATGCATTGTTTTAAAAGCAAGAAAAAAGCTGGTCTGATTTGCAGTATAAATAATGTTATGGACTTCAATATTTGTATTGTTTGTTTTTGTTAATGTAAAGTATGCTTGACAGAACTAAGAGAATATGTTCCACCCTCCCTTTAAGGCAGATGGCTTTGGATCCCTGAATGGGCTTTGCGCCATACAGTCCTACCGACGCCATTTTAAAGGTTTCCTGTGCACAAAATGGTTCTGTGCAGTCTTTAACCCTTTAAATACCTCCAAGCATAAGGATGTTTTTTAAAAAAAAAAGCACAAGGACCTGATATTTGCCCGTGACTGCGCTGCTTTCAGCATCCTCAAGGCACGCAAAATCAGCAATAAGGTATTAGGCAGGATGAAGGATCACAGTGTTTGCTTCAAAACAAGGCAGGGAGGAGACTACAGTTGCTTGCAGGCGGGAGGTTCTTAGAAAGGACAGGGAGATACTCTAGAGCAGTCACCGGAAGAACTCGACTGTCTCTTGAGCGCTCTGACCGTAAAGGGGCGGGTCCTGGCGTGTCCCTCTTTTTCATTGGCTGTAATAATGCGGGTGTAAACCACATTACAGTTTCACCTATTGTGCAAGATTCGTACATTTTCATCATGGAGGTTGATTGGCCTGTTTATCTGAGAACGCTAGTCTTAACCTAGAACACACGGGCCACCAAAACCCCCGTCTACCATAAGGAACGGGTGAAAACAAAGACGACGTGAGACATTGGAGATTGTGCTAAACCGTAATGTTTTTCAACCCTGGGCGGTGTTTGCCACGCTCCTTGAAGACGATTTTTTACACAGTCAACGCACGAGCAGACCAAGAGCCGAGTGGGTAAGTGCTTCAACGTTCACGTATGTGGTGTGCACAGAGCAACACCGCAGCCAAGCTAAGCGGCTAACTAGCATCCGGCTAGTTAGCTTAGCCACTCTGTACATGGTGTACGCGGGTGTGCGACTCCACAACGTGACCAAACAGAATGCACATGCTTCCTAAGTGAAATTGCCCAGCTTGCTGTCTGTGTGGTGCTAAAACTATGTGTAAGATATCAAAAACATGACATAGCTTGCATCTACATGTGATAACTTTACTTAAATTTGTAGGCTAGGTGGAATCTCATTGTGAATATGAGGGATATTGACTAACTTGAGCTGCACTGTAGTCAAACCACATTTTACTGCAGATTTTAAGAACTTTAAAGCCATTGATAAATTATACTGATCTTGGGAGGATTTGACTGTTGCAACATTTTATAACATTTTCTCGAGATACATGCAGATGCTGACAATCAGCTTATTTTATATCTGGGGAAACTAGCTAAACGTTTCTGTCTTTGCAATCCAGCCTATAAATATGTGAAAAGAAACAAGCACACTTATTACAACATAGTTTGAAAGTTGTTGCTGCCAATGCGCAAATTTGTGCAAACAAAAGTTAGTGTTAAAAGAAAGTTTAAGAACCACTGAAATTAGGGGCCTGTGTAGGGCTTTTGAAAAATATGTAGACTTTTTTAAGTAGGAAGAGTCTTGACAAAAGTAATAGTAGATTTGTATTTTGATATTAATACAATTCTAAGAACATAAATAATGCACACAAGAAACAATAATGTTCAAATCATGTAATGTATGAACACAAAGCCTTATTTTAATATTACATCTCAAGTTCTCAGCATTAGTTGTGGATGCTGTTATTTATGGAAATATAAGGCGTTTTCCCACATGAAAGTACCAAGAACTACTCCCCTCATTTCTCCAGTCCCTGTTTAGTCAGAGGAACTACCCTGTCCCCATGTTTGTGTTCACACAGCAGCAGTTTCTAAAAGTGGGTCTAACTAGCTTCAGCATTAGTATCTGGAAAGATTGGGACATTTAAATAAGTCATTAAGTGGTGTTAAGAAAACAAGAGTTGTGTTTTTTTTATTCCACATAAAACTATAATGTGCAAAACTTAAAAACATAACTGAAATTAACAGTAAAACAAAATTATTAACTGTAATTCCTAATAGTAGTCTTATAGGCTACTATTTACATATTAAATAAATACATTTTAACTTTTTACTGCCTTCAAATTATTTTTCTAAAGGATAAGGAAAATGTATCTGAATGTCAGAATGTGTAAAACATGTTTAAAAACAAAGTTAGTGTTGTAAATTTGCTTGTGTCACCAGAAGGTTCCTGGTCTGACTGGAAAGTACCTGCCCCAGAGCAGGAGCTAAAAAAGTTCCTAAAGTGTGGCCCCAGTCCATAGTTCCTGCTCTGTGTGAATGCTCCCAAAATGGGGACAGGAACTAAAAAAGTACTAGGACCAGAAAAAAGTTCCTACAGTGGGAAAAGGCCTATAGAAATAAGGCCTTTGTCCCGCGTAGGAACTTTTTTCAGTTCCTAGTACTTCATTTAGTTCCAGTCCCCATTTTAGGCATGTTCAAAGAGAGCAGGAACTATGGACTGGAGTTAACTTTGGAGACTTTTTTAGCTCCTGCTCTGGGACAGGTACTTTCCAATCAGATCAGGAACTTTCTTGAAGACACAAGCATATTTACAACACTAGCTTTGTTTGGAAACATGTTTTAGATATCCTGACATTTAGATAAACATTCCTTATGCTTGAAAAAAATGACTTAAAAGCAGTAGCTCCCAAAAATGTTTAAATTTGTAAATGATAACTATTATTAGGATTTTTTTTTTGTAATTTTTGTCACTATAAACAGTAAATAACTGTCTTTTATTGTTGACTTCAGTAATGTTTTAGCTTTTGTACATCATAATTTATAAAGAAGGGGAAAAAACAACTTTTGTTTTCCTAATACCACTTAATGAAGTATTTAAATGTTCCAGAATATACAAATGTTAAAACTATTTAGCCCCACTTTCACAAACCTTTGCTGTGTAAACGCAAACATGGAGCCAGGAGTGTTCCTCTGACTAAACAGGGGCTAAAGGAATGTGGGGTCTTAGTTCTTGGTACTTTCATGTGGGAAAACACTTAATAGTATTTGTATACTTCACCTAATTGTTCACACACCCAAACGTCAAGTTGATTTTGTTCATAGTAGAAATGCTTACTGATATTAAGAATTATGTTACTGGGGAAAAAAAAGTATACTATTAAAAATTCACACTGATTACATTTAAACATTGTCCAAGTGAGAACAAGGAGTTGTGTTCTAGGGCAGTGGTTCCCAACCTTTTTTCTTGATTAAACGGAGACTTACTGGGTCCTCCCTGTAGCAACCCTCAAAACAATATTTTAATGATCAAAATTATAGTTAATATATTGTTTTCTACTAATAAAATTGCACTTACAACTACTTTTATAATTGACCATCTGACCAGACAAAGCTCTGGGTATCCCCTGCACTCTCAGACCCCCCAGGTTGGGAACCACTGTTCTAGGGTATCTCCTGTAAAGGCCCAAAGAAATTTGTTTTTGATTAACATATCACCATAACATGAAAGTCATATTCTAGAATGCTCTCCTGAAGTATTGCATATTAACATCATCTTTAAGTATTTATTACCTAAAATATGTTACAATATATAAAACAGTTGGATTTTTACAATGAAATAAAACTAAATTAAACAAAAATTTTAATTTAATCAATTGATAAAATCAAGCTTTATTTTTTTTTATTATCATTTTTTTTTTTTTAAGAATCCTGTCTTATTTTATCACATTTTACATACCTTGTTTTTTTTTCTAAGAGAAAAGCATTTTAACTCTATAATGTAGTATCATATATTAACAGATGTTTTCATGTCATTCGGAAGATGTTTATAATGTTTATAAAAATGTATAATAATTTTCATTATTTTGTTCTTTTAGGTTTTGGATTTGTTTTCTGCCTGGAACAAATTTAACTTCAGCAGATGATTCAGCCCTTCTGGACTTTTCGTCTTGCTGTAAGTATTCCTAGTGTTTTCATCTTTTTGCCAGTGACAAACCAAAAGATTCTAAGTAAGCGAGAGCTACAGAATTGTGTCCATATACTTTGCATCTTTTTAAATTAATATTTCTGACATGACAGCAACCAAACAGCTAAGAGACACATGTCTTCATGATAAACAGATTGTTTGTAGTTTCATTAAAAAAGTCAGCAGATATTACACTGATTTTTGATGTTTTAGCTATGCAAAGATTTTACTGATAAATTGATGCTTTTTTCCCTCACTTTAACTGCTAGATAAAATGCCATACGTTTAGGTATAGCAGCATAGTAGAAGTCTTCAAAGTAGTCATCTGGACAGTGTTTCCGAAGATCAAGACGTTTCGACTCTCATCCGAAAGTCATTTTCAATCTGATTCAGATTGAAAATGACTTTCGGATGAGAGTCGAAACGTCTTGATCTTCGGAAACACTGTCCAGATGACTACTTTGAAGACTTCTACTATGGATCACTCCTGGATGAATGAGGGACTACACCGTCTAGGTATAGCAGCATTTTCCTGAAACCCAGCTTCTTGCAACAACCATCATTCTCTGTTGACATTACCATTCAGATTTCTCTATGCATTAATGTCCTTGTTTTGCCCACATATTTTTTTTACTGTCGTGAAAACTTGCCTCAATTGCTGCGATGAATGATGCATCAAGCATAAACTGACCTTTTCCACATTCCCGGGCTACTGCATTTACGCCACTCAAACAACTGCCTGATAAAATATCAGCCAAGAGGGCAAACTAAGGCTGATAACCAAAAAGTCAATATATCGGCTCTAACAGTAATTGGTATCGGTTCATACTGTATTGCACCAGATGTACTATGTGTTCTTTAGTCTTTGTGTGCATGTGCAGTAAAAATACATTTAAAAATGACATATATAAGAATAAAATAAGTTTTACAGGTTGGCAGTTTATGCACAAAAGTTGCGAAGACAAGTTTTCCATCAGGAGGCAAATGTACGCAACTACCATAGTCTTACAAAGACAATTAACAATTAGGTCAAAATGTTACTGCTTTAAAATTCAAATATTGGTTATCTGACACAGCAGGAGGCCAAATATCAGATGTCTGTATCTGCTCAAAAACTCAGTCCTCCTATTAAGCTTAATTCTCAAGCTTAATGAGGACTGTTAAGCTCAGTTAGCAAATCAGGCATCAGAGCAGTTGAAGAGAGTAGCAGCCCTTCTCTGTGTGCTGCAAACTGGGTATCATCATCAGCATCAAGAGGGAGTCAGGCAGACTTTAGAAACAAAACACAGAAGCTCTCCTTTAAAATCTCAGTCTTAAATGGTCCTGTTTGGTTATGAAAGTTATTCTCAAAGTAGTTATCTTAAATAATCATCGAAAACACATTTATTGTAAAAGTGTCTAATTTTAAAATACAAATAGAGCCTGGCCAGAAAAGAGATACTACCAACTGCAAATAACTAACCACAAAAGCCGTGATTTTTGCTCCTTTCGTTTTTGTTGTCTCTACTAGTGAGCGCGATCTTGCCCTCCTGTCTTAAGTGGTCTTAACGCAGATCTTAATTATTCCTGTGTTGGCCACTAGTTGCTCTCTCCAAGCACTATACACTGTCAGTCTAGAACAGGCATATCCAAAGTGCCGCCCGAGAGCCAAATGCGGCTCTTGGACCAATTTGTTTTGGCCCTCAGACTTCCTGCTAGATTGGCTCAAATTACAAAAAAGTGTTGTTTTTAATGTCAAATTTCTGTCAAACATTTTGATGCCCTTCGTACCTAAAACAAATGTTAAATGCCTTTTTAAAAGTTTGGTGGTTCATTAAAATTAGGTCAAATGCAAAATTTGAAATGACTTATATGGCCCTCCACTCCATATAACTTTCAAAATGTGGCCCACTGAGAAAAAAGTTTGGACACCTGTGGTCTAGAAAGTGTGGCCCCAGCCAGATGTGAGGGTACGGTTTCCTTCAGTGAACCTGACACGTGCTCACGTCTGAGACAAGTGAGCAGTGATCACAGGCAAAAGTTACTGTAGCAGCAGCTTCAGTTTGGAAAAAAATGTAATAATAGAAATTTATTTGGTGAAAGTCTATTTACATGACAAACTTGAACAACTTTGTCTAAAAATGTGTCTTCTTTCGTCAAGCCTGTTGAGATAATCAGATGTGAGTGAAAATGGGGCAGTGTCAGTGTGAATGCAGCTCTCAGGACAGAGCAGAGAGATAAAGCCAGGAGAGCGCGGTGCTGCACGCGATTTCTGTTTTTTGTAAGGCATTTTTGCAGTAGGCCACTGCGGCTCCATGCCTCTGTTCAAACACCCCACTATGACAGTGAGGTATAATTGTCGGCATTTTGGCATTACCATTATTTATTAAACATCGCCGTTTTGCCACACATTTTGGAGTAGTGCATATAGGCGTATACATCCCCTTTTCCGACATGAATCATGTAGGCCTAGTTCAGCTGATCTACTACTTATAAGCAGGTACGTAAACGCTGTTGTCATCACGTTTTGTGCAGTCTGACATTTATAAATCAATTTGAGAGATCTGCTTTCCTGGCGTCCCGCATTGTAGTCTTTATGTGGCTTCCGTTTTCGCGCGTTTGCACAAACCAATCTCTCATTCTCTTTCCCCCGTCCCTCAGGTTTTTTTTCTCTATCAGCTCTCATAGACACAATGTGGAAAGGGGGAACCGTGACAACTATACAGTAATTTTCCTTACGTGTCAAGCAACAAAATGGTGCATGTTTGTTACGATCTGATTAAAGTTCACTGAGAAATGAGCAAAACAAGACACTGGTTTTTAAAACGCTAAACTTCAAAGAAGCACGCGGCGTAGCTCGAAAGTACGCGACGCATTCAGCTTTTCTTAATTTCTCCACAAACTGCATTAAATGATAATTTCAGCCTGTTCCAGCACAGCCTTATATAGGTTATATTTTGAGCTTTGGCGCGCCAGATCTGAAAGACAGACGCGTCCAGATACGTGCGTCGCGGCTCAAATCGTTTTTTGTCAACACAGGGCTACTTTTGATTTTTGATTTCAGTGATTTCTAGGTTGAATTTGTTTGAAATTTTTTGTATTTCGTTAGGACAATTAATGCAGATTATTATCGTGAACTGTTTAGATTTGTTCCTTCTATTTAGTTGGATAAATAAATATATTTATTTAAGGGTCTTATTTTTCCTAAATTTAGTTTTTAAGCTTAAATAGGCACAGAGGGATATTTATGGCTAATTTAAAATACAATTTGGACACCCTTTGTATTTGTTTTAGCTTATTCTTCTTATTATTTTAAGGATGTTCAGGGCATAGCCTCAGAACCAAGCAGGCTCAGCTCTAGCTTTTATTAATGATGTGGCCAAGCAGACGAAGACACGGGAGGCTGTAAGAAGTTGGACTGTTTTAAAAATAAGGACCCAGAAATATGTTTGAGAAGAGGCAAACAATGGCTCTTATAAGCGCTACTTGGTCGCATAACAGGACCCCAGGTAAGCCCCCAGCTGTTACTGTGGTTCAAAAAGCGCACAGCCAACTATACCCTATATCAGGGGTCACCAATAAGATTTCATCGAGGTCCAGTTAGGGGAAAAATTTCTTTATAAATTTTGAAAAATTTGACTTTATAAATAAAAAGAATTACAAACATATTTATATTTTCACATAATCCCACATATTTCTATTTTACAATAAAAGCTTTGTTTTTAATGAATTATTCTAGGCTACTTCCCCTTTAAAATGTATTGATGGATAAATCTTGATGGAGAACAGTGTTTTTACATTGATCAGAGCTGATCACTGAGTCTGTGATGGAGTTATTCTAGGTCTGTTCTGACTTGACCTTGTTCTGTCCCACGTCTGTCTCTCTCTGTGTCTCACTGGTCAAAGTAGTCACTGAATGAAGCCATGTGATTGGCTGATTGGCGATAGGACACACGCGATAACCCTCTCCAATTTTACGAATGAAGAATCATACAAACAGCGCTCTGAATCGTGTCCATTACACGCACACACAAACGCGTTCTCTAAATACAATGAACCTGCAGAGCCAGAGCCGGCACTGCATCGTCGCGAACCGCGTTTCTGTCTTTGGCGCTGTGCCAAATGTGAGAAGAACGAGTCAGAGCGGCTATGTTGCACATTACGCGGACACAACCGCGTTCTTTAAATGCTCTCTGCAGACCCAGACTGTACCGCACCAATGTGAACCACGTACTTCTGGCTCTGGCACTGTGCCAAAAGTGAGAAAGACGAGCCACAGCAGCGATGTGCGCGCGCTTCTATTAATGCGCTCACGCTCAGTCTGCACAGCGCTTCTTTACAGAATCACGTCTACATTCTCCAGCCTTTCTGCGAGTGTTTGGCAGGAGGGCTCCGCGGTCCGGACGGGGCGGCACTTGGGTTTGGATCCGGACCGGAGTCCGCCTTTCGGAGACCTGGGGGCCTATACACACTACTTAAAAGATTCATAATATGAATTATGAACAAATTTATCTACAATTCCTTCTGAGTTTATGTTTTAAGACGAAACTGCATTGGTTTGGGCATGATTGCGGTAAAAAGGCTCCCTGGCTAGTAGGGATGGGTATCGATAAGATTTTATCGATATCGATGCCATTATCGATTCCTCTTATCGATCCGATTCCTTATCAATTCTCTTATCGATTCTTAAAATTATGTGTTTTATGTATCTAGATTTAAAAAATTATTTTAGCTCATTTCAATACATTTAGACAATGATGTGGACTATATTATGATGTTACTAATTAAATATAGGCTAAATGAAGAGCAGAAATAATATTTCAGAGCTAGAGGCATAAACTATTTTGATATTGATAACACTAATAACGCTATGTAAGGGTGTAACTTTGGCCACGTGAAGTCCTGGTTCTACACACATCACACTCTCCCTGCGCTCACCAGGCCTTTCTCTTTCTCCGTGTCCACAAACTGTGCTACAGTAGCCTAGTTGTTTTATTCAGAAAGTCCGCTCCAGGTGACGGTCTGCGCTTGGAGAAGGCGGAACAGCGCGCTTCAGTCCGAAGCGAACGCACGTGTCTCCCAGACCGGCTGCGTGTGCGCTGGTCAGGACGCAGGCACGGCACAGCACAACGGACAGTCCGTATACACGGGACACAGCTCGCTTAGAGACGGATAATTCGTGCGCTCCGAGGCGCGGACACAATTTACTTCGGGGCTGACACTGCTGACAGTTGACCCGTCTTCTGAACTTAGTCTGCTTCTTTAAAGCTGAAGCTATCGACATTACTTGTTCCTCGAACACTTGTTTGTAGATTAAAAGCATTATTAAAATATGATGCTTCTGCATTTGTTATTCTATTGTACATCAGGGGTAAAAACAAATTTTCACAAAGAGGGATTGGCACGATGCCAAAGAGAGATTGGCCGGTTGTAACTGAAATTAACCTGACTAATCTTTGACATGCTACAATAGTGATTATTGTATATTTATTGAAATACATTTACTGAACATACATCTGAATTAGTCTGAAAAAATAATTACTCTTAAAGTTTCTGACAAGTTTCTGATCATTTTTATTAGACTAAGACACCCATATTATTTGTGGAATTAATATAAAGTAAAAGTAAAACTTCTAAGACCTTGTGGGCCAAATGAAATGAAGTGGAGGACTGCATCAGGCCACCGGGAGCTAAATTTGACACATGTGCTCAAACATAGTCCAAAGTTACATCCCTAACATTGTTGTTAAGGAGGTCTACACTAGCAGAGGATCAAAACTCAAAAAAGCAGATATTGCGTAATACTGTATGTGTTCTTTAAGCCACAGTCCACACTTCTTGAACGAGATTATTTTCGAGTAAAGGTCATCCTGCGATACCATTTAGCATTTTTAGCCACTCTGCTCTCACTGCTGCTGTATAAAACGTAAAAACAATCTGCTTGCTAACCACACTCGTACATTATATTCTCACATCGATACAGCACCAGAGGTAAACCGAGCCTCTCCACCAGACCCAGGCATTATTTGGCGATTTGCCCAGGACACTGCTCCCTGTTGGGAAGGTAAAACGAGCGGCTGCCTCTGAAGTTCCCGCGCAGAGTGAAAAATGAGAGAATGAGAGAGCTGGAGCCGGCATCCCCACTGACCCTCGCNTTGCAACATTTTATAACATTTTCTCGAGATACATGCAGATGCTGACAATCAGCTTATTTTATATCTGGGGAAACTAGCTAAACGTTTCTGTCTTTGCAATCCAGCCTATAAATATGTGAAAAGAAACAAGCACACTTATTACAACATAGTTTGAAAGTTGTTGCTGCCAATGCGCAAATTTGTGCAAACAAAAGTTAGTGTTAAAAGAAAGTTTAAGAACCACTGAAATTAGGGGCCTGTGTAGGGCTTTTGAAAAATATGTAGACTTTTTTAAGTAGGAAGAGTCTTGACAAAAGTAATAGTAGATTTGTATTTTGATATTAATACAATTCTAAGAACATAAATAATGCACACAAGAAACAATAATGTTCAAATCATGTAATGTATGAACACAAAGCCTTATTTTAATATTACATCTCAAGTTCTCAGCATTAGTTGTGGATGCTGTTATTTATGGAAATATAAGGCGTTTTCCCACATGAAAGTACCAAGAACTACTCCCCTCATTTCTCCAGTCCCTGTTTAGTCAGAGGAACTACCCTGTCCCCATGTTTGTGTTCACACAGCAGCAGTTTCTAAAAGTGGGTCTAACTAGCTTCAGCATTAGTATCTGGAAAGATTGGGACATTTAAATAAGTCATTAAGTGGTGTTAAGAAAACAAGAGTTGTGTTTTTTTATTCCACATAAAACTATAATGTGCAAAACTTAAAAACATAACTGAAATTAACAGTAAAACAAAATTATTAACTGTAATTCCTAATAGTAGTCTTATAGGCTACTATTTACATATTAAATAAATACATTTTAACTTTTTACTGCCTTCAAATTATTTTTCTAAAGGATAAGGAAAATGTATCTGAATGTCAGAATGTGTAAAACATGTTTAAAAACAAAGTTAGTGTTGTAAATTTGCTTGTGTCACCAGAAGGTTCCTGGTCTGACTGGAAAGTACCTGCCCCAGAGCAGGAGCTAAAAAAGTTCCTAAAGTGTGGCCCCAGTCCATAGTTCCTGCTCTGTGTGAATGCTCCCAAAATGGGGACAGGAACTAAAAAAGTACTAGGACCAGAAAAAAGTTCCTACAGTGGGAAAAGGCCTATAGAAATAAGGCCTTTGTCCCGCGTAGGAACTTTTTTCAGTTCCTAGTACTTCATTTAGTTCCAGTCCCCATTTTAGGCATGTTCAAAGAGAGCAGGAACTATGGACTGGAGTTAACTTTGGAGACTTTTTTAGCTCCTGCTCTGGGACAGGTACTTTCCAATCAGATCAGGAACTTTCTTGAAGACACAAGCATATTTACAACACTAGCTTTGTTTGGAAACATGTTTTAGATATCCTGACATTTAGATAAACATTCCTTATGCTTGAAAAAAATGACTTAAAAGCAGTAGCTCCCAAAAATGTTTAAATTTGTAAATGATAACTATTATTAGGATTTTTTTTTTGTAATTTTTGTCACTATAAACAGTAAATAACTGTCTTTTATTGTTGACTTCAGTAATGTTTTAGCTTTTGTACATCATAATTTATAAAGAAGGGGAAAAAACAACTTTTGTTTTCCTAATACCACTTAATGAAGTATTTAAATGTTCCAGAATATACAAATGTTAAAACTATTTAGCCCCACTTTCACAAACCTTTGCTGTGTAAACGCAAACATGGAGCCAGGAGTGTTCCTCTGACTAAACAGGGGCTAAAGGAATGTGGGGTCTTAGTTCTTGGTACTTTCATGTGGGAAAACACTTAATAGTATTTGTATACTTCACCTAATTGTTCACACACCCAAACGTCAAGTTGATTTTGTTCATAGTAGAAATGCTTACTGATATTAAGAATTATGTTACTGGGGAAAAAAAAAGTATACTATTAAAAATTCACACTGATTACATTTAAACATTGTCCAAGTGAGAACAAGGAGTTGTGTTCTAGGGCAGTGGTTCCCAACCTTTTTTCTTGATTAAACGGAGACTTACTGGGTCCTCCCTGTAGCAACCCTCAAAACAATATTTTAATGATCAAAATTATAGTTAATATATTGTTTTCTACTAATAAAATTGCACTTACAACTACTTTTATAAGTTGACCATCTGACCAGACAAAGCTCTGGGTATCCCCTGCACTCTCAGACCCCCAGGTTGGGAACCACTGTTCTAGGGTATCTCCTGTAAAGGCCCAAAGAAATTTGTTTTTGATTAACATATCACCATAACATGAAAGTCATATTCTAGAATGCTCTCCTGAAGTATTGCATATTAACATCATCTTTAAGTATTTATTACCTAAAATATGTTACAATATATAAAACAGTTGGATTTTTACAAATGAAATAAAACTAAATTAAACAAAAATTTTAATTTAATCAATTGATAAAATCAAGCTTTATTTTTTTTTATTATCATTTTTTTTTTTTAAGAATCCTGTCTTATTTTATCACATTTTACATACCTTGTTTTTTTTTCTAAGAGAAAAGCATTTTAACTCTATAATGTAGTATCATATATTAACAGATGTTTTCATGTCATTCGGAAGATGTTTATAATGTTTATAAAAATGTATAATAATTTTCATTATTTTGTTCTTTTAGGTTTTGGATTTGTTTCTGCCTGGAACAAATTTAACTTCAGCAGATGATCAGCCCTTCTGGACTTTTCGTCTTGCTGTAAGTATTCCTAGTGTTTCATCTTTTTGCCAGTGACAAACCAAAAGATTCTAAGTAAGCGAGAGCTACAGAATTGTGTCCATATACTTTGCATCTTTTTAAATTAATATTTCTGACATGACAGCAACCAAACAGCTAAGAGACACATGTCTTCATGATAAACAGATTGTTTGTAGTTTCATTAAAAAAGTCAGCAGATATTACACTGATTTTTGATGTTTTAGCTATGCAAAGATTTTACTGATAAATTGATGCTTTTTTCCCTCACTTTAACTGCTAGATAAAATGCCATACGTTTAGGTATAGCAGCATAGTAGAAGTCTTCAAAGTAGTCATCTGGACAGTGTTTTCCGAAGATCAAGACGTTTCGACTCTCATCCGAAAGTCATTTTCAATCTGATTCAGATTGAAAATGACTTTCGGATGAGAGTCGAAACGTCTTGATCTTCGGAAACACTGTCCAGATGACTACTTTGAAGACTTCTACTATGGATCACTCCTGGATGAATGAGGGACTACACCGTCTAGGTATAGCAGCATTTTCCTGAAACCCAGCTTCTTGCAACAACCATCATTCTCTGTTGACATTACCATTCAGATTTCTCTATGCATTAATGTCCTTGTTTTGCCCACATATTTTTTTTACTGTCGTGAAAACTTGCCTCAATTGCTGCGATGAATGATGCATCAAGCATAAACTGACCTTTTCCACATTCCCGGGCTACTGCATTTACGGCCACTCAAACAACTGCCTGATAAAATATCAGCCAAGAGGGCAAACTAAGGCTGATAACCAAAAGTCATATATCGGCTCTAACAGTAATTGGTATCGGTTCATACTGTATTGCACCAGATGTACTATGTGTTCTTTAGTCTTTGTGTGCATGTGCAGTAAAAATACATTTAAAAATGACATATATAAGAATAAAATAAGTTTTACAGGTTGCAGTTTATGCACAAAAGTTGCGAAGACAAGTTTTCCATCAGAGGCAAATGTACGCAACTACCATAGTCTTACAAAGACAATTAACAATTAGGTCAAAATGTTACTGCTTTAAAATTCAATATTGGTTATCTGACACAGCAGGAGGCCAAATATCAGATGTCTGTATCTGCTCAAAAACTCAGTCCTCCTATTAAGCTTATTCTCAAGCTTAATGAGGACTGTTAAAGCTCAGTTAGCAAATCAGGCATCAGAGCAGTGAAGAGAGTAGCAGCCCCTTCTCTGTGTGCTGCAAACTGGGTATCATCATCAGCATCAAGAGGGAGTCAGGCAGACTTTAGAAACAAAACACAGAAGCTCTCCTTTAAAATCTCAGTCTTAAATGGTCCTGTTTGGTTATGAAAGTTATTCTCAAAGTAGTTATCTTAAAATAATCATCGAAAACACATTTATTGTAAAAGTGTCTAATTTTAAAATACAAATAGAGCCTGGCCAGAAAAGAGATACTACCAACTGCAAATAACTAACCACAAAGCCGTGATTTTTGCTCCTTTCGTTTTTGTTGTCTCTACTAGTGAGCGCGATCTTGCCCTCCTGTCTTAAGTGGTCTTAACGCAGATCTTAATTATTCCTGTGTTGGCCACTAGTTGCTCTCTCCAAGCACTATACACTGTCAGTCTAGAACAGGCATATCCAAAGTGCCGCCCGAGAGCCAAATGCGGCTCTGGACCAATTGTTTTGGCCCTCAGACTTCCTGCTAGATTGGCTCAAATTACAAAAAAGTGTTGTTTTTAATGTCAAATTTCTGTCAAACATTTTGATGCCCTTCGTACCTAAAACAAATGTTAAATGCCTTTTTAAAAGTTTGGTGGTTCATTAAAATTAGGTCAAATGCAAAATTTGAAATGACTTATATGGCCCTCCACTCCATAAACTTTCAAAATGTGGCCCACTGAGAAAAAAGTTTGGACACCTGTGGTCTAGAAAGTGTGGCCCCAGCCAGATGTGAGGGTACGGTTTCCTTCAGTGAACCTGACACGTGCTCACGTCTGAGACAAGTGAGCAGTGATCACAGGCAAAAGTTACTGTAGCAGCAGCTTCAGTTTGGAAAAAAATGTAATAATAGAAATTTATTTGGTGAAAGTCTATTTACATGACAAACTTGAACAACTTTGTCTAAAAATGTGTCTTCTTTTCGTCAAGCCTGTTGAGATAATCAGATGTGAGTGAAAATGGGGCAGTGTCAGTGTGAATGCAGCTCTCAGGACAGAGCAGAGAGATAAAGCCAGGAGAGCGCGGTGCTGCACGCGATTTCTGTTTTTGTAAGGCATTTTTGCAGTAGGCCACTGCGGCTCCATGCCTCTGTTCAAACACCCCACTATGACAGTGAGGTATAATTGTCGGCATTTTGGCATTACCATTATTTATTAAACATCGCCGTTTTGCCACACATTTTGGAGTAGTGCATATAGGCGTATACATCCCCTTTTCCGACATGAATCATGTAGGCCTAGTTCAGCTGATCTACTACTTATAAGCAGGTACGTAAACGCTGTTGTCATCACGTTTTGTGCAGTCTGACATTTATAAATCAATTTGAGAGATCTGCTTTCCTGGCGTCCCGCATTGTAGTCTTTATGTGGCTTCCGTTTCGCGCGTTTGCACAAACCAATCTCTCATTCTCTTTCCCCCGTCCCTCAGGTTTTTTTTCTCTATCAGCTCTCATAGACACAATGTGGAAAGGGGGAACCGTGACAACTATACAGTAATTTTCCTTACGTGTCAAGCAACAAAATGGTGCATGTTTGTTACGATCTGATTAAAGTTCACTGAGAAATGAGCAAAACAAGACACTGGTTTTTAAAACGCTAAACTTCAAAGAAGCACGCGGCGTAGCTCGAAAGTACGCGACGCATTCAGCTTTTCTTAATTTCTCCACAAACTGCATTAAATGATAATTTCAGCCTGTTCCAGCACAGCCTTATATAGGTTATATTTTGAGCTTTGGCGCGCCAGATCTGAAAGACAGACGCGTCCAGATACGTGCGTCGCGGCTCAAATCGTTTTTTTGTCAACACAGGGCTACTTTTGATTTTTGATTTCAGTGATTTCTAGGTTGAATTTGTTTGAAATTTTTTGTATTTCGTTAGGACAATTAATGCAGATTATTATCGTGAACTGTTTAGATTTGTTCCTTCTATTTAGTTGGATAAATAAATATATTTATTTAAGGGTCTTATTTTTCCTAAATTTAGTTTTTAAGCTTAAATAGGCACAGAGGGATATTTATGGCTAATTTAAAATACAATTTGGACACCCTTTGTATTTGTTTTAGCTTATTCTTCTTATTATTTTAAGGATGTTCAGGGCATAGCCTCAGAACCAAGCAGGCTCAGCTCTAGCTTTTATTAATGATGTGGCCAAGCAGATGAAGACACCGGGAGGCTGTAAGAAGTTGGACTGTTTTAAAAATAAGGACCCAGAAATATGTTTGAGAAGAGGCAAACAATGGCTCTTATAAGCGCTACTTGGTCGCATAACAGGACCCCAGGTAAGCCCCCAGCTGTTACTGTGGTTCAAAAAGCGCACAGCCAACTATACCCTATATCAGGGGTCACCAATAAGATTTCATCGAGGTCCAGTTAGGGGAAAAATTTCTTTATAAATTTTGAAAAATTTGACTTTATAAATAAAAAGAATTACAAACATATTTATATTTTCACATAATCCCACATATTTCTATTTTACAATAAAAGCTTTGTTTTTAATGAATTATTCTAGGCTACTTCCCCTTTAAAAATGTATTGATGGATAAATCTTGATGGAGAACAGTGTTTTTACATTGATCAGAGCTGATCACTGAGTCTGTGATGGAGTTATTCTAGGTCTGTTCTGACTTGACCTTGTTCTGTCCCACGTCTGTCTCTCTCTGTGTCTCACTGGTCAAAGTAGTCACTGAATGAAGCCATGTGATTGGCTGATTGGCGATAGGACACACGCGATAACCCTCTCCAATTTTACGAATGAAGAATCATACAAACAGCGCTCTGAATCGTGTCCATTACACGCACACACAAACGCGTTCTCTAAATACAATGAACCTGCAGAGCCAGAGCCGGCACTGCATCGTCGCGAACCGCGTTTCTGTCTTTGGCGCTGTGCCAAATGTGAGAAGAACGAGTCAGAGCGGCTATGTTGCACATTACGCGGACACAACCGCGTTCTTTAAATGCTCTCTGCAGACCCAGACTGTACCGCACCAATGTGAACCACGTACTTCTGGCTCTGGCACTGTGCCAAAAGTGAGAAAGACGAGCCACAGCAGCGATGTGCGCGCGCTTCTATTAATGCGCTCACGCTCAGTCTGCACAGCGCTTCTTTACAGAATCACGTCTACATTCTCCAGCCTTTCTGCGAGTGTTTGGCAGGAGGGCTCCGCGGTCCGGACGGGGCGGCACTTGGGTTTGGATCCGGACCGGAGTCCGCCTTTCGGAGACCTGGGGCCTATACACACTACTTAAAAGATTCATAAATATGAATTATGAACAAATTTATCTACAATTCCTTCTGAGTTTATGTTTTAAGACGAAACTGCATTGGTTTGGGCATGATTGCGGTAAAAAGGCTCCCTGGCTAGTAGGATGGTATCATAAGATTTATCGATATCGATGCCATTATCGATTCTCTTATCGATCCGATTCCTTATCAATTCTCTTATCGATTCTAAAATTATGTGTTTTATGTATCTAGATTTAAAAAAATTATTTTAGCTCATTTCAATACATTTAGACAATGATGTGGACTATATTATGATGGTTACTAATTAAATATAGGCTAAATGAAGAGCAGAAATAATATTTCAGAGCTAGAGGCATAAACTATTTTGATATTGATAACACTAATAACGCTATGTAAGGGTGTAACTTTGGCCACGTGAAGTCCTGGTTCTACACACATCACACTCTCCCTGCGCTCACCAGGCCTTTCTCTTTCTCCGTGTTCCACAAACTGTGCTACAGTAGCCTAGTTGTTTTATTCAGAAAGTCCGCTCCAGGTGACGGTCTGCGCTTGGAGAAGGCGGAACAGCGCGCTTCAGTCCGAAGCGAACGCACGTGTCTCCCAGACCGGCTGCGTGTGCGCTGGTCAGGACGCAGGCACGGCACAGCACAACGGACAGTCCGTATACACGGGACACAGCTCGCTTAGAGACGGATAATTCGTGCGCTCCGAGGCGCGGACACAATTTACTTCGGGGCTGACACTGCTGACAGTTGACCCGTCTACGGAGACGGAGGAGAAAAAGTGAGAGAGGTCGCCCAGGCTCGAAGAAAACGCACACAAAGTGCGCATTAGGAGCGCGGAAAGAAAGAGCTTATACCCCCCAGCTGACGGTAGATGCACGCGCCTATCCTTCAAACATTCATATTAATGGAGGAAGCTTGCCTGTCACGGCGCTGGTGTGTGAGCTGCATGTGCGCCACATGTACATATTGTCTCCGTTTCTTCTCTCTTTTCCTGTGCGCGCTGTACGTAAACGCGCTGTATCCACGTGAATTGGTGAGAGACTTAGGCTTTGCCAAAGCTAAAACTTGTGCTTGTAATAATGAAACCGAACTGAACAGCCCAGCGTGAGGTTGAAGTTCGCGCAGTACTTAAAGGCACAGCGGCCCAAAGCGGCATCGATAAGAAGAATCGATAAGAGAGGAGACTAACGAATCCAGTGGATTGCTAAAAATAGAACCGGTTCCCAAGTAGAACCGGCTCTCGATACCCATCCTACTGGCTAGTGCGCGTCACTCTTTAAGCGTAATAGACATGTTTCCCCAAAACGGGCCCGGGGAACATTGGACCGATCCCCTTTTGATGCATATATTTTACATAAGTAGCCTACTGGTTTTGACGCGTGGATTTTACTGCCATCATCTTTTTTCAAACCAGTTTTTTACGTGTCAACGCGTTAAAAAAATTTTGGCCTCTTTGGCTTGCCATAGCATTCACATTGTCCCATGTTCACTCTCACATCTGATGATCTTTTTTATTAAGTCAACAAGCTTTATGTAAAAGAAAAGACACATTTTTAGACAAAGTTGTTAAAGTCTGTCATGTGAATAGACTTTCACCAAATAGATTCTATTATTACACTTTTTTCCGAACTTAAGCTGCTGCTACAGTAACTTTTGAAAAAACTGTACCCTCACATCTGGTTGAAGCCACACCTTCTAGACAAGGGGTGCCCAAACGTTTTTCCTTGGTGCAGGGTTCGTACAGTCATGGAAAACCTGGAAAAGTCATGGAAAATGAAAATCCAATTTCCAGGCCCTGGAAAAGTTTTGGAATTTTACTGGGTTTGGAAAAGTTTTGGAAAATGACAACAAACAGGTCTCGAGACTAACGCCTTCCCCTGAATATTTTAAGTCTGTGAGCCTCGCTCGCTCCAGCCTGCCGCGTCTCTCTCCTCAGCAGACAGCAGTGGAGGGAGGAGGCTTATGCTAATGCAGCTGCTGTGCGTGTTCTGTCCACTCCTGTCTGTTCTTTGGCCTAAAGCGCTCCACGCCTGTGATCCACAGGAATAATTACACAGGATTAATTTTGTTCACATTCAAGTTTTTAAGAAAAGTCATTACGCGCGAGCACACGCGGTACCGCTAGTCCAATGCTGCCTTAGCTTCTATCAAAACTTTTTTCGAGTTGTCAGACGGCTTCATGCGACTCATTTGAGCAGCAGCTTTGTTACTAAATGCGCTAAAACTCTTCTACACTAACTCCACACCGTTTCCAGACAGAAGTCAGTTTGTGTAAGAGTTAACAGATGCTAAACTATGATGCTAACACAGCTAATCTGATGTGCTGCTGCTGTGTTCCTCCTGCTGTAACCTGCCTCTGTCACACAAACACAAATATAAACTCTCTCTGTCTCTAGGCTGCTGTCAAATACAAATGAAATGCTTAACCACACATTTTATTAAAATCGTTTTAATTAGGTATAAAGGTGTCACAGAAATGTCAAAATGGACAGGAAATAATTAAAGCCTTATTTAGAAGGATTCTATGATCTGTAGCTTTATAAAATGAAAAGCACTGAAATTACATCACAAATTACATACTTTAATCTCTTACAGCTATATTTTATTTTTTAATAATCTAGCCGATTATATGAGAAGAAATTCAGGATGTTTCCAAAAAAAGTTAGTCTGGAGCCCTGAACAATACTCCAATTTGGGATAATTTGCTTTGACACAGTCCCACTCTTGTTTGGCTTGGACATAGAAAACTGAATCAAGTTTAAAACATTTTCATTTGTTATGTAAGTTTATAAATCTGTGAAATGAATATATTTAGGACTTAAGTTAATGAAAACAAATATTTAATTGACGTGTGAATAAGTCGCGCGAATAGGTCATGAAAATGTTTACAATTGTTTTGGAAAAGTCATGGAAAAGTCATGGAAAATCATAAAATACAATCTGTACAACCCTGTTGGTGGGCCAAAATTTGCCAATTTTTTCTTCGCGGGCCAAAATGTATTGCATTGAAGAGTGCCAAGGGCCAAACATAATTTTGTTCAGCATTTAAAAAAACATTTTGAGAAGAGATAAAGATTAAAATACCTTTTACTAACACGTTTTAAGAGACTGCACTTGAATTTTGTCCTTTGACAGTCTTTTCAACACAAAATTGAATCACACAGTTAGTCCTAACAAACCTGAACAACCCTTCGCGGGCCAAATTGAACCATCTGGCGGGCCGAATTTGGCCCCCGGGCCCCACTTTGGGCACCCCTGTTCTAGACTGACAGTATATAGCGCTTGGAGAGAACCACTAGTGGCCAACAGAGGAATAATTAAGACCATCCGCTAAGACCGGCTAGGAAAAAGGGCAAGATCGCGCTGAGTATCTGAAACTGAATTGTCGTTTCTCCAGGGACCTCAAAAATGTTATATTTAAAACTGAAAATGTATTATTTGACTAGTGATGGGAGTATAGATATCGAAGTATCAATATATTAATACCAACCACCATAAAGGTTCAATATTGATGCTCATAAAAAAAATAACTACTAATCTGCATATGCAGTTGTTAAGGAAAGGCATTCATTTTAGACTTTATGGAGCAATTTCTTCATTGTTTTGTGTCAGACTTTCTTCACTGCTGATCTGTTTGTATAAGTATTTCAAATTGAAGCTGTATAGATATATATTTTTTAGTTTTTTGTTGTTTTTTTTATGTTCGAAATAAACCTATCAAATCAAATTGCCTCTAAAAAATATTCTATACATACAGAATATATTATTTTTATTCTGCAAAGTAATACTGGTATTGAGTATCAAAAAATCTCCTGAAATATATGTATTGTATCAATACAAAACATGTGGCATCGGACCATCACTACATGTGATCAGTCTTCAATATAACTTAATTATATTAAGTTATATTGAAGAATAAATATAACTATTTTGTGATTTGTATTATAAAAAAAATGTTTTTACATTGCAGGATTTCCAAATGCTGTGCCCAGCAAGCCGGATTGCCCTTTTCCTTAAAACAGAAAAGCGGTGGGTTATGTGTACACATTTATTTTCTTCATTGTTTTACTCTATTAATGTGTTCATGTTTTTTTACTTTTTTATCACTTTGACTTTTAGGATTGACGAAGTATGGCACATGGTTGGAACCCACTGGAGAAGTATTCATCTTTACCTCCAAACCGTGGGACACCTGTTTCAGAAATGAACCATTCTTATCCTGCAGGTGGATATACAGGTCAGGATGGATATGCAGGTCATGATGGATTTGCTTCTGCAAGCACTCCCCTTGGAGTCTCTGCAACAAACACAAGCTACTGTTTTAGCAGTAATGTTGTAAATGTCAACTCCAACTGGTGTCCGGAAATTGGAAATTATCAAAAACCAACTCAGGAAATGGAATGGCAACCTGGTGGAGAACAAAAGGACTACTTTAATAGATGGACAACAGCATAACAAATTACGAAACCAGTATGTTGACAACCACTGGACACTGTTCAGTTGCACCACAGATTGGACCTCAACAAGAATCTATGGTGCCCTCAGTCCCTCCATTTTGTAGCAATTACTTGAACATTCAAGATTCTTCAGATGTGGGTAAAGAACCAAGATTATCTTGTGGATACACGGCCAGCACTTCTGTAAATAACCCTCAATCTGGAGCTACTGAAAGGTATCACTCACAATGGCCTCAGAATTCCTACAGTGCTACTGATTTCACCTACTCAAATCCCAATTGGCCAAACCAAGTAGCAGACCATACAAATGCATGTGTAGTACAAGACAAGAGTGTGGATGAGTGTGATAGAAATTCAGATGGGAATTCAAATGCATGCACTGATTTGGAGATGCAGAAAGTAGATAGTTTTGACCAAACTTGCAAACAAGACAAATGTGAAAACATTTGTTTCAAGACTAATGTGTTTGAGAAATGCAATAAGGATGAAACACAAACTTTGGTGAATGAAGAAGAAACAAGTGAGATTGATAAACACAATAATCCTGATTTGGCACATGTGGTCATCAGTGACGATCAACCAACATCTACCCAAATTTGCAACCCCAAAATTGAAAGTCCGAATGCGTCTTCTTCAAGTATACAAGATAAATCTGTCACTGATTTGTCTCAAAACAAACAGGAAGAACTGTCTAAAACTTTACCAAAGCCTAACAGAACTATGGATTTAGTAAATACTGATAGCATATTGACTAATTCTAGTGAAACCAGCAATGCTTTAGAGTCCAGTTTTCAGGTCAGTGCAGCATCAAGTGCAGATCATGAAAAAATCAAAGAAACTGTAGATGATTCATTATCAGAATTAGTCTCTGGTAATGCTGGAGTGTCTGAGCTCTACATCGATGCGAATGCAGACCCTCGCTCTTTAACAGAAACTGAGACTGTTGAGCAACCAGTGTCCTATAAAAAAGTTGATGATACATCGGAATATTTAGCAGTAGCAGTCATTCTGTTTTCAATGTTGATAAAACTAGTGAGCAAAGTGACACCTCAACAGAAAATACCAGTCTGACAGACAATGATAAAAAATGTGTTGATTGTGTTGCTGATGCGCCAACTAAAGATTTTTTTGTTGACAAAAAGACCAGTGAAGGTGGTTCCCCTGCTATAAAGGCCATTAAAATTGAGGAAGCATGTGCAGCTCAAAAGACTCTTGCCTCTGACAATACAGGAGGTAACTATGATGCTGTAAATGAAGATCACAAGATCATTGCGATGTTTGATTCAAAAGTTTCTGAGGTGGACAATCTAAACTTGGAGGCAGAAAAAGAAATTTGGACTGAATCTAAAGTCAAATGTGAAGATCAGTCAAATAAACCAAGTAACGATGAGCAGAATGACATTTTCAAGTATGAAATTGACAAACGTTCAGTCCAATTTCCCCAAAGTCCAGAAGAAAAAGCATCTCCAGTCAATTCAATTCAGACAATAACTTTGGAAAATACTAGGATCTCAATGAACTTTGTTTGTCCAATAACAAGTCAGCCTGCAGATAAATTGGATTGTCCAAGTGATGATGAGAAAAGTCTAAACTTTGAAACATCGACGCGTCACGATTCATTGGAAATGAATCAGTCGTCCTCAATTGCAAGCCAAAAAACAAGCAATTCCGATGATGAACAGTCACTTTATGCTGATGGAGAACCCCTGTCCCCTCCTTCAGAAGTAAATGAATTGGCTGAACAAGATTCATTTGAACCTGTAGAAACACTGATTGATAAATCCTCCAAAATGAAACCGGCTAAAAAAATGGTAAAACGACTCCAACCCATTGTTCTTCTTAGGAACATGGATCTAGTTGATTTAACTGACAATAACTATGTTTGTACACAGTGTTCACACATTACCTCCAACCTGGATGATATAATTGAGCACCACAATCTTTATCATTCAGTGCAAAGTTTTCAATTGTGCACATCTTGTGGTGTATATGTGGTATGCCAAGCCCAATCAAGAAAACATTTGTGTGGTCATGATAGTCCAGTGCCTTCTTCAAATACGGGAAAGTCAAGAAAAAAGAAAGGCTACCGTTGTGACAAATGTAAATTGAGTTTTGGAAAGTTACTTCCATTTATCAGTCATATGCGCATACACACAGGAAAGACACCATTTAAGTGTGGCAGCTGTGGAATATATTTTGCACAAGGTCCTACTTTACGTAGACATCAAAGGATTTCTAAAAGATGCGGAAGGCCTCAACCAGTGGTAAAAAAAAAACAAAAAAAATACTTCCAACTCCAATACTGGGACCGCAAAGTCAATGTTTGATTGTTATGTGAAGCTTTATGACATAATGAAAACAAATAGTTGTAAGTTTTGTGGTAAATATTTCAAGAGCAAGTTGAAGGCTGATAAGCATTATTATAATGTGCACAAAAAGCTGGGAACAATCAAGCCAAGAGAAAAACCTTCTGAGATGGCTGTAGAACTTCCAGATAAGTACAAGTGTCCATTGTGTCCACAGATTTTCAGTAGTCATTTGCATAGAAATCGTCATCTGAAAAACTGTATCAGAGATTGTATTTTTGGTGCGCGATGCAAGGTCAATGGTAGGTTCAAGTGTCCATTATGTCTTGCAACATTTAGTCAGTCTTGTAACCGATATAGACATATACACACTATTTGTCTTAAAAACTTTTTATCATGTCTTGGAAAGAACTCATCAAAGCCCCAAATATTTAATCGGTATTCAAATGAGATGGCTACAGTTCTTAAAAACTGAAAGCTGAAGAAGAACAACTAAATGGCAAAGCAACTGCAGAAGTAAGCAAGGCTGAGCGCAAACTGAAATACACGTGCAATCTCTGTCCAGCAGCTTTTGCTCATAAATCTGGAAAATATAGGCACATGAAAAAACATAGGCTCTTTGAACTCACTGGACGAAAGTTTAGATATAGAAATTCAAAGCATGACCTTACTAAAACACCACTGACTGACACCAATGAGAAACTTGAAGAGGTCAAACTTCCTCTTAACAAAGGTGACAGACCCTATTACTGCTTGCAGTGTGGGAAAAGATTCAAGTCAAATATCCATCTAATGAACCACAAAGTTGTACACCAAAGAAAGATTCAGTGCACTGTTTGCAAAAAGATTTTTCCAACGTTGGAGAACTAATTGTGCACAGAAAATCTCATCCAAATAAAGGATTGCTACAATGCCCAGACTGCCCCCAGAAGTTCATTTATCCTGCATATCTTGTAAGACACTTGCGCTTACACCTTAAAAGACAAAATGAAGCCCTTCAGCAGGAGGATGAACAGAAAGTCTCTTCTTCCCAATCCCAGACTCTTACTGAAAAACATTTTTGTCCATTGTGCAATGATGTGTTTGACACTGCAGAACTACTGAGCAAACATTATCTGACACACCCCATTAATCAGTGTGCAGAATGTCCATTTTGTAAACGACAGTTCACAAAAAGGCGAAATTTGGTACGCCACATGGCTAGGCACGTTGGTGGTAAACGTTTTTTCTGCAAATGTGGAAAGAGGTTTTCCAAAGAAAATAGCCTAAATTTACACCGTGAAATCTGCACATCACTGAGCGAATCTTTGGTATGCCGTCTTTGTTCTAGATCTTTTTCCCATAAAATACATCTCATTAAACATAATAGAGGCCACCAGAACAAAACTCTGATTAGATGTTCAACATGCAACTTCTACTTTGGAGGTTCAAAGATTTATGATCATAAAAAGATGTGCAAGGGTAAAACAATAGGTAACAGTTGCCCATCACAGAAAACTAACCAGCCTCCTGCTCTCAAAGTTCCATCTAAAGAATCTCAGTTTAAATGCCCACACTGTCCTCAGACCTACAAGTACGGCTCTCTTTATCGTAGGCATCTTTCTACCCACAAGAATGAAGAAGTTTATGCATGTATTTTTTGTGGCCAAAACTTTCAGAGTCAACTTTTGTGTTCTCATCATGAAGCTTCATGTAATGATTATTATAATTCTGAAGAAAAATCTGAAAATCTTTCCCAAAGAGATTCAAGTGAATTCAAATGTAAATTCTGTAACAAAACCTTTGCAAAATCACGTAATTTAAGACACCATATTTTGTCCCATAATGAAGCAAAGCCCTATCGATGCAAAGTGTGTGACAGCTGCTTTTCAAGATATGATCACCTGAAAGTTCACATGGGTTGTTGCAGTGGTAAAGTGAAACTAGAATTAAGGCCTCAGATTTGTATTCCTAAAATCAGTTTGGATCAAGTTGGTACTGGTTGGCAAAAAGAGCTTGACATAAGTAATGTTAAAAAGGGTCAGTGTGAATGCAAGATATGTGGAAGACATTTTGTAACTCAAGCTAAGCTTAACTGGCACAATTCAATGTTTCATACTGTAAAGCAATTCAAGTGCGTACGTTGTAGTTCATCTTTCTCGCATGAAAAAACTCTTAGAAACCATATGAAATTAAGAAAATGTAGACTGGCCTGCATTGTCAAAAGAAAGTCTCCTATAACTCAAACGCAAGTTACAAATGTTTCAGCAGAAAAAAACATCATTCTGGCAAGACTTCAGCCCATTTCAGCAAAACAAAACATAAGTAAGTTGTTGAAATGTAACTTTTGTCCACGTACGTTTCGAACAAGTGCACATTTAAAAGTACACATGTATCTCCACAGTGGTGAGAACTGCTTTGGTTGTGATTGTGGAAAGACATTCTTAAGGAAACATCATTTGCAACGTCATATCCAAACTTGTATGAAAAAAAGAAGGCAAAGTCCTTCATCCAGCGGCTTTTCATGTGCTTATTGTAGTTCCCGATTTTTGCTTTTCTCTCAACTTCAGGATCACTTTTTAAATGCACACAAACTGGAAACGACAAATGAACCCATAAAAACTACACCTCTGCAACAGCATTTATCAACAATACAAAAATGTGAAGAAAATATGTTTGATGATCCATCTGAAGAATCTAAACACTGCAAGCCTGTGGTTCTTGAAACTTGGCAAACAGCCCCCCGTTTAGAGAAATTCCATTTTCTTGTAGCATTTGCAATAAGGGTTACTGGAACAAAACCCTCCTTCGAATCATTTTAGAAAATGCAGAAAACAGGTTGCAGACAGTGACGATCCTGTGGAAGAGGATGTCCCTTTAAGAGCTAATATTGAAATGGTACTTGCCGACTCCCCAGCTGAAGATTCACCAGAAGAAGACATGGAAGACTCAGAACCTCAAACAAAGTCATCAGTAGAAAAAAAAACTGTGGTGTATCAATGTTCAGAATGTGATCAAAGCTTCACTGACGGGCTGATGCTTATTAGCCACTTAGAGGACCATGGAAGAGAAGAACAAGAGAAAAGACTCAATAAATGTTCTAAATGTGGAAAGATATTCTCTACTCAAGGAAGGCTTGAAAAGCACATGAAGGTCCATGAAAGTGGGATGTTTGTTTGTAATGAGTGCTCAACAGAGGTGCCTTCAAAAGCAGACCTTGAACTCCATAAAAAACAATGCCATGACCCCTCATACTTCTATTCTTGTCGATTATGCAAGCACAGGTTTAAAACTAAAGCATCTTTATGTGATCATTGTACTAAAGAGCACCCAAATGATATTTTTTCTTGTAGCCTTTGTGACCGGAACTACACTCTGAAAGCATCTCTGGTGAGGCACATGAACAGAAGTCATGGACAAGAACAAAAAGATGAAACTGTAAAATCATTAAGCACACAAAGCACGTCAGAGAGTGAGTGTGATGATAATGATAATGATAATGATAATGACAATGATGACGACAACAACGACAACAATGATGATAGTGACAGTAATGACTCTGATTCTGCCCCGTATTTTCCATGCCATGTGTGTGGCAAAACCTTTACAACTTCTCAAAGTCTTGAGGATCACCAGCGGTGCCATCTTGGTGAAAAGCCATTTGAATGTGCTGAATGTGGCCAATGTTTCTTTCAAGCTGCCCAATTACAACAGCATGAACGAAAGCATAATTCTGAATTTCAGTGTCGCGTGTGCGGCAGAGGTTTTGTGTCTCTTTTTGCGCTAAGAAAACATAAGCATACCTCTGGAAAAAAACGACCATTCCGTTGTAAAAAATGTGATTTATTCTTCACAAGTCCTGCACAATTAGCAGAACACAAGATCAGTATCCATAAGGAGGAGAACTTTCCTTGTGACATATGCAACCGTGCCTTTCCTTCCAAGAGCAGTAGAGCAGAGCATCGGAAAATTCACTTGCCTAAAACAAGTGGTATTGGGGTGTCAGACAAGACTGCTGTTGTAGCTGAAAAAAAACCTGCCTCTTTGCCATTATCACCTGCGAATGAATTTAAATATCGGTGTGGTGTATGCTGTGAACGTTTCCGAAATCCTGAGGAGCTTTCAGAGCATGGTTGCTTGGCAGGTGCAGAGCGTCAGTACTCATGCATGGACTGTGACAAACATTTTTTGCATTCCTCTCACTTGAAGAAGCACTTGAGCACTCATAAGCAGTCATCTCTTAGTAAATATTTGTGCAATCATTGTAACAACAGCTTTTCTTCCTCCCATGATTTTCTGAATCATCTTAGAAACCATGATGAAACCTTACGCTACGGCCAGCAAGGTTTTCTTTGTCCAGTTTGTCATCAGTGTTTTGCAAGTCCTGCTGAACTGGTGTTTCATTTCCCAACACACCCAAGTGAAGCTTTCGAATGTAAAATTTGCAACAAAACTTTCCTCACAGCGAGCAAGTTGAAAGAACACGAAGTGTGCCACACTAATGACACAAACAGTAAAAAGTGTGGTCAAAGCTGTTCTGGGACCAATCATGACTGTTCTCAAAAGCACCTTGATTCATCATTTGGAGATGACGACGAAATTGATGTAACTGGTGAAGACTTGTGCTGTTGTCCTTTCTGCCCAATGCAGTTTTCTTCCAAAAGTAATTTGTTGGAGCATCAAAACAAACAGCACCCAAAAGAAAAATCATTTACATGTGATATTTGTGCCAGAACTTATTCAAAACAAAAGTATCTAGATAAACATCTGAACGAATGCCATCAAAAAGATTCTGCTCAGGGAACATCCCAGATTAAGTTTGAATGTGCTCAATGCCATAAGGAGTTCAGCACGGCAAAAGATCTGTCGCTTCATTTAAAACTGCATGCTGCAGAAAAAGAGGTTGGCGAATTCCGTTGCGATATGTGCTACAAATCGTTTAGTCAGCATAGTCTTCTCAGACGTCACCAAGAAAGCCACGTTGGTGAAGTTGTATATGAATGCACGGAATGTGATAAAGCTTTTGCTTTTCCACATCTGCTAGAGGCACATCAGCAAAGTCATGTTTGAGTCTGTGCACTGATTTTGTTTAGAATTAAAATCCTTTTTATTTTCACATTTACTTACAATTAGTGGCATTGTTGCCTTCCTGAGTTTTGAGTTGTTGTTTTTTTTCTATTTCTCTTTATTGTACATATGTATGTTACATTGTTGTTGAAGCAAAATCCTATACAAAGCATGAGTTAATATTAAAACTCATATTTTCAAACTAAGTTGCTTTAAAAATTTTGTAATGAAATGTTTCAGCATGTTTAAACATTTGTTGTATAATACGTGCATTTGTAGTTGTCAGTCCTGTCATGAAACTGTACAATATTTCTACAAACTTTCTTGACTTTTGGATGAAGTAAGCAGTAAAGTTTTACTGCCAAAACGTGAGATTTGTCTATTGTCTTTTAAATTGCAAGTAATTAAAGATGGTCGAGGTGCTACATTTCAATACAGATGCAAACTGTATTTTGGGGTTTTTCTTCTCAATCTAGAATTTAGTGCAAAAGAAGTTGGAATGGCTACATAAAAAAAAAAAAATCTAATTAGCCTTTATTTTAGTATTTGTAATCAGCTTGTTAGAATTGCAGGTACTGGTACAGGTTGGTACTAGCTGTAATAAATGCAGTTGAGTAGAAAGCATTTGTCTTTTACGTGTAGTGGGGTATTGAAATAGCCTAATTAAAACATGACAGTAAAACATAAATATATTTTTAAAAAAGTACATGTATTTAGTCTTTTTTTACCTGTGAATTATGACAAATAAGCTTTGATATTGAGAAATAAGATACAAATGTTTTGTCCAGTTAGGCCTATATAATAAAGCTTACATGTATAGTCATTTTTAAACTGATTCAAAGTTCATCTTTTAGTAAGTAATAAAACAAACAATTTCAAGGTGGTCTGAAATGGCCAACTTAACCAAGTACAATTAATCGCTAGTTCTTTTGCATCGAGGTGTACAGAATAGGCTTCTACGAGCAGGGTTATTGATTAAATATACACATATTTCAGTAGCTTATGGATGAAATGATGCAGTTATATATTGTTATGTTTCTATCAGAAGTGCAGCAGATTATTCTATAAGCAGTCATATTTTAATTAATGTGCGTTGCGTAACACAATAAAATTGACCATAGACATAATTTAATGTCTATGAAATTGACTGTGTATGTAAGGTGTTTATTTTTAAATTGTCAAGCTTATTAGCATCAACATACATACATGTTTTTATAAACACATTGGTCCTTTTGTGAAAAATTATCCTGTTTTGTAGACTACTCTATAAGAAAAAGCTATCACAATTTGCAGTTCACTCCCTGATATCGAAGTTGTTTTTTTGTTTTAGACCGAGACATAATCTGACTGAGTCAGTGAAAACCCCATAGAAATGCACTAAACAAGATCAATCAATTAAATTTAATTTTCAAGGAGTGATCAATTGTTTATATCAGTTGCACTGGTTAAAAAATAATTGTTTACCCTATTCAATAATTGCTTACCCTCTTTTTTTACCCTATTTCCAAGGCGACTGTTTATTAAGTGGGCCTACAACATTACCTGATCCAGCCATAGAGCTGATCTCAAATCATTGTTTGCGCATGCGCCGTCTTATGTAGGCTTTCCTGCTGAGCTGCTGCCTGATTTTTTTTTTTTTTTTTTAATGTTCCGCCTTTGTTAGGTCAGCGCCTTTTCCATAGTTTTTCTACATTGAAGATTTCCACGTGTTTGATACTATTTACAATTAGGAGTGCACTGCAAGATTCAATGCGTGGCTGCAAAGTGTGATTTGAAACAATAACTGTAAAGAGACATGAATGTGCCTGGGCTGCATTAGGGAGGAACTGTTGGTTGCGCGGATTCATCGCTGATCCAGCGGCTGAAGTGGACCATCTAAGAAGCATCGCTTTTGATGACCTGATCTACAGCCCATGTGAGCTCTGAAAGAAAGGCTATACATTTGCAGCGACCAAAATAGATCTATGTGTGACCAAAGCATCACTAAAACGCCTTTTTGTCACCGGTAAGTGAAAGTTGCCATTAGATGCTTGATGTTGATGTCAATGATGTTAGCTAGCCCTCAGTGTTAGCCCAGCTACTTCTACACAGCCTAGTAGACTCGTGCAGACTACACAAGCTAAGCTACACCCATGTAGCAGCTAGACAGCAACCACGATCAGTCGCCATTGTTGGATTTTTTTTTTGCTGTGGTATTATTAGCCATTATGCACTGGACAGGGGCATCCCGTCACGTTACATAATTGGACTTAAAAATCTTTTGTTTACCTTTTACATGTGCAAATGTAAATTTACCAGCATTTGCAATATGATACAATAGTAGGCTACTGCTACTCGGTAGAGCAGGCGGTTTGACCTTAAGCTGAAGCTTGCTACAAATTAAGTTCACTTTTCAAACATTTTGATATGGTTCGTACCCCTATGTATTATCTACTTTTTTCTTGTTTGAGATTGATGAAACATGTAAACACTGGCAAAAATGTACAGACAATTATAGCACATATATATATGCATATAATTTTACATTTGATGTGAGAACTATATCTGTGTGTTACAGAGACTTCCTCTCACAAACGCCTGGAGGTGTCTGAAGTACTGCTACAATGCTTGGGCTGCAAGGAAATGCAACCTCCAAAGAGTATAGGTGTGCGGCCTGTTCTGCTACCTTCACTGGGCTGGCATCTCTTCTGGTTCATCAAGCAACTCATGCTGGATCATTGCCCAAGCCTGGACCAAATCCATCTGGTTCCAGCTGTCTGCAGGCGTCCCCAGCGTCCTCCAGTGTAGATAGGGGGTCCTCTGTTCCTAATGTCCCATCCACACCTATGTATATATGTGACTGTGGAGAAGAGTTTACCAACTTTAGCATAATGATTGAACATAAACAGTCCCATGTATCTGAACTGCTGTCTCCTCAGATAATCCACCAGAATGATTCAGTGATGTCCACTGACAAAGATTTATCCAAACAGTATGACCAGACCGCTCCGATAGACAAGGCCATTAAAGAGGATTCTGGGCCTTCTGTTCAGGAGGAGACCTTAGTAAAGAACATCACTGAAAGTGTCAACAGTGAAGAACCTGCTGATCCTCGCACTGAGGACCTTAGCTCTGTGTCGGCAGAAACTGAGCAACAACAGGAAGAAGTAGAAAAGGAGTCAGAGGAGATGAAGGGAAACGAAATAGATGAGTTGAATCACAAAAATAAATCCTTGATGGAGATCCTGGCATCTGCATATGGAAAACACCTCATGCCTCAGTCTGAAAATGAGAATATTATTACTTTAAAAGAAGAGCCTGAACTAGTCAATATTGCACCACAAATAACAAAAGGACCATCAACAACTACTGATATGTCAGCCATGCAATTAAAACGTCTTCTTGGGAAACCAAGCACAAAGACAAAAGCTCCATCTATCAGCAGACTTCTTGAGTCCAGTACAAAGAAGATTGTTTCTCTTACCAAAATCTTTTCACCTGTAGTGCTTCTGGAAACGCGTCATAAGTTCATGGATCCAAGCAACAGTAACACATATGTGAAATATCAATGTGCCCGTTGCAGAAGAGTTTTTCAGGATGTTGACAGCTTGACAGAACACCACTTTTTGCATAAAAAAGAAAGGATTAAATGTTGCCGTTGTTGTAAGCAACTAATCATTGGAAGAGTACCCCTCCCAGACAATCATGTATGTCCACAGTCAAGAGCTAGGACGGCAGCACCTTATTCTTTCAAAACTAGTGCAACAAATGGACAGAAAGCAATGCACATAAACAACTTAAACAATAGAAAAAAGGTGTATTTTTGTCCAATTTGCAAACACAATTACGCTCGGAGATATAATCTTAAAATGCACAAATGCCGTGGTCCTTTTCCGCACCCCCTTCAGAAACAGTCATTGAACAATACTGCGGAAACACATGCCAATATTCATGAGGAAGCAAACATTTCCCAAAGTATTGGCGTTGGCACTAGGAGCATAAAAGTAGAGGACATCTCAGACCCAGAATTTGAAAAGGAGCATTCAAATCTGAGTTGGTCTTCTGCATCATCAGTAAAGGAGCTGCACAAAAAGGCTTCTGCATATGCTACATCGTTTCTGCAGGAACAGGACAGTAGTTGGTCTTATACTTCTGATAAAGATGAAGATGGAAGTCAATGGACCATGCCTTTGAACAATGACGACTTGCTCACTTCTACAGATGAAGTCACAAACGAAAGCGAGATTGGTGAATCTGTGTCTGTCACGCATTCAGACACAGGGCCAGCGCCTGTGCATTATTTTATTAAAGATGGTGTCAGGCGTTACCCTTGCAATAAATGTCAGCAAACATTTTGCTCAACTTGTAGTTTAAGTCGTCATAAGAAACTATGCTGTTCTAATTCAAATGATTTAGGGAGTGGAAACCTTTCTAATAGCTCTTCAATAAACAACAATGTGAAAATGTACCCATGTTATGTTTGTGGAAGAAACTTCAATCGTAAAGATAATATGATGGTTCACAGAAAGAAATGTGAATTGAGACGGACAATGATTCCAAGTTTTGCCAGTGAAATTAACCCAAGCTTGCCCCCCTCTACTGCTCCACAGGACACGCCACAAGAGGATGATGGAGGTAAATGGAGCATCATGTCGCTGCCCTCTGTTCTCCCCAGAAGAGTGACATGTGAATGTGGCGTTGGCTTCACATCACCCAAGCTTCTGCTGGAGCATTTACAAAAACATGCCCAGGAGTCATACACTTGCCCAACTTGTGGTGTCACTGTAAATTCGTGGGCAGATTATGAGATTCATCTGCAGCTTCACATGCACCCACAGCATCATAAACGGCCACAACCTCTATTACTACGATTTAAACAGCCCACAACTGTTCAACAGTCTTCTCAGCCGATTGTACCCAACGTAGCAGAAAAACCTAAATTTCGCCAAGAGCAATTTTTACATCCAAGAAAAAAGCAGCAAAGGACTGTATGCACAAAATGTGGCAAAACCTTTGCCAGCCGGTGTTCTTTGCACAGACACATATCCTGGAATCGTTGCAAAGGGCTTCGAATGACTCTTACTAGCAAAACTTACCATTGCTCTCTTTGCAATTCAGATTTCCCAAATGCAATCAGTCTTTTGTTTCACCAGAGGGGTGGCAGCTGCAAACCTGCCATCAAGCCTGTGCGCTGCCCAGTTTGTCTCCGTTGGTTTACTACTACAGATGGTTTACAGAAACATCTACTTGCTCACAAAAACTCTGAGACATTTCGCTGTGATGTTTGTCAAGGCACATATCCCAGTCTTAAGTCACTCAAAATCCACCGCCGGAGAATCCATCGTATAATGGTGAGGAGTGTCAACTCAGACACAAACGAGCCAGCCATTTCTGGTTCTGTTTCTGCATAGCTGCATGACAAAAGTAATCTTACAATGTATGTATTGTCTACTTTTTAGCTGACTTACATGGAAAAATATACAACAAAACAAAAAGAGATATCAATGTATGTACATTTTACTTGGTTCCAATTATATAAGTTTTTTTTGTGTGTGTGTTCCTGCAAACTTTTAATGTGTTCAAGAAAAAAAATCAATAGCCTTTCTGTTTCAAATGTGAATAAATGTGAATAGTCAAACTTTTTTCTAAGGTTTGTACTTGATCTTTAATGAGGTTTATTATAGTGAATAAGGTTATTATAAACATGTGTTGCTGTATGAAGTGTATATGGTTATGTTTAGGTTCTATTAGAGTGACATCACAACAAGACAACTATAATAAATCAGGTGGAGAACATCTAAAAGCCGTTTTTGTTTGATGTAAAACTTAATGGGTCTAGTCACATGCAGAAATCACCAGACTTCAAGGGAAAATCGAGCTACTCGATTGTGATGAAAATAATAATCTTAATAATAAGCTGTTTAAATCATAACTAAAAACAATTTTTTTTAAATATTAATTTGGTTGGAGTGAGCACAGGACTTTACTCCCTTTAAACACAGAATGAAGAAATAAAATGAAAGTGTATCTCACAGAAATAGGCTGTTGTACTGTCTGGGATCTAATCGAGAACACACTAATAATCACAATTGGTGTATCACACAATTTTTGCAATTGACTACAGCAATAATCATAGCTTGAAAAATAAAATTCCATTAATTGAACAGCTAGAGAAGTACAATTGATAGAAAAACTCTTGTCCCACCATCTCATAATATAACGTGAATTTCCTGTGGTTTAATTTTGTAAAACGCTTGTTGGGTTAATAATTTGATTATGTTCATTATAGGAATAGTTTGACTTGCAACTTTATTTTAATTACTAGATCCACGTTCAGGCCACAGACTCACAACCGAAGCGCCATCTGCTGTTCCAAAGTGGGACAGTGTTAAAACTAAAATCTAAGCGTATCCACCGCTGCCGTAAAATGATAAATTATATATTTAAGATACATTAAATTTGACTATTAATACTTAGCATTTGTAACATAATTATATATTTGAGCATTACATATTAACAATTAAAAGAATTTGGTTTAGTCACGTTCTGCGCACATACTGCAAACGTCCGGAGTCCAACAGGGGGCAGCGGATATGATCTGTGTAACAGACCAAATACTGTATAGAAGAAGAAAAAGAACTGAAATCTGACATTAGCCGAACAAAATGTCTTATTTTTGCACATGTTCATAGACCAAAATGGCCCAAAATTCCATTTTAGCTTTTGATAAAGAACCTCAGCAAACAACTGAGCGGTAAAGATTTTGTTTGCTTGTCCAGGTAAGCTAATGAAACCTTTTTTATGCCGTGCTAACATTAGCAACGTTCTTGCGAAAACAAAAGCACCTAGCGTTAATGTAAAACGTGTGTTTTGCCATTGTATCTTAATGATTAAAGCACGCTTTATGTCAAACAATACATGTATGAGTTTAATTGCGTTATTTGTTATTCTTCTATTGCTCGCATTGACTGTTTCATATCGGATTGAAGCTTGAATATACAGTGTGAATTTCAATCTAAGTGTTAGTTGCACTCTTATGTTTTTACATAATGTTGTTTTCACCAACAGGGCGCGACGCAACCATGGCAAGTGGTTACCAAGACTCAAATGTGTTGAATGACGGTCTCAGCGCAGATTTGATGAATGCTGGTCGGTTTTGCTTCAATTGTGAGCAAATATTTTCAAGCAGGAAATGTCTTGAAGAACATCTTTGCTCAGTTCCGTCATATATTTGTTCGTGTGGAACTGAGTTTACATCCTACAACGATATGCTGCAGCACAGTAATTCACATGAACCAGGACACCAGGTGCTTTGCCATGAAACCATAAAAATGCGAAGAATTGAAAAACACTGGGAGGAAGAGGAGAAGTTGCAAAGACTGCAGTCTGGCGAAGTTATTTGGGAAAGTCCTAAGTCTTTACCTGTGAAGGCTGTCACTCAAAGACCCATTTTACCCAAGGTAACCCAAAGCCCAGCACAGCCACATGTGCTACCACAGGCTTACCCAGATTTGAAGAAAAATGTCTCAACCTCGGATAGGAGCAAATTATTCTCTGATGTTGGCTCTCCAACTGTGGATCTTTGGACACTTTTTCAGCCTGTTGTGATAATGAAAACAATACGCTCATTTTCCAAAAGACATTCATATATTTGTGGTAAATGTGGGCAATCTTTTACAACAAAAAAGTCTCTAGTCATACACTTTAACACCCACATTGCAGACAAAGTATCTGGTTGCATTGGTTGTGGACTTCTCCTCTCCAGCAGGAAAATTGTTCCACGCTTCCATTCTTGTAATTCTCCATTTGGCTCTAAATTTAAATTGATCACCGCGAGGCCAATAAACCATATTACTGCAAACATAGTCAATGGTCTTGCCAAAGCTGCAACCTTAACACCACCACAGAGTGCACTAAATAATGGTTCTTACAATAAAATAAGAACTGTCAGGGGTGTTGATTACCGTCCCAGCGCTGCCAAGCAGGCTTTCAAGCCTGTTCAAATTAAACCTGTCATTTTAAAACCCAAAACACTGAGCGTGAACAATTCACCTGCTACTCAGACCGCTCCGGCTGGAGTGAGCCATACACCTGGGAAAGGCTATGAGTGTCGAGTCTGTCATGTTTTCTTTGAGAGCATCAACGTTCTTCAGAGGCACAAGTGTGCCAAAGCTCATGAGTTCTTGATGAAACATAAGCTTACTTCAGCTAACAGGCAAAGGCAAGCAGCACCTTTGCAAAAGGTTGTCACGCCTGTTTTATCTGCCCCTACTGTCAATTCTGACAATAAGATCAAACTTTCAAATATGAACAAAATAGACACACCGACAGTAGTTGCAGATGATGACTGTTTCATAGTTGAAAGTGGCCCAGAGAAACCGGCTGAGGTGATTTACCAGGTGACCTCTTCTGTCCCTATCAAGACATGATCTGTCCTTGGAAGATAGTATTTTTGGACATTGCAATTCCCACTGGTAAAAAGATCTTGCTTTTTTTGTACAGACTTGTGTTGTAACTTGTATTGTAACATAAGTATTGAATAAAAATGTATGTTCATGTACATTGTGGTTGACTTTAACAGTGATTATTATTATTTCGTTTAATCTAAATATTTATGTTTTCATTTTACATGGTTTATTTTGAACTGTAAGACTGACTAGCAATTAATTTACTAAATGACATGTTTAGAAATGCTTAATTGCATGTCTTAATTTCCTCAATGAAATGAAATCAACTAACTGGGTTGGTAAAAGTTTGTGTTAGTGTGTGTTTCTCTTCCATTAATTAATTTATTTGTTGTCAAAATATTTTGGCGCACAATTATATATAAAACATCTAAAAAAGACAATTTTAACAACATCAATTGAGAAGTAATAACATCCACTGAATAACAATATTCTTTAAACCGAATTTCAAGTCATTCGTTTTACAGCATCATACAAAGGATATAACAAACATTAATTATGCACATAAACAACATACATTTAAAACATGTAGGCCTTCTGTTGATTATTCTATTTAAAGGGTGAAAATTGTGTTTGTGATATTTCTAAGCGAGGAGTGCTTACACAGTTGGCTATGCAGTTCTATATTAGGAATATCGTGTTATTTGGGATGAGATACCATAATGAGTCCAGGTTTCATCAATTTTACTTTAAATATTTGATTCAAAACGGAAAAAAATTAAAAACAAAAGTACTGGGCAGTAGATCTTTTGTCTGCGCCATGAATCAACGGAGTGCGCATGGAGTGCGCATGTACCTCCCAAACGTTGCTTCCGCTTTGCGCCACCCCTTCTTTGCCTGCTTGCATGCTTCACGCATGCAGTTTGAAGAAGCCTTGGCCTGGCATGCACATGGTTTATTTGCAGTTCTACCCAGCTTTTTGCATTGATACAGATTGATCACCTGTGACGCAAAGAAGCAAATTTTAACCAAAGTGGTATAATTCAGGTATGATCGATATTCGTAAAGTGGTATCGCTAGCAGCTCAATTTATGGAACTATTGATGTTTTTGGCAAACACTGGTGTGAAAGCATTAATGATGGGTAGCCTCCAGAAGCTACAGTGTTTTTAAAAGATTGATTTTAAATAGCTTTTGTTTTATTGCTTTATTGCTTATTGTTGAACATGAAAGATAAATCATGCTTAGGCCTACTTTGATTTTTTTTTCCCTCAGGAACCTCCCTCTTCTCACAGACGACGAGTGCTGTTACAATGCTTGGACTGCAAGGAATTGCATCCTCTTCCAAAGAGTTGCAGTGTGTGGCCTGTTCTGCTACCTTCACTGGACTGGCATCTCTGCTGGTGCATCAAGCAAGTCATGCTGTTCCATTGCCTAAGCCTGAATCCAATTTATCTGATTCCAGCCTTCTGAAAGCATTTCAGACTTCCTCCAGTGTAGACAGGGGCTCTTCGGTTCCTATTATCTCATCCACACCTATGTATATATGTGACTGTGGAGAAGAGTTTGCCGACTTTAGTGTTATGATTGAACATAAACAGTCCCATGTATCTGAATTGCTGTCTTCTCAGATTTTCCACAAGAAGGAGTGGACATCCGATAATGAATTACCTAATAAACAGTGTGACCTGACCGCAGTCCAGATAGAGAAGGTTGTTAGAAAGGACTCTGCTGCTGGGTCTTCTGTTCATGACTTGTCCAAGAGCATCACAGAAAATGTTGAGAGTGAAAAACCTGCTACTGCTGGTACTCACATTGAGGGTTATAGCTCTGTGTCAGCAGATAGTGAGCAACAACCAGAAGAGGCACAAGAAATCTCACAGAAGACTGAAGGAAACAAAATGGATGAGCTGAAGCCCAAAAATAAATCCTTAATGAAAATTCTGGCATCTGCTTATGGAAAACACCTCGTCCCTCAGTCTAAAGATGACAATATCATATTGTCTCTTAAAGAAGAGCCTGAATTAGTCGTTATCGCACCACAAACAACAAAAGAACTATCAGCCACCACCGATAAGTCGGCCATGCAATTAAAACGTTTTTATGGAAAAACAAAAACAAAGTCTCCATCCATCAGCAGACTTCTTGAGTCCAGTACAAAGAAGATTGTTTCTCTTACCAAAATCTTTTCACCCGTGGTGCTTCTGGAAACGCGTCATAAGTTTATGGATCCAAGCAACGGTAACACATATGTGAAATATCAATGTGCCCGCTGCCGAAGAGTTTTTCAGGATGTTGACAGCTTGACAGAACACCACTTTTTGCACAAAAATGAAAGGATTAAATGTTGCCGTTGTTGTAAGCAACTAATCATTGGAAGAGTACCCCTCCCAGACAATCATGTCTGTCCACAGTCAAGAGCTGAGACCCCAACACAGTATTCTTTCAAAGGCATTGCTATTAATAAACAACAAACAATACAAGTAAACAGCATGAAAAAAGTCTTCTTTTGTCCTATTTGCAAAGAAAATTTTAAACGGAGGTACAGTCTTAAAATGCACAAATGTTGTGGCCCTCTTTTAAGCAATCTTCAGACAAAGACAGATGTTAATATTCAAAAAGAAGCAAATAACTCTAAAAGCGTTGGCGTTAACACCAGGAGCATAAAAATGGAGGATACTTTGGGACCAGAATTTGAAACGGAACATTCAAATCTGAGTTGGTCTTCTGCATCTTTAAACGAGCGTCACAAAATGGTTTCTACATTTGCTGCATCGTTTTTGCAAAAACATCAAAGTCGGTGGGCTAGCTCTTTGGACAATGCAAGAAAAACGCTCACAACTTCAAATAAAAAAAACAAAGGTTCACGCGTTAGCTTTTATGTAAGAAATGGTGTCAGGCGGTACCCTTGTAACAAGTGTCATCAAACATTTGGCCTGACAAGCAATTTAAGCAGACATAAAAAACTGTGTCATACTAGCCCAGCAGTTTTAGATAGTACTTCAAATAGCTCACCAGTAAGCACCAACAATGTAAAAATGTACCCATGTTGCATCTGTGGACGAAACTTCAATCGCAAAGATAACATGATGGTTCACAAAAAGAAATGTGAATTGAGACGGACAATGATTCCAAGTTTTGCCAGTGAAATTAACTCAAGCTTGCCCCCCTCTACTGCTCCACAAGATGTCCCACAAGAGGATGATGGAGGTAACTGGAGCATCATGTCGCTGCCCTCTGTTCTCCCCAGAAGAGTGACATGTGAATGTGGCATTGGCTTCACATCACCCAAGCTTCTCTTGGAGCATTTACAAAAACATGCTCAGGAGTCATACACCTGCCCAACTTGTGGTGTCACTGTTGATTCATGGACAGATTATGAGATTCATCTGCAGCTTCACATGCACCCACAGCATCGTAGACATGTAACTCCTCTATTAATACAATTTAAAGAAAAATGCCATACCAGCAGCTGATTGAAAATATTCCAATTGAAAAGGAACCCCAAACCCCGAGAAAAATAAAAAGTTCAAACAGAAAACAAATGTTTGCCTGTTCCAGATGTGGTAGTACTTTTGCCCGACGTTGTTCTCTGCGAAGGCACTTGACTTGGAGTCACTGTACAGGCTTTTGAATAAATTACTCCTTACAGTGTAACAGTATAGTTAAAAATTGTATCTTCTGTTGGAGCCAACTTATTTGAATATTAGGCTTTTTATTTCAGAAGAGATTAAATCAAAAGTCAATCCAGTTTCAATATGTGTGTGCTGCACGTGTTGTGCCATGTAACTTCTTTGTCACCACAATATTTGCACGCGTGTCAATGTCGTCTTCTTGCTGTTTTTTTTTTTTTTTTTTTTTTTTTTTTTTGTACAGTTACAGTTGTTATATTTTGTGTCAAGATAAAACACATTTTAAGTAAAGGTAGAAAGTAAAATTCTGAAATATTTTAAAATGTAGTCTTTGTAGAATGTGTCTATGTATTCTCTCTAGATTATCAAATAAAAGTATTAAACATCAGAACAGTATGTTTTTTTTTCTGTGCATTGTTTTAATTACTTTTAATTTTTAAGTACAAATTTGAAATATTCAATTTTTCCAGAAGCAATAATAACAAGCAATAAATGGAACAGAAGCAATAAAAAAATACAAATACAGAAAGGTTCAGTTATTCTTTAATAGAAGAAACAAATTGTATCTTCTAACGGGCGTTTCTTGCTGTAGCTTACCATGGCTACATTCTACCTGGTTATTATGACTATATAGAACCATAGACATATAATTTAATAACTAGTAGCTACCCACTATGGAAGTGTATGCAAAACCCACACGTTTCTCCGTTTCAGTGACTATTGCTGCATTACTTCCTCCACATATTTGGGGGCGCTATTACACAAACTGATTTTTGGCTTGGGGAGTGCATTTCCTGTTTCCTACCTCTTGGGTCGGCGTCTTTTTTTCCCACCCAGGCGCAAATTCCCGGGTTTTTTTTACTTACTTGCGTAAAGAAATCAACGAAAAGTATTGTTCATAGACCATAAAACTACGTTAAGTTTTGTCGAGTAGTTTGAGTTGCAAGGTGAGCAAGATTTAATGTTTCGGTTTTCTAATGTTAAAGGTGATGGAAGAAGACTAGCTAATGTTAATGCTAGTGTTGAACCTTGCTAAAACGCACATTATTAACATGCACATGTGTGTGAGAGTCTGTTGTGGATTTTGCTGTGGTGCTTAAACAAAATTATCGTGTTTTTTTAATTTAATGTAAACTTTTTTATACTTTGTTTTTAATTGTTTTTTTTATCCCCAGGACAACATGTATAGTGGTAGCTATCAAAACTTTCCAATTGTGCTGGATGGTGCTGTCAGTGAAGATTTGATGAATGCTGATCGGTTTTGCTTCAACTGTGAGCAGATATTTGCAAATCGAAAATATCTCGAAGAACATCTTTGCTCAGTTCCATCCTTCATTTGTTCGTGTGGAACCGAGTTTACATCCTACAATGTAATGCTGAAACACAGTAGTACACATGATGTAGGACAACAGGTGGTTTGTCATGAAACCATAAATAAGCAAAGGATTGAAAAACATTGTGAGGAAGAGGAGAAGCTGAAAAGACTTCTGTCTGGTGAAGTTATCTGGGAAAGTCCAAAGTCTTTAGCTGTGAAAGCTGTCACTCAAAGACCTATTTTACCCAAAGTGCCCAAAGCCCAGTACAGCTACGTGTACTACCACAACTTACTCCAGAGTTGAAGCAAAATGTGCCGACTCCAGATACAAGCAAAGTTTTCTCAAATATTGGCGCTCCTACTGTGGATCTTTGGACACTTTTCCAGCCAGTTGTAGTAGTGAAAACAATGCGTTCATTTTCCAAGACTCATTCATACATTTGTGGAAAATGTGGACAATCGTTTACAACAAGAAGGGCCTTAGTCATACATCATAACACCCACATTGCTGACAAAGTGCTTGGTTGCATTGGTTGTGGACTTCTCCTCTCCAGCAGGAAAATTGTTCCTCGCTTCCATCCTTGTAATTCCCCATACAGTAAATTTAATAGATTCAAGCTTATCACCGCAAGACCACTTACCCAAATCACTGCAAACTTAGCCAATGGACTGGGCCAGCTTCCACATAACCCTCCGCCACTCAAAATCCCAAATATCATTGCACCTTCCAAAATAAGTAAAGATTTGAGCATTAATTACTGTCCCAGCGCTGCTAAGCAGGCTTTGAAGCCTGTTCAAATTAAACCTGTTGTTTTAAAACCCAAAACACTGAGCGTGAACAATCCACCTGTTACTCAGACCGCTCCGGCTGGAGTGAGCCATACACCTGGGAAAGGCTATGAGTGTCGAGTCTGTCATGTTTTCTTTGAGAGCATCAACGTTCTTCAGAGGCACAAGTGTGCCAAAGCTCATGAGTTCTTGATGAAACATAAGCTTACTTCAGCTAACAGGCAAAGGCAAGCAGCACCTTTGCAAAAGGTTGTCACGCCTGTTTTATCTGCCCCTACTGTCAATTCTGACAATAAGATCAAACTTTCAAATATGAACAAAATAGACACAACAAAACCGACAGTAGTTGCAGATGATGACTGTTTCATAGTTGAAAGTGGCCCAGAGAAACCGGCTGAGGTGATTTACCAGGTGACCTCTTCTGTCCCTATCAAGACTTGATGTAGAATTTAAAATGAGCTTTTTCATGTTTTTTACGATGTTTGGCTATTGTTTAACATGTAAATAGGTTATTATCATCCATTTTTATAAAGCTTTTGTTTGTTATTCACAATAGGTTAACTCACAATCCAGTTCAAAAGTTTTATGCATTGTAATTTTAAATAGTTAACAGCTCACAACACATGTTTGTGTGTATGGCTGGTCATTTGTATAATAAACTATTTTTATTCATCTCTATTACTATTTTTTGTTATATATATATATTTTTTGTAATTTCTGTTAAAATATCTTTGCCTATTGTTTTTGTAGACCGCTGCTAAACAAGCTACATGGGAATATTACGGTGAATTCTCACGTTCCAGCAGATGATAATCTTCTAACTGTATCACATTAATTGGATTGATAGTGATTGTTAGGGTTACTGGCTGCTTTGAAACCTGTAGTGGGATTTGGCTAAACCTTACTAACACTACAATCTCTCCATTATAGGATTGGTTAAAAAAAAAGTACTGTGATGCTTGCGCAAGCATACACTAGCAGCATTTAATGCTGTCTGTCTCCTTGTTGTTCCAACCTGTAATGAAATAAGAGCTTAGCATCGGTTTTTATACTTCTAAAATAAAGACCAGCCCTCACAAGTTTAACTGGCCCTGTTCTGCTCTTCATAATAAAGACTATAGAATTGTGGACAAAGTAAACAAATAGCAATGACAACAATAGCCATACAACAATAATGGTATAAAAACAAACAACACATAATTGTAATTCTTTTAACTGCAACCATACCACATTTATGGTCATTTGTTCAAATATTGCTATAATATTTTTTTTTTACCACATATTAATTTTTTACTAAAATCATTATTACATTTTATATTGTATTATTATTTTTTTATTATTATTTTTTTATTATTTATTATTATTATTATTATTATTATTATTAATAAAACATATGTGAATATAAATTATTAATAACAATATCATTATTGTTTTTGCTGTTACCATCATTCTCAATATTGGCAACAACAATAACTACCACTAGTCATCATTTCCAAAATCAAGACTATAGTTCCTATTGTTGTCACTGATAATACCAATGTCCTTTTATAAAATAAACACAAATCTCAAACCTACACCTAATTTTTGTTTGAACAAAAAAATTAAATAGGTTGGTTAATTATTCATTTCTCCAAACATGGTTTTGCTATTGTTCATGCATGGGCCAGTTCTTGTATTTCCATTGTCCAGAAAAAGAGCTGCTTGTTCCATAGAAAGTAAGTCCATAAAATCTTTGCATCAGTTATTAAAACTGTTTCTATTGTGCTCCTTCCAGTTTAACATTATTCGTTTGGCTGATAAAAAATCCCAGCAGTAGAATGTTGTCCCATTTTTAGATGGATTGTCCTGAGTTCTGATTTCAAGCAGGTAAAACATGCTGAAATCTGCACATTAAACATACAGGATAATCTGTCAGTTGTAGCATTCCAGAAATATTTCACAACATGTTAGTGTGCCAACAGAGCTTAGATAATTCATTGTCCATTTTACTCAGTATGTGGTGTTAAATAAGCTCAATGAAATAGTTTGAGCTGCATGTTTTTGTATCTGACACATCTAGATATTGTAGTACATTTTTGCAAAGCAATTTCCAATTCTATTACATTGTGCACAACAGAGACTGATTAACCAAAACTGACTACTGCAAATATTTCCTTCATTGAAAATGCAATTTAACCATATTTCAATACATTACATCAGGGGTGTCGAACTCATTTTGACAAAGGGCCATATTGACATCGGGGTTTTCTTCGAATGTCCGGTTGTAGCAAAAATTGACCTAATTAATCTTTGAGATACTAAAATAGTTTCTGTATTTAATTATTATATATTTATTGAATTGACAATTACTGAATATACATCTGCATTAGTCTGAAAAATGACTTACTCTTTAAGTTTCGGACAAATAATTTATTCATTCATTCATTTTCTACCGCTTAATCCCGTTAGGGGTCGCGGGTGACTGGAGCCTATCCCAGTGACTTTGGGCCTTAGGCGGGGAACACCCTGGACAGTGGCCAACTTGCCGCAGGGTTAGACAGACAAACATTCACTCTCTCATTCACTCACTAAGGGAAATTTACAGTGATGGCCAATTAACCTAAACAAATAGGTTAATTAGGTTAAAACACCCAGATTACTCCTGGCACAAATTTAAGATTAAAGTAAATCCGGCCCCCGGGCCTTGAGTTTGACACAATCATTATTTTAATAAAGTCGAGCCAAGTCAACATTTCACAATCTCTCTGGGTGGAGTTTGCATGTTCTCTCTGTGGCACGGCATTCTGCAGGTAGTTTGAGGTCCTCCCTGTAAATGTCCCCCGGGAATGAATGAGAGTGTGAATGATTTTCTGTCAAACCCTGGGACAATTGACTCTGTGCACAGAGGGCAGTTGGCTTATTTATTTTCAAAAATTCTAACTTCCTGCTGGCATATTCATTTCCTGTTTACTTCATTTCTATGGGGTTTCAGAACCTTAGTCTAAAATGAAACACTTTAGATCGGGCAGTGGACAGTGAGTTATAGGTGGTTTTATCTGACAAAATGTTAAATACTTTACAAATGAGGAAAATATTTCACCAAAGTGTGTTTATAAAAAGATGTGTTTGTCGGTCAATGCTAACGCTAAAGTCAGACCATTTGAAAAAAACAGCTTCAATGCACAGGGTCAATGGCCACTGCCCAGGGTGTTCCCCCGCCTGAGGCCTAATTCACTGGGAACCAGCGGTGGAAATTAATAAACAGATTAATGTTTTTGGTAAGTGAGTGTACAAATTGTTCGTGTATTTTATTTCTGTTGCTAGTGGCCACAAAAATTACATAGACTACATAGACTGTAGTGATAAAGGTTAAAGTTGCGTTCACAAGACCTACAACATTCAAGAGTTAAAGGTGTCGCGTATTTGTTGAAACAATCCAACAAATATTTCTTAAAACAAATGAATAAATAAATAGACAACGGTGATCTGTAGGCTCTTGACCAGAATCTGAGATTATGATAAAATCTAACTCAAGATCATGAATGTCCCGAATGGGCATTTTTTGTTTTACCTTTCAAATATAAAATTAATTGGGGCATAGGATGTTATTTGTATCTGATTGCAAGTAGTAATAACTGTTTTTACCATCAAGCAGGACATAATTGTTTTTTCCATTAAATTCAATAATGTGGGTGTCTAGAAGTATCCTGTTAAACCAATTACAAAATCTTACCCAGTGCAGTTTCAATTAGATAATTGCATTTTATTTAACTCAACAAAGTGCATAACAACTTCGATTTGCATTTAGTTGGTAATCTGCAAATCCAGTATTTGTCAAAACACATTGTGGATCAGAACATGTCTGCTTAGTTGGAGGACATGGTGTTGCGGATCCAGGTGTTGTAATTGCAGACCTTGGTGTAGACTCCGGGCTTGTTCTTCTGGGCGCAGCCATAGCCCCAGGACACCACTCCCTGCAGCTGATTATTGCACACAACAGGGCCACCAGAGTCACCCTGAAACAGATCAAAATGTGTTAGCTTTTATTCAATTAAAAAAATATTATGTCCATGTGGGTGAGTTTTGGTTTTGTGGACTGCTCATTTTACCTGGCAGGAGTCCTTGCCTCCCTCCAGGAATCCAGCACAGAACATGTTGGAGGTGATTTGTCCAGGGTAGGAGTTTCTGCAGCTGGTGTCACTCAGAATGGGGGCATCCAGGCACATCAGACGATCAGGGTAGTAGCCTACAAAACACAGCACAGTTGCATTTTATATGATGCTTCTGAACTTTCTCTACACTATGATTGTCTACAGTCAAGTTATCAGCCAATTTCACGCCTAATATTCTGTAAAAAGGTTGAAAACAGATTATACTTACTTCCAGAGGCGCTGGTGTTGCCCCATCCAGAGATGAGACAACTGGTTCCAGCAGAGGCGCAGCTGGAGGGCAGGGAGACGGTCCTCACATAACTGTTCAAGGTGGCAGGTGAGCTCAGCTTGATCAGCATGATGTCGTTGTCCAGATTATAGCTGTTGTAGCTAGGATGTCTGATAACGTTGGCAGAGTTGATGAACTGCTCAGTGCCTTCATTGACCTCAATGTTGTGCTCACCAAGACGCACTTGGATGCGACTAAAAACAAAACAATAAAACACTTTTTTTTTAGTACCTTAAAAGTAATGTTTGCACATAATGGAATTGTTGGTTTCTCACTTACGATTGGTAGCAATGAGCTGCAGACACCACCCAGGTGCTGGAGATCAGGGAGCCTCCGCAGAAATGGTAGCCAACATTCAACGACACCTGATAGCCCACACCATTCTTTCTGCACTCGTAGCCTCCGACGATCTTGTCATCGTCAATGGGAGCAGCATCTGTATTTTAAATAAATACCACATTTTAGAATACTCTTTTGTGAAAATAATGTCACTCAGACTTTTAACATAGATTGTTCATAGTACTTACAAGCCGCAGCAAACAGAGCCAGAAGAATAAAAACCTTCATTGTGATTTCTGTCTGAGCCTCAGTGTCTGCTCACCTGGAAATGACTCCTTTTATATGTGTTCAGCTATCGCTATCCAAACTGTCAAGGTCTCAATATCAGTTGATATTGTGTGAAAACAGCACCTGTGACGTTTGCAAATAAGGTTACAAGCTTTCCACTGTTTTAGCTGTACAACTTTTCATAAGGTAGGCTAATTGTTATGGCAACTATTTTACTTGACATGAGGGGTGGTTTAGAATATTCAAACTAAATAAGTTAATATGTTATGTATGTAACATATGGATCACGTTATTTTCAGCATACAAAATTACCCATCCTTAAACACCTTTTTGATAGGGTTTCCTAAATACTGTACAAACCTTAACTTAAGGTGTAAAAATGACATTCAATACAAGTTCAAATATACAATTGCAATTTATTTAACTCAACAAAGTGCATAACAACTTCAATTTGCATATAGTTGGAGAGCTGCAAATCCAGAATTTGTCAAGGCACATTGTGGATCGGAACATGTCTGCTTAGTTGGAGGACATGGTGCTGCGAATCCAAGAGTTGTAGTTGCAGACCTTGGCATAGACTCCAGGCTTGTTCCTCTGGGCGCAGCCATAACCCCAGGACACCACTCCCTGCAGCTGACCATTGCACACAACAGGGCCACCAGAGTCACCCTGAAACAGACCAAAATGTGTTAGCATATCAACATTCAACTAACTAAAACGATATGTTAATGTTGTTGATAGTTTTGGTTTTGTGGACAGCACTTGTTACCTGGCAGGAGTCCTTGCCTCCCTCCAGGAATCCAGCACAGAACATGTTGGAGGTGATCTGTCCAGGGTAGGAGTTTCTGCAGCTGCTGTCACTCAGAATGGGGGCATCCAGGCACATCAGACGATCAGGGTAGTTGCCTACACAACAAATTTCAATTGTTAGAGCACACATTTTATAAACAGCTCACATACTTGGTTTTGGAAACAAGTCATACTGACTTCCAGAGGTGCTCATGTTGCCCCATCCAGAGATGAGACATCTGGTTCCAGCAGAGGCGCAGCTGGAGGGCAGGGAGACGGTCTTCACATAGCTGTTCAGAGTGGCGGGCTTGCTCAGCTTGATCAGCATGATGTCGTTGTCCAGATTATAGCTGCTGTAGCGAGGATGTTTGATAACTTTGGCAGAGCTGATGAACTGCTCAGTGCCTTCATTGACAGCAATGTTGTGCTCACCAAGACGCACCTGGATGCGACTAACGTTGAAACAGAAATTTAGCGCAATTACAATAAATTTACTGTTCTCTTGACATTTTCTTGTGTACTTACGACTTGTAACAATGAGCAGCAGACACCACCCAGGTGCTGGAGATCAGGGAGCCTCCGCAGAAATGGTAGCCAGAGTTCAGAGACACTTGGTAGGCCACTCCGTTCTTCCTGCACTCATAGCCTCCGACGATCTTGTCGTCCTCAATGGGAGCAGCATCTATGAAGAGATCCATGGTATTTTAATAAGTCTTTATGAAACATATTATTTAATCTGCATACTTACAAGCCACAGCAAAAAGAGCCAGAAGAATGAAAGCCTTCATGGTTGTTTTGGTCTGAGCCTCGGTGTCGGTTGTAGGTCCAGCTAGGTCCTTTTAAAGGCCTAGTTATCAGATGAGTCAAAGCCATATGTTGCACTTACATATCTATACTTTTTTTTAGTTGTTTGCTTTTCCTCAATGTATGATTAGCCACCTGTGAACATGTGAAAACTTACAGATGGCAGCACGCCAGTGAACCGTAAGGTACATCACAGTTTTACTTTTCTTTTATTTCAAATATAATTGTACCCATAAGATTAAAAGAACTGATTGTTGTGTTTGCATTTGTGAATTTTGTGAATTATTCTCATTTGAAGATTTATGACCCATTCATGTTACTTGTTACTGAGGACCTGTTCCAGTTCAAAAGATACAATATTTTTATTTAAAATGAACTACTGCTAATTTAATGTCTATGGCTGTAATAGCAATGAGCACAGCTCTGAAGAACAATAAGAACGTAATGGATAAAAAAAATTACCCATACATGGTTTACAAATGAATTTAACGACATCATGATGAAATTGAAAATACGGTGCACAATTTGAAAATACCTTAAAATCAAACTAAACAAATTAACGAGCTAGTCTATTTAAAAATATATATCGATAGGACATTGTCGACATTTTTTTTTCCAGGACTAATTCATGAAACTGGCTTCATATTGACTTGTAAAAGACCTGTGGACAATAAAACTGAATGAATGGCCAGTTTATTATTATTATTATTATCAAGAACATATTTTTTACCTTCATGCATGACACCTTTTTACTTCACATATGAAGTAAAAAGGTGTCATATATTTATTTTAAAAATATTTAATCAGAAAATATGCAAATATGTTATAATTCAGTTTTAAAGAGCTTGCTCACATCTCCACATGTAAATGTATATGCTTGCATCTGAATTAATACTGTTTTTACTATTGGTTCTAAAAGTAGGACTCTGTGACATGCGACAGAGAGGGATTGCAAAATGCGCCCAAAGTAACAGCTTGCTAGATCCACAGATTGTTTATCTAACACACAAGGTTTTCCATGAAAGTGGTTGCCATAGGCATAAATCTTGTCCCCCGTGAGAAACTGCATTATGGTGACAGCAGAAAATATCTTTAAAGACTTTATGAAGCCTTAACTTGCTCAAAATAGTACACTGAAAAAAATCTTTTTCAATGTATTGTAAAGAGCAAGTTAAGGCTTCATAAATATGAAGACAAAAATACTTCTAAGCTCATCTAGTCTAATCTAATGTTGAAGTAGGACTGAGCAATTAATTGATACATTAAGAGATCAAGTGTCAGTCATGTTTATTTGGTTGGTGGTTTTGAGTTTAAGATTAAAGTTTAAAGATTGACAACCAAACCTTTGTCAGAAAAACTTGGTTTGAAGCTTAGTTTGAAGCAAACTTTGAGTCATACATACATATTTTTAAAACTACACTAAGTGGGACATATTATAAGCTTTTTATAGTGTCCCTTGTGTTTATAAGAGACATTCCTAATTTGTTTTTGAAAAGCTAAGCAAAATTTTAATCGAAACTTAAGATTGACCAATTGGAGGGGAAAAATTGTGGTTATGCATCACTAGGTGGTTAGGGTTAGGGTTTGAGCAAGTCAGGTATAGTTCTTGCTTTCATGTGTGAAAGCTCATATTTCATGCTGATCCTTTGGCTATACTGTCCATGATGCTGATTCAGTGATTGACATTGTATACAATCTATGATTGTAATACATACAAGCATTTTTATTGTATGTTTTTTGTCACCCTCACCTTAATCTTCTAACAGGAACATTACCCTACCATGTGGTCTTCTTAAAGTCACAAAACCATCGAAAGGGACCACTATTGGTCAAACACATAGAAATAGGAATAGAACCAGTAGCAATTAAAAATATAATAATAATAATTAATAATAGTAATAGTAATAGTAATAATGATAATAATGATAATGATAATAATAATAATAATGATAATAATAATAATAATAATAATAATAATAATAATAATAATAAACAACAACAACAACAACAACAACAACAACAATAATAATAATAATAATAATAATAATAATAATAATAATAATAATAATAATAATAATAAAGATTTATTTACTTACTTTAAATGTGCCATAGTTATTGAGACCTTCTCAAATAGACAGCCTTTTACCTGACTCAATAAAGCATTACATGCAGAATTGTCTTTTGTTTCATCATGTTCTCTGAAGTTTTGTCTCTGAGAAAATATTGTTCTTTGCTCTCTGAGCCTCAGGAAAATGCTGTACTAAATGTGACAGGTCTCAGATCTTCTGCACTGTTTTTAAGTCCATAAATCATCAGAACTGCAGCATTTTGCAGCATTAGCAGCATATCAGACAAAATCTTTGATTGTTTTTCCTGTGTCATTTCCTTTGCAGTCAGTAGACGAAGCTATAAATCAATTCTTGTCACTTGTGCTTGATTACAATTTTTTTGTAACTTCTAAACCAGGTAGAAAGAAAACTCCTGCACACTGTCTCACTCTTAACAACACTAACTTACGGTGCACAGGAGGTTTTCTACAAGTTTGTCCTTGTGTCTCTTCTTCTACGCACCTTTTACCTTTAATTAAAACCCTGACAGACTATCACATGTTTCTAATTTTGACTTGATAATCTGTGTGTTAAATATTTATCATAATTTTACTGCAGTTAAGTTGCAAACAATAAACAAATAATTGACAAATAAATTGACAAAAAAGTGGAAAATTACAGGAAGTATTTGAGTTCTAAAACAGAAAACCACGTCATCAAAAAGCGCCAAAATGCAAAGACACACAACTGACGATGGTCTCTCTAGTCTAGTTGCCCTTGATGTTCCCAGCATTGTATAGAATGCCTATGCAAGTAGATAATAACACATCTATTTCCTACTTTGCCTGTAACATATACATACACCAACTATTCCAGAAGGATAGGATAATGTATTCCTAGAGTGAATTTCTTAATACATACAACTTTGCAATAATATGAAAGGAATTTGCTTTTGTTGTTTTTGAAATTTGAACTCATTTTAACTCACTTCAGCTCTTTTTGTCATTGTTTTGAATAATCAGTTATCCATATGTTTCGGTAATGCTCTTACACTCAAATATTCTGGAACGATGTGACTTTGTTTATCAATAAAAAGTTTGAAATAGACCTATAAATTGATGCAAAGCATGTATTATTGGTGTATAAGAGAGAAAAATTGCTGATATAAAGACATATTTCTTAATCTTAATTCTAATTTTGTCAAAGTATCAAATCCATTGTTGTAAAATTTCCAACCAAAAACCCAAATTTATAGTATTCCAACCTCTTTTGTCCTCTTATAAATTTTTTCTCCATTATTGCACTAATCTGAAAGCTGTGAAGACCAAAAATGTATGTATTAATATTGAACTGTAACTAGTTCAAAGATATATATATATATATATATATATATATATATATATATATATATATATATATATATATATATTATATATATATATATATATATATATATATATATATATATATATATATATATATATTTTTTTTTTTTTTTTTTTTTTTTTTTTTTTTTTTTACATATGTAACTGCAAATGAGTATTGATTGTGCTCGGAACCTCAAGCAATATTGGTAATACCATTATATATAAAAAGTTGTATTTGAAAAAAAAAAAAAAAAACAATTGACACAGTTTCCTGGGAGTTTAAGTGTTACTAAATATTATTATTTGTCAAATCATGAAATCATTTATGTGGGTTTTGGCTCATATTTACAGTATGGTTGCTAACAGTTGTGGGTTCCCCTCTACATTATGTCATATTTGCAGGACAAAATAGGCTACTACAAACTTTGTAAAAATAGCCATTCTGGGAGGAAACAAACATTGATGAAATCTTAAATATAATCATGTTCACTGTATTTTACTGAAAATATCTAAGCTGTCATACTTTAAGGTGCAATGTGTAAGTTTCTGGAAGTAAAAAGTTAACTACACAAAAAAATAAAGCTATAGCCTACTTTGGGACTTTCTCAATAGAATCATACCTTATGAAAAAAAAATAGAATAAATAAATACATTTTTAAAAACACAGCTGTTACTTTAGATGTCTTACTAAACAGCATAAAAAATATAAACATGTGACTTTGGGTGGACTTGCATGGCAACAAAATTAACTATTATTTGGCTCAGAGCCCTGTATGTTTCCATAGAAATGCTGTCCTTTTAGCTTTTTAAATAAAGTCATAAAACATAAAAATGATCATGATTTTCTAAAATTATTTATTTAGTATTTGTACAGTTAATTTTTCACCTTCACAAAATTACACTGTGTCATTTTAATAAAATAAAAATAAATAATAATAATAAAAAAAACTCACACACATACACAGGTAATGAAAACATCAAATAAATACAATACACAAACAAAGAGAAGCTCATCCTATCAAAGAAATTTTCAAAATGTTTGTTGTTTCTATGCTTTGAGGTGTGCCGAGAGTTGAATTACTTATCTATATTGTTCGATTTAATTTTGGGAAATTTTAAATGTCTTGCTTGAATCTGCTTAGCAAGCTCTGACGTAATCAAAGCGCGACTTAAGTAGGCTTGTCGACAGCTGAGCTAACAGCTGTACCGTATGTGTTTTGTTTTTGTTTTGAATGCAGTTTTACCAAGGTAGGAATACAATAACACCTTCTGAAATCAACTGACACGTTTACATTGTTCGTGCACGCATTTTAAATCTTGCCAGTATTTAGATTGTTGTAACAGAGCTAACAGCTAGCAGCATTTGTTTCTTTTTCATTTAGTGCGAGGAATGCGCAACCGCTGCTAATCTGGTGCAAAATTGCACACAGTTGAGGCAAAATTCTGACTGTTTTTGTTGCACTCTTTATTAAGTTATGTAATCTAATTTTGTGTTTGTTTTTTTCTTGTGTTTAGTTTATTCGAAGCTGTCGAGTGCTTGTTCCACCCTCAAACTCAACTATGTGTTTTACTCGCCTGATGAAAATAAGCTGAAATAACAAAACCTTTTTACGTGGATTGAATATTGATCATCATTACTATTGATCATAACTTTTAATAATGACTGTATCTTATTATTACAATCGTAAGGTAAAAATGGATCTACACTTAGTGTTAGTGGACATGGATTTAGCCATTTTTTTGAATAATTGGAGTTAAATTTTAATCTTGTTAATGGTTCATTGTGAACCAGACTTGGCCCTCCAGTCAGTTCTGGCCCAGGTCAGGTCTGCCCAATGACTGAGTACTATGAGGAGGGAGGGCTGCTGTATGAGCAATCACCTCCCATGCACATCAAAGTGGAGTCTCCGGAGGGACCCCTTGGAGCGGGAGCCTCCGAAAACGGCTTCCCCAGGGAGGATGATGACTCTGACGGCAGCTGTGACCAGACTAGTGGTTTACCTGGAGGACTCCCCTTTAATGTAGTGGTGGTGCATCCAAACATCATGGCTCCTGGAATGTCCTCAGATGATCTTCTGTCAATTGAACAAAGTAAGACTGAGTGCATACATAGGACACTGAAAGTGAAAAAAATGCATAGCATGCATATTATTTTTTACTAATCTCATTCTATCAGTGAGACATAATTCATACTACAGAATTATGCTCTAAAAATTTATAGTTTGTCGTGTTAATAAATTAAAGCATTAGAAAAGCAAAATAAAGCAATGTCTTTTTTTAGCAACTTATTTTGTAACCAGAACATATACGATGTACATTTTTATGATGTACTATACACTGTTGTTCACTAATTATATTTTTTGTGTCACACAGACCGAGCTATGTCAGCTGCACTTGCAGCTGGAGGTGCTGGCAAAAGGAAGAGCCGTTTCAGTGGTGCAGAGCTTGAGGTCTTGGTATCTGAAGTCACACGCTGTGAAGGGGAGTGTTTGGTCCTGCCGGAAGACTTCGACGACGGGAAAGAGAGCGCATTTGGGCTGGCATTTTGAACAGAGTGAATGCAGTGTCACGAGTCCCTCGAACCCTTAGGGAAGTAAAGAAACGCTGGGATGACTTAAAGAGACGCAATGGAGGCAGACTAGCTGATGCTCGACATCGCAGCTATCTGCCATCCAGCCGAGGGAGCTCTCTTCTTAGCCGATCTCAGCCAAGCCCAAGGCTTCAACAAACCAGACAGAAACTAAATACTCGCCTAAAAGCCAGTTTTCCATGCTTTCCTGACTCTGACACAGGTAATCAGCTTTTATGCAGCCAATTCATAAATAGGATTCAGTTCAAGACATCGGAGACAAACCAGATACATTATTTTTTTAATGCAATGCAGATAAATAAAGTTTTCAAATTACATTCATTTCTGACATGTGCATACAACTTTATTTGTTTACCTTGCAGGTGTAGGGGTGGAAGCCTCAGAACGAGATGCTCTAGAGAAAGAAGACGACAGTGCTGAGCGTGACAAAGATGGGACAGAAAATGAATGTGAGCCTGTGGAAAATAGTATGGACGATAAACTAGGACTAGGTCTGGGTTTGGGTATTGGACCCCCCCCTCCTTCTGAAAGATGGCTGCCTCCTTCCCCACTGTACAGTGCTCCTTTCCTCAATGGCAGTCCACAGCCTGGAAGCCCCCAGCCCTCACTGGGTACACAGCAAGGTCCCCTGGAAGCCCCACCTCGTAGCTCTTGGCTAGAAGATGAACTCAGAGGATTAGGGGAAGCTGCTATTCAGTTGGGTAACCAAGTGGAAAAAAGTTTAAGAGAATTTGGGGAAGGTTTTAGGGAGGACATGAAAACACTTGTTGCTTCTCAAGAGGCCTTGGCTGTAAGTCTGCAACAAAATAATGTACTTCTGCAAAGGCTGCTGGGAGTTCTAGAAGCTCAGAAGCCACCACCACAGCAACAACAGCATGTACAACAATCACAACCAATGCACTTACAGACTCCATTACAACAACTTGAACCGCAACAGATGATTGAAACACATCCACAGTTACAAGTCCAACATAATCAATCTCAAAAGCAGCAATCTCAAATCTCCCTTTGTCATTCACCAGTAGCAGTGACAGCAGCTGACATGCATGGCACCTTTCCATCAGATTCGCTTACGGAAGAAGACAGGAGTGGACACAGGCCGCGACGAGGAAAAGTTTCTGATCACAGACGCAAAAAAAGACGATAAACAGGAACTGAGCAGCTGTAATAAAAATGTAGAAAAAAGTACCTTCTCTTTTATAAATATTTTAGTGGAACTACCGGTACATAAATGGTTTTGTTACTATTTCACGTTGTAAATGCCAGTGTTTAGAGAGTTAACAATAAATTGGACAATAGCCTTAATATTAGCTCTGTTATTTATAGCATAAGGGATGTGCTAGACTTGTCACAGGTTTGTGGAATTTATTATGTATTATGCATGTAATAATACATGCTTTGCAGTAGACTTGTCAAGTTTACAATGTTCATAATAGATAGCTTTGACAATATCAGCCTATAATAAGTTCATACTAATTACTTGTAAAATACAATAGTATGTGCATATACAGTATATTGCTAAATAACAAAAACTTCTTAATGTATGCGCTCTAGCAGCCTCATGTTGGTTAAAAAGCCTTTTTTTCTGTGTTTTCAGACAAAATGTAACATTCTCCAGATATAAATGCTGTTTGTCTTCCTTTTTTATTTCAAACATTATTTATTCTGCTCTTGCATGAGTATGATATGGCGTAGAATAGATGTATTCCTAAACGTAGTTTTTCCCCATCAATTGTGTTTTATAATTAACATTTGTAATGTAATAAGTCAATAAAATATAAACATAAATTCGGAATTATAACGCAAATGTCAGTTGCTTAAGACATGTAGTATAATAAAAAAGTGCCACAAAATGTTGCCTTTTACTTTGAAAGGTGTCACCGGAACTAAATGTGTTTTCATTTTTAACGTGACCATGGTAACGGTGAATTTGGATGGGAGGTGCATGTGTGAAATATGGCGGCCGTAGAGCTACCAGACTCTGCAAAAGCAGAGAATTCCTCTTTAGATCAGCAAGAACCGATGGACACACCACCGTCTGCGGACTCACCAGTGTCTGACAACACAGACTTTTTTTTGCAAAAAGATGAAACCACGACAGACGAAAGAACAGACAGTATTGAGTCTGGACCGAAATCGAGTGCCACATCTGTGGTAGCTGCTGCCGACAGCGCAGTCACGGCCCATTCCGAGGATAATGTCCAGCCCAAAGCAGAGGCAGACAGCACAACAGGGAATTTACCCGAAAATCACAAACCCAAGACTGAAAAAGAACCTAACGAGGTGCAATCACTTCTCTGGTCTGAAAGTGAGGACAACACTGAGGAGGCACAAGAAGACATAAATTCTAAACAAGGTATGTCAAAATCATTGAAGAAATGTTAACCAGATCAGTATTTTACGTTACTTTTGAAGTGTGTGTGTTTCCGGGTGATGCTGTAGAAGATCTCTCCTTCTAAGTAGGAGCATACTTTAATTGGGTGGCATTATGATGTAGGTCTATATACACACAGTATATACATATAATTTACTCCTGTTGTGTTTTTTATTGCAGAGAGTGTTGGAAAAGGTAACTGTTCGACCAAAATGACCAGTGAAGTGTGTGAAGCTGAGTTTAATCAACCAGAAAACTCACAAGAGAAGAAAAGCACTGAGGAAGAAACATCAGTAGAGCAGAAAGAAGAGGCTGATGGCAAGGGGGAAGAGGCAGACCCGGAGGAGGACATGGAGCTTACCACAAAACAAATTAAAAGACGCATGATGTGTAAGGAGTGTGGCAAGACCTTCAATCGACGAGAGACATTCAACTTGCATCGCCACTTTCACTTGCACGAGGACGAGCTCAAACCCCTCACATGTAAAGATGTGGTCTTACCTTTCAGCAGCGCAGTAGCTTCATTAAACATAGAAATGAGCATAAAGAAAAAGAGGCAGAACGCTTTAATGTAAAAAAGGGAGGAAGCAAGAAAGAACAGAAGAACTATCAATGTGCTGAGTGTGCCACAGTGTTCATTACAGTAGACAAACTGCGGAACCACAAGTGCGGCTATTCGATGATATTCTTTTTCACTGCCCAATATGTCGTCAGGAATTTAAGCATAGGCCATCTATTACTAGACATATGCAATCTCACTCCCAAGAGAACATTCAATGTTCTGAGTGCAATCAAAGTTTTCCTAATGTCTGGGCACTGGGTGCACACCAGCAGGTCCACAAAGCTCTAAAACCATTTGAATGTCCTGATTGTGGCATGGTTTTCAAACACTACTCTCACATGACAGATCATCGTCGCAAGCACACAGAAAGTTCCTCCTTACATCGATGCAAGGTTTGTGGTAAGTCCTTCAAGTACAGCAGCCTTTTGCACCAGCATCAATATCTCCATACGGGACAGAAGCCTTTTCGCTGTTCTGAATGTGGAAAAGCATTTGCCTTTGCCCAAAACTTGAAGGCTCACTGCCGGCAACATGCACTTGGTATCATTTCTAGTACAAACGAGAAGCCAAAAAATCTGTCTTCAATCTTTAGTTCAGGACAGGCAGTGATAAAAAGATCTGAAAAAGAAAACATGTTACTAAACAAGGATGTATCACGTACCTATAAGTGCCCTCTTTGCCACCAAAGCTACACTACACCTGCTAATTTGAGGAACCACATGCATACTCATGAGGCTGAATATGAAATGATGGACAGAACACCGAAGGAACCATTGAAATGGGACAAAGCAACAACTGCCCTCACTGCCCAAATGTTTATTATGATGAGCTAAGTTTAAAAATGCACATATCAAGTATTCACACATCTGAATCTTCAAACAATGTACCAGCTTTACCCCCAATTACAGTTTCATCTCAAAGTAATGAACATATGCAAGAAAATGTGAACGAAGTGAGGTCATTTAAGTGTCCAGAAATTGATTGTGGTAAATCTTTTCGCCATCGTTCAGTGTTGGAGTTGCACATGCGTATACACAACAAAGACAAACCATATCAATGCAAAGTGTGTGGCAAAAGCTTTAGATTCAGTAGTTATTTACAGCAACATTTGATTATTCATACAGGCAAAAGACCATATAAATGTCCAGATTGTGGTAGAGCTTTTGCTTTTTTGCAAAATATGAAAACTCATCAAAAACTACATCAAGAAAAACCATTTCGCTGCACCTCTTGTCACAAAGGATACAGCGACGAAACTCAACTTCGTCTCCATATGCTTTCTCATAAAGGTGACAAACCTCACAGGTGTAATATATGTGACAAAACCTTTGGATTGGCCTATCAGCTTCTTGACCATATGAACACTCACACAGGCGCTAGACCCCATCGCTGTGAGGTGTGCAATAGATCTTTTACCTGGTTGAGTAGTCTGTTAGTGCACAGGAAAACTCACAGACGTCAGAGCCAGAATAATGCATTGCAGTTGAGGGATAGGATGAGAGAAGAAGCCACCAGTAGCGCTGGAGGAGACCTATGGGGATTGTCTTTTCCAGGATCCGGAGTGGTTGGCTCATCTAATATTTTAGTAGGAGATACTGACCAGTCTCCTTCAGTTAGTACAGCTGGCATAGAGCAAAAGCCCAGACAGCTAAAGGAGCCTGAGTTACCACCTCAAGTCCAGTGGAAAGCAAATGGGAGTGAAGTTATGCCTGCTCCATCTGTACAACAGACTTATGTTGCGACACAGGCACTGTCTTTTGACACTCCCTCACAGTCACGCTCAATGTCTGGACAAACTAAAGAGCCATCCCACATCATAGAAAATTCACCCTCATATGTTGGTTCGTATGTGCCACAAAAATCAAGCCCTTCATCAGCAGTTGAAGTTGAACAGCACAGGCAACTAAAAGTTGCTACATGGAGTAGCCCTTCAACATCTACAGTAGCTTCCACAAGCTCTTTGCATCCTGAATTTACTCAGACTGGTCCTTACATAGATGGAGCAGCACTGTGGAGTGTCAGGCCTGCTGCACCAACTTTAAATTCACACAACTCTTCAAAAAAACTGGGTCAAGAGGTCCAGCTTCCCACGTGGCAGGGTGCTCAAATGCCTACCCAAACTAACCTTCCTTCTCCACTTAAAAAAGAGGATATTCGAACGTGGGACATGGGTGTTCCACAAGTGCAGTCTTTGAGTCATCCAGAAAAGCCATGGGTGCCTGGTTTATCAAGTGCATCTTTAGCACAAATGCCACCTCATGGACTCGGAGCTCGTTGGGACATGCAGACATCCTCTAGCATGCAGAAAACTTTAAAATCTCCTGACCACATAGTAAACAGTCCAGATTTTAAATTACAGCAAAAGCAAATGTCTCCAAACTGGGTAGCGGTTCAGAGTCAGGCTACAACTCCAAATGTTCCCATATCAATACAGTATGAACCACACCGTTTTGGTCAGACCATAAATGCACCTATGTGGAGTTTTCAGGGTAACCCAGTAGCTGCTCAGGCATTGCTCAAACCAGGAAATGTACAGGAACTTCAGCAGCAACAAACACTTGCAGCAGGCACTAAAATCATCATAAACCAGCCGCCTCCTTTTTTCCCACCTCTTCCAGCTCTCCAGCCCATGGGTCTCCCAGGCTCTCACCCGCTTCATTCAGTTCCTGTGGGAGCACTTTCAAGACCTCCGCACCCAAATCTCTTTTTTCCACCACAGGTCTCTCAAAGCCTGTCTTTACCTCAACTTCCTCCTCAGAGAGAGCCTCACAAACTTGGCCCTCGTTTGACCTTTCAACCTGATCGGCTTCATCAGTGTATGATCTGTGGCTGCACTTTGGCTCGAGAGGTGGATCTACAAATGCACTACATGCAGCATGCCCAAGGAGAAATATAACTGTTGATACTAATCACAAGAGTTTGTTTGTCCACTATTCAGCAAAACCTGTTTGACTTATTTAAGCTGCTGAGATTCCAGTGGACATGCTGTTGTGTTTATTAGTCTTGAAATTGTGCCATGCCTCTTTTCCAACCAAACGTGCTGACACTTTTTTTTTTATGTGACAATTTCATGTTTTTCGTCTATATTGATTTCCTTTGGCCTATACAAAAACATTTTATTTCAGTAATTGTTTCTAAACTTAACTGTTGTCTGTGCCTTTGATCATTTACATGTCTACTGTGTTTTATTCTAGACAGATCCCATATCTTGTGTCATTCCTAAGCGCTCCCATATGATGAGTATTTGTACAGGATATTTGAATTTGTGGTGCTTTTTTGCACACACATTTCAAGACTTGGCTTAGAAAAATATTGCCAATTAATGCAATGACTGACTGTGTTGAAATGCTGTAAATCCTGTAGACATTGCTGTTTTAATTGAGTATGTCATCCATTGATCTGTCTACCTCTATAATTGTTCATGAAGTGTTGTTTCAAATAAGTAACAAGTTGTGTACCCAGATAAAATGCAAATAAATAAATATGTTGTATATTTGTCTCCTTCAACTTGACTAAGAAATAGATAAACAAGGACAAGGTAGAAATTAAATACGGAAGTATGAAATTAAATGATGGTGCTATGAATTTCTTGTGGGGCAGAACATAAGAATCATTACAGTCTTTATTTTGACTGTCTCTGAGACACAGCTCCCTGAAATGTAAGAAACCACTTATATCTTGTCTTTTCAAACGTGTGAGAAAGCTTTCTAAGAGCCAGATGTTGATTTTCCTGACTCAGTATTCAGTTTAAAAAAACATTTTCTAAAGTTGTTCCTGAATGTAATTTCAGTGTTTATGAAACTAGTGACTAGCCCAAGGATAAGTTCTATATTAGGATTTTTTGGTTTGTTTGTTTGTTTTTTGACTGAAAATTAGAGATTCCTGATTCAAGCAAACACTATGGCTACTATGCATTTGAAAATGATGCATTAAAATCACATTGCAAAAGTTTCAGTCTAAAGGTATGATGTGAAAAATGCTTAGTGAAAGACGTTGGCAACTTTTTGTAATCTTGAAGACATTGGCATCACTTTTTGGGGGCAAAAATATCTATTTCATAATCCTATTGAAATAGACGTTTAACAACAATTTTAGACATTCTTCATTAATATTGATTTAAAAATTCCGGCCTGTTTCCCTTAACTCGTCTGACTAAAATGGTCTAAAATTCAAACTAAAACTTTTTCTGTACCCTTTGGAGCACAAACAAATGTCCAGACTCATTTAAGCTGAAACTTGAAAATTACTAAAAAAAATAAAATAAAATAATAAAAAAAAAATAGGGTGGAGCCTATGTTTAAGTCCGATTAAATATTTTTAATTTTGGGGGATTTAAAAAAAAAAAATGTTGTACAATTTTCAGATGCTTGTTTGGCCTTATTATCAGATATTGAACGAAACTAAAAATTAATGGGACAGTCCTCCGAAGGGACGTCGGAATGAGAAGGGGTTGCCATACTGTGGAATACGAGCAAGAGGAGGCCTTCCTTGGACAAAAGAGTTGATTTTAGAGAGATGCATGTCAGCTCAGGTTAAAAACACATTTTTTTAATATTTTTAGTCTAACAAAGACATCCTGGGCAAGTAGGTGGGGGAAACCGGAGTGCCCGGAGAAAATCCCCACCCAGACTCGGGGAGAAACATGCAAACTCCACACAGAAAAGCCCGGCCCGTGCGGGAATCGAACCCGCAAACTTCTTGCTGTGAGGCAAGAGCGCTAACCGCTCGGCAACCGTGCCACCACGGTCTTGTCATTTTATTTGTATTCGGGCAGGGGTCAAATGCAAATGTTTTCCTGTGGCTCCTGGGATGATTCTGATTATTATTGATAGTGGCCCCCTGATAGCCTAAAAGCATGCAACAATTTGAACTACAGGTCCAATACACTGTAGCCTATTCGCATGGATAATATAAACCTATGTAAAAAGCCTGAAGCAGGAGTCTCAAACTCAAATGCAGATGGTGCCGAAAAAATCAAAGTCAGAGTTGGTCACATTTGGCCCCTGGGCCGCCTGTTCGAGACCAAAGGCTTAATTAGCTAAGATATGACTATAAAACCTAAAATGCATTGCAATGCAGAAATTTGCAAACCATTTGTTCAAAACTGTCTTGGAATGACAGTTTGTGCAATATAATAGGCCTATGCAATGATATAAATCTGGGCATACAGCATATTTGAAAATACTACAAAATGACTTACTTTAAAATGTTTTGGCTCCAGCTGTGTTTGAGTATGACACGCCTGACTGCAGTGTGAAACAGAAACCACAAAATCCTCGTTTATGTAAGTGCCTGTGGCCGACAGTAGGTGGCGGTAATGCGCTTGATAATCGTCAACGCCAAACAAATCCAAACCAGAAGAATGAGCTCGCTGATGCAGAGGTAGCTCCACGGAGAGGCTAAAGAGGTGTAAACTGTAAGTATTTTCTGTCTATAACAGGTTATAAAAACATTGTTGTGTTGTTTAATGTGAATATTCATCCGACATGTGTGTTTCTTTGGTAGACTGGCGTTTTAATGAAATGATCATTGACCATTGAAACGAAGCTGGTTAGCATTAGCAACAGGCTACTGCCAAGATGGACGAGGCTGCTGCTCTTGTGGAAGAGGCGAGCGCAGAAAACGTGGTCAGTCAAGATGATGAAGCATCTGGAAACGAACCACCATCTGCGGAGAACAACTATGAAAGTAAGAACAGTTTTGTCTACAAATGTTTTTGATGCAAACGAAGCGAAACGTCATAGTTAATCTTGGTTTGGTACAACATGATTGTTGTGGTTTTGCAGGGAAAGTGCACAGCATAGCATTGATCAAGATTAACTCGAAGAAAAACTGCGTAATGCCAGGCAAAAATAATAATAATAAAATACTGATCTTGCCTTACTTGTAGTTAATTTTTTGATAGGCTGATATTAGAGACCTAACAGTCTAATCATCACTTTTTAAATATTGGCAAGATGGTACCATTTCAACACATTCAATATGTTATCTATATATTAGGGTGAGCATAAATCTTACTCTGCATTTCTGTTGTCAATAATTCACATTAAGCCAATCACTTGGGGGCTGTGGGCTATCTATATAATGGTTTCTTATCATTTATAAAACATAAATATGCCAAATAAGTCCAGTTGCTTAAATCTCTGCCCCAGCTGTCTTTAATTTGTGCAGGTGCAGCTTGTGAAAACCCAGATTCTGTTGTTTTAGTAGCATTTTTTTTATAAGCGATTAAGAGCACAGACTACACATGTTTTCTAACTTTGAAGTTTAAAGTTGAAAGGTCTTGATCTTCATTTTCCTTTCATTTCAGGAGATGGCTTTTTCTGCTGTCAAAAATGTGGAGATGCCTTCAGGGAAGAGTCTACCTACCTTATGCACCTTCAGCAGCATTCACAGGGAGATGATGCCAACTGTCCAGAGACCCAATCATGCCATGAGGAAGAGATTGAGAAGGACCAGGACACATCGCAGCATGATTCCCTTTCTCAAGCAGATGCAGAGAATAGTCAACTGACTCAAAAAAATGTATCCAAGCTGATGGATTCAGGAATACATCAGCAGCCTCCCTATCAATGTGAAGAGTGCGGGAAGACTTATGAAGTTTTTGGATACTTCCTCAATCATCAGCGATCTCACAGACAAGCTTCAAAATCAGTTTTTCACAACTTAGAAGAATTAAAAAAGAAGTCTTTTCAGTGTGAGTTTTGCGGACGGAGTTATTCTCGTGCATCAGCTCTGGACGCTCATCGTCGATGTCATGAGGGAAAGTTGGTGAAGAAATGCAGAAGTTCACCTGAATCACTTGGCTCTGACCAAAGAGCAGAGCTCAAGTTTATGGAAACTAACACTAATGCTGTAAATATGTTTGTGTGTTCTTGTGGAAAATCGTTCCCTACTCAGCTAAGGTTGAAAACCCATAAACGATTTAGCCGGAATGATCTTTGTTCACCTGAAGAACTTTATGAAAAGCAAAAGAGAAGTGGGCATTTTAAATGCTCCCAATGTGATAAGACTTTCAGTGGTTATACTGCTCTTGTCAGCCATGAGCGCTGGCATAATGCAAGTGCTGTTAAAACATTTCATTGTGAAGAATGTGGTAAAACATTTAAAACGTTAAATTTTTATGAGCGACACCAACGGCTTGCGCACACTCAAAAAATTGCATCAAAATCATTTCTTTACCAAGTGTGCCAGCTACAAAAGAAATCGTTTGAATGTCATGTTTGTGGACTTAAATTCTCTAGGGCCTCGGCTCTGCACGCCCATGAACTCAATCACAATGATGATTTTAATGAAAAAAAACTACCTCAACAGTACACATATTTGAAGATGGAGCATAAAGCCACAGAGCAAACAGATTTTGCTAGTATGAGCCACACTGCTGTTGTTGGTGGTGGGTCAATTAATGACAATGAAGAGGATGAGGACAGTCTTGAACCAGGAGACTTAATAGTTAAAGTGATCAGTAGTAGTTCAAGTGAGTCTGGAGATATTACAGAGCAAGATGAAAATTCTGACTTGGAGCTTGTCTGTGAATCTGATTCTGAGGTAAGAGAGGATGGGGACTTGGCTATTCACCAAAAAGCGGTGTCAAAACCTAACTTGAATTTAAAAATTGTACAGATTGACTTTGGAGATCCCGAGACCGCAACAGACGAGAGACATGACTGCCCAGATTGTTACCGATGGTTCACAAATCCGGTATCTCTGCGTGTTCACAGAATGTGGCATGACGTTCGCAAGAGAAGACAGGTGCCTCAAGGTCAGTCAGAAACAATTGAACCTCTTGATTTAAGCTCCTGTGAAACAATCACCTTAAACAAGCACTTTCAGGAACCAGAGACCTTGACATTTTTTCCACATACATCCAACTCTGTTAACCATGTGGGCATTTTTTCTACACAAAAGATGGACAGTTTAGATTCTAAGAGAGAGTACAATCCCAAGAAAACCCTGCTAGGCCCCAAAGTTTATCATTGCGAACAGTGTGGGAAGGGATTTTGGTCTTTGGGGGCCTTTTCTCATCATAAGCAGAGTCCTATACAGTGCACAGAATTAAGACTAAGAAAAGGTTTTGGGGGAGCACTTAGTAATGGACACTCCCGAACAAGTTTTAAGGTAGCATGTCCTGTTTGTGGCAGAAAATTTCGTCACAAAGGAATTATGTCCTTACATATGCGAAAACATGAAAATGGAGATCACAAATGTGATATTTGCAACCGATCTTTTCGTCTCCTCTCTGGCCTCCTCCGGCACCGGGCCGTACATAATAACCAGTCACAACCACCACCAATTAAGTCTTTTCAATATCAGGTTGAGCAGTTGCAAAAGAACACATATAGCTGTCCGGATTGTGGAAAGCGTTTCTCTCGTGCTAAGGCACTTCAGTTTCATATGAAGAGTCATGGGTATGAAAGCGGTTATTCGCCACCCTCTCACAGGTCTGGGGACCCCGTGGAGGACCTCCAGTGTCCAAGCTGCTTTGCTCTCTTTAATAAAAAGTCTTCGCTACGTGCGCATAGAAAACTTTGTACTAAAAAAGAAAACAATAAACAGGCCGCAGAGAAGAATGTAGTTAATATCATTCAAACTGAGAAAAATCAACAACTGACTTGAAAGAACATTATATAGAAAATGGTAAAAGTGATGAGTTAAAATACAAATGTAAAGTGTGTGAGCGAAGCTTTGCAGTGGTTGGCGCTCTAAATTTCCACAAAAGAATTCACACAGAGAGCCACAAGGCATTGGCAAAAGCAAAAGCCTTGGTTGGTTTGGTCAAGAAATCAAAAGTGAATGTTCAAAAAAGTGAAGATTCAACTAAAAGTGCGTTTAGCTGCATTAATTGTGGCCGTCGTTTTGTGTCTAACTCAGCCCTTGGCACTCATAGAAGGTGGCATAAAGACAAACCATGTGCTAAGCCTCCCCTGGACTTGGATGAGATTGTCCCAGATTCTAAGAAGTCAGAGTCTGGACCATTTGAATGTAAAAAGTGTCATAAAAAGTTTTTTAACCTTTACGTGCTCCAGCGCCACCAATTAGTTAACACACAGTGTGAGAACAAAGATCAAAAACTGATCACTGGTGTAGTTGTTGCGAATAAAAACTCAGAGGAAAGTGGCACATTTTCTTGTGCTGAATGCAGCAAAATCTTCCAAACACAGTTGCTTCTGGATGACCATATTAAAAGTGTTCATTGTAAATCTCTCTCTAAAGATAAATTGGGTAGTTCAGGTGAGCGTCTCAAAAAGCAAACTAGTGAGCCTAACTCACCAACCTTTAAGCTGTCCAAACTACCCCGTTGTCCACTTTGCTGTATGTCATTCAGAAATATTAGAGGTCTTCGTGCTCACAAATGGCAAGTACATTCAGAAAGCAGGAGCAAAGGCTCAAAGAAAGAGAGCAGTGTGCTACAGAAAGTAGCAGCGTTATCCCAGGAAAGTGTGAATGCACAAGAAAATATTGTTGAAGAAAAAAATACAGAAAAGGACAGTCTGCCTGCTGAAACTATTTTAAATGCTAATATAGAAAGTGATTGTCACTCTCCTAGTGCCAAAGTTAAAAAAGACTTTACCCAAGACATTGAGATTATTTTACCTGAAAGTTCTTCCGAGCTTGCAGCCAAATTCTTATTTAAGTGTGACAAGTGTGGGAAAGCGTTTTTGGCAAAAGAGCAATTAGAAAACCACAAAACTAAGGCAAACAGTCGGCCATTTAGATGTGCGCTTTGCTGCAGCGGCTTTTGGACAGAGAATCAGCTGCAGCAGCACTTCATCTGGCATGACAAAATTCGTGGTAGCCTCCCAAATGAACTTCGCCTTAGAATCAATGCTGCTACAGCTATAGCTACTAGTGTCTATTCTGCAGACAGAACCATTTCGCCACTTAATGAGCCAGTGCTGATCCCAGATGATAAAGCACAAAGTCTTCATGAGTGTCAAAACTGTGGCAAAGGATTTTTATCTCCAACTGCCCTGGAAAAGCATAAAATGGAGTACTGTAACATTGGCTCCTACCACTGCTCCTCCTGCCCAAGTACCTTCAGTGACATACAAGAGCTCATTAAGCATCATCAGGAGTGTGTTGCTGCTGTTCAGACGGGGGGAGTGTTGCTACACTTGTCTTGAATGTGGACCTTTTTTTTTTTTTCCCTTTACAAAAGTAAGGGGGGTATATTGAACTATAATGAACACATGTTTTTGGAACTGCTAATACTGAAAAAACTTGGAACTGTTCTTTCATATATGTGTATTTTGTTTAAGCTTATGTAAAATGTATACGCGCTTTAGTGGTTATATGTACATGTCAACATGCCTACATTGCCTAATTAGTTTGATAGACAGTTCTGTTAAAATTGATCCATTTACTGTCTGTATGGTAGCCAGTGCTTATGTTGGAACAATTGGATGCATGTTAGTTATTAAAACAATTTAAATAACTTCTACTTAAATTATTCTCAATAAATACCCACCTCATCGACACTAAAAATGTATCGCAGCCTTCAAAGTATTTAGTTTTTCTTCTGATTTGTCAAAGCAAAACAGACATGTCTTAAATGCCTTGTTCTTTTGAGTGTCCCTCTAATGAATGAAGAAAACTGAATCAAATAGTTTTGTTGATATTGTTGCCTGGCCTTTTGTAGTGAAGTTTAACTCTAGTGATGCTATCTTTTGTTACAGTTAAAGTTATTTTTAGTGTTTTCTTTAGATGACCAAGAACATGTATCACTTGTCTGACCTCTGATCTGGGAAAAGGTGCTGTAAATAGTGTAACAATAAATAGTGCTATATATGCTCAGACTGTGTTTAGTCTTGTTTTTTCATACCCTATGAATCACAAGAAGTCATTCATTTTAGGTTTAGGTCGATTTCAGCTCTCGTCATAACGTTTTTAGTATTTGATTACTGAATATACAAATACAATTTACGTATTTATTTAAATTATTTATTTAAAATTAACAGGTATTAAAATCATATGAACGCATGATTTTCTTTTGTAATAGAAGATTAGTTATATTGTGACAGAACAGTTGTTTTTCATGTGAGAAAAATTTCGGATCTGCATGGTCTGACAAAGTATTTAATCTAATAAATGACACTTATCTCTTTTGCAGAGCAGCGATGTGCCTCTCATCTCTTTGAAGAACATCAATCTCAAGAAGCCAATGAGGGCAGCGAGTCTGACGAGTCTATTATTGAGTCTGAAATTGATTCCCGATCTTTTTACAAGTGCAAACTTTGTGATAAACTATATTTCTACAGACATGCTTACAAAAAACATAAAGAAATGCATGACTTGGAGCGTAAACGAAAGCTCAAGTCAGATGTATTTGACTGTATTGAATGTGGATGTGCATTTTCATCAAGAGATAATTTGATTAGTCACCTGAAACGAAACCAAATATGCAGCTCAAACCTCAAATGTTATCGCTGTAACAAAAATTTTGCTTCTGTCAATTCATGGATTGGTCATTTAAAGCTCCATGAAGACAGACCATATTGGTGTTTCACCTGTGCGAAAGGTTTTACAGACCATAGTATTTTCAAGCATCACATGCATTTGCACAAATGTAGAAAGTATACTTGCAATATCTGCAATAAGAACTTTTTGTTTTTAAGACATTTAAATGATCATTACAACCTCCACACAGGTGAGAAGCCACACATATGCACATACTGTGGTAAAGCTTTCTCACATTCAGCAACTTTGTATGCTCATAAAAAATCACATCATTTGAACAATCCTTTTAAATCAAAACTCAAGATTGGTTGGAAATCAAACCAAAAAATCCGTCGCCTCAATAATGTAGAGCGACAGCAACTGCAGTTCACCATGCAGACGCTGACAGGGGAAATTGATATGACCCCACAAAGTACAGATAATTGTACTCAGTTTGCCCATCAACAATGTGACAAACGTAGACTTAAATGTTGGGAATGCTGTGATTGTGATTTGAGCTTTGATGAAGTTCCGAGCTTCATAGCATTATATCCAGCATGCTACAGGGGAGATTCCCATGTTATTTAACTAGTGAATATGTGTACAGTGTATGCTCTAGCTCTAATAATTGTCAAGTAGATTGTAAAATAGAACAATTTTATCTAGTAGTTGATGTTCTTTTGCTAAATACAGATGCTTCTTTGCTTCTGAAACAAGTGTCTGTAAAATGCAATGAGTTTTTGTTTTTTGTTGCGTAAATTTGTGACTTGCAATTATTATTATTTTCCTAAAAAATTTGCACTGTAATTATGGATACAATGGGCATTGTGTGGAATCATGCACTAGTGTAAACATTTGTAGCCTACAGTTATTTGTAAAATAAATCCACTTTTAGTACAGGGTGCTTTTAAAACCATTACAAAATATTAAATGTATTTTGACCTAAATAAGACCTTAAAAGCATTAAGCTAAGGAACTGAATGCAAATCAGGGTAACAACTGTAACTAATTTCACCTTATGTAGCCTTAACAAAGCTTTATCAAAGCCTAGTAGACATAAATTATGAACAAATAGATACAGATGAAAAACTGTATTAAGGCTTAGTAATTATAATCATTGTCCCCTAACCCTAAATCCTAACTTTAACTCACTCACTCACTCACTCACTCACCATTTGTTTATGCTTACTAATACGAATTAGGTGTATTGTGTGTTATTATAAAGTGGTAATTGTTATAAGCAAAGTATAAGCAGGTTTAATGTATTGCTTTTTGTGTCAACTTATTACGTGGACATCAAAGTAACATCACAATTTGTGAAGATTTGCCAATATTAACTGCATATTATTCAATTTAGGTCCACAAGTTGCAGGTAAAATTCAAATCACACCAAATTGTAACGTTATATGTTTAAGCTTGCTTTTAACATTGCATTTTTTGCTGTTCAACCCTGTAGCTTTGGACTCAATAAATGTGTGTAAAACTCTTTACGCGGCATGACATTACACATGCTGAAATTCGGCTTTTAAAGGACATTAGAAAGTCAATACATTTGCTGTCTGAAACTACAACTCCCACAATCCAATGCAGTGTTGTCCTGGCTGACGTCACGAGGTCTGCAGCGGCTCTGTTGCTTTCAGTGGTTGCTTTGTGCGGCAGGGGCAAAGCAGAGGATGGTGGGATGATTTGGGCGGTGTGGTGCTCGTCTGAATGTAACCAGGTAACTTATCTCTCCATCTCTTAATAATTGAACACGTGTTTTCAATGCCATTGTCTCGCTCTGCTTTTGGATTCTGCATCATTTCGTAAACGCAAGAAAGATGTGAAATTGCCCGTACTTCAATCAGTGCAAAAGCTAATATGCTAACAGTTTGTTATACCCAAACCGGTATTTATCATTCTAGTTTTAGTAAAACGGCATTTTCCACTAAGCCTTTGCAAAACACTCTTATGTTTTTGTGGCATAGTCTTTGTCTCTATCGCTTATAATACAACTGGGTTAGGTCCATTCATTGCCCACCAGCTGTCGTCTCCAGACTAACAAAGACGCCTTTTGAAACTTTTAAAAGCTACCTGGTCTATTATCGGCCAATGTAAATCAGCAATTATTACTGTATTACATCTATATAATATGCAGCAATGTTGTTCTTAATATTGTTTTATAGGCTGCTGAAATTAAATCTCCAAAACTCTTGGTAAGAAGATGCAGACTTCAGTCCAAATGAATTGTGATTCTAACACGGACAACATGGAAACATCCATGGAAAGTGATGCACAACTGATGCTACAGGAACCAAGTCTTGTGGAGGAAGACAATCTATCTTCAATTGATCACGATGACACTTTAGTAATTGCCTTTGAAGAGATAGAGGAAGACACATCAACAGAGACTCCTGTGGCTGAAGAAAGCACCCAAAACATGAAGTCCACCCTGTCAGTAAACTCAGCAGAGTCTAATTTGCTTTCTCAGTCAGACAGTGCTTCTCCTGGTGATGAGATATCTGCTAAAAATGTTAAGCCAAAACCTAAAAAACAAGAAAAAGCTGGAAAGAAATATGTCCCATCTAAAAAGGCTATGACTGACCCACTGAAGATCGACATGTCAAAACCTCTGGCAACACCTCTCACTTGTGAGTATTATAGTTAAGTAAGACTTTTGCCCTTGCCTCTAGATTGTAGCTGTTTGCACATCAAATGTATAAAGCCTAGTTTCTTAAAATGTGCAATGTTTACTAGTATTTTTAATTAAGGCAGACAAGAAACTCAAGTGACATTTATTCAACAAAAACAAAACAACAATTTGAAGTAAAGTATTTTTGATTGTGCAATGCTTTTGCCATTGCGTCTGTATTAACTAAGGGAGGGTAAATTTTTGAATTACATAATATATTGTAAATGAAGAATTGAACATTTTGTTTTGAATTGAACTTGGTTTACAGTAAATGAAATGTCTCGAACAAAAGAGAAAAAAACAATCAGTATGTGCATTTTGTGAAAAAAAAGTTTTTTTTGCAATCATAATTTGAACTGCTTATGTGGGAAATACTGCTTATGTTGTCTTTAAATGTAAATTCTGCATTATTTTATCATAATGTTAAAAGCAAACGTGTCCAATTGAATCTAATGAAAATTGGAGAATTAGCCTTCTATTAGACTTCTTTATGTCTGAAAAAGTGCATCAACTGAAATTTACATTACTGCGTATTATGTTGACTGTTTCATTAGTTTTTAAATTTTACCAATAACATCTCCTCTCTTTTGTCTTCTAGCATCCCAGATTTCTCTCCAGTGCATTGAATGTCACATAATATTCAGTGACCACAAGAGCAAAGAGCGTCATCTGAAAGCCAGCCATCCTGCTGAATATGAGCAGTCCATTTTGAGGAATGCCCTCTTTGCCTGCTATGTCTGCGATCAACATTTCACAAACTCAACCGAGCTCATGGCCCATCAAAAGACTCACATAGAGAAAAAGCCTTTTAAGTGCCCTATCTGCGCCCAAACATTTAGTAAATTGTCAGAGCTCTCAATTCATAAAAAGATTCATTTTGGACAGCATGGTTACACCTGTACGCAGTGCGGCAAACCGTGCAAAACTTTGACATTACTCAAGTATCACTGTCGCACGCACACTGGAGAAAGGCCCTATGTTTGTAAAGAGTGTGGTAAAAGGTTCACCATGCCAAAAGCTCTGCAGAAACACATGGAGTCCCACTTACCAGAAGGAGAACAGCCAAAGAAAGAAGGTAAAAATCACTTTAGAAATAATTCAAAGTGATTTAGAATTACTTTAATTTGTGTGTGCTTTTGTACTTACCGGTAAATTTTTATTATAATAATAATAAGAAGAAGACCGGCTGTCCTCATTGGCTCTTGGGGTTGATGTTCTTCATAGTAAGGGTTAAGTACAGGGTATTAATAGAGTAGTTATGTTACTAAGATTACAGTGTACTCCACATACTCTAAGGTGTAGTTATTGCTTTTCTCCTCTGAGAATAAACTGCCACTAGAATCCGTGTTCCTCAAGCAAGGTGGGCTACATATTACAAATAGCATTTAATACACTTCTGCGATATATATATAAACACCAAAAACAAAGTGTATAGATTTTATCATTAAAGTCATTTTGTCTCATTTTAACTTTTTCTTTCCCAGATGTTAGCCTTCTTTTGAACCTGTTTTTACCCATCCACTAAGGCACATTTTAAGCTAACTGTGGCTTTTTCCCCCCAGGTGCACCTTCAGTTGTTTACACTTGTTCCATTTGTAAAGCAACTTTCAAAAGCACAAAGACGCGGCATTACCACATGAAGAAAAAGCACAACATCTCAAAATCTGCACTGACCAAAACAAGTGGACAGTGCACACCCATCATTACGCCAATATCCATTTCCCAGCCATCTCTCCTGCAGGTTGGACCTCATGGACCTTGCAAAAAGTCGACGCCAACATTGACACTGAACAGCTTCGAAAGCTAATTGAATCGTTGGGAAATGTACAAAAAGTGAATCAAGTAGTAATTTTGGGGCAAGTACCACCAGATGCACCACCATTAGAAGTTCAGCAAATGGCACAACCAGTAACTTTAAATTTGGATACAACACAAGTTAATTTTATGGAGATGAATTCAAAGACTATTGAAACAAATATGGATCCAATGGAGCAAACTATTATCTTGGAACCTATCACACCCGATGGACAGCTTTTAAATCCTCCTTTTTCTGCTTTGGAGTCCAACTTAGGAGAGAATCCAGTAGCAGAGGTGATTTTTCAAGAACCCATGAACAGAGAACAGCAGCTGCAAACAGATGAAATTGTTTGTCACAATAGTGTATTGGGACAAAATCTTGCACCCACTCTTGAACAAAGTATTGTCCTTGAGCTTACTCCGGCTCTCACTCCAACTGCAGTGCTGGAGCAGTCTGCAAATGCTCTTCAAACTGAAATGTCACCTACATTTGCGCAAAATAGAGACCTAACGATTCCTCCTCCAATTAGTGAGCAGGAGACAAGTATGTCTGTTCAGTCGCTATTGTCTACGGTAGAACTAGAAATGCTACCTATGCAAACGGATCAGCATATCGACCAGTGTGCGCTTTTAGTCCACAAGAAACACTTCCTGAGTTTCAGACGGAAACTGTGACACAAAGTGAATCTGTTTCTTTGATGCCAACCAATTGTATCACTGATCCAGATGTCACAATAACAGAGAAGAGGCAGATAAACTTATTGAACAAGGTGAAGACGCAAATACAGAACAAAAGATAACAGATGATGAGCTTAAACCAATGAATATTACTGAGGCGGTAGAAAAAAGAGATAATCAAGATGAACAGAAAAAAGAAAGAAAGGCTGTTAAAACACAAGAGAAACCAAAGCAGGTTGAACAACCAACAGAGATGCCCATAAGTGTAATGTCAGCTCAGGAACTGGTAAAAGTACGAAAAAGAAAACCACCCAAAGCATTTTTCTTTCAGGGATACATGCAAGAGTTTGTATCGTCTATATACGACGAATTCCCAAGTAAGACGACAAAATGTAAAAAATCCAAAAAGTCTCATCTTGTGGTAAAGTTTGGCCCCCCAAGTAAAGGAAAGCAAAACAAAAAAACAAGCAACACAAGCAAGTCACCAGCTAAAGACAATTCAAAAGAGAAATCGAGGAGCCAAAGTAACATACAGAAAAGGGGTAAAAAAGACAAAAAAGGGCTGAACTCTGATTTTACAGCAGAGATAGAAGTACCTGCCTCTTCTGAAGAAAACGATCAGGCTCCTAAACAAAATGAAGTTAAAAATAAGAAAAAGCCTAAGGCAGGGACACAGAAGACTGTAGCTTCACCTGCTTTCAAGAAGAAACAGAAGAAAATGTGCCAGTCAAAAGTTGTTAAGGAAAAGACCACAAAAAATCGTAAGCAAAAAACGTCAGATAAAATTGTTGAACAAGCCACTCCACAATCCAAGACCGAAACAGCTGAAAAATCTACTTCTCATATACAAGATTCTCTACTGCTTCTCAAGGGACATAAACAGCCACAGCTCAAAGTCCACAAATTAGATCCTTTGCAGGCCTCTGGTAAGACACAAGATTTGCTACTGAGCGAGACCCAAACGTCCCCAAAAGAAAAGGACAGTACACTTGGTCCTGCTTCGAACGATACCTTGCCTGAAAACAAGAAAAAAGGAAGTAGATCCAAAAAAGCCCTTACATTATTATCTTCTCTTCAAACCTCTAAAAAGCAAGAAGCAGCAACTCCTCCAAAACCAAAGCCTACCAGGAAGAGAAAAGCATCCTCAAAAGTAGAAATGGAAGGAGTCATAACCTCCAAGAAGGCTATCGAATGCAAGGAGTGTGGGCAACGTTTCAGTGACGTTTCATTGCTTCAAAATCATAAAGCAACAGTGCATATTGTGGAGAGTCCGGGCATTACATTTACTAATGGAAATCTTTTTGAAGGAGTGACCAGAATAGATCTTTACCAGCTGCCAAAGGATGTTGGCAAAGACATAGAAAGCTTGAATACTGACTGGGATACTGAACCCGAAATGACAGAGTTAGACAGGGAACGTTGTGTTACATTTCCAGATTTGAACACGTCTCCATCTTTACCTGTTCCTCCATGCGAAGGTTACTATGATAAAGATAATGCTTCTCTGAATAATATCAGATCTACCGTTATGTCATCTCCTCATGCAGATGTCACTAGAAAAAGAAACACCATTGATATGCAAGTCCAAGCAACAGCTGATGAAGATATTAAGGAGAATCTGCTTCTTGATGTAGATTTGGTCAGAGTGGGAGAACAAAGTGAGAAAGATGATGCCTCTCTATCTCAAAGAAACAATTCACAAAATAAAGAAAATGAGCCTGTTACTGCTGAGACTGTCAAACAAACAGATCCAACTTTGCACACAGTTTCTTGCTCCACGCATCATCTTGAGATTAAGGAAGAGGAGGAGGAATTTGTAATCGTAAGAAGTAAAAATGGCAGCAAAGAGATGACTAGTAATGAGCATGAAAGTGAGAAAGGAGAGGTGTCCCGTCAAGAGTCAGAACAGACAAAGCAAAATGACTGTGAAATTATGTATGAGACACCTGCTTTAGACTCTGCTCCAGACCGTAGCCAAGTTGACAGCTACCAATTTCACATCACTGCTAAAATATCTGCTCAGAAAGATGTCGCCTCTGCCCCTTCATCGGAAACCATGAGCCAGGAATCCACCTCTGACAAAAATATAAATAAAGAAATCCAACAAGAAGATGATGACCGGGAAAGAGAGCAGTCTCCTGGAATTGTGCTGGAAAAGGTGGTGACCCTTGGCTCTGCTAATAAAGAGAAGGACCAAACACAGGTAGAATTTAGTTATAATATTTTGTTTGCTGTGGTGTTTTTTGTTTTTTGTTTTGTTTTTTTACTAAGAACTTTGAACGTCTTTTATTGTAGCAGTCAGTATAATACATTTGATATTACAAAATAACAATATAGTGTTAGCAATATGGTGAATAGAAAGATCACAATTTTAGGACTCATATTTATTGATCCGATGAACAACCAAATGCAGCGATCAGACTGTCTCACTGTGGCTCCTGGTTACAATTTGATTTATTTTTTTGTTTTATTAACTATTATGGCGCAAGGGGCCAAATGCTTATTGTCCTAATATGTATCACAATAAATGATCAAAAAAGTAGATTAAAAAGCCTTTACAAAAAATAATGAGAATTTGTTTCCCCCGCCCTCCACCACTAGCCAGAGGAAAAAATAATTGTCCATCCCTGCTCTATTCTGTTATCAGATTTCTAAAGTCAAAATTTAGGAATTATGAAGTTAAGTAATGTTAATGTAGCAAAGATTTTACAGTTTGGTTTGATTTAAGAAATTAGAATTGATTGCATGATTGCATTTACATTATAGTATGACTGTATATAATTACAGTTATCAATTAACCAAAGAGCAAAAACACAGTCATCTATGTTAACTCGATATTTTTATGTAACACAAGATACTAACAGGTGTTTAATTTGAGTAGGTTAATGTGATGTGCAAACAAACGTGGATAGTCTGTGTGGTAAGCATTTTCTTTTCTTGTATAGGATTTGGAGAAGGAGAGCCAAGACATTAAAATGGAGGAGAGCATTGCAGATTCAACACAAGAGGCCTCCAGATGTCCGAGTGCATCACACCGCGACATCAGGGCTGTCCTAGTAAAAGAAGAGAACAGACAGACGCCACAGAGAGAGGAACAAATCCACTGGAATGTTCCCCCAAACTCCAGCTCCTCAAGCCCTGGTACAAAAAAAAAGAAATTCTGTAAAACAATACTTTGTAAAAGCTATTTATATAAAATAGTAATAACACTGAATGTTGTTGTTGCAAATTAAGCCATAGATACAACAGACACAGCTGCCCAAAACTGCAGCTCAAGTCAGTGCATTTTTTACCCCGTCAAAGAGGAAGAGAGGGAGGTATTAGTTGGAGATGTTGAAAGTACCGAAACACCTGCTGCGTCATCTGAGGTCAACTCTCACTTAGAGCATCGCAGTGCAGGTTGGAAATATACATTTATTATTTTATATGTGAATTATTGCTATTTTTATTATATGCCGAATCAACTGTTGGCAGACAATGTGTGTGTCCCACAAGAAGTGACGTCACAACCAGGACCTGATAATCTTTCTGAGCGACAAGGTGAGTGTCAAATAAAGTGAATTAACTGCTCAATTAATACTAATAATAATGTATTGGGGTTTTTTGCACACTACCATAACTCACACACACTACATACAATTTAAATAAGGCGGGTGATGTGTCCTGCCTAACAACAGTCTTTGAAGTAAAACATTTTGTCTTTGTGCGGTGCTAGAAACAGTTTCATTTTGTTTTTGTTGTTTTGCTGCAAAATCTGTAGTTACTATGAATTACAGTTTTGTCCTGTATTGGTATTGTTTTGAATTCTATTTCATGTTGTAGCAGGATCAGAGGCTGAAGAGCAGACAGCGCCAAATCTTCGTGACTTCCTATTGCAAGGGTCTGATGAGGAAGACTGCACTTTCGAATGGTCAAATTCTCACGTGGATGCTGAGGAAGAAGTAATATCTAATTTCGACAAAAAGCAGACCACTTCAACAAATCAATGTCATCTGAAGTATGTTTCCTTTGACGTCTACTAGCTTGCTCTATAAGCTGCATAGATTTGTTATTTTTTTGTCTTCTTTGTATAGTGCATCTACAGCTCAAGAAAGAAGAAAGGATAACATTATCAAAAAACCTATTGATTACTTTTTAAAGTACTTCAACTGGGATACATGGCGAGAAATTTCACATTGCACCAATAAGCTTAACAACTTGACCAGTCCTGTCACTGTTGAAGAAGTCGCACAGTTTGTCGGCATACACATTGCAATGGGAAGCCTGAAGGTTTGTGATTTGCTTGTTTTTATTTTATTTCTTTGTTGCTCTTTATTAATTTGCATGTTTCGCTTTGTGTTTTAGTTTCCCAGTCCACGGCTTTACTGGGAGGACTTGACTAAGGTCCCGTTGGTTGCTGATGCCATGCCACTGACCCGGTTTCTTGAGCTGTCACGCCTATTAAAACTCTCCTGTCCACAAGACAATCAACAAAACAGTAGTAATAGGAACATTGGCATCATTGCTTCTAATAACAGGCACTTTGGTGATTTGCAACATTGCAAAAAGATCATTTCTGATCCTTTATGGAAGATTCAGCATATTCTGGAACGTTTTGTGAAAGGCTGTCGTTCACTAAAGCGACTGGGAGATTATGCCATTGATCAGTATCCCCTTCCACTAACAAGAGCCCAAAACAAAAAGCATTCACTTAATTGCACAACTATGGTCAATTTTGGTGGAATGATTTTGGATCTAGATCTCAAATTAGATTTTTCTGACAAAGAGGGTGTGGTTGAGAAAATGCCCCCCAAAGGTAGCATGGTTTTTCTTTGTAAACAGGAACTCTCAACACCTGCAATGCTGGAATGTCTTTTAGCATCTGGTGTTCATAGTGCAGGTCAAGTAGGGGGAGCCAAAGGACAAATAGGAGATGAGTTTGTAAGCTCTGATGGAAAACTGCTGCTGCGGAGATCACACTGTGGTTTCATCCTTTCAACTATAGGAAATGGCCAAAGAAACATGGCTTCTCTCCTTGACAAATTTGAAAAAGCACAAATGTCAACTAATTTCAACAAAGATTTACAAAATCTTTATGCCATTCCACCTGCTGTGTTTTCTCCAAGTTGTTGGCCTCAGACAGTGCTCTGGTATCTGATAGATCTTGCTTTGGTAAACTCCTGGCTGCTGTATCGACAAGAAGCCAAAAATGCTGACACACCCTTAACTCTACTTGCCTTCAGACTAGAGGTCTCTAAAGCGTTGATCCTTGCCAGTGGTTTAGATATGCAGGACTCTCTTGCCAATCAAACAGATGATGATCATTCACCAAGTGACACACCAAACCTGCTGCACGAAAGCCCATTTCCGGATGCAGCCACGCGGTTTGATGGTTCAGGACACTGGCCTGAGCAGCTTGCAGAGGGAGAGGGAGGCAGGTGTCGCTTTGGTGATTGTCAGAGGACATCTCGAGTACTTTGTCTTAAATGTTGTGTATTTCTCTGTATCTCACGCAACCACAACTGCTTCATAAATTTTCATAGTCAAGGGCATCAAGCAAAAGAATAACATCACATGATATTTTAAGTGTTGTAATTTCCCATTAATTAATTTCAATGTGGGCCAAGTCAACAATATTGCCTTATCGTATCAAATAATGTTCTGGAAATTTTTATAAATTATGATGTGTGCATGTATGTGGGATAGTAAAATAGACAACCCTTTGGGGGGGAGAGGGTGTGTAAATGTAGCTGTATAAAACTAACTCTGCTTAATAGAAATTCATTTTCAAAACATTTTGTAATTATTTTTACTTTCCTTAACTTATTTATAATGTTCAAAATGGCTTGGGTATTTTATGTAATAAAAATGTTTCATATGTTCTAATCAAGCATGCTGTTTTGTCATCTTGTAAAGAAATGCAAGTTTGGATGAATGAATGAATGAATGAATGAATGAATGAATGTGCACTGATGAGAGCGGACTGTCCTCGTGATCACTCCGAACCAGGAAGTGCGGAGCCATCTGTTCTGTTTGCTTCTTCAGAGTAAACTCTTTCAGTAAAACTACCTTCAGAGAGCTGGTGGACGCAAGGTAAAAGCGGAATAGTGAGATTTCTCACTTATACCACATGGCATTGCAAAATTACATACATTGTATCTCGATATGCGCATTAGTGGTATAAATACTTATAATGTAAAAAAATGCCAATTCTCAGATTAGCACATACTTCCATGTTAGCCTAGCTAAGCTAAATGCTAACATGTTGTGTTAGCCCGCGCAGCCGTGCAAAGAGGAATTTATTTAAGTTCGTATCACGTTTACGGTTAGTTTTGCATTTATTTTTAATTTCCTGCTTAGGTATACATATATGTGTTCTCGATTGCTCAATAATGTGCAATTAACTGAAAATGTGAAAGACAACGATAGTGGCGCGATCGTTAGCTTGTCCGTAGCTAACACTTTAGCTGTTGCTAATGGCCCACTAGTGTTATGTAATTGTTTGAGTCTTTAGTATTAGAGGTTATGGGCTGATGCTTGAGAATGTAAACAAATCAAGAAAGAAATTATTTTATGAAAGTATTTACTCTGCTGCATAACTTATTACTTATTTCTAAAACTGTGAAATGTCGCCATCTACTGACTGTTTTTCTTAATTTGTCGTTTACACAAGTGTCCAAGATAAACAATACAAGAGACTAGTGGTGATTTAGCACTAACTGCTTGTTTTCTGAAATGTAGCTGTGCTGAAACTGCATGATGGACTCTGACATTTTGAACATAGAGGATATTGTCATGGGGCGGGCCATGCCAGATCCTCCTGCAGCAGAGCCTCCTCCAAAACCTGTTACATCCTTCAAACCTGCTCCAATCAAACCTGTAATGAATGGACCGCCATCGACCGTCACATCATGTATGTAGTCAGACGCTGATTTGGTAAAATCCATTTAAATATGAAAAAAAAAAAAAAATCATTGTTCTCTTTTTTGTAATTTTAGACCAGCATGAAAATCTGCAGTGTTTTCAGTGCTTCATCACGTTCTGTAGTGCCAAAGCCAAGGAAAGACACATGAAAAAGAGTCACAGGGAAGAGTACAAGCAAGTCCTCCAGCAGGTAATGTCATAATTCCATTGGTTTATTTACTATGTATTAGGGTTGTCTTTTCATTAAACACCTTATTTTCACAGGGAAACACTCTTTTTACATGCTATGTCTGTGACCGCACATTTTCCTCATCTGAGGAACTGACACAACACCAGCCAACTCACAGCAAAGATGATAAACCCTTCAAATGTGCTCACTGTAAAGAAAGCTTCAAAACCTTTTCAGAAGTGAGTGTTGTAAACGTTGGATGTCTGGTTTTACCTAGCTTTGTGTTTTATATAACCTAGATTTTGACATACTGTAGTTTAGTTTAGGTTCTGTGTCAGATTTTTATTCAGTATATTTGTAAACTGGTCCAGTATGTATGCAAATTAAATTCTGTTTTGTATTATTTCTTTAGTTGACAGTTCACAGAAGACAGCAGTGCCCGGAGAGACAGTTTCCCTGTAAAGATTGCAGTGAAACCTTCAGGAGTGCAGCTATGCTTCGTACTCATCGACTGGCCCACCACCCACGCCAAGAAGAGCCCACTGAGATACAGCCAGAGGATGATGCTAAAGCCCCCACGTGTAAGAAATGTGGTCAAAGCTTTGAAACAGAGACTGAATTTCTCTCCCACACTGAGGGTCCCGATGGACAGTGTAATGGTACAGCCACATCCAAAAAACGTGGTCACGCTGCGGCAGGTGAGAAAAGGGAAAGCGAAAGAAGAAAGAAGATGGAGAAGAAGAAGACTCAGAAAAAGCCCAGAGCACCTCAGAGTCAGTCGGTGCAGCAGAGGAAAAGGGCAAAGCAGGTGGAGCAAAGCGTGGCCGTCCTGCTAAAGCTGCAGCCAAAACGGAAGATGATGATGAAAAAGTTGTAGGTGAAGATCAGGCAAAAGAGAAAAAATCCAAAACTGAGTCTACTGTGTCTCGTCAAATTCCCTGTACCGAGTGTGACCTGACCTTCCCCGGTTTGACACAGCTACGTGCCCACAAAAAGGAGAAGCACACCCAAAAGAAAGCTCATCCTTGTGAAGAATGTGAAGAGAGTTTTGCCCGTCAGGAGCAGCTGGACGCACACATGTCTAGAGTGCACGCTGTTGGTCGTTTTGCCTGTTCAACGTGTGGAAAAAGCTTTGGCCGCGAGCGTACTTTGAAAGCTCATGAAAAAACCCACACAGAGGAGGAAAATCAAGCAGCAAAAAGATAATTGGAACGGTTTGTCTGGCTCTGAATATTTTAGTCTGTATTGATCTCTTCTTTTAACGTTAAAGTTTTGATGTACCACACGAAATGATGAGACAGGTATTTTAACTTGTTTTGAGCTTGTTGACTATGAGCTGATTTAGGATATGCATTAGATTTGACTAACAAAATATTGAAAAGAAAAAAAAAACATTACCCTAATTGTACATTTTTAAGAAGCATTTTATCATTTCATTTTCTTTTAAATTGTGTATTGTGAGTGCTGTGTATTTCATCTTTGCTTGACGTGTTTTGATTTCATGTCAGTTTAATTTGCTTGAAGATTTATCTGAAATTGTACAAAAATGTGATACAAGCAACTAATGAAGTGTTTTGTACAACTTCTAGTTTATATTGTACATTTTACCATTGGAATTTTGATCATCTTCATCTCTAAATTATGAGACAAAGTTTTTATTTTTTTAAACAATGATTGTTGATATGTACTTAACATGGTTTTAGCGAACAGCTCCAGATGCAATGTGGAGTCTTGTGGCCAGCACTGTTCAACAATGTTTTGTATTTGCGTTGTTTATATTTTCTTTAAGAAATTGAGTTTGTAGTTTTGCATTTTTTTTTTCTGGCTATTTAATGCTTTATAGTCTCACAACAAATGTGTATATAAGGTTAAATTGTTTTTGACACTTGTCAGCATAGCTACATGTAATAAAACATACTCTTGCAAGTGATTTTTTGACTTTTTTCATTCATTGGTATTTTCACGATACTACAATTTCCTAGCTTTATTTCAAAAGATTAGACTGGTACTATTATTCAAAGGTAATGCTTATTTTTCTGTGTGTATGCAAGTTAATCGAGCATCATTACTGGTTAAAGTAGCTTTATTCTTGAAAACCCCTTATAATATGTCTGCCTTGCTTGAACGATAGAAATCGTAGAAACAATGACCATGCTAAACTGCAACATAAAAAAAGGTAAATTAGTGGTTTGAGTTCATCATGTAGCGGATGAAGATGCAGTTCTCCTCCTGGCCAGTGAGCGTGCTGTCATTTTTTGTTACTTCCTGTCATTGTGTGACTGCATTTGTTTTCCTTCTCCGGGAACGGACGGACGGGGTGGCTTCGTTTAGGTGAGTTCTGTTCATACAAGCAAAACGATCTCTACTGTTTTATTTACGTAATATAATTAACTATATTCCTTGCCTAATTATAAACTAACCTCATGTTATTCTAATATTAGTTGTTTATCAAATATATTTTTGTAATACAACTGTTCTTTGTTAGGCTAGAAGCTACCTTGTCCCGTGGCTCCTAATTGTAAAGTACGTAACCACACGAAATTTTATAAATGCTTCCTCATTTTTGATAGGTAAGACTTACCATTTTTAACTTTGCTGCTATTTCATCCGCATTTCTCATAAAAGCCATAATTAACAAGCTGCTCTTTGTTTGCTTTTCCTACAGCAGTCATGTCCATCGAATACACCCTTGACATCCAGCTCACTGAGATGGGATTTCCAAACATAGTCCATCCACAAGAAGCTTCTGTTGCTGAGACCCCTCCAAACTCTTCACCGTCTGATAATTCTTCACCAGTAAACTGCACCTCCCAAAAGTCATTACCAGATCAACAAATAAAGCCACTGAAGCATAAACAGCCAGCCAAGGTAAAGAAAGGGTCAAAGAAGTCCAGGGTGTTGGCTGAGGAAACTGAGGAGGATTCGGAAGACAGTGATGTTTCGTTCATGGAAGAAGAGATTGAGGATGAAGATGACTTTTGTGAAGAGGATGAGGAGGAAGAGGAGGGGGGTGGTGAAGCAGAAGGTATGTATAAGTTATCTTGTGTTAATTCAGTGAGTGAATAGGCCAATGCTGTAATTGTGCATAAGTAAATATGGATGTGTTTCACTCCCTTCAAGTGTAAATATGATCAAGAATTATTTGTAGTGTGGACTCTTTCTGCTAAACAATACCAATAATAAAACAATAAGTAAATAACTACTTAATATAATCTACAATGTCTTTTAAAGCATTACAACATTTTCAAAGATGCTGGGCTAGACAATATTTATAAAAAATATTTTATTTTATTTATTTATTTTTGCTTCTTGGCGTCTAGGTAACCATGTTGATTATATGATGACAGTCCAAACGTGTGGAGTGTCTTTTAACATTAGCTTAATTGTTATATAAATGTGAAACTGTGGAAAGTCTACAGCAAAAGTGCAGAAATACTTTATCACCTTTATACAGTTATTTAAAAATGTAGCTATATTTGTCGCTATTTTTTTTACTTTAAACCATATGCTCAATTTTAAGTAAAAAATATCCTATTATATCTAAAATGCGATAATTTGTATCAGTCTCTATGGAAACAATCATCCGGTTAAGTTATAGGGCAGATCTGTGAATTGGTGACACGAAAAATGCATGTTTGTTATTTAAGACAACTCAGCTGTATAAATGTAATTAAATCCAAAGTATTGTTGGTACTCCTCTGTTAAAGGGACCATACCTAATTTTTGCATCCTTAAAAATGTAAACAAACAGAAATATGTAATTCTAAACTTCTTAATTCAGTCTACATGATTTGCTCACTTAGCTAATGCATTCTGAGCTTCAGAATTGTTCATCAGGATGAGTTTTAATGTTTTTTCACAGCTTTTAGCGGCGAGGTGACTCACCATGCTAGCAACAGTTAGCCACAATGCTAAAAACAAAAACAGAAAAAGTTGGCCACAAACGAGATTTTCTTAGACAGAGACAGGACATTACGGACTAATTTCCACCTGAATAGACACATTAACCAGACATCAGTGCTAGGGGAAAATTGATTTTAAGTTATATTGTTGCAAAAAAATGAGTATAGTCCCTTTAATGAAAGAAAAACTGAATGGCCACTGAAATCACTCTAAACATACAAAAGTAACAAAAAAAAAAAATCAAAATGAAACAGTCAAAATCAGCTATTACTACATTTGAATAACAATTCAACATAATATAGATAGATGCAGCAAAGCAGCCCCAGAACATAACCAAGCTTCCTCCAGATTTCATAGCAGGGATACCATTCTTTTCTTGGAATGCTTGATTTTTTGCATGTATGTACATGGTTTTGTCCAAAGAACATTCTCCCAGATGCTTTATGGCTTGTCAACATGCATTTTCGCAAATTCAAATGATCTCACTAACCAACGTTTTTCTTTCATCAACAAAAAGGTACCAACAATTTTGTCCACCTTTATATATTTTAAAGTCATTGTCTACATTTGACTTGTCATAGTACATACATAAATAATTGCCTTTTTAATAACTGATTAAAATACGGTGCTGTAATTTATTGGTATGTTTTATTAATTTATCTATTCCTTGTGTTGCCTGCAGGAGACTTCCCATGTAATGTCTGCAACCTCCAGTTCTCTTCAATGTTTAAACTCCAAGATCACATGAATCTGCACACTGGAACAAAGCCCTACTCATGTGCTGAATGTGGGAAACGTTTCTCCCAGATTCGTAATTATCGGGATCACCTTCGTGCACATGCTCGGCCTAAAACCAAGCAGCCAAAGTGTCGCATATGTCTTAGGTGTTTTGAGAAGGACTCTGATTTAAAATTCCACCTAACTATGAATCATTTTGAAGACCAATTTTATGAATGTGACAGATGCAAGCGTGTCTTTACCAGCATGGAGATTTGTCAACACCATATAGAGTTCACATGCATGCGCAAAGTAAAGTGTGAGCAATGTGGCCGCTATTTCCCAAAAGAAAAACTACTGAAGCGCCATCTGGAGAGCAAATCGTGTCATAGTAAATTTAAATGTGCAGATTGTCCAAAAATCTTTACTAAGAAAAATGCCCTGCTTAAGCACAGTTTCTCTCACTTGGGCCTTTTACCTTACACTTGTGTCAGATGCAGAAGTCACTTCCGGCTTGCGAGGCTATACCTTCAACACCACTGTAAGCCTCAACGCATTACCTGTGTGGCCTGTTTGAGAGAGTTTCACAACGACCGGGACTTCCAGCAGCATAAAAAGGACACAGGTTGTTGGGGTAATCAGGATCATAAAGGTGATGAAATTCGATGTTTGGAGTGCGGGCAGAGGTTTCAGACTAAAGAAGATCTTAAAAAACATGCTGGCGCTCACCAGAGAGTGCTGAAATGCGCGGAGTGTGGGAAAGGTTTCAGATCGGCACTTTTGTTGATGTCTCACATGGGAGGCCACGCTGGACAGTCCCCTTGTCTCTGTCAAAGCTGCGGACTGGGATTTCCTCATCAGCACAGCTACGACATCCACTTGAAGACGTGTGGACAGAAATCTTCATCCACAGTGAGTAACAAGCACTTTATCTAGTTTACATTAGTTTATTTAATTTGTTTATTTATCAGAAACAGTGCACAAAAACATTATCCTTTTCAAAAGAGGAGTTGTTAGGAGCAAAGTTGTTTCCACCTGGAGTCCCTGGAACTCCCTTGAACTCCCTGGAACTTCATTGAAACTTTTACCTACATTTTGTTCCAAACTAAACTACAGCATTTTTTTTTTTTTTTTACATTTTCTTCTTTAGGGCATTATGTGACAAATACAAGTTCACATCCTAGATTTTTAATATAAGCTGTGTGATTGAACAAATTTCATGGTCAGTTTATTATAATAGAAATAACAAACCAATTTACACCCATAGATTAAAAAAAAGATCAATTAGGCTATTTATGATTTCCATTTTAACAAATCAGAGGTTTATTTTACCAAATAAACTTTTATTTCTTGCAATATGTAAAGCAGCAAGAGGTCAAAATAATCATGAAAACTTCATTCTAAAACAGCAAATAACATAGCCAATGAATACAACCGCAGACATTTAATATATGGCATGTGTATTCTATTTCTAACTGGGATGCATTGTTTCTTATTCACAGACACCATCATCCAAAAAAAAAATTAGCATCCCCTCAAGACCACGCTCTCACAGTACAGCGAGTGCAGGATCAGCGGCGGATGTATCAAATTCAACCGCTTCTGCAATAACAACAACCACAGCAGCAGAAAGCAGCACTAGTAAGAGTCAAACAGTTGCAAGACCATCAAGTAGCTCTGACTCTCCTAGTCTTCAGACCATCGGACACAACAAAGATCCATCTAATCCAATGCAAGAAGCACAAGAGGACTCTAATGACCCCTCTCAAGGATGCTGGAAACTCTCCCTCGACAAACCCCCGCCTCCTGGAATGAATCTTCTCTTATTTCTTCCTGTTGGTCAAGCTCAAAACAGCAGCTTGTTGTTACCATGTGCAGTTCCTCAGGTGTTGTCGGCGACAGAAATACAGGCTTCTCCAGTGGCAAATGGGATTATGGGCGGAACACTTGTGAATACTATGTCAGGAGCTTTTTATAATCAGGAAACAAATCCTGCACCTCTGGATTTATCAAACAAAACAAATTCAAAGCAGTCAACTGTGGCTGAAAAAGCGCCCTCTTTTTCAGTAAAACATGAAGCAGAGGAAGTAAAACATGAAGCAGAGGATGTTGAAGTGTCTGCACAGATAAAAAGCAGTAAAGAATACCAAATGATCAATCCGGTAAAATTGGAAGACGAAATACTTAAAACTGAATCAACATCTCACCTGATTACAGACAGTTTGTTCACGACAAAAATAAAAGTAGAAGCAGATTATGATTTTAAGACATAATTTCTATTAAATCTTGACATCAATTCAGTTTACAGTGGAGAGAATCCTAATCAACTGTACTGACCGAGTATATTTTCATGTTTACAGTGCATTCCAATCTCTAAAAACCTTACTTAAGTATTATAGAACTATAAGCATACTGACTATGCAAGTTACAATGCATGACATTTAAACATGTTTTTACCCTGTCATATTAATTTAGTATAAAGCACTGGACATTCATGCTGTTTTTGGATGTAGCACTAGTGTAATGTTCTTCATGTGTTTGTTTTGTTAAGCAATTGAGGGGTCTTTCATACCTGTACAGTCTGTATTACCTACTTCCTAGTGGTTAGAATTTTTGAATTGTATTTAGTTTTGTTATTTATCGGAAGGTTGTTGGTCTGTGGTGGCTAACAACCCATTAAACAGCCTGTCACCTGAACAGGCATTCAGGCTATTTAAATTAAAATGAAACCGGGAATTCTCCGTTTCTGTGTTAAATTACATACATAACCCAACGGTGCATTTTAAAGGGCAAATTGAAATCTGATTATCAAAACATGTGGTGGTTGTTAAAATTGAGTAGAGTTCAAATAGTTATCTTAAGCATTTTTTCTGTAGTTTTGCATTACTACAAGTGACACATCAAAAAAAAACTCACATCAAATACAAGTTTTAGCCAAACCATGGCTAAAACCATGGATCTATTATATTATCGGCTAAAACATAAAAAAGTGTAAAAAAAAAGACTACAACTCCTGTCACGTGATCAAAATAATCCGGAAATGCTTCAAATCTGTCGACGAGCTAAAATCATGGCTAAAACATAAACGTAGACAAAAGTAACGTGAAGCCAACGTATTCAGTGTTTTCATATTTATTTTGTGAACGCGTTTTCGAGTTTTATAAATCACTTCTTATCCAAGGGGACGGCGTTGGCACAATTGGATGTCAGTATGGACAAAGACAGACACGACTCTGTAAGTACACGCTTGTGTAGGTTTTGGGGCTAAATTCTAATGTAACGGGTTCTATGCATGCATTGCTATTTAATATTAGTACGTGCAATTAATAAGCACAGTTTGGATGTAATAACATTGCATAAGGCATTATGAATCCATGAATGTCTGTTTACACGCCCACTTTCAATCGGGCTCTTTTTGCAGCATGCACGGTGCTCTTGGATGGAGATGAGTCAGTTTATCGGCGAGTTGATGACCGCAGGAGGAACCCTGGACCAGCCGCGCAAGAGTCCACTGGATGTGATGAATGTGGCATCATGGGGCGTGGCTGCCAGAGAGGTTCACAAGTTCAAAAGTGTCGTCTTAGAACCTCGACATGAAATCTGCAAAACTGAGCTGAATGGTGAAGGCTGTCGAGATACTGACGCCCAAAAGAAGACACGAGGTGATAGTAACTTACTCAATGTATTGAGTAATATTGCTGCAGCTTGGCCTAATTATTTATTTTGATAATAATGCATCTCATAAGTGTAAAGTGGGCACTTTTCCCCCACCTCAAACGAAAAACAGAATAGAGTACAAGTATATGCCAGACTTGATTCACCAGGGCTGTTGAAAGCATAAGAATAATGTAGACAATAAAATAAATTGTTCACGCTTGCAGTGTGCTTTTGACTAATCCACAATGTATTTATCTTTGTTCAGAACACAAATCACTCAACACAAGTTGTGTTACTATTTATTGGTTATTTATTGTTAATAATCAAATCAACAATGCTTTAGGGCAAACAAAAAAAAACATATGGATAACTCAGTCAGCCAAATGTATTCTGCAGACCGCCACACATCACTCTCCAGGGCTATAGTTTGGAAGCCGCTGTTTTAAATACAAGTAGCCTGTGTCAAAAAATAAACATTTTAAAGTAACTGAAATGTTAACATCCTAATTGTATTTGTTTAGATCTGCATCATGCTTGCACCTGCCCTGGCTGTCCATCCTCCAGCTCCTCTTTCCAGGCGTTTCCCTCAAGAACGTTTGCATCGTCTCCACCACAAACTGATGTTAAAGACCTCCGCAGTACCAGCTCTTGTTTACCTGATAGCACAGACAATGCAGAGCCTAGCAGCACTTCTGACATTGGCATTGTTGAAAAGCCAAGAGAGAGAGAAGCAAGATCTGAAGCCCATCTCTCTAGATCTGCCTTTCCCCAAACACCTATATTTCCCTGTTTATGTTGCCAACGAAGCCTTGAAACTTCTCAACACAATTTTTCACTCTCCCATCACCACCTCCACCATCATCGTTGCTCACTGACATCTTGCTTGCCTTGCTCTCAGGTTGGACACTCGCACACAACACCTCAGATACCATGCCCTTGCTACACATGCCAGCGGTCCACCTCTGCTTGCAGCCAAACTTGTCCGCACAATCAACACAGAGATACACAGCAGCAAGAACCAAAACTGAGTAACAATAAGACTCCTATTTTGACTGTGCACCCCTGTATGCATTGCACCGCCTCTTTCTCAAGGCCCTCACAGCTGTTGCAACATCAGCGCACAGAGCATGCAGATAAACCTTCCGGGTTTCTGTGCACCGAATGTGGTCGGACATTTAACTCACACAGTAATCTCCGCATCCATCTTAATGTCCACACAGGTGCAAGGCCGTACTCTTGTTGTGACTGTGGAAAGAGCTTCAGCCAATCAGGTGCATTAAAAATACATAGGCGCATTCATACTGGAGAACGGCCTTATTTGTGTGGTTTCTGTGGTAGAGGGTTCCCGCATCTGGCAGGGGTTCGGGCCCACCAGAGAACTCACACAGGCGAAAAACCGTACAGGTGTGATCATTGCGGCAAATGCTTTACGCAGTCTGGAGCTCTCAAAATTCACACTCGTATCCACACAGGAGAGCGGCCCTTTACCTGCAAAATATGTGAAAAAAGCTTCTCTAACAGATCTGGGATACGCTTTCACTATCGAACTATCCATGGTTTGATCCCCGAAAATCCAGATGAAGGATCGGGAAATCGTGGTTCACACTTGGGCAGGCCGAGAACTGTCTCTTCCCAAAGTATTCAGATAATTAACTCTTTAAATTTGAGTTCCAGCAAGATGATTATGCCTCCTAATGTTTCAACTCAAAGAGAAGATGACAAGAAGTCAGAGGTTGAGGTTGCTCTCACAGATGATCATAGAATCCCTTTGCTTTATACATGTGAAGATTGTGGGCTGCGTTTTAAAGATGCCCTTCCAGGAACAGACACCAGACTTTGGCTCACTACTTCTCTGCTGGGAGGCTGAATCAAGTTGGGGGCAAGGACATATGTGTAAATAAGGCCACAGCATAAAATAAAAGTGAATTTATTTATTGTTGTGTAGATGTATAAATGCTTTATTTAAGGCAATTTATTTTTATTGCTGTCTTTAGTGTTTTACAAAAACAAAAACACTTTATTACTGGCACTAAAACCAGTCAGACAACGTACCATGAAGATTAATTTCATGTCAGTTTTATGAGAAAAATTTTAAACTTACAAAATAGCACAAAAAAAAGCATTGCATTGTTATGACAAAATGTTATACTCAATGCATCATCAAGTTGAAAGGTTTGTTGTTTCAATGTAACCAGTATATTGTAAGCAAAATGTGCTTACATTTTTATAACCATTTCAGTAACATTATTGACAATGTTAGTGTGCCTCCTACTGGACAACATCGATCATAGCAATATGTTCCACAAATGTACAGTTCAGGGTTCATGTTTTCACATTTTGTAAAATGTGTGATTTTTTTTTTGTGTGAATCCAGTGCACCTACAAACATGATGATTCTAAGTAACATGTACATTTCCAGAGATTTAACATTTTAGTATATCTTTGTATAAAAGTGCATGTGAAAAATGTTGAAATAAGTATACAACAATAAAAAAGCGTCTTCTGTGGAGAGATATGATACAATGGCTCTTAAGTCCTGCTGTTCAGTAAATGTTCAAACACGCACTGTCCATCTTAAGTAATGGCTATTATGCTCTCAGTGTCCTCTGCTGTCCACCACTTGAGGTCATCCATGTGCCCTGGCCTATGTTGTAGTTCAATTGAGTCCTTTCTCTTCAATTCACAAAGGCTGCTCGTATATGTGCTTCTGTAGTAAGGAGTCACAAGACTTTGGTTCTGCATAGATGTCATTTACAAGGCTCAGGTCCATCTTGTGCATGGCAGGAGTGCAGTAACCATTTGATAATGTCTTATGTGAGGGGCAGTCGTAGTGAGCGTGATGCGATGATGTGGTCTCTGAAGCAAGGGCTGCTACTGGAGCACTGTATGCATTGGACTCTGGAATCTGATCTCCAAATGGTGTGGCGTACTCGGGCTCTGGAGGAAGAGGCTCCGCATATTCAGGCATGTGACCTGGAGTGTCATAAAGGTTCAAGGCAAAAGGAGTGGTGTATCCCTCATCTGATGGAGGTCTAAAAGTTGACCCAACTTTCTGGCCCACAGGTTCTGCATAGTCTAGAAAAGATAATCAACAACACGTATTATTTAAGCTACTACAATTTCAGCCATCAGCCTATTTAAAAGAATAGGTCCTTATACCTCTTACAGTACCTACTTGGTGCGGGACAAAGCATTAACTCACCTGCCTTTAGTAACTGCTAAAACAGTTACATTTACTACATAGCAATTTTTCTGAATCCCTTTGTCCTCACCCAAAGCTCAAATGCACTCATTTATACTGAGAATGCAAACACAAGTGGCAGGTTAAGTGTCTAGCTGGGTTGTGCACATTAGTGCAAGGACCTGTGAGCCATTCAAAGATCTGACACGCACAAAACAGCACATGGACAAGACAAGTAGTAAGCTATGCACGGCTTGCCACAAAGTTTGTTTAACAGCCTTAAATATTGTGGCATAACACACTTAATAGTTAAAACCAGAAGTGGGTAGAATGGCCAGAAATCTCACTTAAGAGTAAGTTAAAGTTACTTCTCAAGTAAATGTAACTCAGAAAATGTACTACCCACCTCTGCTTAAAATTGTAGATAAATATAAAATTGTGGCGTGGAGCTCAAAGACTGTATATTTATAGAGTCTATAGTACAACTCAATGGATCTTTCACTGGAGTGTGCAGCATGTTCCTATTTTTATTAGATTGACTTTAATTCAAGCCCTTGATTGTTTTACCAGCGACCCTATGTCCTATTTATCACTGGAACTTTCAGTGGCTGAGGGAGGGGCTGGTGGAGGCAGAGGGGGATTGGGAGGGGTAGTGGGCCCTTTATCATGCTACAATTAAAGGGGCTCTTTCAGACAAGCTCTGTGGACCAAAGAAAGGAATGTTTATACTGCAACTGGGTGATGGGCCCAGCCACGGAGAAGAATGGACAGCCTGCCGGGAACGCTGCTTGACTGTCAAGCCTGGCGTGAGCTTCTCAAACTGACCAGTCAAGCCTGAAGCACTGGTGGAGCGGGAAAGATGGAAACAGAGGAGGAGGGGTGAAGTTCAAATCATTTGAGATGAGCAAAATAAACTGTGGGGCTTGATGAGTCTAAGAAAGTACAAAACTGCAACAGCAATTGAATGTTAGGACTTAAGAGTGTCTTACCATTAAGTGGAGGGTTTGGCAGAGCGTCATGCACACTTCGCTCCAGCGGGTATGAGATAAACTCTGATGTTGGACACTGTAGTGCTTTTATCTGAAGCTGCTGGCATTCTACTACCAAAGCAAACAATATAAACATTAAAGAAGAGAAGCTTTATTAACACAACAATCACATGCATGTAACTTACTTGGGGCAAGGAGTACTTGATTAGAGAAGCCTTTTTCCTAAAAAGCAAAAAACAATTGGATTGGTTGGACTTTAATTTGCAGCTCATAACATTATTATTATTCCTGTATGCATATGTTAGGCTTTTGAGATTTAATACAGTACATGGACATAGCATTGTATTTGTAATAAGTTTCAGTGTTATTCACCAGAAAGTTTCAGTATTTTTTCCCAGGAAATATTCTACTAACCAAGGTTGCATGATTGATTAATTATGTGCATCTTTAAAGATACACATTAGTGACTTTTATTTAACCAGGAAATCTCCCACTGAGATTCAGAATCTCTTTTGCATGGGAGGAGGGGAGAGGCATTAAAGGACATATTTTCTAGTGGTAAGGGACACCGCAAGAAAACTACGCAGACATGGGGATAACATGCAAACTCCCCATAGAATGAGAGAATTTTATCAATTTGTCACCTCATAAGTCTTTTTCAGTTTTTTGTCATTTCACAACCTATAACATGCAGGTTAGTGAACGCTTTATTGGTGGTCGGAGGTTGAGGCGCCAGGCGAATGGCTTCTGTTGACTTGCCTCAGGGCTGCTTGCCATGACCGAGTGAGGGAGGGTTACTGTGTGAAGCACTTTGGAAGACATTTGTCTGTGTAAATGTGCTTTATAAGTAAACCCTTCATTTATTCACTCACTCACAAAATAAGAACTGATCTGAACAGAAATTGATTATTACACACACATTAGCCTTCATAATTGCAATTGCAGTTTTTGCAGGAAAAAAATTACAATTGTAAGATTTATCCCAAATTGTGTGGCTCTACTATTCATTTTCACATTCTTTTAATTCATACTGGGTCTTGAATAAATTATGCTATTGTGCAAAGTAAAATTACAGTTGTTTCATATTCACTGTGCTAAAACCAAAATTATTGCACACATCATAAACTAACTACTTTGATCACCCACTTCTAAAATAAACATGGTACCTTTGCTTCCACCAGACTCCTGCCAACAGACAACTGCCGCACATTATCAGTCCGAGGACCACTCCCACAGCCACTATAACCGGCTGGCTGGAGCCTGCGGAGGAACGTGAGCGTAAGTAACATTTGTACAAATGTGGGAAAAGAATGTAGTTTATTGCAGTGTGTACACTAACAAACGCTACAATGTCAAGGTTGTATTTCACCCTTGTTTTCTATTTAGTCAGATTAACTCTGGTCACACTGTGTGCATGTGCCGATAGGAAAAGACCTTACTTAGTCTTGTTTCAACTAAAACTGGGCCTTCGGTGGAGTTGGGATGAATAATTGATGGTTGTGTAGCAATGTGAACTTTTACAGATGTAGATTCTGGAAATCAAAAAATAAAACAAAACAATTCCATGTTTGCAGTCTACTCAAAGAAAAATATTTTCTCAGATACCATACAAACATTTACCTGCATTAGAGCGAGATCTTGGTGTAACCTTGGAAACAGGACACCCCAAAACCTGCACCTGTAACGAAGCTCTGCCCCGCCAGCTTGTAGGTTGGATTCGCACAAACCGGGCCACAACTGAAGGAACCACACTGTTGAGCACCCGGAGGTGACCATCAGTGTAGGCCTGAAACACCTGGAAACCATAGTAACCAGGTTACTTATTGGTGAAGCTTTGTGTACGTGCTCTAATGCATCGCTATGAGTAGATACTGGTTACTAACTCACTGTGACATACCTTTTTTTCTTTGGTGAGCGGATCTTTGTACAACTTCCAAGTTTTTCTGTCTTTGCTATAAAGGAGACTATAAAAATGTATATAGTCTTGGTGTGAAACTGTTGTTTCTATGTCTAAAAAGAAATGGAAATGGCTTTATGAAAAATGTAGTAATTCATGTGCATTATCAGCTGAGAGTAAGTCTATTAACTTACTTGTTATGATGCTTCTTTCACTCAACTCCAGCTCAACCCATGGAGAAGGATCTTTATATTCAGATGTCCAGGAAATTACTTCATGACTAGAATCTCTGCTCACTAAGGACCAGTACTTTCTGAGCTCAGGATTGTTAGTATCCACAGAAGAGGCATTTGAACCAGATATATTCAATATGCTTTTGCAATCTGTGGAAAAATATATAAAGTAAACCATTTTAAGATCAATATGTATTGATCAGCTTAAATGTATTCTTTCCCAGTGAGGTAAATTTTGTATTTATATAGAGTCACATACATACCGTAGTTGAAAAGAAACTTCTTTTCAGACAGAGATCCCCTAATCAACAATAAAACAAATAAATAAAAATCTGATGTATGATTTGCAGTAGGCTACTGTAAAAAAAAACAACAAATAAATTAAAGTACATTTTTGACAGGACTCCATTGGCAAACGTGGACTCATAAAGTGTAAGACTTCTTCCTCGAGTCATGGTAACACGACCTCCAATAGAGTCAGATGTGACACCAGCATGAACTGCAGCTTTGCACAGCACTGAGGTCTACAACACACACTATTGTTAACATGTGCTTGTTCACTTTGTACATCTTTTGTGGCAGACTTACATCTCTGTAGCCCTGCTCAGAGCTTCCCCAAACATCACCTGTGACATTTTTACAGCCGGCAGGACAGTACACTGACCCACTGAGCAAACAAGAAAAGGCATGAGACATGCTGAGTAAACTCCTGTTGTAATAATGTGGGAAACTCACTTACCTTGAATACAGTGAACTAAAGTGGGAGCCTCGCTGTAAACAGGAAATGAGCTCTAGGAGCGAAAACATACAAAAATGGTGTGTATGAACTGTGGCATCTCAGATTACATAATAGCCACCTTATTCAGTGATGCTGCACACAGAAGCAGCTCCAGCCACAGTCTGTGCTGTGTGCTATATTAGGACATGAGCTGTGCTCGTGGTGAGTCTGACTAAAGCTCTTTGTTTCAGTCTCTGTCGAGTTCACGAGTACAGTGTGATCACTACCTCACCATGAGCTTAGCTCCAGACGCAGACAGATCCCATAAACAACAGGCAAAACAGGAAACTATGATACACGCTGTGCAATGCAGATGACCTCAGCCAAAGAGAAACAAACATTAATTAAATCTAAGAGTCTCGACAAACTCAAATCTATTTTAAACAAGGTCATCTTTGTGTGATGCAATAAGGATGATTGGAAGTGCTGATTCCTCATGCTACAAATCTATAAAACATGTGAGGAAACACTATTATTACATTTGTAACTAACAAGTACCAAAAAAAGAGAGATATCTAAGAGCCCTTTCTTCTGAGTCTAGAGGTGCAAGAGTACTAGTTAGCAGGCAGTTCATGTGGTGGGCTGGATGTGTCCACAGTGTGAATGGGGGAAAATATTCCTCCGTAGACTAAAGCCTGAGGCCTCAATTCATTTAAGGCTCAAAGAAGGAGCCGTGCTATCTGAGCAAACATGCTGCAGCAAAGACAATCATGAGGAGTGAATGCCAATAAGCACTGACTCACATACACTTCGATACACACATTTCAACAAAAGCTCTATTGTTACACAAGATGATGCTATGAGAAAAATTATTCCATGCTACATATACTGTGTCAGATTCTTGTAACCATAATGTATTGTTTTTGTGTTGTCATACCTGGATAGAGGTCAGTTGCGTAAGACAGCAAAAACCCTCGTCCAGAGCGGTGTGCACCCGACATGAACGTTATCACCACTTCATTACTACTCAGTGTCACATTCCTCTGAGACACGTCCAGCTTCCCACAAACTGGACCTGTAAACATATGAGTTAACAAAATGTATTAAACACAAAATCAACATATTCTTTGAAACAATGCTGAATTTCAGCCTTTATTTTGGTGTGTTTTTACATTTCTATGCCCTCAGGATATGTCTGATACACCTGGTTGAAAGAAATGTATGTGTCAGTCTGTTGCGAAATTGGCTGCTGTTGCCTGTAATTTATGTGTCAATACTATGGAATGACAAATTTCTCGGTCACTGAAAAGCACTATTAAATTCATCTTAAACATTTTTTTTTTTTTTTTGTTTTTTACCTAAGTTGGTGTAGCCGTTTTTATCTGTGATTACTAGCGAACCGTTGCTGCAGCCTGGACTACTCTCAATGTCAAAATCTCCAAATAGTAGGTGTAGCGTCCTTCCTTCTGGCACACGAAGCCTCCACTTGCAGAATATATTGCTGGCATATGTGCCTGGATAGTTCTGTGAGGCCAAGGTCCCAGATTCTGCGCCAAGTAGCGTGTGTCCACAGCCATTTCCTACAAAGACAAAAGACAGACGAATTTACCATAACAGAACCAGTGACTTTCACTGGAACACAGTCTGTCTTCTTATCCACGAGTAAAAGAAAAAGCAATTCCAATGGATTCAAACTGTTTTGAGTGTATCTCTTCAGTCCATCAGTCAAGTGCTTAAATAACCACTTCACAGTTTAACATTTGTTTTATTATTTGCATTTTATGCTTGGAACATAATTTAACATTTCTCTCTCTCTCTCTCTCTCTCTTTTCTTTAGACATAATATTGTATGTGTGTGCAAATAAAAATAGTAAAATACCCCCAAAAAATAAAAATGTAATTAAAAAGAAATAAAAAACATGAGAGCAATAATTAACACAATGCCACTGGGAAACCCATTTATGTACTCAAAACCACAAGTTAGAGCAGTGGTTCCCAAAGTGGGGGTCGGGACCCCTCGGAGGGTCGCAAGATGATTTCAAAATGTATTTTTTACGATTATGACTTGGCATTTAATTGGGTTTTGGGGAAATTGGGATTATATAAAGCAATACACTTTCAAAATAAACACAATTTAGCCTAATTTAAAGGGTTTTATAACTTAAAATTACAATAAGTTTATAATAAGTTTTGCGAGTTGGTTGCACAGTTATTTTGGAGTCCCGGGCTGAAAAGTTAGGGAACCCCTGAGTTAGAGGGTACTAAAATGGTGAGACCAAGCTTAGGGATGGCAATACTGCCAAAAATTAATATTTCTATATTTTTTTATACCTCAATGAAGATATTTGGATGATATTAAGTGGTTAAGTTATTCGAGTTTACAAGAATCATTTTAATAAGGTAAGAAGTTCAAAAATGCTTAAATGAATGGTATTTCTTTTGTTCTGAGTAGGCTATATTTTGACAGTTTGAAAATGTGATGCACAGATAGAGCTAAATATCTGGTTTTACTCGAAACACAATTACTTTTCTAAACAGAAATCAAAAACGGCCACTTCACTTAAAATTAAGAAAACGCTTGTTTACTTTCTTACTCTTCCAGTAAGAAAGTCAATAATGAAATCCTAGATACAACTTAATTCATACACTTAATCTTATTTAACTTTTTTTTCCCAGAGTAATTATTAGATCAATATGAAATGTCATTCTTTAATCACAAAAGTGCAAATCAATTATTAGAAAGTTCACAGTGCCTTACTAAGTAATTAGGTTTCATTTTGTAGCATTTTTGTGGTATGAACAAGATACAAAATATTACTTTTTATGCATATCTCCAAAACAATATTATCTAAAGTCTGACATATTGTCTATGCATCTGTATTTGGAAGTTTGGGAACCTCCTATTTAGTTTACCTTGGGAAATGTGCTAAAACAAGCCTGTAAATGTCTTGGTTGTGGATTAAGTAATGCACAAAACAAAATCAAAACAAACAAAAAAATCACTGTAAAATGCGAAGAATTTTCACTTTGTTCTTCATTCTTATATTTATGTCAGAAGCAGAAGTCTGTTAAACCCTTTATGACCCCTGATTTTTGTTGTTGTTTCTTTTAACTTTGGATTATGAATCTGTTACAAATGATGATTATTTTAAGCAATATGCCGACTACTCATGTCAGTCATGATCCGTTTTTCCAGAATCTCCCACTTTTGCTTACAGTGATGAAACTAATAGTTTCATCTGCAATGATGCTAGTTATTGTAATGTTTTACTGTTCATTACTTTTTGTTGCCTCACATTGCACAATCACATTCCTACTAGTTTGTATTCACTGTCTGACACTGACGATAAAAGTTTGTCTTAATCCAGTAAATTCTCAACTGTGTTATCTTTTAAAACTTCTGTTGCTTGAGATAAAGTGACAAATTCAAATATGTACGACCCCTGACCGTAATGAGTCCCACAGAAATCTGAGATTTCTGAGACAAACACTGTGGGGGCAAAACCACAAAACATCCAGTGCAGAAGTGGTCCATGAATGGTCAAAACATGAAAAAGGCTCCAACTATCTAAGTCAACACACTACAGTATTACTACAACCATATAAGGATTTTAGCAAGGGTGTTTGATGAAGTAGCCGATGATATTTTAATAGACAATATGCGCTATATAAGTCAAGCAGCCTTTTTTAATTGGGATTATACACATTTATAAGAATATCAACAAAAGAAGACTTGCATTGTGGCTGTTCACAGATACGGTGGATACACCAAATAGTTTTTTGTCCAAATATTTGTAATTGTGTGAACTCCTGTGATCTTGTGGTCTTGTCAGTGCATTTTAGGTCATGGTTAAATCAAAGAGATACTTAATAGTATCTCTATGGGAATGTATTTGGACCCCCTCAAAAATGAGATGGCACATCTCAAGAGGCATTCCATAAATGAATTGAAATTGAAATGATTAAATGCCAGTACAGGCCAGGTATGGAATAGTCAACCAATAATGTCGTAATACATATACAGATGTAGATTTTAAACATTCCTGAATCATTCCTTTACTATCTAAGAAACATTTATCATAATTTACTTTATCAGGTAATCACAGTTCTTTTTTTTTTTTTTTTTATCAGATCAGCTTCATCCTTAAATAACATGAACTCAAAATGCTCCACCTTCAGATCCCACAGGATTCAGTGGAAATGCCACAGTGACACAGGCTGACTGTGAGCAAGAGAGCGTGGATCTGTCATCTTCCTGTGGAGACCACAAGCAGACGTGCAAAGGAAGCTTACTGTTTTACTCCTCCTTTTCACTAACCCTGTATAATACAAGTTTTATTACATACACATCTTTGTCAACTATTTACATTTTTACTTAAAACAAGGAGAAACACTATTGTCCGCCTGCAACATTGTTCAGGGGTTTTTAGCAAGTCCACACAGGTCCACAGAAACAGACAAGATGTTCACCTCTGTTTCAGCTAAAACGAATGGTCATGTTCCCCTATTGCTACAGGAAATAATGCAGACACATATAAGCTGCAATTTGATATATGTGTGAAGTGTTCTGGTTTAAATATAATTTAATTTGATAAGTTCTTGTAAGCTATTTGCTTTTGTGAGGCATTTCAACACAAACTCAATACATTAAGCCATTCAAATAGGGAAACTGACTTAGATATTTATAATTGTTTGCAAAGCATGTTTTTATAGAATAGTCATCTAATATGTAGTCTAAATAATACACGTGCAAATGCTGCTTTCTAGAAGAACTAGCATAAATGTAGCACACTGAAAAAAAAAAAACATGGATTATATGCTTTATGGATCACAACTTAGACCAATAACATTTTGTGAACTAAAACAATTTCAACTCTGTCTCCAACTGTTTCTTCTTGGCTGCTCGTTGGTGCTGGTTGTGGTAGTCTAAAAGTAATAGTCTTTAACTTTATACCCTTCAGCACAAAATATCACTAGAATGTGTATACACACCAATACTATCTACCTAAACACATGGGCGACTTTAGTTTTAGAGTGTTTAGGTGAAACTGCCAAAAACAGGCGCAGCATAGGAGGTTGTTAATGTTATCTTATCAAGCGCTACAAAGTCGTTTTTTCTCTCACCTTCTTGTCCACAGACACCAGCAAAACAAAACTAAAAATAATCCAAAATGTTGCAGTAATTGTCTTTACATAATCTCCGGTGATTTCGTTCATCTTTTATAGAGCTCACAAAATGTAAGGTGCAACTCTGTAAAGTAAATCTGTATGCTCGTCCCGTGAAAAAGTTTAGGGCAGTGAGGGTGGGTGTTTACTATTGGTCAATGCAACTAAATTCGGCCTCCTATTGGTTCAACCTCCATGACAATCAAGTAAAGCCCGGAATTCCTTTCCCACGGAGAGGCGGGTCATATCAGGAGATACTTAAAACTGTAACTAGACAAATGTTCTTTACCTCAAAATGGTTGAGTATATTGAAATTGACTTGGATAAACATAGCAGACGTACCTATGTAAAACATTATAGTACTATGTGTCGCACAAAGGTCTGTCACCTGGAATGCACGAAATGCAGCTGAATTCTGCCCTCTTGTGGTAGGATACGCGCAACAACAAAAATAACAGTCTTAAACTGCATAAAGAGAAGGAGACAATTGAATTTAGACATGTGTATTGAAGGAGGCAAATAGCCGACTCATTTTCAAATTCTGTTAAAAAGACTTAAAGCCATAGTACAAACTGAAAGATCGAGCACTGGTAATATGGCTCAGGCTGAGAGCCCAGTCCAGGCGCACGTGCATGACAGCAGTGTGACCGATTTACGCGTCGCGTGCGGACTCGGGCTTCTCGTGACTGGGACAGATGCTTCTCAGGCAAATGCTGCCTCAGTGCAGGAAGTGCGGCCAGGAAACAGAGCGCATGCTCGCTCACTTCAGTGACAAGAGCAGGAGCTGTTCATCGCTTTAACACGGTAAGTCTACATATTCAAATTCAACTTAAATCTACGCTCGTCGAGAATGTAACACTCAGGCTACGGTTCACCCGAGGTGTTAAAAAAACAGAAGTAGGCCTTTGACGACGAGTGCGAATAAAGACGACTGTGCAAATGTGCGTGTGACGCTCCGACGTCACTGGGATGAAGCCGGCTGAGCGCGCACGCAATTAGTTCTCTATAAACAGCACAACCTGCGATTGTTTTTAGTGGCAGTAATAGCCTATACCCAACTCACACTGGAATACATTTTTTCCCCAAAATAATTTACAAGTCATACTATGGCTAATTTTACAAATGGACTAAACTCGAGGCTATTTTGGTTGTGATCTGGTTTAATTTTGTGGTAACCTGAAAACGTGTTCTCAACTTTCCGTGTGTAATATAAGCCTTATGATGAAGTGTATGTTAGTGCCTGTTTTATGGTAGTAATTGTACATTTTTTATGTTGTTTCGGCCAGTAATTGCTCATGTTTTATGTTGTCTCTGCGTAGAGCGAATCTTCTGGTGCCCCTCGAGATGCTGAAAACAGAAGAGTCTTCCTCAGTCATCCTTCAGCAGGAGCCTCTTCTACAGGGGTAGCTATACAAGAATAGCTGGGCCTAATTTTGAGTTCTACGCCATTTTGTTTTAGTTAATGTGTCATGGACTAATTTATTAATTTATAATTCATTTTTACACAAGAAAAACTGCAAAATATATCTAAACATTTTTCAGTTAATCATCATTCTGTCGCCATCTGCAGGGCTCATACTGACACAGCAAGAACTGGTACAACAGTCCTGGCCATAGAGACCCAGCATGGTAAATTGTATTGGATTTCTTTGTAAAACTAGAGATGATTCACTGACAGTCAGCGCACACACGTTTGTCCTGTTGTTGATAGATGAAAGTGAGGCTGAAGGAGAAGAGCTGGAGTACGGTTATCCCATCACCTGTGGAGACAGTACTGCAGTGCTCCTCATTAAGAAGTTTGTCTGTCCTGGGATTAATGTGAGATGTGTCAAAGTAAGTCCTCTTCTCCACTCCTCAGTTAGCCATTTTCATTTTTTAATGTTACTAAAATCTACTTGTGTTTTACAGTTTAACAATGAACTCATTAGTCCCAAGCAGTTTGTACAGCTGTCAGGAAAGGCCACGCTAAAGGACTGGAAAAGAGCCATTCGACTAGGCGGAGTTATGCTCAGGTAAACAAACTCGTATACTTTAGACTAGCTTTACTGAAATTTGTCATTGGGGGTTATGTCATGAGAGAGGCTTTTCCTTATGTGGTGCACCTAAGCTAGGTGCAGTACAGTAGAAATTTGTTACACTGTGTAGTTAAAGGCACAAGTTGAAAATGCAGATCAGGGAGATAAGGTGACGTTTTCTGCACTACACCATTTTGTCAGTGATGTAGCATTTTAAACAATCTAGACAGTAAGTAAGCTTTATTTGTACAGTATAGCGCTTTTCACAGTGAGACCCACTCAGTGATGGCAAACAGCCCAGGGGCAGCTCAGCAAAGGTGATTTGCCTGAACACCTGGTGCCTCATCCTCTGACTACCACTAAGTGTTCCCAAACCTGCATGTTATTGGTTGATGAGGAGACTGGAGTGCCCGGAGGAAAACATCCCAGACACTGGGAGGAACATGCAAACTTCACACAGAAAGGCCCGCAACCTTCTTGCTGTGAGGCAAGAGTGCTATCCAGTCTGTCACCGTGCTGCCTAATCTAATGTGAAATAAGTCATACTAATAGAGATAAATCTGGCAGTAGGCTAGACAATTTTTTAGAAAATATATGTGAACTTTTCAGTATTTATTAGATATGCACTATTTTTTTGCAAAAGGGGTTGAGCTCCATTAAATTGTCAAAAACACTATGAATTCAGCATATGTATTGTTGACTGGGAATAAGTTGGGTACTCTGGTGACCGAACTTATGAACTAAAGGGTTTGGCCAACCATTTCTTATATGCAACCATTGTGGAATCAAACCGATAACGAATAATAATTACTCTGATTACTCCAACAACATTCATTTTGTCTTCATTTATTTCACGACTTTTGTTTTCTTTTAAAAGACAATGTGTTTGATGTATTTACCTTGTCGACATGTTTCGGCTGCTATCAGCGAGCCATCTTCAGGACAGTCACCGGTGTAGGTGGTGACGTATCATTTATCAGCTACTTCCTGGAGGCATGGTCAGCCCGTCGATTAGACTGACCACGCCTCCTGTCGCCTGGTGGTCTCTGGAGGAGGGTGTCCCAGGTGTGGGACAGGAGGAACGCCCCGTCGTTGCGGTTGATGCTGTTGGTGCCCCGCTTTCTGATATCTATGGCCTCCTTGATCCAGCGTTTATATTTGTTGTTCTCAGATCCGATGACTCGGAGATAAACGCTGGATCAAGGAGGCCATAGAGTAGGTCCTAGACTGTTTCTTTATAGAAACATTTACATATCTCAACCATTTCATTTGATCTCTTCACTCTTTGCATTTAAGGAGTCCTAATGATCTGCACTCTTTCTAATCAAATAATCAATTGAGTAATTGTGATTTCAATTAATTGTGATTATTATTTTCAGTATAATCAAGCAGCCCTAATTTGGAGGATTTCAAAACTGCATAGTTTGCATATGTAACATGTTGAGTTCATTTCTGACAACACTGAAATCTAAAAAATTATCTCACATTTGAGCAATCTACACCACAATTTCTCACCATCTAACATTTAATATAATGCGAGTAATTTTTTTTTGTCTGTCCTATTTTTGCGTAGACGATTATATAATAGGAGAGAATACATCGGACATTCAATGTTGTGGATTAGTTGCACCATCTGTACACTAAATATTCACAAGCATCACTTTTCTCATAAATTTTACACTTGGTCTGTTTTAAGTGTTTCACTGCACATTCCAGAGGCTTTCTGTAAGCTGTGTTTTTATGGCAGTACAACCAAGTGCAAGCAAGTTGCTAGGCGATGCTCACCTTAATCATGTTTGCACTTGTTCTTGGTGTCACTGTGATTAAATGTGCATTCACTATCAGTTTGAAATCTGTTATTTCAATCGTGATTTCTCATATCTATTTTACTCTTTATAAACTGATATTGCAACACTTATAATGTGTGTTTTAAATCTTTTGTCATGTGTAGAAAAATGATGGATTCAGGCCAAATAGATTTTCATCAGCACCGTACCGTGTGCAGTAACACCTGTCGCAGCTCTAAATGTGACGTGCCGATGAGCAGGACCATGGTCCAGCTCAGTCCTCCAAGTGTGACAGGTAAACACTCAAGCACTGTGTAGTGTTGCAGAAAGCAGCAGAAACCAGCAGAAATCAGTGTGGACATGTCTGCCTCTGTCTTTGCACAGTCTGAGGTCCTATATTTGCTGTTGCTTTTTCCTCAGGAGAGGATTTTAATGATGCAACAAGAACTGAAAGGCATTCAGAGGTAAATCTGGTCTTGAAAACGAAGATGGTGCTTCTGCAAACCAACCTCCAAAGTCAGCTACAACAAATGGACATTCTGCCAAGAGGAGAGAAGTGACTCACCAGGTACGTTTTCGGGACAAAACAAAACAACAATGGAAAGCTATGATGCAATAAAACAGTTTTTCAACATACAGTTTAGATTGAAAGCTTGGCACTTTGAAACCATTCAAATTATTTTGTAAAATCAAAATGCTGGTCTCAGTGTTTGTAGCTTACATATTTATTTTTATTGCATTGTGACTTGGTGTTGTGAGTGTTTTGTTTTTATTAATTTTCTGTAACATGCTTTCAAATTTTTTTTAAATCAATGCTTTAGATGAAGTACTAAGTCTCTGGAAATCTGTATCAGAATCTGGATTAATGGGAAACGTCTTGTCTAATCTCCAAACAAAGTTATTATTGACTTTCAAAGAAATTGAGGCTCGAGGCTTGAAGGACAATCTACAGCTACAAGGTGAGTTCGATAACAGTCTTTTTCCCAGTGTCAATTCCATAAAACTTTCTTAATTTACTTTTGATAGATGCCATAATCCTAAATACATTATGTGAGATGTTCGGACTTTGTGAGTCAGTGAAGCAGGCAGTGGAACAGAAGAATCATTTCAATGAAGAAAACACAATCAACAATCACTTTTATGGTAAGAGTGCAAATATGCTGCCTCTGCTGAGACTATGAATACTAATAAGTTTATAACGGCAAAATAGCTAAAAAGAACATTGAAATATATACAGCATTTACATAGACATGAACAATACAAAACTCTGTATTCAAAGTCTGAATAATCAGTATACACAAAGTGAAGGCTCTCTTCAAGACCAAAAATCCATAATTTATAGTGATACTAGTTAGGGCTATTGACAAAATTAATATGTCGATAATATTTTGGGTGTCTTTCAGTAATGGTATTCAGATGATAGCAGTCAATCCAAGAGAAATGTGTTCTATTTTGCTGTTACATTTCATTCTGGAGATTAAACCCATTCTCTTTTGTATTTGAACAAAAAACATGAATAATTTTAGCTCCCAATCATCTGTTTTAAGATTTTTTTACCTAAATATGCGATGATATAAATAAAAGCTGTTTTCAGACAAAAACGTATTTTGTTTTTGAAAAATGAGTTACAAAAGTGGGGTGCACGGTAGCAGAGTGGTTAGAGCTTTGGCTTCCCAATAAGGAGGTCGTGGGTTCGACTCCTGGGTCGGACCATATCAGCATTTCACGATCTCTCTGGGTGGAGTTTGCATGTTCTCCCCGTGTCATCATGGTTTTCTCCGGGTATTCCGGTTTCCTCCCACCTCCAAAAACATGCATGTTTAGGCTAATTGGGCATCACTGTAAATTTCCCTTAGTGAGTGAATGTGAGAGTGAATGGTTGTCTGTCTAACCCTGCGACGAGTTGGCCACTGTCCAGGGTCTTCCCCCGCCTAAGGCCCAAAGTCACTGGGATAGGCTCCAGTCACCCGCGACCCTAACGGGATTAAGCGGTAGAAAATGAATGAATGAGTTACAAAATTCTTGCATTTATAACTCGATATTAACTTTTCATATCAAAATAAGATTCACAATATTTTCTAAAAAGTCATAAAAAGTCGTTGCTTACAGTATAAGCAACGAAGCTTTAACTTCGTTGCTTATACTGCTTATACTGTATATTATATAAGCACCAATAACTTAACTAACTTAAAATCTGGATATCAATGTAACAGAGTCTGTGTAATATACAACGTAATTATATTTAGAAACATATTTCTATTCACAGAGCTGAACAGGACTTTGAAAAAAAGAAAGAAACTGGATAAAGCCTCCACCTGCAAAGCATCATCTTCAAAACAACCCAGACTTCTGCCTCATGGGTCACTGAGTAACTGTCTTAACATACTGTCGCCGGTACCAACCAGTTCAGCGATTTTCCCTTTTTCTACTTTGGCCTGTCCGAGCACACAATAAGTCCTCTTCACTTCGGCCAATTCTCTGCTCACATCTCCACAGACACGGCACCGTCTGGACAACTTTCTGACAAGACGATCGGGGATGGCCAAAAAGTCAAGCTGAAGAGGAGGTTGAGAGAAAATAGTAACTTGAGACGACAAGGTGTGGATGAAGAGGACAGGGGGGGCCGAGAGATGCAGAGGGAGGTGAGACAAGCACCAGTCCTTCTAAGAGAGAGTTCAAGAGACGAAAGAGGAAGCAGAAAGCAACAGCTAACATGACACCTGCTCACAAAAGCATCAAAGAAACTTAAGTAGGAAAAGGTGCTCCCAAAGTAAATCTCAAAGCAGTGAGCAGACAGACATCAGCTGAATTATTGATGTGTATGACATGATGGACTAATATTGCTCGGGTTTTGGATGACTTCATAACATTCAGTAGGGATGTAATGTTGTTTTATTTTTTTTTTTCTTCGAGCTTGTTGTATTTTTTCGTTTGGGATTTTCATCATGTATATGTGACAGCACTGGCTCCTGTCACCATCTGAATATATCTTGGATATAGAGTATGTGGCATTAAATTCTGAGACAGTATATTTTATTTTATAGTTGTGCAGCTGCAGATATTGTAATTGAAGGTTGCAACTGAATAATATACTATACATAGAGATGTCTTTACATTTTTAGACAACAGTTTCCTTTATTACAAAACCAGGGTTGAACAATCACACCAATCAGTTTTATTATTGAACATGTATTTGCTAAACATTTTTGCCGAAGTATTATGCAGTTTATATGTTTCTGTTGCATTGTTGGATTTGTATATTTGTTTACTTGTACATAGACTTCTTTATCTATGCAAAGAAATTAAACTACTGTACTGTGAAAACATGTATAAACACAATCATTGAAATCAGTCACATGGTGCTTTCTAAATAAGATATGAATTTTATGGGAAGACTTTGTTGACTAAACCTTGTAATGTTTATATTTTAACATTTAAAAGGAATGCTGTTTCAGTTAGCCTATTCACTGTAGGGGTGTTGAAAAAAAATCGATTCTTTAAAAGGATCGCGATTCTACCTCTACGATTCAGGATCGATTCCAAATTCTCCAAATCGATTTTAAATTACGTCAGTGTTTATGCTGCATCTGCGGTCTGCTGCGCTAAATAGCTCCCATGACATGATTTAGATCAGAAAACTGCTAAATTGTCTGTGTCTGAGTTTAAACACATATAATATCCTCTAATAAACTCTTTGTGCCACAATTTCAACAAAACTTTGTTGGAGCAGCCTCTTCTCTCACCTCCGTGAAGTTGGCCCCCCATTAAACGCACATCTAAACAAAAACAATGTCAATCGTTTGTGCTGCTTGTGCTGTTTTGTGCTGCAAAAAGTTCGTTTTGCTGCTTTAGTTTTGAGTTATTAACGATTCTTTTATAGGTCAAATTAGGGTCACCCAGCCCCCATTTAGCTTAAATAAGCACCAAAACAGTCAAAATGGTATCAATCGATTGTGCTTCGTTTGTGCTGGTTTGTGCCGTTAAAAGTTTCGTTTTGCTGTTATGGTTTTTAAAAATATGAGCATTATATTTTCAGCCGATGACGTCATTCAGCCTCCAGAATGTTAAAAATCGCTCAAAAAAACACCAACAAAGTATATAAATCATTTGTTTTTCGTTTACTGTTTTGTGCTGGGCGTATTTAGTTTTTTATTAGCAAATTTAAAAAAATAAATAACATATTTTTTGCGGCATGGTGGGACGTCACTTCCGGCTGCAACAGCGCGAGGAAAAGGCTAGATAGTAGTTCAGAGGACGACAAATAAGTTTAGAAGAACGGTTAAGTTTAGGAAAAGGTTAGTGATGGTAGGTTTGGAAAAAAGGTTTGGTAAAGGTTAAAACAAAAAAATCTGTAACAATTTTTAGCAAACAGAACTAAACTCATTACCATGGCAACCAGCTCACTTACTCCCTCCGGCCTGACTGTTCGCACTAACCCGAGGAAAACTATGGAAATCTCACTCAAAGCAGTAACATCAAAAACTAATATAAGTCTGGTACATACTTTTAGTTCACCTGTGATGGTCACACTTGTTGTTTGCTTAATGTCCACGAGTTTTCCTCCGCTGCTGCGAACAGCTGGCCGGAAGTGACGTCATACTATCGCCGCAAAAAAATATTTCTTATTTTTTTAAATAAGCTAATAAAAGTAAAATGCACAGTACAAACGAAAAACAAATGATTTATAATTGTTGGGTTTTTTGAGCGTATTTAACATTCTGGAGGCTGAATGACGTCATCGCCGAAAATATAATTGCTCATATTTTAAAACCATAACAGCACAAACGAAACTTTTAACGGCACAAACCAGCACAAACGAAGCACTAACGATTGACACCATTTTGAGCTGTTTTGGTGCTTATTTAAGCTAAATGGGGGCTGCGTGACCCTAATTTGACCTATAAAAGAATCGTTAATAACTCAAAAACTAAAGCAGCACAAACGAAACTTTTTGCAGCACAAAACAGCACAAACGAAGCACAAACGATTGACATAGTTTTTGTGTAGATTTGCGTTTAATGGGGGGCCAACTTCACGCAGGTTCTTCTCTCTCTCCTTCTCTCTCCGCGCGGAGCGAGGGGAAGGAGGGGGCCGGTGCCGAGCGCACAGACACAGACACACGCGGCAGCACACAAACAGAGCAGAGACTTACGTGAGGCAGAAGGGAGAAAGTGGATCGACATTCAGAGTATTTTAGCGCTACTTTACATCCATGTGCTCCATGATTTGTCCTGTGTTGTTGTTGTTAGCGGTGAGAGCAGCTAACGCGCTAACTACAGCCACAACTCGTCTGCATTAAAGGGCCAGTGACCCATTTATTACATTTACTGAAATGAATTCTAAAGCATTGAAAAATGTTATCTTTGACAAAAACATAAGTGTAATAATTGCAAGATAGTGATAAATTAGCCCCAACAACATTTAATGAAGAAAAAAAAACAAACCTAAGAACAAAATTAAAAATTACTTTTAAAATAAATTGAGAATCGTTTAGAATCGAAAATCGAGAATCGTTTTGAATCGAAAATCGAGAATCGTTTTTGAATCGAATCGTGACCCCAAGAATCGGAATCGAATCGAATCGCCTGACACTCAAAGATTCACACCCTAATTCACTGCACATTCATTTCCACCCAAACGTGTATTAAGATCTTTGCTCACTCTGTAACTGGGGTGATTTTTCCATTTAGACTTGAGGCAGTGTATTGGGATTTTACTGCAGGGTGTTCTGTGCAAGTTGTAAAAAGTTATATTATTGCGTTCACTGAGAGATCATTTATGGGAAAATTGTCCATTAATCTGAAACCCAATTTCCCTGTTCCTTCTGTGTTGGTGCTGCACATTACAAGCCTGTGACCGACTGTGATGTGTTGAAAGCCGGTCCTTTTTGACTTTCCTCTGAGCTATAATGACATGTCATTACCTCTTCAGACCTGACACTGGATGCAGTTGTTTGTCAGGACGTAGGAGCGACAGACTATGAAAGGCTGGATAAAATCTTTCATCACATTTCAGCTATCAAATCTTTTGATGATGATCAAATTTGTTCAAGTGAAAACATGCCAGATAAAAGTTAGTTTAAAATTATCCGCTGATGCAGGTTAAGTGGGTTCAGACAGTGTTGAAATAAATTGCCACTCTGACCATGAAATACCAGGGTGTAAAATGGCTGACATGCATCAAACAGGTGTAATTACAGGTGTTGCCTTGACATATGTCGTGTGCTGCTTTGGTTAAATGAAGTCATTTAGAGAGCAATTCATTGTCATCCATCTGTCATCCAGGGCTAACAACATTAGAGACTCCAGCATGTCCAAGCAGGAGACCAATATGTGTCCCCAGAGCCAAAGTTAATTCAATCCACAGCTGCAACATAACTCTATATATGAAAAGGAAACATGCTGTACTGTGCCGCATAATGGCATCTTTATGCAATTGGGGCCTTTGGAGCTACCACTAATTGTGTTAGTCCAGCCATAGATTAGGCAGGGGATTGCTTCATGCACAGAAGTAGCGGCTTGCAAACTCAGCATTAGTGAACCTCTTAATCCCAGCAAGCAAATGAGTTGATGACTAGACAACATGCATAGTTTTACACAGTTAATTATTGTGTGCTGCAAACCAGGGCTGATATTTCTCAAGAACCTGTCTCATTTTCAATTATGCACTGTTGTTACTGCTAAGACACTTCATGTGCTAGGAAACAAGTTTATATAAAAAACAACTAAACAGTGAAACAAATAAATAAATAAATAAATACTTTGTTTTAGGGCACATTTGATTGTCATTGTAGGGAAAATTGTTCTCTGTATGATCCAGGAACGAATAATGGATAAATAGTAGATGAAATACAAATTTTCTTACTTAAAGGGGCACTGTGTAAGATTGAGAGGAATTTTAATTATCACTTATAGTCCACAAACATTTAAATCATATTTATTCTTTACAACATGAATACTTAAGAGAGCACTGTTAACCAATCCACATCAATTGTGATACATTTATACGTATTTGAAATGTTTTATTACGGCCGGAATGTGGATTATTGACGCTAGATGGCATCATGCTTAATAGGCAAAATGCATGTGAAAGGCTCCCTCTGGTGTTCAAAAGTGGAAATCACTTTGTTTGTTTGTTTTTCTTACATAGTGCCCCTTTAAGTACAATTGCAGACACAAAGCAACATTTCACAAAAGAAAAAAATAAATAAATAAATAAAAATCTTAAGTTCAAAATGCTATTTTTAAGAATAATAGGTATATGCTGTTTGCTCAGATTTTTTACAGTAGAATCTGTTAATTGAAAAAATTAATTTTCCTGGTAAATCAATTTCTTATTTCTAGACTTTTTATTCAACCTTCAGCAAGCTGAATGTACTAAAGTAAGAATGGGTTAAACCAAACAGAAAGTACTTTTAAAAATACATTTTAAAAGTACTTTCTGAAATAATTCATTCTGTTCCAAAAATGTATTTGAGCAAAACTGTTCTCAATCACAATGAAGTAAAAGCAAAAGCTTATCCACAGTAAAATGTACTTAAAGGACACATGTTATGCAAATCTGACTTTTTGAGTGAGTCATTTTATAACATAGCTTCTTCATCAAAAACGCAGCTAGAGTTATGTCTGTGAGAAATTACTCTTGCTCGTCTGAGCATCATAAAACATCGAATCCGAGATTTGTGACCAATAACATGCATGTTAGGGTAATATCCTCCTTAACCATAACCTAATGTCATTCTGAGATCTTCTGCTCTGTTTCAGATTGATAACCCCCTTGTGCACTTTTTTAACTCGATTTCTGTTGTGGGAAACACATATAGGCTTATTAAAGTTCAAATTCATGCCAAAGTTAAGCATCTTAATGTTTAAAAAAATATAACAAAGGAAATACTACATCATATTTCACGTAAAGTATAGCTACAGACAGAATATGTACATACATACAGAAGTAAACCATTTATTCCCAATTTTCCCAGACACAAAAATATCCAAATCAGTGTCATTAGTGACCCTTTGAAACAATCAATCAGAATTTTTAAATTTCATGGGAAAATGTGTGAAAAGTGTGTTTATGTTCGGTCACAATTGTGACCGTGGGATAATGGGTTGAACTAACCATTGACAAACTCATATAGGTTGATTACCTTACAGTGTTTTTTCTGTGTGGCAGTGTGGGGAGTGGGGGTAGGAGTATTCCATTGACACTAGGGCTACTCAAATGATGGCCGCGGGCCATATGTGCCCCTAACAGTGTGAATGGCCCATTATTGAAAACTGGGACAACGTTCTAGAAAAACCTAAGGATACACTGTTTCTGCTGTGTTGCAGCAAACTGAATGTATTTGAGCAAAACTGTTCTCAATCACAATGAAGTCAAAAAGCATCAAAGCTTATGCCACAGTAAAATGTACTTAAAGGACACATGTTTAGCAGTACATCTGACATGTTTTTATGAGTGAGTCAGTGAGTCATAACTTCAGACTTTCCTTCTAAACTAGTCAGACTAGTCAGGACTTAGTGTGTGTGTACTAAAATTACTAAACTTGACTCTCATGATCAGGCATCAGCGAATGCAGCTAAGATCTGAAACATCCTGAAGATGTAAGACAGGAGATAAATCTAGACTGACATGTCTTTTTATCTGTGCATATGACTGAAATATGTCTGTTAAAGGATGATTTTTATTTATTTTTTTTAATAGTTGTCGTTTGGTTTTTGTATTGTATGTTTGATGACTCTTTACCTGCCTTGTAAAGCACTTTGGATTGCTTTGTGTATGAATTATGCTATACAAATACATTTGCCTTGTCTTGCCATCTCATTTTGAAGGATAGGCTGCAACATTCTATGCATTCTCTGGAAATTCTTCTTGATCCAGCAAATCAAGAACCTCAATCAAAGTAAATCTAAAAAAAAAGCAAAAGTTTGGTAGTTACCTACTTTTCTGGTGTATGCATGTGTAGTGGTGTGTGACGGTGTGTGTGTGAATGATAGGGTATATAAAAACTGGTAAAACTAGTTAGCATGCAAAATGTTTGCATGCATAGTATGTGGTTTGTATTGCTAAAAGGAAAGTGGCAGTATAGGCAGGAGCTGGGTAGCAGACCTACTTTTTCTTGGGATCTGGGTGTGTGTGGGGGGTGGAGGGTGGTTGGGAGTGGGGGATGTCTGGGTGTTGGGTGTGGGGGGTATGTCCTGAAATTAAGTAAAACTTAGATAGCAGCACAAATAAGGTAGAAAGGTTGGCCTGAGTGTGTTAGCATGTACATACAATGGCTTATCCCACCGGTCACAATTGTTGCCGATGACATGTTTGTGAGTTCTGTGACCACATTGAATAAAGTTGAGTAATTCTAAAATAATACATCAATACTAGAGACTTTAAACATGATGTGTACCAAAAATGAATGGTTCTATCTTTATGTTAAGATACTTTACTAACTCTTTCTTTGGAGAGTTCTGCTGCCATCTTCTCCTCTGGGCGTAACCCGGATGTAAACAGCTCTGGTCATGTGACAGTTTACACTAAACATGTGAAACTGCACATATTTCTTTGAGACCTTTATTGTTTAATATTTGTTGGAAATACATTGATAGATCATTCAGAAACATTTTTATAGCCTTAGAAAGGAAGAATTTTTTTCGGTCACAATTGTGACCGGTGGGATTAAATGGGTTAAAAGTCTCTATCTAAACTATAACTAATAAAAATGCATAAATTATTATTTTTTTTACTAAAAGTACATATGTACAAGTTGAAAAACAAAACAACAAACAAACAATAAATAAATACGTTTGTTTGGGGGCTTAATAACTGCTAGTATTAGGCCTATTTATTACTGTTTTAGAATCTAGACTAGCTTCATAAATTAGCTGCTTTTAGTGCTCACTGTCCAAATTTCTTCTCAAAGCAGTTTTTTTCCCTACAAGAAAGAGTCTTGTGCACATACTGTATTTTGGTCGCTGCTTGAACATCATCCTGCCGCTTGGGGTCGCCCGCTCATTACGCAGCGCTCGCGTGCGACGGAAAAGTGCGTTTGGAGAAACTGAAATCCACCGCCGCCACTCTCGCGCTCTCCCCGCTCACGCTGTTTACCCTGACGTCAGTTTGCAGAAGTCGCTGTGCCCTGTCTCCACTCCGTATCCACCACCGAAAGTCTATCACTGAGGAGGAGAGGAGCCGTGGATGGGACAGCCTCTGCGCGCGCAAACTTAACCGGACCTTTCCAAATGATCCCAGCGACATGTTCCAAGTGGACTAAACCTGCCTCAATATGAACACCTGCGCCTTTCTGTTGATTTTAGCCGTCCAGATCTACGCCGATGGCATTGAAGGACCAACAGGTAAGGCGCAGTTTCATACAGACTTCCTCCAGATAACAGTTTACAAGTTTTTAGCCCTGGATAAAAGTTATAATAGCTAGCAAACTCCCTCGTGCATGTCTGTCTGGCGTGTGGTGCCAACTTTGGACCGCTGCGCCTCCGTAGTAGTAGTAGTCAATCCGCTCTGGTTTCAGTGTGGCTTTTGAATGCGAGCGTGACAGTGTTGAAGAGTAAAACAACTTATTATGTGAACTTTTCAGAAAATGTTGTGTATTTGGATGCACAAAACGGACTTTGTTTTTGCGTTATCTCGTGCAAATTGTGAGCTATATTTCTTTAGACACTGCTTTTCTGCTGAACGACTGCTATTTTAGCTGCTGCACCTTTGTAATCCATAGTTTGGTTTTGTTTATTCATGCTGACAGTTATCCCTCAAGCAAAATAAGCGACACTCCCACGGTATAATATCCAGGATTCATGAAAAGGTTGCCTGGAGTGGCTCTGGTTTGTCACTTTAGTTGGTTATGTCTTCCTCAAAGTTGGCTGATTGGTTGGTGATTTTGGGATTTGCATTTTTGATCTTAAACCAGGTCCATGATTGGTTTTCCTGTTTTTAAAAAATCTCAAAAGCAGCTGAGATTGCAATATGTAGATTTTTAGACAATACCGTTAATGTTGCTTTGAAGATATTGACTGTTGATTATATATATATATTTTAAATAAAAGCTACCAAAAAGCATTCTTACAAAATGAAAAGTAAAATTTTACATTTGTCATATTTTGCATCTGTTTGATAATTAAGACTCAAGGATTAAAATTGTAGACGACTAGGCACAGTGGCATGTTTTTAGCACATTTCTGTTGCATTTATGTTAAATAATCTGAAAATAATTATTGAGATAAGGCAGAAAATCATTAAAATATTCCTTTTTGTCAGTGTTCTCTACCGCTAAACGTGCCCAACTTAGTTTAGATCCACATCACACGTAAGGATGGACAATATATTCAATTTAAAAAAACAAAATTATTGCTGTTTTGAAGACTTGAGTAGGCTATAAGGCAACCTACATAAATTGTACAAAAAGTGCTTATAAAGTATGTATAAAATATGAAGCACCTTGCCTAATAAGTTTGTATAGCTGATTTTATTTTGCACTTTAATGATTTATTTAACAGCAATTCCACATTTGCCTTATCAATAACCTCACCTATAAAGACATGTCTTGAAGTTTAAATGACAGATTTGTCCACTTCTAATCCCTCATCTGAATTTTTAAATGTTAAGCTATTGTTTATGAGTTTGGATGCACAGTTTCATAATCTTAAAAGCCTTTTCTGGTCCTTTTTATGGTGTGACGAAACACAGCCACTTCTTAAATGACTTTGGAGAATGACTAGGCTTGTTGCAAAATTACAAATATATCTAAATGGAAATCCGTCTTATAATGGGCACAACAGTAACTGACTCCAAAACATATTGCACTGTCAAACCCTTTCAGCTCTCACAATGCATTCATCATTAATACCATGTAATAATGCTTCTTTTGAAATGTTCAGCCCCAAAACTGTAATGAGCTTGGCTAGAGTTTGTTACCTAGACAGACAATGTTTTTTTCTAGCTCAACAAAAAGACTGAAAATGGGGATGATAATAATAACATTTAGTCTGAGGCTGCTCTGCTCTACACGAAAGCAAAACAATGTTAGTCATTTGTTTCTGAAAGACAAGTAATTACATGGAATTCAGCTTTTTTACAATTGTCTCTGGATTTGTATTCTTCCTTGCAACGCTGTGATTCATGGACGTCACTGTAGTAGGACACAACTAAGTAAGCAGGATGTGTATTGTCAAGGGGTTGATTGGAGCAGATCATTAAGAGGAATGAGCCGCGACATTCGAGAGATTAAATCACACATAGGTAATTAAAAGTGAGCAATGAAACGATGGAGCTTTGCCCGATTTGTGTGAGCGAAGCTGTCAACACACATTTACCTGCTGTCAGGTTTTTCGTTTGTTAACTGGGGTGTTGCAGCCTTCCATCTGCGCGTGTACCTCCACATTAACTCCCAATACTTACCTGTTTCTGTGCGTGACTGCTCCTGGCCTTTTCCGTGCTCCCATGTCGTGAAATTAACAATTTGAAATGTAGCCTTGACTCTCCTCGTCTTTCCCAGCGTTGAGGTTGATTAACACTCAGGATTCAAGCCACGCCTTAACCTTGGATGCTAATAACAGTTAAGCTCAGACAGTCCTTCTGGGATTTCTTGCCTTTTTCACCTGATCCATATTTTCATAACCCTTCTGAAATCACGGTCTGGTCTGTCTGAGTTATGTGAAATTTCAAAGGATTGCGCAATATTTTAAAAACGAGATGCAACGTGCAATAACGGCGTTGAGTTTGGGCTATATTTGGGTTTTTGTAATATTCACGTTTCAAAGTTGAGCTTAATTTATGAAGAAGTACAAGCTTGAGACTCAGTAGGAGGAAAGTAATAGAAAAAATAAATTAATAAATCTGGATTTTTGAATTTAATCCATTGTTAAGAACTAGCAGATCTCTGACAGAACTTTTATACAAGACTGTATAAAGGGTTTAGTGACAAGTACATTTTTATAATCTTGCTGAGTTTAAAGCTGGGATACCTGCTTTTGTAAAAGTAGAAAAATTATATCTAACGTTTCTCTCCCTCGCAAATCTTTGGCTTTCTCTGTATTCACTTTATTAATTTTCTGGTCTCTAGCACAGCTTTAGAACAGATTATTGGCTATAGAAGTGGAGCAGTGCGGACTACAATCAGTCAGTCTTTATCCCAAAGCAATGTAGGTAACTCATTGCTAAAATAATGTAATATTCAATGTATAATTAGAGGAAGATGAAATATTTATGTCATTTGATTGACTGTTACATTTTTCGTGCAAGAATGTGACTTTACATTTAAACTGACAGTATGCTACAAATATAATTTTGTTGTTTCTCTGTGTGAAATACAATGGAGCTCAACAGTCCAAGATCACACTGGTTCAGGAAGTGCTGAATCCCATTTTTAAAATTTAATTATTAAGAATTTAAAAGGAATGTTGCAGGCTAACCAGCTATGTGGTAACTCATGTCTGTAATGTGATTGCTTTCAACGTAAGAAAACTGAATGTTTTGTGTTTTATGGTGTTAGATGCAATTTTTCATAAATTTGTAGGTAGTAGGTAGAATGTCACAATATTGATGACATCGTAACATCACGATACCGCAATTTTTACAATATCGCTGTCGTCACCTGACAATATTAAACAGCATGACTTTGCATCAGGAATAGTTCTGAGTTCAGAAAGTTCTATGCAAAAAAATAATGAAATTCTAAATATTTTACTAAACAAACAAAGAAATAAACCTTATAGCCATTATGGTGAGAGAGCTATTTAGTCTGAAACTATGAATTTGCATTCTACAAAAGGAATCATTGAATGACAAAAAACAAAAAGAATGACTGGAAAATATGGCTTAATGAGTATTACTGTTATAACACAGGCCCTCTGTATTATCGGAATGTGATGATAAATATTGCATCGTGAGCTTCACATTGAAAAACTATAGTATTGTTAGATTTGCTTATTGTTACATCCCTATCAGTGTATCTCCTGTTGTCAATGTAATAAGATATTGTCTGCTAATTACACAATCAAGATCAATTTGGTTTGCAGCAAGAGACTGATTTCACTCACATCAGTTTTGTACAAAGATGCAGTAAGATGGGGACTCAAAATCAAAAATTAGAAGTCATTCTTTTCCACTTTCCTTCTTTCTTGCTGTTTTTGCACCAGTATCAAACCTGGTCTGACACTTTCACTTAGTCGTTTTGGGAACTGAGTAGACCCTCTCTTACCATCTGTTTCCTCTATTAGCTGTGAGTGTTGTCAAGTGAGGGGTGTAATTATCCCTCGTCTCATGACTCATTGGCCGGTTTGATTTGAAGTTAAGACAGAATATCCTTTTTGCCTATTTCAGTGAATAAGAGATCGCTTGGACCGAGATGAAAAGGACTGTGTGAAATGATGGTTGGAGCATAGCGTGGAATGAATAATGCCCCAGCGCTGATAGCTACATAAACATTGGCAATAGCTTTGGGGATGTTTTAGGACCAAAAGAAGATAAGGACATTAAAGGTTAAATGTTTTAAGTTGTATCAGATATGAGTGGTACAAGCACTGATAAGGCAGGCCAAAGAAGCCATTGAAGTTGATTTCTTGCTATAGCCGCATATCAGCTCAATGTTCTCCTATTGCACTGGTTTATTATTGTTGCATTATTCATATCATGGCTCCTATTTGTAGCTGCTAGACATCCATTACTGAAGGTATTTTATTACCATACCAGTGTTTCCCGCATATTTCTACTACTTGTACTGCTCGCGACACAAGGGACTCTTAATTAAAACATGGATAAAATTAATATCACTATTTTCTTGGAGCTGCATTACTATTTTGATTTCATCTCCTTTCACTGTTTACCTTCCTATTGGCTTTGAGGTAAATAAAATCATCTGCTTTTTCAGAAAGTTCACACTTTACTGTGATTGGTTAAATCCAGCTGTCTTTCTCTTGGAAAATGGCAAAAGTTGAGTAAAAAGTAGAATAGAGCAAAAAATGCAGAAAGCCCAAAATTAGACTTTTTGAGACAGCTTCATTAAGTAGAGAAACGATAAATTATGAAACAACGATTATCCAAAAAAGTAAATTGTTACAGATTTGGGTTTTGTAATACGGCAAAAAACTGAGCAAGGTCACAATTTCAAGTCTGTCAGGATTCATGTAGACCATACTGTATCTGTCAAACTCTAGACCCAGGGACCTGATGCAGTCCTCCACATCATTTTGTGTGGCCCAAGGTTTTTTAATTTAAATTAATAGAATGTCAAAGAGGTTTCTTAGTTACAACCGGCCCTTTAATGCCATTCACAATGCCAATGTGACCACTGATAACACAGGCTGACCAGGTGGGAAAATAGTCTGTAATTAAAAAGACAACTGGATCAAATAGAGAGATGGTGAATCACAGTAAGAGAATTTCATCAAAAAGCAGATTGCTACAGACAGAGTTCACAATTACATTTTTACCACATTATTGCCAGTTGTAATTACATATACTGTTAGTTAATGCCTTCAATCGAATCAATCTGTTTTCATCATACATTAATGTTTTTTTTTTTCCCCCACAGTTAAGCTTCTGCACTGAGTTTATGTGGAAATACCTGAGGGATGGTTCTACTTTTAAGACACATTTTTTAACAGATCAGTGGAAACTTTTACTGCGAAACCTGGACCAACAACAGTTCTAATTCAAATTGTGTTTTGTTTTATTAAAAGGTGCTACCGTTGTTTTTTTGACCGTTGGCGAACTCATGCTCTGCTTTCACTTTCCGTATTGCTACAAAGAGCACCAGGATCTATGGGGGCTTTATTAATTTGCTATATAAGGCGACTCACTGCTAATGAAACATGCTGCTTGTTTTATATTAGCATAGAAAGTGTGGTTTGAATTCCCAGACAGGTGGCCATTGTCTCCTTATTCTGCCTGTTACTGTCATTCCTTTGCACAAAGACATAGTTTTACAGGCCATTTACATTGCCCTTGTGTGAGAGCGTAAAAATGTCCCTGACTTCTCTGCCAACTGAGTGTGATGGTGAAATTTCAACCTCAATTTTCAAGAAAAGGCTCAACATTCAAAACCAATGTGTTATTATTAGTGTTTGTGACTACCGTAGTCTAGTATGAAAATATTCATAGCCGTATATTTTGATACTCACTGTTCTAATGTATTGTATAAAGACCTTTTTATCTCAATGTAATTTGAATCATTAAATGAACACAATAAACAGTTGCAAATTGCGCAAAGACTTTTCTGTAATCAAGAGTCACCATATTTCAGTCTATTAAAACTTAAAAAGAAAATTCTGGACAAGAGAAATATTTGCTTTGCTAGGCGACTATTCAAAGGGTCATTAGTTGCAGTACTAAATACCTCTCTAAACCTGTTAACAAAAGTAAAAATGAAAAAAAAAAATGTCCTATGTTTTTCAGTATTGATATTTTACCAAATAAATATCTTGTTTCAGTGCTAATGTTTGCTGTCAATTAGATTTAATAAAATTACCCAATATGATCAAAGTATTCAAAAGATCAATTCTGATAAATTCTTATACAGTCGTAAAGCCAATCTGTCTGACTCGCTATATTATCCAACGTATCCAAGCCGGTGCCTAATAAATGATGAATAATGTAAACTGTTAAGTGTAGAGGATATTAATTACAGCACTTTTCATAACGGTAAGCACCTGTCCGACAGTCCAACTCCCCTGTCTGCCGCTGGTCCCATCCCTCTTTGTCTGATGATGGATCTCACCTCAGTCTGCTCGCTGCTGAGTGGGCAGAGGCGGTTTGTGCTGGCCTGTGATTGTTGAGCTTAATTAGCCCTGCTGAGCATTTCCACCACTTCATTACAATCCTTTTCCCTAAATCAGCTCTGCGTTTGTGTTTTCACCCGGGTCTGTTCTGTGAAGTGTGTGAACCTATGCAGAGGAGAGACAGAGCTTTTCTCAAAGGTCAAATACAGGTGGGGAGCTATGTTTCTGAAGCTGCATTATCGTCTTTTTGCGAGCAGGACTTCTGAGTTTGGCTTTGTGTGTGTCATCTCACGTCTCAGTAGCCAGTGCTTTAACAAAGAAGACTGAAAAGACTCATGGAGGGAAATCAGCCCAATTGTAGATAATTGCACCTGACGCATATTATCCTGCCTTTGTGAGAAATGTATTATTTAGGGGTCAGGAATCAGAGGCATGTCCATAGATAGAAAACAAAAAGCTAATTTTGTCCTATAGACTACATTTCTATGGGCAGGAAACAAAGGGACAATAAGAAAGATTTGGGTAATCAGCCAAAGTCTCTCTTTTCTGTAGCACAAGTCATCAAGTGCTTGTGCTTTCTTTTATGGTACAATGACAAAATTTTCTCTGTCTATTCAGCAGAATTCTTTATGATTTTCAATGAACACTATGACTGCAAATAAAAAATAGTTTGAAGTCGACAGATATGCAGATATGATTATTATTATGGCTTTTCAACGATGTAAGATTATGGATATTTGATCAACTTGGATATAAAGGAGGCACTAATTTTAGGAACATTTGACTATAGAAGATTGAAGATTGATGATTAAATATATGTTATAACAAATGTATCTATATGTTTGAATTATCTCTACATATACTGGATTGTCTATGTATTGTATGTATTTCAAATGAGCACCAAAGGCTAACTTCTGAAAACCAGGTTGTCAGTGTAATGTCTCCAGGGCAGTGGTTATGCTGTAATACATAAAGTTACACTAAACCCTGAATTTTCTTGTGTGCTATTTGACCTACCCCTTTGTAAAACACTATGCTATATAAATAAATATTACTTACTTTTTACTTACTTACTAAATGGGGTGATGGGTATTGGTTTAAGACATGTTTTGTCTGATTTCAATCTGTAATTTTACATTAAAGGATCAGCTAGTTGTTTTCTATGGATCTTTGTTGCATGTGATTGTGCTGAAATACTGACAGACACTTCTAATATTTACACAATAATTAGACATGTGATCTGCGCGTCACTGTAAACATGAACATAATGAATTAATGCAGTGCCTGTGTGGTGTGTGAAGCCGCCTCTTCCATTAGCGTCTGATTGTGTAGTTATCTTTAGGAGCAGTCAGAGTGTGCCTTTTGTGGCCTGTCATGTTGTAAAGTCCTCCAGATCTGACTGACATGGCCCAAGTGCACTCCACAGCACTCTTAAGCTCTCGCTGACACCTCCACTGGCACAGGGCAAAAGAAAGGCAGTGACGGCAGGGACACCAGTGCTCTGCAAGATGTTATTAATGTGCTATTGATTGTTCAAACTCCTGCAAAGTCCATTTTATCTCAATTTGATCAAAGTGGCATCCTGCCTGCGGTGTGAAGGAGTAGTGCTGGAGAACAAATTATCCGACTTTGAACAGTGTTAGGACAGTAAAATGGAATTCTATTGGGTCTCTCTGGGGGTCACACTCATCAAAATTTAATGATGTAATAATATGACAATATGACATAGCACAGTTGGCTTGCACACATTTGAAAATGCTATCATGAAGCTAATAGGCATCCCAAATATTAATAATTTGTAGAATCTTGTTTCTCATAACTTGTGATCCACCACCTCCTTATGATGGTGTTCAAGATCATCTATATTTTGTCATTTTTGACTTATTTTATCAACCATTTTGGTTAGAACTAGAACTACTGTAGCTTGGCCACATCAAATCTAGAACTAGAACAAAATCTGGATCAGACTAAGACTAAATTATCTGAATTTAAGACTAAAAAAGCTGGGCTACCTGACTTTCTGTGTTAGTTAATAAATTTAGTCTTTCCCATCAAAAGTATTGTGTAGTTACAACACTTTGGGACTATAAATCAGACCACTGTGTGCTACCTAGATTGAATAATTTAAGTATTTTTTTTTACTATATAGCAGCAACATTCTGATTGGCTGCTTGGTTGCTCCCCTCCAGTTTTACTTTTTGGTCTGTAAACAGATAAGTCATAATTGCAACCAAAATTGAATGCATGTACTGGTAAATATTAACCTTGCATGCAGAAAGATTTGTGAGTTAGACAGATTTATCTTGTTTTGCTTTAGCTGAATAAACAAAAACTCTGCAAAACATTATGCTACTGTTTCTGCATATTTCACTTAATTTAACCTTATTTATGCTTGATTCTTTTTAGATAGTACTGTAAAGCTTATGCACTAAAACTTGGTCCAGCCTAAACAGTTTCAATATGTCCCTTTTTGCCTTTTGTAACTCCAGCAAAAAGAGCGAGTGTGGGTTGGACACTTGCTTGCAGATGTGTAATTATCTCCCACAGACAGTGGCATATGCTCTGCAGAGACTCTTCCCTGAGGTAGCAGACAACAAGCCTGCAGAAAGTGGGTCTACAAGACTGATGCAGCCAGCAGTACCACCACCACCCAGAGGAGAGAGAGAAAAACCTTGCATGCAGTTTAAATTTAGCTCCCGTATTTCACTTTTTTGTACCTTTCCCTGTGTCAACACGTTCACAGGCAGATTCTTCAAGCTGTGGCGACGAAACAAATGCTGAGGTCACCAAAGTCAGGGTTCAGGATTAGGCCAGGAGGAGCGCCACTGAGACCAGTTGTTGAGCTGCCTGCTGTGCACTCCGCGTGACAACATAGTGAAATCTGATCTCCAAGACAAAGCGGCTTCTTCAGGACATTTTGGCCCCTTTCGCCTGTATATATCTTTTGTTTGCCTTTTGTACCATGACGCACGCTCTCAGAAGAAGGAGAATTTCTAGTTTGTCTTGCGTCTTTGGGGTTAGAAATATGTTTTTGGAGACTGAGCTGTGAACTTGGCTACAGAGATAAGAATCACACACTTATTTAATAGACATTCTCTGCTCATAAACTGTGTTAGGACAGTGGAGATCTTAACAGCGTGCATAATGTGTGCGATGCTGACTTGAAGCGCTGGTGTATTGAAAGCGCACAGTGTGAAATCTCTTATATCAGTTCAGCTATAGCTTCATCCTCTTCTATTTTCCCTTTTTGCTGAACGTCAGGCATTTTGTCGCTCTCCTGCTGCCGTGGTTCCTGACGCAGCGGTGACTCTGTGGTTGTCTGGGGCAAGTCCTGACAACTGTAGTGGCACAGGTGTCAGCTGTCAACAACTCTTAAAGCTCAATCTGGCTGCAAATGTAAAGCTCAGCGATTTGACAATAAAAATCAAACCCCAAGCAAAACCTAGAACTAGAATTGTCTGTTTTTGGGAGATTATAATTTTTTTTTATTGCATTTTTCCCTTTGTTTTCTGTTAATAGAGATTATGGTGGCCTTCCATAGTCTAATTTCTGCCCCCATAGTCTAAAAGCAATTTGACAACTGGTGATGAAATTAATGATTCTTTATGATTGTAATATTGTAATCAACATACATGTTATTATATTGAATCTGTAATCAATATTTTTGGTCAACAGAGACAGTAAGTTTTAAAGGTTGTATGACTTTCCAAGTAAAAACAAATTCAGCAACTGTTTGCTATTTTGCAAAAAAATACACATGTGCTCCCTCACCCAGAGCCACACCCACCTCTGGGCCAATTGGTTACTTAGGAACATTGAGGCGAGGGTTTGAATGACAAGTTAAGGGGCCAGTAGATAAGGAGGTACCTTGTTTTCTATTGGCCAATGTTTTACTTGCGTCACCATGTCCACAGTTCATATGTTTCTTTTTTCTGCTTGTCAAGTACAAGACTGTTACAAATCTATACTGTTTTTGACCAAGATTGAAAACTTTTTCTTTTTTTTTAATACTCCATACAACCTTTAAAGAGCAATGTCAATGCTCAGAACAGATGACTTTAGCTGTTGTTTGTAATCGGACACTTGGCAGGGCAGTCCAGTCACACAAAGAACTAGAAAGTGAGCACACAGTGAAATTTGTTTTCTTTTATTCTGAAAGCTACAAATGCTTGGATTGTCACAATGTTAAAATTGCAAACTGAATTTTAATAGTAAGCTAAAACACTAGATTCTGCATTAAGTACCAATTGCAAAATGCTGTTTTTGTGTTGAGGTTTTATACAATAGATTCACATTCTTATCACACAATAGTTTTCTTTATTAAACCATGTTGATAACGTGATTATCTTTGTATCAAGCCTTTCTCATTTGAGTATTTAGTTTAGTATTTTAGTTGTAGTATCACTTTGTTTCTGATTTTGGATTTAGAAATTACAGTAGGCAATATTATTTAAGCACCTGGCACAGCTCAGTAGCAAAATTTAGTGTTTAGTTCTTTTCTACTTAATTATTGACAAAGGACTACAATACATTTTCACATGTCTAAGTTGGCGTCCACAACTAATGCCAAAATCATAATGTAGGCTTAGAATATCCAGTCGTGATGTAAATCTTTTGGCATCTCGCCCACCTTTACATGGAAGATTGAAAACATTATCCAGAGCCTCCTGTTTAGACATATTATCAAAGGATTATTGGAATTGAAAAGACTGAATGGTTTTCAAGGTCTAATGTTATGAATCATCAAACATTTCTGCAAATTAAAAAACATTTTCTCTTCTTGTGGTAAGATATGTTTGTGTGTTATTATAAAGGAGGATGATGTTAATGTATTGCTCTCTTGCCCTTTAAGAAAATAACACATAAATGACTGCAAAGTCAGCAAAAGCATATGAGAGGAAATGCAAGAAAACAACATTTGATCATTTAAGAGTTGTGAATCTAAATCAATTTGAATAGAATTTTGAACACTGAAGACACCCAATGCATTTTAGAATCAAGTTGTCTCGAATCTAAATACAACAATTCAATTATGTTACTAAGAAATATACTCGGTTTGCAGAACCTCACTAATAGTTAAGGTTACAGGGGTCATTTGATTAAAATACAATCGAGTAAATAAAGAGACTTCGAACTTAAGTCTGAGGAAAATCTAATATCTATTTTGTTTAACACAGCTGCTGTTGCAGAGTTAAGTCTGGAACATTTCAATCTACTGAAGCTTATCAGAAATAGCCAAACTGGACTCGATAATGACTTGGTGCAAAATTGCTACATTGGCACTTAAAGGTCAGGATACTCTTTTTATGTCAAGATTTGAATATTTGTGTACCTAAAATGATAATGTTTTTTCTAAATTATGTCTTCTAATCTTAAATTAGTAAAAAAAATACCAGTTAATGAAAGGTCCAAACCTTTGTCCTGTTAATGCATTCCATGGATCTCCAAAACTTTGTCTCGTTCACCACTTTTGAAACTTTCTATTCCTGTTGTTAGGATTTTTTTTTTTTTTGTAGAAAATGAGTTTTGATACAACTTTTGATAGTTTGGGCAAGTTTATACAAACTTGACTTGCTGTTGTTTAGCTTTTTACAATCCTTCCTGAATGCAAAGCAACTTGCTAAAGGGAATTGCACAGTGACTCAGGCATAATGAAAAACCTTATCTGTTGGTGGTGTAATTGCTAAAAGAGTTTTCCAAATCTTCAGTCAAAATGAATGGCATCCACAAATGTATTCTTCTGTTTAGCATATTTAGAATGAAACCATTTGTTACTTCTTTACCACTGTGGATCGGTCGGTTTCATCACAGCTCCATGTGGAGAAAATTACACAATGCTCTGTCAGTTCTGGTAGCATAAAACGCTAAGTAACTTGGGCTATTATTTATGAATACGCACGACTCCCATTCTACTTGTGACCACAGGGCATTGAAGCACTTTCTTATTTACATGTAAATAGAAACAATTGGTGAAGGCGTTCTTATAAGTTCAGTGCAGTGGATTTTGACCGCAGCTCTCTTTGCGAAGTAACAGTAGAAGAAAGTGAGTTTTTTTGGGGGTTGCTTTGGTCTGACTCAGGTGCTGGAGTGAAACTGAACAAAAGCACAGCCTATTGATTTCTTAAAGCGTCTGTCACACTCAGCTTATTGTCTTCTTCCTCTTGAAACTCTGCCTTCGATCCTCGCTGACCTCCCCTCGCACTGCTCCTGGCTTTGATACCACTGTTTTGCAGCACTTACACCACGGGACGGCTGCTGATGCATTGTAAAAATACTGCGGACATCATTTTATGTTTTGAAGGTATTTCGAGGTATTGCTGGGCAGATGCAAATAGAATTGTGATTCTATTCTTGTCATGAGAACCTATTTTTTTATTTTTCAAATATTTAGGGTGAAATTGACCTAATTGCGATTCACACCCTTGCACTAGCGTTGTCACAAAACTAGTGCAATGGAAAACAAGGCACCTCCTTATGTATTGGCCCATTAACTTGTCATTCAAACCCTTGATGTTCCTAAGTAACCGAAGTAAACTAACATTTCAAACTTGATTTTGATACCAAAAAAAAAAAACTACAAACTTAATTCTTGATACCATAATGAATTTAAAAGGCTACTTTGGTCAGCGCTTTACATAATACAGAAAAAAGACACAAAATTATATCATGTACTTTTATTAAACACTGTGGTCTAGTTTCTTTAATACACTAATATTGGGTTCTGTTGATGGAAGTTGTTTTTCCTCAAGTGAGTATCTAGGATTGATAGATTTTGTACGGATTAGTATCTGATTTTCTGTACTTTTGACAAGACAACCCTAGCTGCTTGTTTTGAAAAAAAAAAAAAAAAAAAAAAAAAATTTTTATGCAGTTTATGTTTTAAAAGTCTGACTGTTCACATTATAAAATGTTCATGCGTGCTCCAGGTGCCTGTGCGCTTGGCTAAACGGAGCGAACAGTCCGAGCGCTTTGAGCCGTTTTGGGATGGACAGTTCGTCCACTATTGGAGTGGAGCCTCTGATTTAATTATTCTTCGACTAGTCGACTATCTCTCAAAGTAGTCGCGGGGGACCTTCATAATCGATTAGACTAGTCGGTGTAAGCTCTAGTACAAACACATTTGCCTTGCCTTGCCTTGCCATTAGTAAGACTAAGACAGGAGATTTTTTGAGAATAACATGAAGGTTCTTCTAAAATCGCAGTCTTTACAATTTGCTAATTGTGTCCATCAATATTGAGAATTTCATTCGATGTGATCAATGGTGCAGCTCTAGTCTCATACAGCATCTGCTCAAGAACACATTTCCTTTCATTCACTCAATTAGTTCGCCTCTTTCAAGCTGAATAAATAACAGGTTGATTTAAACAATTACAGAAAAGTGTGAACAAAGTTGACTCTAGGATATAAGATTTGAGCGAATGTGGTTGTTGAAATAAATTGATGTTAACTGACGTGTTGATTTTTCATTTCTGCAAAAGTTGATTAAAGCAGAGACTGAATTGCTCTTCTCTCGTGTCTATTCTAAACTTCCACAACATTTTATTTCTATCTCTAAGGCAACATAATGGGATAAAATTTGTGATACACATTTGTGGCTATTTACCTAGTATGTTAGAGGCAAATTTTGCCTTTTTGTAATAAATAAACTATGTATTTTAGGGCGAGGTGATCTAAGGATCTTGATTGTATTCATTTTTTTTTTCACAGATTCAAACTGGCTTTATATACAGGTTAACAGAACACAGAAACAAATCTCTAACATCTCTAACTTCTACTTCAAATCACATTTTGTTAGTGACAGATGTCGATCTCTCAAAAATACTCAAATAATTGATCATTTGACAAGGCACAATTTAAATCTCTCTACCTTTTGATTATTTGGCTATTTTTTCCCATATTAATAATAACATTTCAGATTCTAATAAGGAATAGCTGTATACTACAACAAAAAATCTTTTCTGCACAAAGCAATATTCTAGTACCAGTGTTTCCCATTTGAAAAAAAGACTATGATGGCCCGGCCCTCCATAGTTAAAATCTACCTCCATAGTCTAAAAACTAGCTGAATTAGAGAAGTATGATGATATATTGATACTTTAGGCTTGTCAGTTTAAAAAAAACAAACATATATAGTTAATTATATTTTATCTGCAGGGAATGTTTTTGACCAGTAAAGTCAATAAGTTACTTTTAGACTCAAAACATAGTGTTATAGTTCAATATCGTAGTGTCTGTATAAACCTGTAGGAAACGCTATACCAGCTGTCATGTTGCTTTACTAATCCTGATAAAACTTAAGATAGTTCTAAAACGTTATGTGGTTTTATATTAAGCAGATTAGACAGCTTTATCTTATTTTGAATACTTATAGCCACTCATTACCATCTGATTGTGTGGAAACAGCGTGTATTATTCACGTCTTTAGACAAGGTGGTACATCTGCCTCGGGATAAGATATGACTCACATATTTCTAACTCGTATATTTTAACAGCTCGCTTTGAAGAGATACTAATGAATAGCGATAGCAGCAGACCGTGAAAATATGTGCCCTTTTGCCTTCAGATCATTGTTCAGATCATTGTGTGGGTAAAAACACTCTTTATTAAAATACCACCCTGTGATGTCTGCCAAGGTGATCTTCCCTGGAGGGCTGTGTACAGGTGGCATTTACCGCTGCTGCTCCAGTCTGCTCAGGGCTCTTCAGGGTCCCCTCACTCTCCCTGGATTGGACCCGGTTGCCTGGCGTTCCTAAGAGACAGAGCGCTAAAACACTTCGAGAGGGCTTTGTTTGTTCCTGTGCTGCTAGAGTGGACTGGTGAGGCCAGCCACCCATGTCCAGAGGAAGTTTTGAAAGGTGATTCTCTTTAAGCCACACTATCCAACTGTGTTTTCCTGTCACAGTTCAAAACACCCTGCTCTCCATGACAACAGCCTAACTACCTTTTCTGTCTAAATATGTGCTGTTGGACCACACCTTTGCACCATCATTTGTCAAAGAGCTTTCATTGGGCTTAAGCGCTTTGCTGCAAATCTGATGAAAGCCATTGGTAGAATTACTTTGATTTTATTGTTCCTTTGTGGTATAAACATTTCTTTAGTAATAAATAGTGTCTCAACTTGTCTTCAGTATTTTTTATTATTTTTTCACAGATGATTACACCATGTTAACCCTTTAGGCGTTGAGGTTGTTCACATATATAAATACAATCCAAGTCCAAAGACTTGAAACTTAAGCCTAGAGAATCCAAATAAACAGTTTATCTCTCTGTATTATTTTACAACAGCTGTGAGTCAGGAATTTTTCCAAGCTACTTAACAGAGGCAGATTACCTGGAGTCTGGAGATGGAAACCCTGGAATGACTTGGTTTCCAAATTGCAATTTTTAGATTAGATTTTTGTCAAATTGAAAGGAAGCTCCAGCTTAGAAGAGTCACTATAGTGTAGTCAGATATGTCAGTAGTTTCTTAGAATAATTAGTGGGAAGTTGAAGACCTGGAGTCAGTTCTCTGGAATTTACTGTATTACCCTATAAGTTTTTCAGTAAAAAAAAAATTCAGGAAATTGCATTAGTTTAAAAAAAGCTTCTGAAGCTTATCAAAAACAGAGAATCTGAGGTCTGAATATCGAGGCTGAAATGTCTTGGTGCAGAATTGCTACTTTGGCTCTTAAAGGGTTAAAATGTAGATTTAAGATTTAATTGTAATAGCTTTTGCTATAATGCTATGCCTTTTGGTGCCTTTAGCTGAGTTGTTGATTCTCAGACCATCTCTTTATTCACCAAGCATTGTTTTAGTCCCTTAAAAACTGAATGCATGGATTCACCTGGTAGCAATGAACCAAACCTTATAAAAGTAAAATTGAAGTTTCCTCTAATAATTTGCTCTAAAGCTGGGCAGTATCGTAAAAATCAAATTGTAAGCTCATCTCGGTGACAATATAAGTTTTTCATCGATCATCATAAATCATCCTATTTGAAGCAGTTGTCTGTTCAAGTACACACAGTTTTTGCTGGTCTGTTTTGTCTTTTTCTGAGTAGTGATTAACATTATAATTTTGCCATTCACAGTGAAGTGTGAGTTTTCTGAAAAAAAAAATAATAAAAAAATCAATACTTTATTTGTCTGAAAGGCAATAGAAAAACAGCATTTATGTGAGTTGTGATAAAATCAAAATCATTTTTTGTGACACCCCAGTTTTTATTAGATCAATGTCTCCATTTCATCCTTGATTTTTTAAAGGGATTCACGTTTAAAATGTTAGTGAGCTGCTAAATGGAATGAATTCTATTTCAAATGAACCAGGAAAAGGAAGACCTCGTTTTCATATAACCACAAGCCACAAGAGTGCCCACAGAGCCCATGGGCATTGTTAACAAAGGACTTAATTCATTGCACCAACAGAAAATCGCAATTATTACTTCCCTGGTCTACGTGTGGGTGTCTGCACAAGCTGGCCAGGGTCCGCTCTGTGCTTATGTGAAAGGGCCAGACTGCTCCCACCTGATTATACTGTATGTAAATATTTGCCAACTCCTTCGGCCATTTTCGATCTTCATAAATCACAGACAGGAAAACACAGGTTCTCTGTTTGCTTTATTTTTCTACAGTGAAATGCTAATGAGAAAATTAGCATAAAGGGCTAATATTTCTCTGATGATAAATTCTTGGCAATGCACAAGATTAACAGCGCTGCTTTTGTGTTCAGAGAGAGGTAAGTATGTGGACCTCTGTTGATATAGGTGCACGGCCCTAGCCTATTTCGGACAACCAGGGTAATTAAGAACGAGCTTAGCTGGGATTATGTCTGCGAGTAGGCTGATCGCAAGGGACAGCAGTGAAGGCATTAGAAGAATACTGGTTAATTTGGGTATTACTCCTCTTAGCGCTGGTATCATGTGACATTAAGACAGCTGACAATAGAGGCCTGTTGATGCTAAGATCCTGAGCTCGCCACTAATAAGCTTTACTCCTGATAGCTTTGTTTACACACTCCTCCTCCTTTCTTTATCTCTCTTCCTCATGCATTCAGACTTTCACAATTTGTCTTAGCCTAATTACAAAATGGAAATATTTTGCCGTACACGTCCCTGGGGCATCTTAGCTCTGTTCTGAAGTATTTGCCTTACTACAGCACCTTTGAAACGCCTGTGACTATTCCTCTCTCTCTTTCCCCCTTCCTCTCTCTGTCTTTCTCTTTCTCTCTCTCTCTTGTGAATGCGCACACAGTCTTGTCTAGTTTGGAGATATTTTTGTGGAATGTAATTAATGTTCTCATTAAAAGAGGGAACGAGCTGTAGGGCTGAACTAAAAGCCTGATACCCCTGGGTGCCTGCCCTCATCTTCTTTAGGAGGCATGAATAGGTGGTGCGTGGCCTCAGAAACAATGAGATACAGAGCCAGTTACTTTCTTAGTCCAGCCCTTTATTGTGAGACGCACACAGCCGTAACCTGATGCATGCTTCTTGTACGCCACCTCTGTTTCTTTGGACAGAAACTGGAAACAAGCCAGTGTGAATAACAATATGGGCTTTATCAAACACAAAAGCCGTATCAAATGGTCCGTCTAATTTACTCTATTACTTTTTCACAAAGTGCTATTTTTGCAATCAACAGATATACTTTTCCCTAAGTGGTTTGTAGCAGAATTAAGCGCGCATGACTCGAAACAGAAATACTTTGAGTTGACCTTATTGAGAGGGAGCACCGAATTGTTTTCCACAGTCTTTAAAGGCTAATCCCATCAGAGGAAGTACGCAGCATGAAGGCCTAACTGCAGCAGTGTCTGAGCTGGAGCTGCCAGAACTAGGCAGACAGGAATGTGTTTGTCTGACTAACTTGGCTTTACTCAATCCTGGCTGGAAAACAAAGTGAGAAAAGTCCCCATGAACAGTTGACTTCTTAATTCCACTTTCTGAACTGTGATAAGGGCCTATTGTCCAGCTGGATAAAACGACTTGAGTACTTTTGATAGAAATTCCACGCAGGTTTGTGGTGATGTAATTGTGGCCTGGATGTCATTATGGCAGATGAATTAAGCAGGTCCACCTCAGAGGAGAGTCTTCCCGCTCCGCTGCTTGTCTTTTGGCTTGGTTAGGCACACGTCCTCCTGGGGCAGTGGTCTCATTCAGTACTGCGGTGATGGAACGGAGGATTTATCCCAGTCCAGTGAGTCCCTGTGGCGCCTGCTAGAGGATTTAAGAGCCCACCGTCTGTCTGTCTGCACCTCCACTGAGATACAAGCAGATTTTTCCTTTGGCTACGATATTGGTTTGTGCCAGCACCTGCAGCTCATGTGCTCTGTTTGAAAATTAATACTGTGGGAAGTCAAGATGAACCGTGAGTGAGATGCTACTTTGAGGTAGATTCCACAGCACCTTTGGAAATTCTTGTGCTCAGTACTACAAAATATTGGCATTGACAATAAACAAAGCAAATACTATGGTCTATTTCAGCCACAAGCAAATAATACGTTATAATAACATTGATTCTGTCTGACCATCTAAATTAAAACATAAGTTGCAATAAATAAATAACAGTCTCCTACATGCTTGTCTCCATGAAGATGTATACCTGTATACCTTTTAATGTCTTCAGTGTAAGGTCACCTCTCTGTAGATATGACCTGTAATTTAATCATGTGGCATTATGTAACATCTGTTTCTGTCGGGACCTCTGTATGGCAAAAAAGTACTTATCTTCTTGGAAATAAGTTGCTTTATAAATGAGACCTGTGAGGAGTTAAAGAGAGTTTAAAGAAACAAAAATATATACAAAAGATAAGCAAGTGAAACAACCCAGGCAAAACAATGGGCTTGGCGCACAACACTTTATTAATGTTAACACTGAAACACAAACTTGTATCACATAGAATATAAACTTGATTTATGTTGTTAGCGACATCCATCCACTCACAGTTCACTTAATGGTATAATATTAGTAGGCTATTTGTTCATTTTAAACACCCCATAGAGAAGGAATTATACTGTAGCTGACACTAAGCTAACGCTGATCTAGCAAGGTGCTGTTGTGCACAGACCCATAACATTTCCATGAATGAGAAGTGTTGACCTCACAAGACTTATTGTTCATCCCACAGAACAATTGACTGACATACAGGAGTAGTTAGTGTGACATATGGTATTCCTTAAAACAGACACCCAAGACTTCTTTCTTTCTAGTAACTATTGTACTTATTGTGTAGCTAATGACAAAGGATACAGTTGCCAGGTGCTCAAAAGGGCACAGTAATATAAGCTTACAACAACACAATTCAAAAGTGGGTTATCTCCAAATTTGTGTCCCAACAGATGTTTTGCTCGTAATCAATCGTGGTGTTGTTTTCTCTGGCAGAGTTGGAGCTTGAAGCAGCTGGAGAAAGTGTTGAGGCTGATTTACTGGAAGACACACAGAGAACACACCTGCTTTTCCACAGCTGTCGTCTGTGTTTCACATTGAGACATTTCTACTTTTGTGCTTTGTGATGGGTTTTGATCTTAAAACATAAGCTTGAGCCATAAGTCTGGGACTGAATTTACTTTCCCCTGCCTTATATTGGGTTCGACCATGTTCTAAATCCATCCAGAGACAGATATTTATTGAACGGACCAAAGTTTTCTCACTTTTTCTTCACCTGTTGTATCTCCTAAGGCTGCTGAATCAATACAGGGGTATTTTGGGCAAAGAAATGTCACAGTATCAAATTTTAGTGTTGCATTTGTTAGGAACATCTATTGCTTGAACAGTTCTCAATAACTGACACAACAATTAAGCACGAAAAACAGCTTCAGTTTTATTGTAACTACACCTGAGAACAGTATTAGGGAAATGGAGAAATAAAAGTGGAAAAAGAAACAAGTTTGTCCAAGTAATTTTTACCAAAACTAACATAAAAATTACATAAACAGAACATTTACCTTTCCCTGAACACTTTTCAAGTATTATGAACATAACCATTAATGCACATTATTTGTCAATATACTTTTTTAGAAGCCTGTTGTTTTTTATTCTAGGGCGGTAGTCAATCAAAGAAATTTTTGCATCAACTGATTCTAAAAAGGGGGCGTGGCTTAAGCTCTGAAACTAAAAATTATCTCATTGATTTGACCCAATCTGTGCTTGAAAAAACTAAAAATGCAGTAGAGGTATGCAAAAACAACAATTAATGCAAAAAATGAGTACCGGTAGTTTATTTCTAATGCAGGTCTTCTTGGTTAATTGCAGTTTGATATAAATTCTTATAATCTAAATAAAATAAATCCTAATAATCTAAATTAAACTGGTCGACTAAGAATAATTTTGGACAATCCACATATTCATCGATTAAATGACTGCAGCCCAAACAACTTCATCTTTGTTTTTTTTTGTCAGCTCCTTTTTTGGACAGACCACCTTGCCCTCGCTTTTCCTACACCTGCACTTTCCCTAAAGGATGCTGAGAAATCGACATCAGTGGTTTTGGGAGAAGAATTTGGGTGCCGAGAGAGCTCAAAGCCAATCTGTCTGTGACAATGTGCCCGTCTGCCTCCTCCCCAGGCTCTCATTAAGCCAGTTTGTGAAAGTGTGTGTTTCCGGAGGTTGTGATGGAGGGGAAAAACATTCACGTATCCGAGGTTAAAAGACCCCCGACAGAGACGTAATTTTCAAACCTGGAGCGAAGGGAGAAGCTAACTTCATTAGTCAGTTCCCGCCGTACACATTAACTTCATTATCCTCCTAACCCAGTCTGGAGTGCAAGTGTCACACCTGCAACTATGTAAATGGCCAAGTCTTTTCTCCCCCTGGAGGTAGTGTGTAAGGGAATGAAGGAGGGTCAATTGGGGCCCCAGGGATTTTATAGCAGCAATTTGCAAGTATATAATGAGCAGGTAACGCATGCACCAAACTCTCTTTCTATAATTTGCCCAATTGAAGTCACACTTGCTTTGTTGCAGGCCTGTGCATGTACAAACAGGCAAACAGGCTTTTGTTCAGGTCACACTATAGCAACCAAAATATGTGTCACTATCTCTCCTGAGGCATCTAGAGTGAACTCATTTTCTTTTACATATTTTGAAAGGCTGTGGACATGCTGTCACAAAGTTGGTTCTCAATTTATATGCATGCAAATTGAGAACCAACTTTGTGACAGCATAATTTTTGTGTAACCTATTAGGGCCAAAAGTTCTGGTTGGTTGAAAGTGACACATATAGAAACTGCTGACATATTTTGGGAGGAAATATTCATTGTTTGGGACCCAATTCTTATGAGCATGTTGAGTTTATGTGGATGAAATGTACTGCTAAAATAAAATAGCAACTTGTCACATTAATTACTGTATCAGCTAACGGTTCAATTATTAAGAGCTGGAACTACTTTAGTGCCTCTAAACTTATCATGTGAACAAATAAGTTTTAGATACTACTCATGTTACTCATTGTATTTTATGTGTAGCAATTTGATCTGTGGCATAAATACTTTCAATACTGTGTGGTTTATCGTAATATCAATGTTTTATGTGATAAATTCCCTATAAGCAATGGTTTGACCAGGTAAAACAACACAAAATTGCACTACTACATACAAACCAAAATCGATAAAGTTGTGAAGATCCACAGCAAGAGGCATTCTTGTTTGCATTCATATATTTTTTCACATGTATTTAAAAAAAAAGGAAGTGACATAATCATAAGAGCACTAGTCTGTCACAAAACAAATAGGGACAGTTTATTATAGAAGTAATTTTTCTTTAAAATACCTACATGATTAAGTTAGGTAAGATTATGGTTAGGTTTAGGGGCTGACTGAGTGTTTTCTTGCAATGTAATTCGGTGCTGTAGAAAAATTCTTAAACTGGTGGTACATTGGTGCAATTTTGTATATTTTCTGTGGAAATGTAAATCCATATTACAATGAGTATAGCAGCACATTTCATTTCAAACATCACCACTATTTTATTAATTTAAAACTTCTGTTCTTGTTTCTAAATGCAGTTTTAGCCACCACTCAAATGGAGTCACTGTGAAAGTTATTTGACTGATGTCAGCTGTAAATCTATCCAGGTGACATCACAGTTTTGTGGTCTTTTCCTCAAACAGCTTGTGGCTACATGTGACGTACTTCATTCTAACTGTTCCACTTTGCTCAGCTATCTTTCTGCAGATCTTTTACATAAACATTTGCACTCGCACTTACTTGGCCTTTAACAAAAAGGGCAAACATTAACCTCTTTTAACCCAGATCGATTTGCTGCAGCTCAGAGCCTTAGATTATGGACTCGGTGTTGGTTTACACATGTATTCTGCGGCGTATGCCCTCGAGACAAAGCAACTGCATGAGAGCTGTGAGTGGAAGCCAGTCAGGCAAAACAATCATATCTGTCTTCTTCTTATTGCCGGTATTGACTGAAATGAAGTAGATTTTTCTTTGCGGTTTGTTTACAGTGTTGTGAATGTAACTGTTTGCTTCAGATTAAGCATTTAGAAGATGCCACACTACTTTTATTTTTTTAAATGACTTGTACACTGCACTTTTCAAACAAATCTGTGAGTATTTGCATTTGAGATCATGTTGAAATACACTTTGTAATGTCATGTTTTTAGAATGTGCATTTTAAATTAGTTAAGACAAGTTTTAAGACAGTTTATTTTGCGGCTTACTTTGAAGTGAATGAAATGCATATACTCTACAGCAGGGTGGGCAACCTTTTTCAGTCGAGATCTACTTTTTAAGTCGGCAAGGCTCAGAGATCTACCAGTAGATTTGTATTATCGCGATCGCTGATATATACAGTAGCCTATCTTTTATTATTAATGGTCTGTCCTATTATTTCAACGAAGTATGTATTTACAAATTAATGTCATTATTTTTTCTTAATTAAATTAGCAACAAAATGGTAAGGGGACATGTAAATACATTTTGATGTTTCACTAAGCCTATTTCACAATTACTGTCTGTTTTAACATCACTACATGAGTCATTTTATACCAAAGTATAGCTTTTTTTTAAATTATTATTAAAACGCCCAAAGTTCTACAGCTACTTTTTAGTCCATTATAGCCTGTATTTTAAAGTTAGAAAGTAGCTCCATGGTAACGCGCAGAGGGGGAGGGGCTGGTCCAACATCGCCTCAGTTCTGTTTACCTCAGAAGTTTGGATTAACATTACAACAAGGATGAAGCAGGTAGGACTACGACACTCCTCACCTGGCTCCTGTGCTCTCTCATCCTTTTCCTCTCCCTCTCCTTTTCTTTTCTCCCTCAAGTATATAGGCCTACATCTCGTGTTTGCGAGCGGCAGCGGGTCAGACGCGCAACACGGAGGAGCTCCTCCTGCGCTCTCTCTCTCTCTCTCTCTTCTGTTTTCCTCCTTTCCCCTGCCTTTCTCCGCGCGTACACGAGCGCTGTTGTATGTGCGAGCGGCAGCGATGAAGCTCGCTACGCGGTAGCCGCGTTGCTGTCTCCGGTGCCTTGTGCCGTTGTTTTAAAGACAAATTGGCCGCAAAAACACAACCTCTGTTTATTATCACTGTGGCTCGCGGTAGAGCTCGCGGTAGAGCTCGCGTGTATTGCACTGTATCCGTGTGCATGCTGCAAGTTATTCTTTGTGTAAATAAAAGTTGTGACGGGCAGAGGTTTACGGGAGCTACCAGTTTGACGTCGCGAGCTACTGGTAGATCGCGATCGACTGGTTGCCCACCCCTGCTCTACAGTCTACACTGAGCTTACAATTTAGATTGGCTTAATCAAAGACTGAAACAAGTTAATTGATTAGTTGAATAATCAAATCTGACTAAACACAGACTCAAAAATACTAAAATATGCCTGTGTGATGAGGCAAACATGTAAAATGTATGTTTTTGATGCAAATATAGCATTAATTTATCACCATATTGTCCTCAAGCCACATCATCATAGATTGATTTTTAATGGATTAGAAATGTCATACTTAAAGAATGAATGGTCTAAGCCAGTGGTTCTCAAACTGTGGTATGTGTACCTCTGGTGATACTTGAAGCCATCTGCAGTTTGAATATTTGTTTTATTTACAGACAGATCTATTCATGTGTTGGTCCTCTTTTTGGCTAAGCATCAGAACTGAGTCACATGATGTACCATTGTTTTAGACATGATTTAGCCTTTAATTTTAAAACCCTTAATTCCAATTTCGTCCTAATATTGTCTGAGTCTAGATCTGGTAATATTTGGAGAGCCAAATATTATTTTAAGCAGTATGTGGTGTTGCACTAAGCAACTAAATCATGACTCAAACATTGTAACTACTGGAAGTTTTGGTAATTAATTACTTAAATTAATTACTCTTCAAAATGTTTTTGCTAAGTTTGAAAAAATGACATTACACTGAAGTGATATTAGGATACTACTGTTTTGTGGAGTTTTAAACTTCTTCTCTCAACACATGACTTTGGCATTCCTAAATAAGTTGACAATTATTTCAATAATTAATTACTTGTTGTTAATAATAATTCACTTGTTTCAAAGAATAGCTGTTTGTATAATCAAATACCAAAATAATCATTGGTTGCCACTCTAACTGCACTAGCTGTCATTCCATGATGTTTATTGTAAAAGCTAAAAATCAGTATTCACCTGTGGAGCTTGTGCTTGTTCTCTTGTTCTTGTCTTGTGTGACCACGGTTGGTGCATTTCATATTCTCCACACACACGCACCCACACCGGTCTAATCTAACATTCATAAGTAAAGGCTTTGGTGTGGGTTTAGACCAAAACGTAAACTTAAGCCCTCTGTCAGACTCCCAGTGAGGATGTTTCTCCTGACCTACAAACACTTCACAAGAGTCCGACCCCCCACAAACGCACACAGGCACACGCTCACACCTACACACACAGGGAGGCAGACAGCTCCCTCGGCGAGTGTACCGGTCAAGGTGAGGTGTGTGTTATTTGGGGGGGTAAGAGACACATTGAGATGAGGGAGGCGAGCTCATACGTCGCTGTTGTTATTGTCAGTCTCAAGTCGACAGCGGGGATTCACTCAGATTCACAATGTTGCTTTTTGGAAAGATTGGAAAGACTGAGGCTGATGAAAGTAAATCCTGTCTGAATATCGCCATGTGTTTCTGTGGTTCTGCGATCCATCAAACCCTTAGATATTTGAGAAAGGTCCAACATTTGTCCTGTTTTTGTTTTTGTTTTTAGTATTAGTTGTTCAAATAAGTATCTTATGGGACTGGACAATATCATATCATATATCTTGATGTAGTAAAGTTTAAATTTAGATCACTGTGATGCAATTGCATGCAGAGCTTAGTCTTCTCTGTTTGAGAGAGTCAGACAAAAGATGTGGCAGACTTGAGTTTTAGGCAGAACTTGCAGCTTGAGCTTGCCTGCAGCAATGGTTATTGTCATTTATGCTGGAAAAAAAGACCATATAGTTCTTTCCATCCCAGTAACTTGTTTCAATAGTTTTATTTCCGCTTACTGCTATGATGCAACCATTTAACCTTATGAACAAGTATTGATGATGTGGAACTTAATGTTGGGCACACATTTCCTGCCACAAAAATCTGCAAAACATTTTCCACGTGATTGTTCACACATGTAGAAAATTATCTTGTGAGATTGCATTTGACTTGGACACAAAGAGCCAAATGCTGATGAGCTTAACATTTTTGAAAACCACAGCAGTGTTAAGATGACAAAAACGTTATTTAATGAATGGAAAACTATTGACATGCACACTATTTAACAGTACCTACACTATATAAGGATAAATTGGACTTTTCATTTAGACCAGAAGTAATTGATTTGTGTTAAAATTACATGTTGTTCACAGAGCAGTAGTAATTATTTTTCTATTGTCCTGTGCAACATCCATAAACAATATAGAAGACTGTTAAGTCTTAAAGATAAGTTGTATTAACACTGAATGGTTATATACACTATACAATACAATATACTGTGGTATTTAAGTAATAATTTATCCTGTCAAAACGTTGTCCATAAGAATTCGAGCATTACTTTTGTTCCATCACAATAAACATTTTCTCTGTTGAATATGATTTCAGGCAAATGATAGTTTTCTCTTATCGCCATCGTGTGTGGCAGAGACTTACAATAAATCCTGGAGGCACCAGCAAACCCAGACAAAGGGACGCACTCAGGTAGGTCATTAGCGACATGAAAGCTCAAATCAGTCTTTGTGTGGTTATTATCTCTGCGTCTGTGTCTGCGGGCTTCCGGTCTTTAGAGGAGCCTGTGGTGGGAGCAGTGACCTTTCATTGGAAACGCCATGTGCACATTGGGTCCTAACAACAAACAGACCAGACAACCTTGTAGCTCTGTTGTGTGGCAGAAATATGGGCATTTTGAGGGAGACAAGTTTGCAGCAGGAAAGGCAAGAAGATCTACTGGCAAAGACTGACAAATCACTAGTCTTTGTTAATATGATAGTTTGAGCTATTAGTAGTCCTTAGGTTGTTTAATTGGTTGATCGCGTCTTGTTCATTCATTCATTCATTCATTCATTCATTCATTCATTCATTCTTTCATTCATTCATTCATTCATTTTCTTCACTTGTTCCTCTCCTCTGATGATAATGAATTTATAAATGAATGTTTTTGGAGGTTAGAGGAAGCCGGAGTACTTGGAGAGTACTTTTACTTATTTAAATAGGTTGCAGTTTGTGCAGGTTAAGGACATACTTAATAGTTTTGAGAAATGTTCTTAAGTTAGCTTTGGGCATGTATTTAGTCAATCTAGTGTATTTCACACTTCACAGCAAATACCATTTAAACATGAATTTGGCTTTTCAAGTACCACCAAATTTAAATCAAAAATTTTTATTCTGAAAATAGACTTAACCAGGCCTTAAATGAAACAATAAGTTTCCATGAAAAAACAAAGAAATTTGCCAATTTTCCTCTTAATCAAATACTGCATACCACGGTTTGAGAAATGCTAATTGTTTGAGCACAGTTGTGGATTGACTTTTAACCAACAAAACCTAATAAAACACAATACATCTTTTCACAAACTCAACTCCAAACAGTTTCACCTTTTATTCATGTTTTTTGATGGTTGATTCCATTTCACGGATTTGCCTCCCGAACACTTTCATTCAACAGCTTATGCACATATCAGAGGTAAGGTGGCGCGTCTTCCAATATCTAGTCTGAACTGAAGAGATATAATGTTCCTATGTGCTTATATTGAAGAAGCACCAATCTTTTGTGCTGGAGCTCAGCCTTGTACCTGGAAGATCTTCTTTACCTTGCGAACATGGACATGCGCACCTTTAAAATCATGCTGAGATTTCCCGGTGTGGTGTCTCTTTTCCTGCTCTCAGTTTCTGTTAACCCCGCACTTCGGGCCGCCTGCTCAGCAAAAGCCATTGTTACGTGGCAGAGGAGAGAGCGCCAAGGGTTGAAGAGGTGCTAATACCATTATGACAAGTCAAGTCTGTTTCTTTTCAAGGACTGCTCCATTCACATCCTTTCACTTGACACCGCACCACCCCTACACGCCCTCAGGCTCCGCGCTCACATGGGGTCCTATTTACACCATCTTCCTCCTATTATTTTCACTCGTACAATGGCATGTACTTGGCGGAGAAATGGGAACTTTACATGCCTTAAGCCGCTACAGCACCAGTACGATGTAGGAGTTGGAAATGATTTAAGCCTTTTTTGCTGAAGATAAAGATTTTTCTTAGTAGGCCCTTTTCCACTGCTTTTCATATGCATAACTTGTGGCTGGGCTCAAAAGCGTCAAATCCCTCTTTCATCCCACTCTCCAAATTTCTAAATCGCATGTATTTTATCTTCTTGCTTGGCTCTTGTAACCAGTGAGAAGTCTCAAATCAAACAGCACCACAGAGAAAAGGCCGGAGCAGTGTCATCTCCAGCAAGGCCACGGCGAGCTGCGTGAGATTGACGGCTGTGTTGCCAGATGTGTTCTGCTCCACTGCGCATTGTGTGTCGGTCTACTGTGCGCTTGTGATTTGTGGGATGTGAAAGAAAGAGAAAGAAAGAGAGAATGAGACAGAGAAAGAGTAAGAGTAAGAGAGAAAAAGAGAGAGACAGAGATAGATAGAAAGAAAGAGAGAGTATGAGGTATGAGTAAGAGGAGGAAAAAAATGAAAGGAAAATATGAGAGCAGCAGAGAGAGTAGGCTTTGCATTGTTAGAGTTTACACCATTAACGTTTTGTTAAACAGAACTGTGTCCACACACAGTATCAGCTCTGATCTCAAATGCAAATATTGTCAAGAGGATGAGCAGAGAATAGGCGGAAAGTGTTTCACACTGGTCGCTGCGTATAGTCAATACTTTACAGGGATTATAGGTAATTAACTGTCAGGTAATGAAAAGTTAACAGTCATTTTCATGTTTCTTCCTAGAACTGCAAAAAAGACATTTATTGTTGGACTTGTGATTTAATTTGTATTTTTAACTAGGGACACATCTATAATTTAGTAAAGTAAAAAAAAAATGTACAGAGATTGGGCAATGTCGTGATAAAGTAAGCTTTTCTTGTTACAATCTCCTCTTTTGATAAAATGAATATGGGGTGTACTTCTTTAGTTGATGTCTGATTATTTATAGGTAAATGAGGAATTTTTAGAACAGCAAAAAAATAAAATTATTTTGTTGAATATTTGGTAGAGTGGTTGCGAGTTATCCCGTCCATTTACATTAAACCATGCTAGTCCTTGTTACTTAAAAAATGTTCCACTGCATTTGCAATTTATTTTAATCATAGTTTGAGTCAGATACCTACATAGTAAAATATTAGTTTTAGCTTGAGCCCATTTATCAAAGGATATTTATTTACAATTTTTCTATTTAATGCAGGTGTTTGTCAAATAAACAATATTTTTATTGGCCAGCCTTTGTGCTCTAAGTGAGTGACAGCTGGATTTGGCCAATCACAGTAAAGGGTATTTAACTGAGTTGATAAGTAGATAATTATATTTTCCTCAAAGAAAAATATACAGCTTATGAATTGTGATAAAGTCAAAATTGTGATTGTCTCCAAGAAATCTGTGATATTCTTTTTTCGTCATATTGCCCAACCCTAACAGAGACTGGTTGTTTCTCAAATAAAAAGTCTTCCCCTGCCTTGCTCAGATCTGGAAAAGCACACATCCAGGACATCACTCACTTCCACTCAGTGTTCTAATGATCATGTCCGTCACAGACATGTACACTTGTTGGACAATGTTAGTGTGTGGCCAGTAAGAGTCAACCCCAATGTCTACGTTTGTAATACAAACGGTCTTGCTATTTATCTGTATTTCATTTGCAGTTTTTGAGATTCTTGTGGCCATCCTCTGTTCAAATAGTCCATTATGACTGTAGATGGCAGAGGTAAAAATTGTGCATTGGTGTGTGTATTTTGACTGAGTGGGTGATGCAGTTGTTTGTCATGTGGTGGAAGAGAGACTCCAGAGAAACTGCTGTGATTAGCCTCCCACCCATGGGACACTCAGGCTTTCCAGGACCTGCTCCGTCAGCACCAAAACAGGACATTTATCACACAACGCACCGCTCACAGTAGAGCGTGTCTAAATATACGCACTGTCTGATAACACTGAGATGCAAACAGATACACACAAACAGGTGTAGGCTTGTCGCCGAGCTAATAAGCAAATGTGGGAAAGTCTCTACAATGCAGAGGAGTCTCTTAGTTAGTGTGACTTGTGCCTCTGGGTTTATTTTTATGTCCTAGTCACTTTGCATTTTATGTTAAATTACTTAAAAAGAGGGCAGATGACATATCAACATTTTTAGAACTATAATAAGGTGCTGTATGGAATGCAATGATTACAGATCATGTCAATCATTTGATTCAAGAACTAGTATACTTAAAGTCCGTAGCTGTTAATGAGATATTTAGATGCTTAATTGAATTACAAAGATCATGTAAATTGACTGACATATTGAAGATGATTCTCTTAAAGTGCATTAGGATGCCCATAGTGTGGCTTATCAAGTTTCCCACATACTGTAATATGGCTGAATGAGCATGATATGTTTTTGAATTAGTTCGCTGATCCCATTTCTTATGTTTCCAATCAAACATGCATGTTCAGGTTATCACTGGCAATTGCAGCCTGGGGACACTTTTAGTATGATGTTTCTTTTCGATGACCTATGGAGCTATGTTTGCTGATGTCCAATAGATATAAAAAAGGTCAAAAGTCAATATGCTCCTGGAAATATTGGCATGATTGGAGTAGTAATGGTTGTGTTCTAACCCTAAATCACAATGTCAGGCATTTTCTAGGCTATTTGTCAGTAGTATAAAATTAAATATAAATATAAGTGATCACACAGGCTTTAAAATTATATTTTGCTCTGGCTTTTCAACATTGACATTTTTTTCCTCACATAACCCATGCCATTATTTGCAGCTGTTTTGGGATTGTGACTTTGATTTGTGAAACACTGTTAGAATGTTTCTGCATTGTTCATTTACTTACTTTATTTGTCAATTATTAGTAGTATGTCAGTTATTAACTATTTAGATGTTACCTGGAAACTGGTTTCAGCAAAAGCAAATAAAAATAGGACTTGAGACTTTTCTTTGAAGCACTGAAGCTCTTATTATTACACATGGGAGCCTGCAGAAGCTTTAGTTAAAGTAAAAGGAATCTGTTCTGTTTTTGGAGCTGAGCATTGGCAAACCAATATCAGTCAGAATCAGAATGTGTTGTAACTTTTCCACAGAGGAATAAATAAAGTAGGTGTTATTTCTTAAATCCCGCTGTTATTTTGAGACTTGCTTGTCACTGTTCCCACCTGCACCTGGGAATGCGGTTGTAGTCCACAAAGTTTATTTTGGAGGTGCAACAGTGCAACTCTCATTTGTCTCCATTTTTCTAATCATAAACATTGACATGAAACCTACGGCAACTGCCAACTCGCTGTCTTAAATTAGCTCAAATATGATATAGTGTACAAGCAAACATAATGCTGTCTTCGTCTGTTCTAAAAGCTTGGACTAAGAGTGCATAATAATTCAGCATCATTTTTAGATATACAGTAATTTAGGACGATAAGGCTTTATATGACATGACAGGACAGTTGACTACATAACAGCAGTGTCAAATGTCAGTATTCATACAAGATCAAAATGACTTAGTGTTGTCACAATGCCACAGAGCAGTTTACTATTGGCTTGGCAAAAATGTGTGACAAAAATTGCCTGTCTCATTCTACTGACAATATGGTGTTTTTTCAAAATTTTTATATCAAAATTGTTAAGAATGTTTTTTTCTCTTGCTGCATGGTCTGCCCTTTTTAAGCGTTAGTGAATGTTGGATTTAGTAGGGCTGGGAGAAAATATCGCTTTAACAATATATACCTGTATAAACAAATAGCACATGTATCACAATACATTAATGTGTGAATAAAATAAAAAAAAGTTAAAGAACATTTAAATGTACTTTTATGCTTTGTTACGTTTAGACAAGACACATCAAAGCTGCTGTTCACATCAGGATTGTATCAACACCAAACTTTTCAAAATTAATCAGCATCAAAGTGGATCAAGAGAAAAGGGAGACATTTGTATTACACCCAGATATTAATTTGATTTACAGTGTAAATACAATTTAATAAACTTCTTCTTAGACCATATGTTTTAAATACACACTGACTTCATTATATATGTTTTTTCATATGTTTTTGTAAGAATATTGTATTACATAGTTAATATCAAGTCACAACATTCTGTATATTACAATTCATATTGTATTGAGCTTTTTGTATGTAATCATATCATGCCAAAAGCATATAGTCCCAGCCCTAGCATTCAGCCACCTCCAATGAAATGTGAACATTTCTGTAGCAACAGATTAACTTCCTCTTAAAGGTAATATGAATACATAGTTTATATGAATCATGATAAAGAGTCAATTGTGATAATTTTCTTTCATAATATAACTCACGATCTAAATTTTAAACAAAGAAATGATGGTACTCTAAATTGTAGCTTGTACACTTTGCCTCCATTTAAATTGTGGTTTAAATTCATTGTGAATAATCTTGCGAATATCTCAAAATACTTCGTCTTTTCTTTTGTAATAACTTTTTTTTAACCACATTCAGTCAGGTTGTACAGGTAAGTGTCTTGCACAATGACACAACAGCTTTACACAACGCCTGTAGCAAGATCACACACCGCAACATTTTAATCACGGCCAGATAAGATCTATGACTTGGTAATTTCAGTACGCTTCTAGTTTAGTCACAGCATTAGTCCACTGGCCTAAGATAAAGAACTTATAATTGTACTTCATCTCAGTGCTAACAAGTACACGTTCTGAAAGTTGAACCAAACAACCCCAGGCTTTTACTTTTTAATTGCTTATTAGCGTAAAACAAAGTAAACACAAGGGCTGGTGTAGCTGCTGAGAAAGATTATTTAAAACACACACGCTGGTTCATTAATATGCAGATGTAGTTAGTGATATTCATTTTGTAAGTTATTGTGAAGAAACCAATGATGTGTTTTTTGTTTTTTTTTTCATAGATGTGCTTAACAGAAAAGGCCACTCCAATCTGCCGTCTGCTTTAGTAAACTCTACGCTGTCTGTAATTTACCCAAGAGCTCCATAAGTCAGGAAACATAATGCACAGTGGTAGTTAATATTACTGAATCTGTGATGAATAACTGCAGATGAAATGGGCTTTAATGTGGCCCTGACTTATTGTTAGTGGCTCTGATAACTCTCCCAGAAGCACTACACAGGCTGCACTCTACTTTCTGCACAGCCAACACATTAATAATCTATCTAGAAGTAATTTTGCCATTTTGTCTTCATTACCTGTAACTTATTTAAGTGCACATTTATAAAGTACAATGCACTCTGAAATAAATCAGCATAACCCACATCTACAAAGTATACGGTAACATGGTCCATAAAGAAAGTTTTTACTGTGTGTTTTTACAAGCCGCTTGTTAAAGGTTATGAAGCCGGATATGAGTGTGCCGTAGAGCTCATTGTTACAGTTGTAAACAGAGGTTTATAGAGAGTGAAGAGTAAAGCCGACAACAAGATCAATTTATGACACTAACTGGTTGTGTACAATATGTTTTAATTGAATTTAACAGAAACAAATAAATAGGCTATTTTTCATTTATGGCAAAAATGACTGTAAGCAAAGGGAAAGCTGTTTCTAATCTTTCCAAAAATCAACAGCAGAATTAAAAGGGGCACAAAGTCAAATCCAAATCGCAAATTGAATGGAAGCAATTTGAAAATTGCTGACACTACTCTTTTTTTTAAAAGCATAATTTCCTCCCCTGAAAACAAAATATCTTTTCGTGTTCTGTCTAAAACTGCTGGATGTACAAACAAATACATGTGATGTCGTTTTTCAGTTCATAGACCAATTTAAGACTTTTTTAAAATGTGAACTTTGAATCCCCTTAAGTCGCAAATCTAATCTCAATCTTAATATTTGCCAGAAAATAAAAAAAGATGATTTGATTTTTCACTGTCTTTGTAGTAATTATTCCAATTAGACTGTACATCTTCATTCACACAGTAAGTCACAGTAAGTTTATTCAGTTTGAGTAAAATGTGATCATGTTTAGTCCATTATAACTGAGCAAAAACCCAAGTGTAGACCTGGAGACCGGAGTTAGATCTGGTAACACATGGAAAGACAAAAATATAGTCTTGTCTGTTTTTGTGGCCTCATGTTGTGTCGCTTCTTTGAAAATAATTTCCCGAGAAAAATGGGTAGCTCAGTGTATTTATTTAGGTTTTTCGGCATATTTCAAAAACAATATGTCCAACAAACAGAAAAGTTTGAAAACATATCATTAAGCATATTAGTTAAAACACATTCATTAATGAAGTCTTTATTTAAAAAGCACCTTCATAGACAAAATATGAAGTGAAAAGGTGCAAAGTGCTTAACAAGAGATTACGCTGAATTACAACAAACAAATTTCAGGTTGGATCCCAGTCAAATGTAGTTTAGTATAATTTTATACCCTTAACAATTTGTCATTTTACCTTTATTCATTTTTTGTAAGATTTTTTTTTTCTGTAAACATTATTCTCAAGATTTTTAAATTCTATATCCTTTTGCCCGTCCCTGGTCTCGTTTTGCTTTTAACATTTTATTCCTTATAAAATGTACTAATTATAATCTGCTGGTAAACAAATGCTGTTTACTGGCCCTACTTTATAAAATTGATTGATCTAATGACTGACTGAGAATGAATTGTCTCTACTCAAGTCTTATTCTTGTTCTAATTAATTTTCCTTGCGCTTCTTGTTACATTCTCACTCAATACACATTTTCTCCTTCTTTGTTATATGATCGCTCAATTGTTTTAATGATTTTCTCTATGTTAAAATCTGCGTGTCAGTTATGCCTCTCTCGTCATTATGTACAAACAGCTCAGTGGGGTCGATAATTTAACCTTCCTTTGTCTCACGCTGGATCTCTACGACTCCTTCTTCTCTCTATAGTCAATAACGCATTTGTTAAAGGACCCCACAACAGGGACTGCTCGGGTTCATCACCACCTTATTACATACGTTTGTCTTCCATCGACCTGTTGGGCTCGCCGGATGATCCATGGCGCTTCCTTTGCACCTTTTCGCCGTTTTTTATCGGAGCGCCGGGCCTCGCTGACAGCTCGCGGTTCATACATAAAAGTGGCACGACTACTGACAGCAGATTTGTCTCGCTGAGGTTTTCGCCTGTAATTGTGCCGCGAGATATGATGACCCAGTTTTAGGCAATGAACTGATAATGGCTGAATACAACTGAGTCACTTTAATGGGAAGAGGAAATATGCAAAAAAGAAAACACGTAGGATAGACTTGTGGCTTTTGGGGGAAGTTTAGCCCTAATTTGCATTTTAATAGTTTAACGACAAAAAACATTTTTAGTAATTAAAGTTAAAATAGGACAGATTGAAAGTTCTTTTTGTGATTTCTTGTTTACTAGCAAAAAATATCTGAAGTCTGAAAAATTGACAGAGCCAGGTTACTTGGTTCTTTTTGTTGACGTATTTATAGAGGTAGGCAATAAATCAAATTTTGGATTGCATTGTGAATGATTTTTACTTATTTTTTTAAGTTTTGCAAAAACTGAATCTCGAGTAAATTGTGGATGGTAAAGATATGCTACAAAAAACAATGGTTGAATCGCCATTTCAGATTTATTTGAAGAGCACAATTTATACAACATGCTTTAAAAACAGAAAATGAAAGGGAATATATTATGCAAAACTGCCTTTTGTTTTTTTCCTATTCTAAAATTGCTTCCTCGTCAAATGTTTTGTCAGAGAGATATCTTTTGTTTCCCCCAAAACACCATCTGAACGTCCGATTTGTGATGTCATTGGTAAATCTCTGAGATCTTCTGCACTGTTTTTAAGTCCATAAGTCATCCAATCTGGTTTTGAACATTTCTGCAGCACTAGCACATCAGGCGAGATTGATTTGATTGTTTACCCTGTGAAATGTCCTTTTCAGGTAGAACTAGGGCTGGGCGATATTCTTAAAAATATATATCTAGATAATGATATTCAGAGGATTATTATGTCATTAGGCTGCGTTCAAGTTGTAGAATGCAATAATGTCATGAATCTAGATAGTGAACAAGATTCCTGATTAATAACACTTCACTTTGTTATGAAATATCTAAAAGATAATTTTAAACTGTTTCAATCTGGTGATTCTCTTTAGTGACTAAACCCGATCACTTTTGTATTACAACAAAAACTGACTTTGAACAAGATTTATTTGTGAAGTATTATTGGTCTGGGAAATGCTGGGATGTCACGTGAACAGTGTGAAATGTTTGCAAATGAATCACAGAAGTGCAGACATATTACATTTATATTCTAAGTTGAAAGTTACTAGCATCATTTTTTCCATTTTCTATTTTTACAGGATTCTTTTTGTGGCAATTTTAAATTTTAAAAACAATGTACTCGATATTCAATTTTTGGATACAACATTCACAATATTATCTAAAACTCGATATATTGCACAGCTATAGATAGAGCTCAAACTCAATTCCTGATGTGGATTTACTCCACTCTTTTTTTGGTTCTTACTTGTGTATGCTTGAAGAAAGAAAACAACACAAAATATGCATAATTTTTGTCCTATAAGGGTGTGACTCTTTACCTTTTGATAATTATCAACTGTCTTATAACTAATACACTTATGTTGGCTCAATGATTAAGAAAGTCTTTCAGAAGAATTTTACAGAGGGGAAAACATTTCTTTTTGAAAACTGACTGAAAAGTGACTTCATATTCAATAGTTTCCTCATTTTAACTTAAAAAATAATTAGGCTTAGAATGACTTATATTCCCTTAAAGGAGAGCTATTGTGTTTTCTATGTATTCAGGGATTAACTAGTATGGATGTAGATAAGCAATTTATATTTTGTAATTTTGTAAAGCGCAAAATTGAAGTAAATCAACATTTACAGAAGTAAGATTTTAGAGTAACAAGCAGCAGATTTTAACTTTGTAATTCTTATTTTTGTAAAGTGGCTATGTGACTATTTTGAACCATGCTTTACTATGAATCTGAACGTTGGAATATTCATAATTAAATAGTGAGCGGGGAAAGGTGGTAGGTGAGGATGGGGCTTTTCTGAGCACTCAGCATCAGCTGCAGGACAAATAGATTACCTTAAGCATGCAGGAATAATTGTCAATCAAACCTGAAGACAATATAACAGGAAAAACTTAGAAAAATAGATTTTACACAATAAGACTCCTGCAAAGTCTTGTAATCTCTGAGTTTGGTGTGTGTAGGATACTTTAAGGACTGATCTTTGCCAGCCTTTGAGAGAAAAAATTGAATTAAATATAAAAAAAATACCATCTATAGGAGAAGGATGGACAATTTAGTTGTTAGCATAAATGAAAGCTTCAGTGTTGAGAGAGCAAACTGAAAAATTACCTATAATGTATTTATCTGAGGCCTGATGTTTAATGTTAGGGGGCATAGAAGTGTCATAACACACCAGACGTAGGCAACCTGCGGTCCGGGAGCCAAATGTGGCTCACGACCTGTTTAAATCAGGAATTTTGAGAAACAGAACAGTTTATGAGACAAAACCTTGAGCTACGACAATAAACTTGTAACATTGCGAGACTAAACTCACAATGTTTTGAGAATAAAGTCAAAGACAAAAAACACATTTTTTTATCTTAAATTTTAAGTTTTATGACATTTAAAATTGTATTTTGGATCATGGAACATGTATTGTGTGTTATGCAAATATTTGACTCAGATAAACCTTTAGTGAAAAATTACAATTTGCTAAAACTTCAACTTTATTCTCGCATTAATTAAAAAAAAAAAAAAAAAAAAAAAAAAAAAAATAAATATATATATATATATAATATAAAAAAAAATATATATATATATATATATATATATATATATATATATAGCTTAACTTCCTAAGCTTTTTTTCAGAGAACTTTTAGCTTAATCTTGAAATGTTATTGTATTTGTACTGTCTTCTGCAATCTGTCAAAAGAAATGTGTTACATTAATGAGAATTTCTTTATACCAATGTTGACAGTCCGGCCCTGCACTGTTCTGGGTTAGAATGGCCCAGACTTGTAATACAGTATCAGTATTAGATCTTCAACATACTTTTTTATTGAACATTTTTTATGAAAAGGCGGGCAGAAATCTTTTAGATCTGAAGTGTAGTCTTTGATATAACTTTTTCTAAGCCACTGAAAAGCAAATATGTTAGACATCCCGAGCCAAAGCACACATCGCTAAGTAAATCTTACGTTTTTAAGTAATTCATGCTTTAATACTTTTAGAAGCCTCTCATCCTGCCAAAAAGAAACTTGCTGCTGTTGATCTCCCTTTCTCTGTTAATACACCAAACTGGCACAAACCCCAGCTGTGAAAACTGTATTGTCAAACAGTGTTAAAACAACATCCATTCAAAGCTATTAATCGTGTCTGGGAGTCATTTTTGGCTCCGATCTCACAACTGCTGCGTCCGGTAATGTTCTAACTGGCACACTGTTGTCTTTCTGTACAGCTCTCGAAATGGCCCACGTAAAAGGCTGGAATAGACAAACTACTTTAATGCAGAGAGAGACACACGCTAATGCTGCAAATGAGACTCTGAACTTCTTCATTCAACGCTGTGATTTCTCCAGGGTCTTGTAATTGTGATGGCCACGTCCAAGATTATAGATAAAAGTACAGCAATGTTGTTTAGCTGTAATTGGCTTTACGATAAGAAGTTAGCACATATGTTGTTACTGTACGTGCGCAGGTCTGCAGTGTGGTTAATGTTTCAAAGGAGTCGTTGAAAGCTTGGAGCGCCCTCAAGGTTAGCTGCTTATACCAATCTTGATTTCTTTGGACAACCTGGCCAAAAACACGGTTAATAATCAGTAATAATAAGCAAAGGTGCAGAGGAGGTAACCCAATCAGGAGTGGAGAGCGGAGAAAAGGCGTACATAAATTTACATATGTGAGGATTTCTCGAGCAGACCTTGGTGCACTGACCAAATAGTAGTGTTTGTACTTGGCTAAAACTGCCAGGGGCAAAATTCTCGCAGGTATTTATGTTCAAAGACTGAAGCAGCAGACAAAAGGCAACCACTTTTGTAATTTATCATACCTGTCAATCAGTCAGGAGCTAAAGAAGAGCTAGCACTCTGTCATGTCTCTCACGTTGAAGATAAGAGAAGTTTAACTGAGGAGAAGCTGCGTGATGCCACATTCTACCTGTCGGATTAAAAATACTAACAGCTAATTGACTGCTAATGAGCTGTGACAGTTCATATGCAGATAGGATATGTTAAGTAAGCCTCCTATTGTTTGACACTTGAGTTTCCATATATAATTCATGCTGTTTACTCCTGCTGGGTAATTTTCTTTAATAACAATCTTGCTACATTTTTTCTCTCTTGTTTTCTATTTTCAGATCGACGTGAGCTGTTCCAATAAAGGTTAAATAGGCCAACAACATCAGATTGAACAGCTTTCACAGCACACGGTTTTCTAAATTACATCCACGGACCTAAACCTTTGGCAATTATCCTCGGGTGCACTCGTGTCCAGTATAAGCTCCATATTTTCACAGTTTAAATGTGTGTCATAACCTTTCAATGCAAATGATTCTGAATTTATAAACTCTCTCACAGAGTGTTCAGATTTTTGAAGGCAATAGAAATTGATTAGAACATAGAATTCTGGTTTTATGAAAGCGCTAAAAAATATGATCATAATTTGTTCTTAGCGGGAGGTCAAAAAAAGCAGCCCATTAGCAAGTGCAGATTCAGTGAATGCTAAAGATGGTGTAGTTGGTCTTAATTTCAGACATGTTGAAATGAACATTTCTACCAACAAAGAGTTCAGTATGTTCACAAAGAGTTGGCTAATTATTTCAGCAATTATATTCACTAAAGTTGACAGTTTTCCATGTAGTAGGTTAGTTCCGGTCTATTTGTTTCTTTTGAAGAATTGACTGAAAGTTTCTTAAATAGTTAAATATTTAATTGACATATAGCAGACAAGTTGCAACCAGATAACCTATATTTAATTTAGTCATAAGTTTGAAAAACTCTACAAACTGATCTAGTCAAAAATGTGCACTTTTATAAGCACATAGTCTTTCCGTGGTGAAGGTCGGAACTTGCTGCCAGTGATTATTTTGTTGAAATTGGCTCTTTTCTTTGTTTTTTAAATATTGATTCATTTTAACACATCTTGGCCAATTCCCAATAAGTAATGAATAGAACAAGAAGGATCTATCCAAGGTAAACTAAAAGTCTAGTCTAGCCACAATGTGAAAAAGACCTGTGATCCGATTAATATTACTCTCCAAAAGCTAGGTGTTCACGGCACAATTTTGTCCATGTGATGAAAGATTTGTCATTGTGAGGAAAATTTTGAGCCATGTTTGTTGGTCTTGCGTCTCACAGGGACAAAGATTTGGAACAGAATTGTCAGTGAAAGACGAGGTCAGTGTGTTTGATATTTGGATTGTTGGCCGCAGAGAGTGAGCCCTCCTCTCGCTGTGTCTATGAACAACCTTTGTCAAACCTGTAAAGAGCTCCTTCAGAGTACAACACAAGAGCTTTGTCATGAACGGGACATTTTCTCCTAATTCTCTTTCATATAGCTTTTACAGACACAAAGATATCACTAGTAGCATACAGTTAAAAGTCCTAAACCCAATTTTTGCTTCCTTCAAAATTCAAACAAACAGAAATAAATTTTAAGTTATTTGATTGTAAAAAAAAAAAAAATCATGTATAGTCTCTTCAATAATGCTAATAATAATCATAATAATAGTTTTGACCTCTCTCAACTTCTTGAGGACAAGTTCACTTCGGGGCAGTGAGTAATAGACACTGCCGAATATTGTTTTAAAACTTTGAGCATGAAACAGTGGCTGCTTTTATGAAAGCTAATCTAAAGCAAAGTTTTTGACAAGCCTTTTATTGCACAAAGTGGCGATAAAGGAGTGATTTTTTGATTAAGTCTGGGCTTGATCGTCAAATGTGAGACTAATGTAGTGGCTTTTGGAGCAGACTGACTCAAAGCAGTGACCATGCAGCCTGATTACCCTTGTGTTCACCTTGTCATCTGAGTCCTGTGTGAAGAACAGTGAGAGAGCTGGAAAAGCCTCCATGCGCCGGCGATAGACTCACACTTTATATGCAGATGAGATGCAGAGTATTTTTAACCATGCAAACTCGGGCGGATAACAAATTGTTTGTTTTGGGGCTTTGACAGTTTGTTTGAATATGTAAATACTCAGTGAATAGAGAGGAGAAAAAAGACAGGGGACAGGAAAGCACTGATAACGTGTAGCTCATTTACACATATCTCACTATGAGATAAATGATATTTGAGCTACTGTAAAGCTTTGCAACATTTAACAACAATTAACTACGTTGTTCGTTGTAAACTTTGTATTGAATCAGGGAGTATTATATATTACTAAACATTAAGTTTAAACCTTTGGAAGCTTTGTGAGTTACTTATAAGACATTATAGGATGAAAGTCAATGCACCTACTTGTCGGCTTTCATGTAAATACATCACTTTTTAGAGAATCATAATTTTTCTAACCTATGGTGACCGTGGCTCATTGAAAAATGAAACATTCAGCGCCTTCCTTGTGTTGACGCGTGGGCTTGACGTGACCTTTAGTTATTTATTCATTCAGTTATAAACCTTATAAATGTTAGTAAGCTGTCAAAAAAAAAACAAAAAAAAACAAACATGTACAAAACATTAGTTAATTAGTTTCATTAGTTTCAATATTCAAGTGATAAAAGCTCCAAACGCCTTAAGTGTTTTTAAGCAATTAATTAGTACTTTACGGTCACCTTATGAATAGTTTGACAAAAAAAAAAACAGTTATTTTGCAGTGTTAGTGTCTTTTAAAATCAAACCAAGCAAAGTAAGAAAATAAAAGCATTCATTTTTTTTTCATTCATTCATTCATATACCCGCGACCCCTAACGAGATTAAGCGATAGAAAATGAATGAGTAAGAAAATAAAAGCAACAACCGAAAAGGTATTTACAGAAATATATATAAATAAACAAGCCTAAAAACAGTGCAAAGATGTGCTATACTTTAAATTCCACCGTTTAGATTGAGCCAATTATTTCAGTTAGAATGTTCTGAAGTGAGAATTATTAGATCAGCTAATATTTGACCTTCCTGTTACCTGGAATTCATCGTCAAAGAAGCTATGATGAAGTATGCACAACTTCTGGCCTAAAGCCTATATCATTTCAAAGCATTTGTGTCATTCAGTGTGTTCATGACCTTGACAAATATGTTTCTACACTCAGACAGAACAGTCCGTCTCTTGGCCTGATTAGTCGCTTGTGATGAAAAGATCTGATGTTGGAATATTTAATCATGTCTCAATCAGTCTGTCTGCTGACATCCAGAGACACTGGACCACTCCAGCCAAACTCTCAGTCTGAAATCTTTGTAGCTTTTCTTGTAATGGGCTGATATCGATTTTCCCAGCCGATATTGGACTTTTTTTCAGTTTGCTGTGGCCGGTAACCAAATTTAACCTGAAATGTCCAAGACCACATTTATATAAATTCTAAAAAGCAAATTTAAGATGAAGTCTTCTCAGTTGACTGAGACAGAAATCAAAACTGATGGATTTGAACCTTTATTTCAAGGTGTATAACAACACACAATATCCTGAAAATACCTGAAATGGAAACCTTTCATCTAAAGCACTGTTGCACTGTATCATAGAGTAAATCACAGAAAGCACTTGTAGCTTGGGAGCTAACAGTCCATCCATCTTGTGCAGCAGTCAAGCTAATACTGGCTCAAATCAGGTGAACACCAAATAGAAACCTTTCCAGTATGCTGTGCACAGCGGCCACCCTTTAACCCCTTGGCTGTTTTAAATCCAGCTCTAGATCAGTGATACAAGGAGGTGAAATGGGTTTCCTGACTGACTTTGAGAGATATTGACTCGGTTATTGTGCTGGAGCAGTTACTCTCAGACAATTCCACAGCTCAGAAAACACTTTGCTTTCAAACCTCTGTCCTTTTGATAACCCATTGCAGTCCTTTGGAAAAAAAAAAGATAAAAATTGAACCACACAGAATCAAAACTAAACTATTTCAGTACGTGACACTGGCAATTATTGTTGTAGTAATAATAGGTAATGCTGTTTTTGAAGTACACATAATAGGGCTGCAACTATAGTATTTATTAATAATCGATTAATTGGGCGATTCTTTTTTTGATTAATCGATTAGTTGTTTGAACAGAAGAGTCACTTGAACACAAGATTTTGCAAATTGTGAACTGAGGTAAGAACTTTCTAGTCAAAGTATTGTTTACATCAAAAGCACTAAATCTATTTTCATCACACTCTTCAGTCTCAGGGATTTCTCAGCTCATGACATGTTTTGAAAGCTAAAATTTTGTTTTCAAAAGTGTCTAACAAACAAATCTTTAAGACACTATTTCTGAACAGTTTTAGAATATAAAACATTCAGACCAAAACATCAATTTAAACATCAGTTTTAATAAACCACAAAACAAAAATACATCTTTGGAGCATTTTAAAACCTTTTGCAATTTGAGAATCCAGTACTTTCCTTGTTATTGAGATCAGCTTTGAAATTGTATAATACCAACATGCAATTGTAACAAGACCAGTGTAAAGAGCAGTTAACGATTATTCGATTAATAATTTAGTTGATGATTATTTCAATAATTGATTCGTTGTGATTAATCAATGAACTTGTTGAAGCCCTATTCAATTCAAAGACACTGGGCCTAGAGATGTATTTGCTTTGTCTGAATGTTCCAGAGTATGCTTTTTTTTAAGGTTGTTTTAATTGCTTTTTTTAAACATCGGTTCTGCGGTGGCGTCATACTGAGGAGGATCTGAGGAGACAGATGAGCTTAATGCTAAACAGAACGTGCTTGCTGGTGGCTTAGTGGATAAATACGTTGCTCATATGTTTCTCACAACACTTCTGCATTATGGATTTTCCTCCTAATAGTCCTAATAATGTGCAATATATTAAAATGTGATAATATCGTAAATGTTTTTGAAGATATACAAAAATGTTATATCAGGTATATCATTATAGTAAAAACTGAGCGGAAAAGAGCTGGTAGACCAATGAAAACTTCTGTAAACTCTGACTAGAAACGTCATACATTCATTCATTTTCACATTCGCTCATTGGCGTCTTATCATTGGTGACTTGCACTTGGCAGAATGCAACATGAAGATCTCATTTACCTTGTTTTTTTCTTCTTTGCAAATAGTTTTAACATGTGTGCGGTTTGGGTCACTAAGACACAAGAGTTGAAAAGGGGGCATCCTTTTAGTCAACCAGTCGATTGATAGTTGACTATGGCCAATTTGATTGATCATTACACTTCAAGTTATTTGTTTAAAGACAAGTTTAAACATTTTCCTGTTGGATTAACCTAACGTCGTCTGAATATCTTAAACGAAATATGCCAAAAAAGTATTGAGATATCAGTTTTTGCTATTATCACCCACCCCTACCTCCTAGCCATGATCGCTATTTTTAAATTATAAAAATAATATCGCTCATTTTGCAAGTAAGGCATTAATTAGAGCTCCAGAATAGGAAATAAACAAACGCAGCTTGACCCCAACTTGCTAATGTAAGGATGTTGTTGTAGTAAATGTTTTTAGAAATGTTTAGAATGAATATGGCATGGATTTATAAACCTAGAAAGCACCAAAGATTTAGAACTAAACTCATCTATGATGAAACAAGAAATTTAAAAATTGAGTGCTTTTGCTTAGAGGGTAGAGGACTTACTAAACATCATTCATCAAGCAAGTATGTAGGCATGTTTTTAAAGCTAATTTTGCATAATGTGTTAGGTGGCTGAGAAGAACATTGGCTTCTTGGGCCGCTTTAGAGAGTGTGTGGCCATTGTGACTTCAGGATTGAATGGGCAGAGAAAATAGATGGCTATGCACTGTATTAGTCTGCCCTGAATGAGGTGGTAATGACTGACCCAGCATTGGACCGATTAATGCAACGCCTGCTTAGACGTGGACTATTCTTGGCCCGCTCCAATTAAATCTGTTCTGAGGTTATGCACACCCACACCCCTCTCTCCCCCGCGGTGTGCATGGTCAAAACTCAGCCTAATTTTGGAGGTGACCGGGCGCTCTCGAGATTAAGTTATGTATCATTCCTCTAATCCTTGCTGACAAGTGTGTGTGAGTGGTAAAGCCAACTTCTGCAGCATGTCGTCCACTAACAGATGGCATAAATCATTCTCTTAAACGCCGCATTAAGTATTAATCATTCTCAGCGCTGTCACTGTCACACTGTTCGGTGAGCCGCAGGCGTGCAAAGTGTGATTAATGGAGGTAAAGATTTAAGCAGCCACTTTGGAGACCCGCCCCTTTTTACCCACTGGCCCCAATTGGCTGCGGCGGGACTGGTCGGGACACCTGGGTTTTGACACAACACTGACAGAGCACGAGTTGAAGACAATGAATCGCAAGGTTAATTCTGCCCTCAGAGTTCTTCAGTTTAGTAGAGAAGGATTTGAAATTGTTGTAGATAAATATCAGGAATGCTAAGAGACTCAAAATAGTGTTGAATTTTTTGATTCTGGTGTTTGGCTTTGGGGAGTTGGATTCTCATGTGTCGCTTCATGTTGTCATTTTGTTACAGCCGAAAAAAATAAACCTGCTTGCATACAGGCTTAGAATCTAACAGCACCGTTTTTATTTCTCTGTAAACAGACCCAAGAATGACTAAAATATGAACTTTTAAATAGTTAACTGCTTTTGGCTTCACGGCTTGACTTGAAGAGTAAATCTGAATAAACAATAAACTTCTGCCTTATCGTGGCCTAAGGACTAAAGCAGTGGAAAAGTGATGTTTTATTTAGCGAAACAGAAAAGAATTTGTTTTTTTGAGGTCCAAAAGAATCCATCAAATTGTGACTATTGTGTTGAGATAAAAATTGTGACCTCAAAGCACTTTTGTCTAACCTCTAATATTTGTTTGGGTGATAATTCTTTTAAAAAAGAGTCGTCTCATGTTTTGGCTGATGAATGTCTGAGTTGAAGAGGCTGGTGTGGTTTGTCTTAGTGATTTGAGTTGACCGACTACAATCTTTGTGTCTTGGGTCTGTTTGGAAAAAGTACTAAAATATCAAGACCGTACACAAATAGATCTGCATTGACCTGTCCTCCATACTAACTTTTCTTCCAAATCTACATGTGTGCAAAGTATGAACCATTGCCACTGAAAGTTACATTTACAAGTCAATGAGCGGTATAGAATTTTAATCAATTCTTTTATTTCCACATTCTGCCTCATTTTCCCTCAGTGCATATTGACGCACACATATAGAAAACCATGAAAAATACATCTTACTCTTGTGAATTCTGTTATCGCCCCAAGTCTCTGTTTGGACTGCTCCGAACACATGGATTTATCATTAGATGTATGGCTTTAAACTCGGTGCAAGTACTCCCTGAAGCACACCCAACCTCCGTTATGTGCAGTGGCAGCATTGACTCCAGGATTAACACCCTCTCTCTCTCTCTCTCTTGCTCTCTCTCTCTCTCTCCTCCACCTCCTCCTCCCTACACCCTCCTCTCACTTCTCTCGTTGTCTTTCTCCGTCCCTCCCTCTCATTCTCTCTGCCTCTCTCTCTCTCTCTCTCTCCCCATTTTATCTCACACTCACTCTCCCTCTCTCTGTGTCTGTCTCTCTCCTCCTCTTTCTCTCTCTGCCCCCTCTCTCTCTCTCTCTCTCTCTCCTCGCTCTTTCTCTGTCTCTTTCTCCCTTTCTTTCACTCTCTCTCTTTCTCTCTCTCTCTGTCTCTCTCCTCCTCTTTCTTTCTCTCTCTCTCTCACTCTCTCTCTCAACCCCCCTCTCTCTGTCTCTGTCTCTCTTTCTCTTTCTCCCCCTTTGCCACCCATGGCCTCTGGATTATCCTGTGCTCCAGCTCGTTCTGTGCAGTTTGAATCTGACGCTGATTCAAAGTGAAAGTAGTGGCGTTCCTCAGCCCCCTCTGGGTCCACTCTCCAGCCTGAGCCTTTACATTACATTTACTTTGCTGGGGGCTCTAAAGGCATGCACAGTTCCCCGCTCTGTGCCACTTTGGCCCCTCACCTCTGTCCCTGCGCCATATTGTTGCTGCATCAGAGAGAAGGCTGCATGCAAAGTGAGATATACAGCATGTTGTATGTAATAATGGAAAGACTTTAAATACACTTAGCTTAAGTCTGCACAACAAATCAGAACAAAAAAAAAAAGCTTTCGGGATAAGCTGCAATATAAACACTGAAGAATAATGAAAATGATACAATATGAACATAGGCTAAAGAAATAAAACTTGCAGAATAAAAATAGCCTTAAAACACAACTGAATCAGAATCAATTTGAGATGTCTTCTGCATTGTAGTAGTGGCCTGACTAAATTAGAATTTTGAGTCACATCACAACAAAAGCTACAAAGTGGATTATCACAAAAAAAAGACGCTATGTCATACAGTCTAAAAAAAGGATGATATTTCTGTACTTTTGTGGTCATCGTGACATTTTCCAGACATTTCACATTGGCATCGCAATTTAATCTCAGCTTACAAGAAGACATCTTTTAATATTTCTTTTGTACTTGACATAATGTTATTGACTCTCAAATAATTATAGTATTGCAGTCCAACATGTACCTGCAGACAAAAGGTCGACAAATATCTCTCACACTTCATAATTTTAGTGTTCTAATTTTGTGCTGGTGTAATAATCTGGCTTTTAAAACTGTGTCAAATCTAGTTACAATTGCATTTTTCCCATCTTAAATTCTGCTGCTCTTAAATAATAAAGCAAGTTTTGGTTAGCGTAACACTAATGTATAGCACACAGTTTTTGTCCATTTGCCAAAAAAGTTGTTAGCAGAATTTTGTCAACAAGTCCAGCTGCCACGCATGACTGACCGTACTGGAGTCACTTTTACTGATTAGCTTCAAATTGCTGACTTTTTCAGACAGTGCTGAACCTCCAGGGCTGTTCATGTGTCACAAACTCAATCATCAAACTTAGAAAACCAGAGCCTCCAAGAAGAAACGAGAAAAGTTGATGTCATATTGTATTTAAAGTCAGAGAAAACTTTTAATAGAGATGTCACTAACACTTATTTGAGGAGTTGACAAGTCAGCTGTAGGATTTTTTATATGTATATATATGTATAGTCCAGAGAATGATTAAGATTAGCAAAATTGATTCACAATTTTGTTCATTATGGTTACAATTGATAAAATGTTGCAGCCCTATATTATTACATAAACAGTAAAATGATACTGTTTTATGTGCTCAATAAGGAATGACTGATTTTGAACTGGCCATGATAAACAGATTTTTATTGTGTTGTTAAAACATGTTTGATGTTTTGATCAAGAATCTGTTTTAGATATCTGAAATCGGTAACCCTTATGAGGCTGTCAAATTCAGATATTGTGAAATGGCATTGTTCATATAATTAACTGTAACCTTTTTCAATTTGCAATCAAAACTGACCGAAAGCAGGACTGCTCAGTAACAGGCACAACTAATCATGTTTGAAACTTTGGACCAACAGAGATTTCCGTGATGGATTAGAATACGCACAAAGAACAAATAGGACGTGATTAATGAGTGGTTACCCTTCTAATGTTAAGACATGCTTTTTGAGACAGAATCATTTACCAGTAGTTTGATTAACCTTGAGCAATGACTGTTGGAAGTGATCCGACTTTGGCTGTCTCTGCTGCTTCTGATAGTTATGCATCAGTGACATTTCCAGGCTGTGTGACAGTCCAGCTTTGCATTCAGCGGCCGTGACTCCACATTATTGACAATGGGCCGTAATGACAAAACAATAGAGACTTGTGTACTGCATTAGACTTACAATACAATGGCATTTAAGGGCAGGCTAGACCACATAAGAACAGCAGATTATATTAGAACAGTTTATATCTATAAGGGCAGTAATAATGCTGTCTCTGTCATGAAAGTCTGATGAAATAGATGAGGGTCAAATGTACAAAATGGGCGTCATTATACCGGTAGTATTATATTGATGTTTTACATACACAAAAGTACTGAAATGCACCTGATAAGTTAAAAAATTAGAGAGCTTGGGAGAGACTTGATGTTGATGATTCCACAATGTTATTTATGGCAGAACTAACCAACTTCAGCAGTAATGCTCCCTCTAAAGCTCTTTTGTGTAATACACTAGCCAACTGAATCAAAACGTATTCATTTATTTTCTAATTTTTGCGTAGCTTTAAGTTTGTAATAAGGCAGCAAAAACACATCGTCGCACATTTTACATTGCTAAATAAAAAAAGAAACAAACAGGGTTTCTCAGAACAGACATTCGGATCGAGAATGTGTTGGAAAGGGGGCGAGGAAGGTTGCCGTAGTTTTTGCCGGAGACAGAGCCGACACATGCTTCAAATGCACCAAAAATACTTATGAAACCATCATCACGGAGACTTACAAAGTAATATTTTACAAGGCAAAAATTTTACTTATTTTTGCTTTAATAATGTAACACAAAATGCTCTAATGTGTGTTTTAATTTCTCCATAACAATTATATTAATCTTTCAATAGAATGTTTGGTGAAGGTTTTCCATGTCTAAGGGAAATTTATAGTTGTCTAAAGAGTGATCAAACATTTCTCTCTGTGTGTCTCTCTCTCTCTCTCTCTTCACTCTCTGTTTCTCTCCTCCCCTTTAAAGTTTGCAGAGCTCAGATGACCATTGTATATAGTGAGACTATTGCAGGCCAGAATGAAATCCTCAGCCAAACATCAGGTGTCCTCCGGTATTTCCACCTTTAATCTGCTCAGTCAGATGTCCAAAGCTACCTCATCCCAGATTAAAAACTGTAACTCATTTAGTTTAACTGGATAACAAGCTTATAAATGTTAAGAGACTTGAATGGGTTATGTACAGCGACATTTTTCTTTTCCGAGGCCTGGTCGAGGTTGGGTATCAATACCAACCATGTAAAATGCATACAACTCAACTATATTGCATAGTTAATGTGCATAGTAAAGCAAAGGAAGTAGTGAGAGACTAAAATAAAAAATAAAACACTTTTTGAAAGATCTACTGGGGCCCTATAGCAGATGGCCTGCAGCCCAGTTTTGGGCCTTAAGCCAGTGGTTGGGGACCCCTGATGTAGGTTTAAATGTTTTTAGGTTAATTTTATAAATATATGTGCTGTGAATTTTCTGGTGGTTAGTGGTAAACTCTGCCGTTCACAAACTTATTTATTGAGTATGTTTTGAGAACATTTTGCTTCTTTTAAATATTAAAACATTGTTATGATTTGTATTTAATTTGTTTTGTGAACCTTTCCCCAGTTGCAGTATTTCACATTCATGGCAGTGGACATTCAAAAGGGAATTCTAAACTGTTGAAAAGTAGGACATCTTCTTAATTTCTGTAATGAAAAATACATACAGGCTCATAAATCAGTAAGTACAAGCTGTATCGCTCCAAGTGCTGTTTTATCATTGGGAGCTTTAATTGAAAATGATGTGCCTCAGATGATGAAACCAGTCTGAATGTCAAAAAAAAAAAATGGCAGTAAATCGGTAGCAATGTTCTGGACGTGAGGCAGAGCACCAGGAGTGTTGGAGGGGCCTGTGGCTGTCCATCAGCAGGCTCACCCCCGGGCAGGCTGTGGACCCGGCTGCCTCTAATATTAGTTTAGTTAACTTTAGGGTTATAGCCTATTTTAACACAGCTGATCACAGTCTGCCACAGGCACTCCATCTCTGCATTAGTTCAGCTTTTGCACACAGGCCAAGTGGGAACTACTTTGCAAATGAAAGTGCCGTACTTAAAGAAAACATTATTATACTTCTTGATTATTTTGTTAATCACAATCATTCAGCTCAAATCAAGTGAAAATAAAAGCTCGGCTGATGTGAATATACGCTCTGTCTGTGCCACTCAGTGAAAAGAAGTTTAAGCAGCTCCAATGAACAGTGCATATTAGCATGGGCGACACTTCTCCTCTGGCTAGCAGCCATACATAGCAAATGTCTCCTGCACACTCTGTACATTTGCCAGAATGTCCCCATTCTACACTAAAAGATGTCTAAGATTTTATAGAAAATCTTCAGTAACAGAATCACAGGATTTAGCAAAGAAATGGACTGTACAGACAGAGTGGGCCCAAAGAGACTTCTCTGTTTTCTTTGAATCCACCTGAATGTTGGGCTCAGGACTGAGTTCTACCCATGGAGCTGTCACAGAAAGAGCTTTTGTTAAGAATTATGATCATTTCACTTAAGAATACAAGAACTTTCCACACAATTCAAAGTATTTCAATCTAAAATGCAAGAGTTGCACATTTTTTCATCCATAGTTTTTGAGTTTTACAGTTAACGTCCTGCTTTGAGTTTGAAGTCCAATAAAAACACGTGATGCTCTGGAGGCCTTCTGGTTGTCAGTGCTCTGTAAGCAGGGCTGCTTTTTCAATTGAGACGTATTGTTTTTCCTTTCAGTTCACATGAGAAACTCATCAGTCACGTTGGCTTTACTTTTACTTGGCAAGAGATAATTCTGTGGAAAGAGTTGATCAGCTGAGAGTCTGAATCTGACGTCTGAGCCTCAGTGGAAAGTCAGTTTCATGGTCTTTTTTATTTTTGATATCTTTTGTCTCAAGCAGAATTTCAGTTATTGTTTTGGGTTTCATTTATTTGTTGACTTGTCAGCAAAGATTACACATTCAGGTAAAAAAAAATAAAATCAAAAAATCATTACCCAAATAAAAGTAGATTATGTCAAGTTTATGTGCTTTCCGTCCTCAAGAATAGACTAACAATGTCTTTTTGCAGATGTAATTTGTCTTTTCAAGTAAATAATGAAAAGAAAAATCTCAAGAAAAAAAAGTTACATTTGCTGCAGAACAATGGTGCTTCCCTGAGGAGCTGCAGCTGGTCTGTGCTCAAAGTGCTGTGACTGAGGTGTGGCTAATCACTTCAAACAAGGCTTTTTGTTCCTGCCGTTTTCTGTTGGTTTAACGTGGCTGGAACACGTCGCTGTCCTTGTCCTGTTGGTAAAGCACACAATCGCCTGAGCACTTTCCAATCCCCTCTTCTCTTCCTCTGAGCTGCAGACAGACACGCGCTGATTAGTCCCCAGGAGACCCACGCAAAAACTCCAATCTCATACTGCCTTTTCTAGATCCAGACCATTTAACAGTTTTGACATTTTTCTTGGCAAAGCAGAGCATAATAGAGCTTTAATCATTAGTTTATTCTTTGGTCGTTGATTACGTGAGGCATTATAAGTTAGTAGATGTGACTGGATTGACTTGTCTCTTCTGCATTTACATACATACAGTATACTGTTTGAATGAATAGTCTTTTTGAATCTTGATAAAAGTGAAATTTAAACCTGGCAAGAAAAATATTGTGATAATAATTTGTTGCCAAATCGACTGCCTTTAGCCTTGGTAGTAAAACTTTCTCCTTTTTTGTAACCAGCTGTTCCAACAATGTTCATAAGGCATTCTTTTGGGATTTTGCACTTGAAAGTTGAAAGACAAGTTCATGGAGGTTTTTGAGCTTCTAATAGCAGTTAAAAGCAGCCCGCGACATTTACCAAAAGTGTTTTTCGACTGGAGGTCAGACTCATCTCTGCACAGTTCAGCTTTTATTGAGAGCTGAACAAGAATGAACAAACTGGATAGACTCATGTGCTTTGCCGCTGTGAGCATCTGTTATACTGATGATATCCAAGCTGGACAGTTAGTTATTTCATACTTGGACCAAATCTGCTACTAAAAAAAAAATCACATCAACAGGACGTGACTTTAATTCTTCTGCTTAGTTTTAGAAAAATGTGGCAATTGTTGGTGGGACATTTGACTGTTTGAAAAATAAGTGTGAGGTGAGGACAAATGGATAAACTCACAATGCATGCTATGAAAATAAAGACGAGGTTTTAAATCTTTGCAATAATTGTATGCATTAAAGTAATCAGAATAAACTCGTTTAGAGTGCAAGTAAAAAGTCAAATTTTTCTGAGAATAAAATTGAAGTCATAAAGAGAAGCAAATTTTTTAGATTCAAACTGTAAATTTTAACGTCCACACATATGTGGGACATTGTGTGACTCCATGTCCATTCTTCTGCATTCTAACCCAAAGTGAACATTGTTCTGCATCACTTACACACACTGAGGACATTTCCTTCTGATATTTTGACTTTTTCTCAATTTCAATCTCTTAAAATTTGAAGTTTAGTCTAAATATAAATATAGACTTACAACAATACAGAAACATAGTCATAGATAACACTATGATTATAAATCATACTTTATCTTGTTAGCTTTCGCATTTACTGGTCAGAAACTCTGTTCTCTGTTTCCTGAATCACACCACAAGTTCTGGTCTCTTTTTTCTTTGTGTTTTATAAAATAACACAACCTGTGGAGTGATTGCTTAATGTCTATTTTTGTTTCTCCACACGTCCATCTCTGTTTGAATGGCATTCCCGTCGGCAGCACCATGTCGGCTCTGCTCACAGCGGAAAATATCAGGCGGCTAAATGAATGCTTACAGACAGCCGGGCATGCAGATTATTGTGGGCACACTCCAGCGGACCGGCCACTTGGCACCGGCTGCAAAGGATTGATGCAGGAAAGGCCGGGACTGGGCAGGTGGCAGCTGCACCAGGAAGTGTGCCCACCGCAGGCCAAGACAGAGCAGAGCGGCCCGGATGTTAGGAGCTGGTCAGGTGGGCACTGACGGCTGCTGGGTGGGCGCCTGGACAGAGAGAGCAGGTGAAGCTGGACTGACTTCAGACAAACTGAAATATGTGCTGCTGTTACAATTTCACTGGTGACTTTGAACATTAAGGCACTATTTCTTCTCCGTAATTAAGATTAAGTGTCTGTTTCCCCACCTGTGCCTGTACGGATACTGTTCCAGGTATGCTTTTCCACTGTCTACCACAAATCAAAGCTGCTGAAATCCTATTGAATCACTACAATCCAATATACAGTATATATTTTTTCCTATAGCAGCATGTTCTGCTAAAGATGCCAAGAAGTGTAAAATAATGTTTTGTTGGCTTTCCCAAAACATTAGGTCAAATCCTGGTGTTGATATGTGTCACTCGTTATAAGCATTTATTACACTGCTCTTTCACAATAAAGCGCTTTCTGCAGCTGGAGATTATGTGGCTTTTTTTATTGAAAGATTCAAAGGAAGCGTTAGTTAAAACTAGAGAAGCTTTACCATAACTAGCGGAGCCAAAAGTAGAACTTCGAAAGTTTTTACCAGAGTTTTGAAAGACTATTCTGGATATTGGATATTTTCAACAATTTGAGTGGACAAACATCGCATTTAGTGACCGAGGACCGCGACTTTATCGAGACACAGAAAGCTAGAAACACGTACCGAGCCTTGAGGAACAGCCTCCTCCTCATCAGCTGATCGAGCTGCACACGGACGGAGCCGAGGTAAACAAACACATCCCCACTCGGACAGTGGTGCGATCGAGTGGAAACGTTACCAAAGTCTACAGACGTGAGCCAGCAGAGCCTTGTCTGGGTCTCTTTCTGCTTGTGCTCTGTGTTTTTCTATGAACCTCGCGTCACTGGAGTGCATATGTTGAAAAAGACGCATGCGATTAATTTGCGTCAAAAAAAAGGATCGCTGTTAAAATAGTTTTGCGTTAACTCGATAAAAACGCGATGAAACTGACAGCCTTTGAAATGATTTGATTTAAACAGGAACTCAATCCGTAGTATGTCATTAGAATGGACGTTTCACAGGCTTTTTGCTTTTACATTAGTGTTAAAAATAGACTAAAGTGTTCTTTAATTTTTTAAGCATTTGAACTTATCTCTCTGATGCAAGGGTCTCTAACCTTTTTTGCCAAGAGAGCTACTTTTGCAAAAGAAAACTGCTGGTGAGCTAGTAATTTTAGCAGTTAGAAATGGAAGTTAAATGGGGGTACAGTTTGATGTCCATATGGAACATTAATCATTATCCATTATAATAGATCAACTTTGAGTAATAATGCATATTATATATAATTCAAAATCCTTTGGTGAGCTTGGTAAGTAATGTTGAGCTACTTTCCTAGCTACAGGTTGGAGACCACTGTAGTGCAAAGCTCGTCCTCACAGCCTAATAAAAATGCTATGTATTTAATTAAAGTCATAAGACGAGCTCCATACAATTCAGTATCTTTGATTTAGACTTGTCCTTTTGCAATGTCATTACATGGCATGTGACTTGTGTTTACAGGCTTACCAATTCTTCTTATTCAAAATTGAAAAAGATTAGTTTGTAAAGGAATGTATTTGTTAGATCCAAGTCTAATGGCATTCACAGTTCTGTGCAGCTTATTTTAACACAAAAAACAGCCTGTCAATTTCTTTCATTAACCTAGACCTTATTAGCTGTCATATCCTTAACAGATCAACCAGAATCTTCTATTTCTGTGTGAAACAACTGACCTTGCAGATAAAGATTTCTTCACTTCTGCATCATGTGATAGAACTTCTGTATACAATACAACTTGACTGATTGATACAAATTTTTCCTATTTAAATTTCCTCAGATACATTTGAAAATAGAAAAATCACATTAAATGTTCTAATCTTTCCTCATAATAACTGTCATACACTAAAATGGCTGCACGTTTGTCTCACTACAAAATGAATTGTAGTTTCCTGAAAGCTAATTAAAAAGGTAGATTGCTGCCATCATTTTGAGATACTGTGCAGCTCCACAGAAGTGAAGCAGTGCTTGATATTGCTTGCTTAAGAATAAAACCCAAGTCAGTAAAAATGTTTAATAATCTTCAGCAGTTTTCTTTCCTAACATTGTTTTCTTCCTATTGTTGATGCCAAGTTCAAAGTTTATCTGCTGTGGTGCTGTTTGTGCTGCATCAACACTGAAGAAAAAGCCCCCACGGTGAAGTGAAAAAAGTCTTTCCATCATTCCTGTTTTGTGTTAGTCCAAGTGTGCGTTATTGGTGTTGAAAGAGGCTACGTTTGGCTGCTCCTGTGCTAAAGGAAATTGTCAAGAAGTAGAGCGAAATGGAGCTCTTATTAGAAAGTTTTCTGTAGTCCATCTGTTGTAGTCAAAAGGTTATTTCATCAGACCTGCCGTCATCAAAAGTTGGTCCGGTCTTATATTGAAGATCAAGCAGAACAAAGGTTATTTTGTGGTAGACTTGCTCACTCTTGTGCAGAGCTGGAGAATATATAGAATTTTAGATAATATTGTGAAAGCTATTTTTTAGATATCCAAAAATAGATTATCTAGTATATTGTGTAGAAAATAATGCCAAATTCTTTAAATAAATAAAATAAGTAAAACTGTAAACTTTCAAAACAACAAAACTAGGTTAGGTGTAATAGAATTCACACTTAAGTTATTAAAAGTGGTTTATAAAACAGGCAAATAAACATAAGGACATATTGCTGCATGCATGTATTTGACATTTCATATTCAGATAACTAAACCTCAAGTACATTTCAAGATAGATTTTAGCTCATTTTGTTGAGCTATGTAAATAAATATTGTCCAAATATTGTTATCAAAAACACCCACAAAAATTTTTAATACCATCAAATATAGGTGTCTCAAAAGCATTGGATCTTTGCAGTGTCTTTAAAGACTTAGCTAACAGATCTTCCTCCCACAAGGAAGTCTTAAAATGTCCAATCCAGCTCATTTAATTTATTGTCTTCTCAGATGATTAAATTGTAATTTTGACGGATTAATTTATTAAAGACGCACATTATATAACATTGATATGTTTGAGCTTTTAAAATAGTTCCTTCATCAAGTTGTATTTAGTTTCATTATAGTTAGATAAATCTGGTTTAGTAGCTACTTTGTATGCTTTTTTTGGTAGAGATGTACTCAGGAGCTTTCACAATAATATTAAAAACCCACTATTTATCCTCACATTTCACTCTATTTTCACACTGGAGAACTAAAAGTTATGAGAAAGGCAGGCTGATTCTGAAAGTGAAAAGAGCGATGCAATTGGTCAGAACAGATATCTGCTTTAGATGTACTTACTGGTAGTTGTAATCAGGGCTGACAGGGGGATGTCATAAATTAAATAGAAATGTCATTGGCCATGCAAGTCATGTTTTGACTATTTGGACCTAAAAGCTGATTTTGTTTAGAATCAGAATCAGAAAGATTCAGCCTATAACACTGATGATGTTAACAAAGAGTAAATAATATTAACTATGATTAAAATTTAAATCCAAAGAAATAAGTATAATAAGTCCAATTAATTGCACGGTAGCAGAGTGGTTAGAGCTCTGGCTTCCAATAAGGAGGTCGTGGGTTCGACTCCCGGGTCGGACCATACCAACATCTCACGATCTCTCTGGTGGAGTTTGCATGTTCTCCCCGTGTCACCGTGGTACTCCGGTTTCCTCCCACCTCCAAAAACATGTATGTTTAGGTTAATTGGGCATCACTGTAAATTTCCTTAGTGAATGAATGAGAGAGTGAATGTTTGTCTGTCTAACCCTGCGGCAAGTTGGCCACTGTCCAGGGTGTTCCCCGCCTAAGGCCAAAGTCACTGGGATAGGCTCCAGTCACCCGCGACCCTAACGGGATTAAGCGGTAGAAAATGAATGAAAGTCCAATTAAAATCAAATGTATGCAGTAATCATAACAACAGTGCAATCTGTCAGTGCAAACGATAATGTGCTGTCAGTGACAAGTGATGATGAGATGGCTGATAAAGTGATAGGTGATGTTTACATGACTAATAAAGTGTAAAGTGACAATATGATGAGTACTACATTGTTTCATGAGCTCAGGTTCTAATCTGGATAAACTGTAGCCTCCTGCCTGAGGGGAGGGGCCCAAATAGTCCATAAACATACATGTCCAGAGTGAGAAGGGTCAGCTGTCCAACCAGCACGCCCGAGTCCCGGAGTTTCTAGTTTGCATAAAAAAACACAAAAAAACAAACAATCTTTTTTGGCTATATACCTTGGTCTGATTTGACAAATACTTTTTCATATCTTATTTTTCCATGGTTTGTCGTAACCAGTGACTGCCCACAAATAAGTTTAACTGTGATCAAATATTATTAATATTAAAAAACATTCGGAAAAAATGACGAAAATGTCTTAGAGGCAAAAACCGAATTAAACATCACATACAGATTAGCAGCACTTGGGCACTTGTTAGTTAGCAAGTTACTTATCAAACAAATACTTTTTGTAAACATTAACATTAATATTTGTTTACCATACTGTAGGATCATCCAGCCAAAGCAGTAACTTCTTCATGAAACAAGGAGGTGAACAAGCTTTCAACCAGAAAATTTACTGCTCCTAAGCAGTTTGGGAAAGAACATTTTTGACTCCAACAAAAGCAGTGATTATGAATGGCTGTCCCTTTGTCATTTACATTTGAAAGCTGGCACTGAACAGCTGTTTCTAGTGAGAATAATCCTTCCCATGTTGAGGACCTCATTTCATGCAGAGTCAAGCTCCAAACTTTAGTTGATTTATTCATCCAGCGCTGTAATCTTCACTTTGAGCGTTTTTGAGCCTAAACTGAGCAGCTGTTGAAGCCAGCCGACAGGTGAGGTCCCCGGCTAATTGAAATGATTTGTTACAAGGGGTTTTGGGTTCATCGTGATCTCGTGTGTATAATTTCCGTCGAATGTGAAAGAAGCAGACGAATGGAAAAGTGACTGCTGAATTTCAGATTTGCTACGAGTTCAGGCAGTGACAACAACCCATCTTCTAATAAAAGCCATCGCCTCGAAATAGACGTGTGAAGACATTCTGAAAAAGTATAATTAAAAGTAGCTCACGATCGGCAGTGTGAAGCGGGATTTCTCCACCCCCCACCTGAAACCCACAGGAGCCTCCAAGTGGAATAATTGATGTGTTTTTTCACTTTGCGAACCCAGAGACAGTGCAGACAACAATCATCGCTTTTGTCTCCACGTCCTTGTTTTTCTTTGTGCTACCCTCAAAATAGCGTGAAAATCTGATATTGGAAGAAAAACATTACAGACTTTTATTCTATTGACATCTGAGACACCCTTTTATGAGCTCGCTGTTGAGAATTGACTCGGGGATTTTAGAGGAAGCTGAATGTTGCCTTTGTACATTCACATCACATAAAAGACAAAGCAATATTTAACATTTTAGGGCAATAATGGAGATACCTTTATTGCTCAGTTTGACACTGCTTTTGTATTCCTATCCTTTGTATTTGCCTGTGGTAAGCATTTAAAAGGTAAATGTTGATTGTTATTGTTTATGAAACATCTTGCTTTTCTTAGGAGGAGGCAAAAAAAGTAATTTGTGGACCTGACCTGACTGTGGATATCATTTAAAGGCACTGTGCTTGATTTGTGCAATTTATAAAATGTAAATCGAAATGATTTTATTTAATGATTTGTAAAGTTTGTGTTGTAAAGTTACAACATGTTTGTTTGTTTTACATTTTTACGACTCTTTAAAAATGACACTGACCAAACAAGGATGATTTGATACATTTTTGTTTCTCAAATAAAGTCTGTTAGTTACATTTGATTTGAGTGACTGTTGAATTTGAGTCAACATTCGAAAGAACTTTATAACTTAGCAGTAAATCCCCAGACTCTTCTGTATAAACACACAAATGTTGGTCTCTGACGGCAGCATATACAAGGAGAAACAACATTTAATATGCTATAGTTATTATTTAAGTAAAATCTAGACTCAACGTTCATGAAAAAACAAGAGTTAAGTGTGAATAATCTTGATCAAAGTAAGAAACATCGAGGTCATCTGACTTTAGTGCCAAATGTAATGTTTTTGTGACTGAAAAGTACAAGATTTCACATGTCTATCAATATAAAGCAGGGGTGCCCAACCCGTCGATCGCGATCGACTAGTGGATCTTTGAGGCAGTGGAAGTAGCTCCCAAAGCCCCGTCTGTTAATTCGAACTTTAACCAACCGCGAGATATAGGCGTAATTACAAGCGCGAACTACACGCGGCATCAACAAGCGCTACATGCGCGAACAACACGCGGCATCAACAAGCGCTACATGCGCGAACAACACGCGGCATCAACAAGCGCTGTATGCGCGTACTACACGCGCTAGATTTATATGCGGCAGCAAGAATTCCCCACTGTCTGCTCGTTGGAGCCCACAGCAGCCGCACAGCACTTGAGCGCTTGCCAACGCGGCTCCTGAACACACGCGCTCATTAGGGTGAGATAGAACAGAGGGGAGAGGAGCAGGAGGAGAGAAAGAGAGAGAAGCAGGAGGAGAGAAAGAGAGAGAAGCAGGAGGAGGAGACAGGTAGTGCCACAGAATCCTACCTGCTCACGCGGTGTTGTTGTCCAACAGCTTGCTGTTGTTGATGAGAGTCAAAAACAAACCTAACTTTCTCAAGCTCCTCCCCCTCACTGTTACTATGGTAATCACCAATCACTCATAGTACTCCAGTGAGGTGACTTGGATAGCTTGAACTTTTTAATGACTTTTTGTTGTTATAGTTGTAGCCACAATAATTTATTTTCAAAAATAAATGTGTCACTTTTTAACAGGTTTATAACTTACATTTTAATAAATATTATTGCACTATTAAAAAAATCTTAACTGTGTCTTAATCAGGACTAGTCTAAAGAACAATTTTTTCGACATTGTTTATAAATAAAATAATGTAAATCCAAAGGTAGATCTTCGCGCTGTGCTCAGACTAAAAGTAGCTCGCGAGCTGAAAAAGGTTGGGCACCCCTGATATAAAGCTTATGAACAGATTATCTCATGATTAGAAATCTAAAGCTACAATTGACAGTGAATGTTCATAAAAGCTTCTGACTATTTAAATTACAAAATCAAGTCAAGCTAACAACTAGCATGAATGACTCAAACTTTGAAAAACCCATTGTAAAGCATGGATACTTGATAGCTTTTATTGTGATAGCATAATTTCTAACATAGAAGTATTTCTTAATCTAGTATGTAATACAGTAAAAATCTTAAATATGATTGTATGTCATTCCCTCTAGGCACTTTGTTGTCACAACTGTCCCATTGACTTTAATGCAACTAGAAATATTTCAATTCTTGTAGCAAAGATGCCATGCTTTTGTCAGTTCCGATGTGCTCCTGAACTGTGCCTGACTTTATTTCCATATGTATACGTTTCTATCTCGCCCCAGACATTCTATCATCTGCACATTTCAGCTGAAGCACCCAAAGACTAGAGGCATCCCCCCGGCCGGTCGTCCCATCCTCTCGCTCTCAATCTGTTTGCTGTGTGACCGGCCACCACCAGGCTTGAGTTATTAATGCCCGGGGAGGAGGCAGCCCGATGATTTCATTGCGTATTCAGGTGCGCTGGATGGATGGCTTTCAGAAACAGCCGAGGGAGTGCTGGGGAGGAGAGGCTCTGTGGAGAATAAATATACCTGTCTCCTGCTGATGCATCGGGCCACGTAGCGCAATGCAAATCAGCCTCCTCTCCTCCGCTAACTGCCTTCCTCCTCCATCCAGGATTCTTTCTTTTTTTGCATCCAACTTCCCTTTAAGAAGAAGGCTGTAGTGTATGGTGAAGTATAGATAAGATGCTCATTCATTTATGCATTTTATTGCTGTAATATCAGTGCGTTGTGTAAGTTTTATAGTGGAAGGTCTGTGCACCTATTGTCCCAGTAGATTATGTTTTATTGGCTCAAATGTTCTTCAAATTGACATTAAACTTAAATTTCTCAAGTGTGACAGGTCATGATGACACCAATGTGTCATGTTGACATGTTGACAATGTTGACATTAAGAATTAAGAATTACTTTTTAGCATAAACCAGATACTGTATCTGCTTGTTTTGGGGGCTCGTTTTAAAAAAATACAAAAGCTTTACTGCTCCAAAATAAGTAGAGATTGCCTAAAAAAGCCGATTTTTTTATTACACTTAAGGTATGCAGAGAACCTATAGAAAACTTCTAAGCAATTTTAATTTAATTAAATTTAATTAGTCATGTAAAAAAACATTTGATTCGCAAAAAAAGTACAGCATCAAAATGATGCTTTTTTATTTTAATCACAATCGAGCAATTTTTTGAACAATTTATTGTGCTATCATATTTCCAAAAAAACTTCTGTTTGTTCATAAAAAGAGAGGAAGAAGTGACTCCCCATCGGCGTCAGTGGTTCTTGTGCTCATTACTTGTCTGCTCTATAATTAAGAGCAAGGATGAGTTGACATTAAAACAAAGCTTCTGAACTTCACCTCACATCACATTTATTAAAGCGGGCTGGGGCTGTGACATTCTCTTTGTGATTTCATACTGACTGAGATAATGCCTGTAATATTAATTTATGACCAGTGTAGCTTAAACCTGTCAGCAGCACATTGCTTTGCCTGACCTTTTCTGTTTTCAAATGACCACAAAGGCCACAATAATGATCACTTTGGATGTATTTAACCTGTAGTGGTACATTCAGCCACCTCATCAATCTGTGTTGGTATGTGGAGGTAAAGTGCGGAGAAAACCATGCAGCTGTGGTACGAATATCTGTCAATGTTGAGACATTTTTTAATAGTTATAGTGCATTAAAAGAAAGCACACATCAAACATTGCTGCTCTTTTGAGACTTTTTCTGCTTTTTTTCTTTATCAAATATCTTTTGGTTTTTTGGTTGTGTCCATCAAAAGATTTACAGTTAAAAGCAAAACATAATTTTATGCCTGCTCATTGATAAAAACTTTTCATAATCAACCTTGACTTCGCCTCTTAGACCTTGTCCACACTTGTCCAAGCTCAAGCGTTTGAGATCAAACATTAGACCTAAACCACACATCATCTACAAGAAGCAGAAGTTTCAGGACATGGAAAACAAATATTTCTGAAACCAGGTCCCAGAGTGAAAAGATTTCAAAATCTTTCACTATTCGTCTCCACAGTTACGCTGTATCCTGAACTTTTGTTTTCCATGATGACATCACTGCCCCATGTCATGCCTCATCTGCAAAATGTACTCACCTTTATATGATGTCCACTTTGCACCATAAACCACAGAAGGCAGGAAAAAATCCACCACAATCTCAATTAAATCTGTTTTGAAGCTTTGCCAAAACATTCCAAAGACATTTGAGGCATAAATCCACTTTCTGTGTCTCTTCTGTAGGTTTAAGATCCATGTTGTTCATTTAGAATGTTGCTAAGTTTGAAAGAATTCTCCGCTAAGTTTCTGTTTACATTAAACAACTTTTCTGCGTGTGCTCAGTGTCAAGCCTTTCTCTAGTTTGTGACTTTCTGTGTCAGTGTCACAGTGCCACACTCTGATCAGTTGCAGGCATTACATTGGCTTCAGACTAGTGTACTGTTTCGTGTGGATGCTCACGAACCCTAAGACGCCTCCACGTTTACACAATTCATTTTTAAATGTATGATCATTTTGGCTTTGTAACCCTGGGCTCACACTGCCTCCAGTCCAACTCCGGTGCAGTCACCGGACCGGTCTTGCTACGGTGGGTGACTCACATTAGCTCCGGTGGTCTGCTGTCCTGCTGCAGCCACAGGCTCTGCTGCCGACCTCGCGAGACCCCGAACTCACGGAGGTTCACGCTCAACGTGGGAGAATACACGATCGCTGAGCACTTTTTTTTCCTTTCTCTCTCTTTCGCTGAGCACATGTATAGGTAAACAAAGAACACATGCGCCGAGTTTTGGGCTTGTTTCACAAATTTGAAACAAACGAAACGAATTCGGAGCGCCGGATTGGCCATACCGGAGACACCGGACTGGACTGTACGCCGTGTGAGCCACTCTCGCACTTTTCAAGTTAAGTAAAGACTCCGGTGAACTGGAGGCAGTGTGAGCTCGAGGTAAGGCCTTAGTTTTACCTTTGTCTCTGTTTTAATTGAAATAGACAAACAAATTTTATTTAACCTTTATTTAACCAGGAAAGTCCCGTTGAGATTTCTTTTTCAAGGGAGTCCTGGCCAAGAGGCTCCAACAACACAACCCAAAACACAGACTTTCATTTTGAAATAAACCAAACCAAAAACATGTCACAGTAGGGTAATCAGTTACAAATTAAGCTTTCTAATATAATATCAGTCTATTTTTAAATTGATTATGAACTGTATTTTTCAATTGAATAAATGTCTATTTTAACCTGGGCCCAGTCCTTGGTAGTTTGTTGAGTCTGTGACAAACACTTTTTATGATGAAGAGGTAGAGCTTCTCAGTTCTGAAATTTTGAATAGATTACATTCATTTCTAAGCCTTTGTGGATCGATTTGTGTTTTACAAGAAACAAAATATAAATTACTGATCTACATGTCCTATAGTTTTTACTAAACACAAAGAGAAAGCACATAGCTGTGCTTTAAAAGTAAGCTTTGTTTGTGTTCTTTAGGCAGAAAGAAATAACCAAAGCGCAACAACATGTGCTTGTGCCGGAAAATTAAAGTTGAAAGCCAGCTCATAAAAAGGGCAAATGAGATGCTAATGTTCTCATTTCTCCAGTAAAAGTTCTTGTGAATAGTGAGAAGTTTGACATGTGTTTTAAAAAAATGAGAAAGTCCACTTTTCCTTCTTTGGTTTTTCTGCAGTGTATTTGTTCTGACCTCTTTTTTAAATTCCTCTTCCACAAAAGCAGCTAAAGCACAGTTAAAAATACCAAACGTCCTTTTCAAAGTAGACACCTTTAAGTGCAGAAGGCCTTTCAGTCATTGATTGTAGCGCTTAGTCCAAAAAACTGCACTTTACTGATTATGTGGCTCTGGCCAAAGGCACCATGAAGCACCCTACAGAAACAGTTTGACTTCCAAAACAGGGCATAGAATTCCTCACAATTATTTCTCCTCTGACATGATTGCTGAGTGATGTAGATATTCATTACAATAATCATTTGTTTTTCTCAAAGATATTTTTGGGAAAGCCTGCCATCTGTCATCATTTGAAGTTTTAAGTTTATAATGACTTTTCTTGTGATGTTTTGTGTAAAATAGTTGTAATACATTTACTGTATCAAGTAATGGAAAGAGACATCACATCTAACATAAGCAACAGGTTTCTTTGTTCTCAAAGTCCTTGTCTTGTTCACAAACTGAAGTTGTTTCTTTAATTAAATCAGTCTGAACTGTCACTTAAGGACAATGTAAATGGAATTGTGGTCTGAATATGACAAGTGTGACAAGTGTATCTCTAAATGTAGAAAGATTCTGACAATAATCAAAATGATATATGTTTTTATTGTTCAATATTCATGGCTATTGTTCAGTGGAAGCTACTGTATATGCATGCTAAAACAATAATTGTGTATGTCTTTCTTTCCTGGGATACTTTATGTAGAGTATGTTCTCCACTACCTTGTCGCTCCACAATGCAAAATGCAATCAAATTAGTTTACTTACATTACGCACGTAAAACAAAAATTGTATTAAAGCAAACTCAAACTTTGCTCACCTTATTATGTTTTTGCTTTGCTCATTAACTCTGCACAAATCTGCAATGTTTTTGAATCCATTAGTTTTTCCCCTCATAACCAGCCTTTCTTGTTTTCTTATGATATACGATGCACATGCCCTTGCCTTTTTATTTTTGAACGAATTTGGCTGTTTACAAAAATTAATCGGTAAATCCTGAATATTCTGCTGTTAAGCTGTAATAACTAAACAGGAGAAATATAGGGCATTAGGTTTGCATAGCATTGCATCATTAGTACTTGATATTAATAGTGTACAATCTCCCTTTTAAGAGCTTTGTACTCCTACGGGCCGATGGCAATGGGCACTGCGGCTTCAAATCTTTTTAAAAGCAGTAAAAATATCATCAGTGTTTTGGATCAAAGGTTTATGTTTCATATTTAATAGCGGTCATATTTTCTTTGAAAGCGTAAAAAGTGGAGTGTTCATTTTGGGAGATGCCTCTTTGATGGTAGCCCCCTTTGATTCATGACAAAACATCAACAACACCTTAGTTAATGCTGCTGATGGGACAGGAAGTATGCATGGCTTTAATTTGACCAGCTCCTGTGTGGATTTATTCAAGTGGAAGTTGATGGAGAAGGCGCACCTTAATAAGCTCATAGGCCAGCGATATGCTTAGAACATATGCAAATAAAGGGGATAAACTCAGACACCGACATTGTTCGCGGTGCATATCTGACACTCTAATTAGCAAGGCGGGGGATTATACAAGCAAACAGAAGAGATGCCAAAGCCAAAATTAAGGGCTACGTGTGGCTCTAAGAACTCTGAGGAGGCAACAGACTTAAGTGCGTGTCTAACATTTGAACCTTTGACAAATGGGAGCGTCTGGTAAACAAACATTTAGAGTCAACTACTCAGCATGTAAGACTCCTAACTTTAGTGTCAACACAAACACAAGCATGATTATCCAAAACGTGGGAAAATATAAATATATGCAGGCTAGAATACGCTACAGGTCGTCTGAGTTGTGCAGTGTGATTAGGAGGAAACGTGTGTGCTTTAATTTACACAGAAGACATGTGCTAGTATTGTGCATATTTTTTCATGGTAGTTTAAATAGTTTATACTGCAGTGATTGGCACTTTCTACGCTTATTTGAAATATTAGTTTGTTTCACTATTGTCTTACTTTTTGCAGCAGCTTATTACAATAATATACTTGAGACTCAAATTATTCATATATATGTTCAAGTTTACTTCTCTAAATTATACATAATACAGAATGCATTTGAAAACTTTGTGTTTGGACACATCAGCACTAAGTTGATATTATTCTCCAGACATGTGTTCTGGGAGCACGTTTCTTCATGCAGTGACCTCAGTCCCTCCTCGTGTTGATGAGACTTTGTGGGCAGAAGTCTGTCAACTTCATTTACAGAAACAGCAGGGAATAATATAGTGCCAGTACTGGGATATGTCAGGGCTCATACGAGGCGGTTCTATTAGAAATAGACCCCAGCACAGCACAATTAACCCTTGGCCCCAGCAGAAGGCTCAGGCTGTAGCAGCTCAACATAGGACAATAAATCAAACCTAGAGGGAGAGAGCAGCTCTCCTATGGCCGATACTATCATCCAGTGGACCGACTTACACGGACGCATACTTCTACATGCTATTGTAGTATTCTGTAGGTGCAGTGATGTAATAGTTTAGCTTGAGGCGACAGCACAGGGTTCTCACCAGCTGGACTCAGATCTCATGGTTTAACTGGTTTGAACTTGAAAAGTGAGAGGTTATGTGAGAACTATAGTGTGGTGGTAATAGGGCCTCTATGGCACCCTCACTTTTATTTCAGCGCTAAAGCCAATATAGTAGACCTTCAAAGCTTCTACTGAAGGAGAATCGTCTGGTTAGTAGAGGTGGGTCTGAGTATTCCTGCCTAAATAAAATGTACCATAAACCAGATCAGGTCAGATATCTTCAGTTGCTTTTACAATGACTCTTATTTGGTGAGTCAGACACGTATGGTCCTACCAACAATATTACATTTAAACTTTATCTAGATTTACTTAATTCCTGGTGACTTTACACATTTTAGCTTTATTCTGTCTGTGTCTCAAATACCTAATGAACTGTGTGAGGGCAGAGAGGTTAAACTAGTTCCAGTATAAGTCTTTCTATGTATGGCTGTCATGGACATTAGTAGTAAAATGTAGAGTTATGAACCATGTTTTGTCTGCAGCCTGTCATATAGAGCCATTATGTTTAACGACAGATTAGCAGAAGGAAGATGCTGTAAAGCTGTGGACCCAAGGTCACTTTCAAGACCATATCATACTTTTTGTGTGTGTGTATTATGCAATTATTAGAAATAGAATAATTTTTCTGCCAATGCTATCCATTCATCATATATTCTGTGTCTTCTACTATCCTGGGGTCAGCTCACAGGCAGCAGTTTAAACAGAGACTTCTCTAGTGACCAGGTGGAGGTGATAACTAGTGTGTTGTTGGTGTTTCCGGGCGTCCAACCAATGAATTATGCCCAGAATATCTGCCAGGGAGGCGTCCAAAACTGATTCTCAAGTCGCCACAGTTGTTTTCTCTGAAGCAGCATTTCTATTCCGAGGACCTCATCCTATCTCTCAAGGAACACCCAACAATTCGGTAAAGAAAATCAGTTACATTCAGTGCATCTTAAAATGTTTATTTTGCTTGTGATCATGACCATGACCCAAAGCTCACAACCATGTATTGCTTTCAGTGCATCTATCTGTTAATCATTGATCTCAAGCTGATTGTTCTGTTATACATTTAATGATATTACCATTTACTGTATTGTTTTACCATTCGACTACATTACTTTGCTCTTTTATTTTCATGTAATCTATTATTATTATGATACTTAATATATCTGTTTAAAAAGACATATCTAGTGCACTAACAACAAAATGGACTCTCAGTGAATGGCAGGGCTAAAACTTTTGATATTCAATTTTGTCATTATTGGACAGATGCCGATATGCAAAATCAATTTCAGCACTTATACTATGCTCACTCTTATTATTATCTGCTGCTCCAGCTTATGCCTGCCCAGTGCAAACCGTCCATCTTTGGTCTGTAATCTCAGGCCTTAATGTGAAATATGGCAACAGATGCAGAGAGCAACCACTGGAGCACATTATTCAGGACCCGAGAGCCATTAAAGCTGTCGCTATTAAATATAATTTGAGAAATTTGCTTTTGGAATGTGGAATAGTAGTTTGCGTGGCATTATGATAATCACCACATTCCCCGGGGTGCCCACTTTTCTAAAACATCTATTGCTGTTTTTGCATGTCTTTTGTGAACATGATCTGGGATTTGTAGTTTGTTTGTATGTTTTTGTAGGAGGGGTAACTCTCCTCAGCTAGAGGGCAATTATTGCTTTTGCCAGAGACTGTGGTCCTTTGTGTATGTCTATGAAAATTATAGCGTGTTCGATGTCAGATTTGTTTTTGCCCAGGTCCACACCAGAAAACATTTCATTAGGTGCCATTGGAACATGAAAAGGCTGTCAGGCTTTTCACCAATCAGGCCATTTTAAAGGCTGCAGTGTTTTGTTTAAAATCACAGCATCAAAGCGTTTTTCCGGTGTCATACTGTTTTCTAAGTACAGCCTGATAACCTCATCTCCAGCTGTTCAAAGGCAGGGCTGTCAACATGTTTGGGTTATGGTCAGAGAGGAGGTTTGTGAAGCTGTGATAGTAAGATTAAAAACAAAAAAAAATGTCCTTTTCCTTTTTTAACGAAGCTCACAAAGCTGCAATATTTGTTGTTTTTTAATACATTAACAGATTGTTGTCCAGTGAACTAGAGTAAAATACAACAGCAAATACAACATGAAATGGAGCCTCCTGCCTTTTTTTTTTTTTACCAGTGTCTCAGTCTTGAAGCAGGACTTAACCTAGAGTACATGACCTCTGTTGTTCTGCATTCTGCATGTAGCATTCTTTAGAATTATCTTGTCTATAGTTTATCATTGTTTCAGACCTAATTTAGATACATTTAAACCACTTGAGCTGAAATTTAGGCCTAATATAGTTCAATATTTGATCTGGTAGTGTTTCGAGAACCAAATATTATTATTTTAAGTACTTGGTATGAAAAGTTTGAGAATCACTGGGACCATAACTTATTATAGCATACAAGTGTCTTTGTTGTTGTTGTTTGATGTTTGTATGTAATCCCTCTTAACGTTTTGGCAGGCAAAATAAATCTGTTTATTGTACTGTACTTCTAAGATGCTAAAGTGTGGATTCCATACTCATCTTGAACTACATGCTGCTTTAATAAATTTGTTTCAAAGATTGATTTCTGTTAAAGCTCCCAACTAACGACATCCACAGTGTGTGCTCATGTTTTTTTTCTTGTGTGTCCAGCGCCGGCTGCACTTTCGAGGAGGACTCTGACCCCAGCCTGTGTGACTTCACTCAGGGAGAGGACGATGACTTTGACTGGATGTTGTTTCGGACGTACGGTTCACCTTTCTCTGGCTCGGACCTCCTGAGGGGTGAGTGTCCTCTCCTCGCTCTCTTATCTGCTCTGCACAGTTTTGTGTCTTTGTGTCTCAGCAATCAACCTGGTCGACACACTATAATAAGGTGTTTGTTTGTGACAGTGGGCGTCTATATGCAAATGAGGAATATCCTATGCCTTTTGGTGATGAATAGTAATAAATAACTGAGTTTCAGTCCAACCTGAAGGATGATTTCATGTTTAGCAGTCTCACAGGGCTCATGGAAACAGATTTTTCCTGGCCTCATTGCCACTACCGCAGGGTGCCACAGGGAGAGGCCATGCATAGTTTATAAGGTACTCCTCCACGGCGGCATTAACAAACACCTACGGGGATCTGACAAAGACAAGAATGCGTTTTCAGCTCTTCAGCAGAAAGCTGTGGCCTGGAGCTGGTGTAACGTTGCTCTGAAGGGCTCTGTACACTGCCATTAGTATGCGTAAGAAAGAAAAGTTCTATTACAGATCGATATAACCATCTTAGAGTAATACAACTAAATGATATTTGCTCATTTTTTGGACAATTGGTCATGGGTTTAGCTTTAAATAAAACACTTATCCCATTTAGGCAGCTGCTCAATTCACTCACACTTTGAGACCACAATTTCAGCTACCTAGAATCACTGCTTTCTCAGAGGATGGTAAAGCTAGTCATTTGTGTGGCTTATTGAAAGAGATTTACTCGTCAATCGCCAGTTGTTTCAGATATTTTTTTTAATCACAAGGTTTGTCAGTTGACCTGTCTGCTGTGTTGTTTTAGGAAAAGTGTAGCAATTATAGACAAAAGTTTCGGCTTGGCACATTTCAGAATAAACATGCAAAACAACTGCAGAGAGTAGAAAATAATAATTGTTCTGTTCTCTGTCTTTTTTTTATTAGATTCATTCAAAGCAGAATTGTATTGTTTGCAGTACAATATGGATAACAGACAAGTCATATTTCTTTATTTTTTAAGCTCAACAAGAAATAAATGCCATCATTATATCGTAGAGGTATAGAGTTGTTGTTGTTGTTGTTGTTTCTTGGCTTAGTTTGTCCTGCGTTATGTCTTATCTACCTTGGATGTGTCATACTGTTTTTGTTAACTTTGTAACATTCTAGGCAATGCATTATCTCTAAAGCAGGCGATGGACTTTTCTACAGAAAAGTTTCCTTCTCTGTTCCTTCAGGTGTCTGTCCAAATAGACTTTTGAACTTGATCTTTCTCTAAGACTAATCCTTGACTATTACACTTAGACCTCGTTCACCTGCACATCATCAGGATTCAGGGGAGACTGTACAGAGCCGCTAGCCCATTCTCAAAAGGCAATAGGATAATTAATACTTTTCCCTTTGGGTTTAATTAAAAACTACTTCCACTGCATTCAGAGCGATCTGAGGTCTTCCTGAGATGAGCTAGTGCACAGGTGGAGTAAGCAGGTACTCCTAATGAACAATAGATGTCTCTAAAGATCACTAATCTGGGTTGGAAAATTATTAATCACTATTAACGGATAAAGAAACGATTGCTTCAAAATATGTAAAATTTTTGTTTAGATTAAAAAATAATGTCTATATATTTTTTTTATCACTTCTCCATTAAGATGTCAACAAGATATCAATGTTGGTTAAAAAAACAACAAAAAACTTCTATCTTTGCTGCTCTAATCTAAACAATAATTGATTCATTGAACAAATCACAAATTTAATTGGTTTGCCAAATAGTTGTAATAGTTGTAGTCCTATTTGTTCCAGTTATTTTATTTACAAAATCCTTCACTTGTAGACAAACAGACCAGTAAACCAAATATAAATCATGAATGCATGCTGCATTTATCTTTAAGGTCAGGTACAAAGGGAAACAGAAATAAAATAGAAGTTCATCTTTAAAGTTCATCTTAAAACATATTTTTATTTTGATTTGTGCCCTTTTGGTATTTATCTGACCACTGCCATTGTGTGCTGCTACTGTTAGCTCTGCCTCCTTGTTTAAGCACACTTTGACATTTTCACTGTCATTTAAAATAACCTCAGCCCAAATTCACCGCAGAAAGCCCTTTTTGTAATCTCCTCGCGCTGCTGTACTGTGAGTACTTATGAGATAAGGCTATTTACATAGGGCCAGTATTAACTTTGTGGGGCTGGAAAAATCGGTGCCGAGGGAAGATTAGTAAACACAGCTGAGATAGCAGCAGCTTGTGGCTCCCTGGAGAAATTATGCTCCACTGTTCCTGACAAAGAGAGAAAAAATTGCTTTATAGAAATTGCAAAACAAAATACATTTATGAATTTAGATTTGTTCTTCGCAATGCCATCAGATATTCTATTGATAATCTCTTTAACAAACAAGTCAGCCTCTGTGAGATTGAAACTTTTGTAAAGAAGAAAGCATGTCAAGTGTGTATTTATTAGAGTGAAAAGACCGTGATTAGTGCAGCCTTAAGGTACAATTCCGCACCTCCGTAACAGCATCACGTCGTGAGCCCGGAGTGTTTACAGCGCTGCGTTTTCCAAGATGTTATTTGTTTTGCATTAACACATGGGAAAAGCCTGCAAGCCAAACTTTTGTGTTGTTGTCTTGACCTCAATTTGTCAAGTCAATATGTATGTTTAGCCCTCAAATCTTGTAAGGCCGCTGCTTTCATGTAGACGCGTCCATCACTCACAAAACAACTGCTATTGCCAGAGAAGAAAAACGTATATTTTTAATGTGGAATGAGCTGCAGCCAACACCACACTGGCACAAATAACAGAGTAAACTAACACAACATCTCAAAATTATATATATGCCAATTTGCCAAACAATTAATGTATTTTTATAACTGTCTATTGGGGGTGGCAGTTAAGCAGAAGAATATAAATCAATAAAAATTGATCAAAGCTCATATTCTTAGTATTTTTAAATTGCCTTTCAAACAGTTTACACGTCACTGTAATAAGCTAAATCCATCTGACACTAAGAACATGACAAAGTCTGACTGTATTTGTTTGAGACCCTTCACTGTGATTAGTTTAATGTACCAGAACATTGGAAGAAGGTGGAGAAGATGGAGAAAACAAAAACAAAAAATGCATATCATCACAAGGATCAGACCAAAATTCGATTTGTGTTAGTTACAGTATATTAGACTAAATATCAAAAAAGTGGATATTGAATGAAAGAACTGACAAAATGGCACATTGATTGGATTCCTGCCTCTCAGCAAGAAGGTCCATTTTTTATTTTCCAGCCTAGACAAATCTTTTTTGAGCCCTTTTAAGCTCACTTTAAAGCCGTAAAGATTTTTTGTTGATCTCAGAAGTTCAACATTATAGTGGATGAAGTTAAGTACATTTTAAATAAGGGTTTTAAATTATTATTTCTGTGACTATAATGTTCATACATTTTCGTAACATTTCCATTTTTCCTGAAATAACATTTTAGATATTCCATCCCTGTGCAACTGAAATTGACTTGTATTCATTGCAGCAAAATTACATTTCTGTGTAACCTTTCTTCCTGTCCAAAACATGCTAAAGCCCTTTTCAGTGGCTTACATAAAAGGCCTAATCAGTGGATATGAAAAGCGCCCCTGCACATGTGATGACTTCCATAGGACAGACACAGCTCCTAACACTGTGTGGGTCAGTGTGGGTCAGTCAGGATGTAATGCAATTGGTTCTTTCTAATAACCTTAATTCATTCACTCAAAGACACATGCCGGCCTTCAGATGCAGTGCTGGCATCTGTTAGCCTCTAAGGACAGTGTCACATCTCTGTGCACTAGCTATTTGTCACCTCTGACCCCTGTCCAGCTCCTACAGCAGGTGACAGTGTGTCATAGTGACCTGGGTCTGGACTCTTCAAAGGAAGGAAAACAAGAGGGCATCATCCCACCAGCACAGCTACAGATTTTCTCATTTCCTTGGCAAATAGCCATTCCCCTGCAAATAGCCTTAGCTTATTTTAGCTTGGAAATATTGTGCAATTTAAGCTTCGAAGTTGGAAGATGCATTGTCTCATAAGAGAACACCTGCTAGAGCCATGTTTTTATAAGCTATACTCTGTGGATTCTTTCTCATTTTGTATAATAGAAGGACAAAATTCAACACAGCTAAGCAGTTTTAAGACACACAAATTGTCTGTCTGTGTGTGTGTGTGTCTGTCTCACTCTCTGCCTGTCTGTCAATTTTAATAGAATATCTGCTTATAGGGAAACAAATAAATACTGTTTTTGCATACCAGACATATAATTTAGCTGTGTTGTGACCACCTATAGAGCGAATCTTTGCTTGGATCTATGTCAATGTTATATAAGTAAAAGTGGCAGATTTACAGTATATGACAAGAGACATATAATGTATAAGTGAACCTGAGGCTTAAAAGATCATATGCAGTTTTTGTTCATGCTAGCGACACAATGAATAATTAGTTCCATCATTTGAGATTTTCCTTTTTGATATTTGTTTTACTTACACTATGCCCACCATCTGTGCATCCTTTAAACTCCACACAGCCAAAAACGATTTATTAAATCTTGAACATTGCTTCTTAAGTGTTTCACAGATGTGTTGCTCTGTTCTCGCTATAGTTTATCCAATCAAAAGCCCGAGTTGGAACATCTTCACAGACGCCTGTCATATGGAGCGTGTCTATTAAATCAGTCATCGCTTTGTGATTGTATGTAAAAATAACATGCTTTTGAAGTAATTAGGCTTTGGATTTTTAGTGGTAAACAGATTTCATGGGGGTTACACTTGTAAAAAACAAAATGTTGAGACAGATTTTGAAGTAGTGAGAGGAAGTGGCTAATTAAAACACCTTGCATCAGAGAGAAACAAACAAGTGACAGCTGCAGTGTCCACATGAAAAAAAGATAATTACCATAACTTAAGTGTATTACTATAAAGAAGAAGGTCCATTTTGATGACCACTAGTGATCTACAATTGTACTTTATTGCAGATGAAAAGGGGTCCAGTATTTTCACGTTGCTTCTTATGATTAATAAAATATAATTGTGAGCTGATTGATTATCTGCTCTTTTGCAAGATTGTTATATTATGATTGAACAATTTTCTTTTCATGTCGCTTAAAAAAAAAAAAAATCCCTACACATACTGTTTTTATTACCTGGCATGTAATTTAATTTTGTGTGCGTGACAAGTGCATACTTTAGTGTGTGATTTTTTAAGCATTATGAATAGCAAATGTACTCTCTTGTCCTTGTGCACCTAGCAAAAAAGATTGCTCGAAGAAATTGTGCGATAATTTTTTTAAATTAGCATTTGGGCTAAATCGGTAAGGGATATTTATATTACAGCAGCAATATAAATATCCATCTATCATCTCTGAATACAATAAATAGAAACTATAAGTTGTCCTTTAACTCTGACTGCTATTATAAAGTGAAAGCATTTATATAAGTAATAGCTATAGGATAGAAACTTAACCTATAGCAATGGTTTGATTCAGTTCATAAAATCACTTGTAAAGGGTGAATTGTCTGGCTTTTAAGTTGCTATTTTAAAAGAATATTTCTGTGAACATCAGTGGAAGTGATTTACAGATGCCTCATGTTTGACACAGGTGAGGAGTCAGGCCCTTGAAACTTAATAGCACAGTGTGTAAAAGGCTTTTGTGGTTAAACAGCACAAAGAGTATTTTGCGGCGTAAATTGGCCTCGTGCTCACAGGTAATTGGCTCTGTCTGACAAAGAGAAATTGGGGTTAGTGGAAAATGATGCACAACTAAAATAAGTTTTGCTTTTCTCAAACTTTTTACCTTTCCCACTTTTTTCTCTCACCTCACCTTAGAGCATCCACAGCTATTTCACTCACACTGTGTAATTGAATTCACTCACAGCTCAAACCAGCATTTAGAAGCTTCTATGTGTTCAGATTTTTTCCCTAAGGGCTGTACGATGTTTTACTGTGACCAAAACATAAAGAGAACTGTTTAACGTTAAACATTTTACTTGAGTCACTTGTTTTACTTGATTATCTAATACATTCTGAGTCTCTAGTTTATTCACTACAATAAGCTTAATAGCACTTTTCACAGAGTTGGTCGAAGGCTGCCCCTCTGTGTTCATATTCAACAGTTGGCCTTTGTAAAGCTTATTGTGCCAAATTTAATGTGTTTTGTGCAATGGGAGGTTGACTGACTACTTTGGCCTTTGCTCCTAGCACCATGCACATACATTCTCTATATTTTACGCCTCTATAAGGACCGTGACACTAACAAAACACAGATGAAGGTCAAATGTGACACGCAGTATTGTATGCTTATTTATGGGCATTCTTGTGTCAAGCCAGTATGACCCATTGTATACTTGTAGTTACTCCTTTGAATGTTTTTTTTTTCAGTTTACTAATCCAGGAGGTGCAAGTATTGGTCTTTTTCAAAGCTAATTATATTGAAAAGCAGAGAGAAAGTACAGATTGACTGTGTCGAGGCGCCCTGGTCTAGATCAGAGAGGAGTGGCTATCGGCCTATTAAAGCTGTAGTAAATTCTGACATGTGTTTGCTGCTTCAGGGTCCAGCTCACTTTACTGTGAGCTCCAGGAGTTATGTGTAAGTAAATCTCTCTTATCAGACTGTTCTTATTTATTGATATGAGCGTGTGAACACAATGGAAACAGGATAAGCAGTTTTATTCAAGCAAGAAATAACCTCAGGAATTTAACTGATACTATTGTTATTTTTGGTTTAAGTTTACTTCAATCTGTTTCAGCTTTTGGGCGTTAGCTGACTTACGTACATCTCATTCAGAGAGGAAATTCACCAAAGATTTTAATGTTCCCAAAAACATTGAAACAAACGTGCTGTCACAATTTTGAATTTCAAATTTGATCTTCAAATGTTTGGCTTTATTTTCTGTGCCCATTTTGATACCACAATGAAAGTAAGAACACAGTTTGATAATGGACAGTCATTTTCAATGCAAATAATTATTGTGTGTAGCATTTAATAATAATAATAATAATAATAATATCTTTCAAAAATTGTTATGGAAAGTAAAATTTTGCACTGTTCAGAGGTTTGTTTTTTTATCAAATGAGTGTCTAGTTTTATTACATGTTTTAGTGCCTCATTTTACGTATTTATTTTTTTCATTTTTTAGGCAGCCTAGGTCAGAATACTATGGTTCAATTGCAGATTACAGATTTGCTGAGGCAGCTTACAGTTCAAATTTCTGCAGTGACGGGGCCCATCCACATTTCAATAGCTTTAGAAAGTGCAGCAATTATTCAACTCCATTAGTGTGATTATTATCAGTTGAAGACTTGAGATTAAAAACCTGTTGGATACTGATGGAGCCAATCCAAAGCAAATGCTAATATGGTTTAACACTTGTGAGTATTTCTTTCAAAAACAGCCAGTCCCCTGTAAGCCTTGCCCACCATCTGAGATATGACATCCGCAAATTTTAAAATGTGATAATGTCATAAGGCCAGATGGTGAACAAGAGCCAGATTATTGCACTTTGTCGTCATCAAATGTCTAAGAACTAATTTCACGTTTTCAATCCAGTGATTTTTGTTAATGACTGGACCCATTACCCTATCATATAACAAATAACTACATTAAAACAACACTCGTTTTAGCTGCCCTCCACCTCTACTAATGAAAGTTATGATGTCACATGATCAGTACCTATTGTCTTTAGGCAGATCTATAAACAAATGTGGCACCTTTTGTATATCTTTGCAGTAATTTGGGTTTTAAACACTCTAAAGACTTCTCGTTTCACTCCAAGCCCCAATTGCATCTCACTCTCTCTCTTTCAAATTATTTCTAAGTTGCTGACTCTTCTATTCAGCGGCGCTATTCTCCTCCACAGGCTTTATTTTCATTGTGAGCTTGACTGCTTTTCTATGGGAAATAAAACGTGCTGTCTTTATACTGCTGCCGCTGCCAGTGCCATGAAGCCACCATCATCTGCCTTCCCCTGAGACCCTGGTTCATATTTAAGCGTTCCCACTGGGACAACCGCTCGCTTCACCAAGGATTCATAAAGTGACTCAGTCCCCATAAAGCATCTCATAAACTCTGGCAGACGGATAAAGAGGAGAAGTTATAAAAAACAAATTGTGTGAACACTGTGCTCCATATGCATATTAGCAGCGTGATGAAGAACCCTACCTATTATGCAAAATGGACTTTTAGGAGTTTTAACCGTGTCAAAGTATCATATTTAACCTTTCAAAGTTGTTTATAGAGGGATTCATGCATTTTAAAATTATCTTAATTCTTCTAAACGCCAATACTCTCTTGTCCTTGTTGCACCTATCCCATGATATTTACATTGATGGGACAAGAAGATCACACATGTGGACACACACAAAATTATTTTGTGATATTGCATTTGGTTTGGACACACAAAAACAGGTAAAATGACGATGTTACACAATTTAGGAAGCTGTAATTCCAAAAAGTACAGCTAAAATGACACCCTAAAAAAAAACAAATGTCTGAGGCCAAAATGATCAACTGTAAATCAGAATCTGGTCATGTTTAGTTTTCATGGACCCAATTTCATGCTTTATCTCGTCGTAGGAAAATGATGTCATAAATCTGCTGCCTCCTTAGTTACAGGAATTTAAAAAGGGCTACTCAAAAACTGCAAAAGTATGCAGAGCTCTTTTCTAATTAAGTCGTTCTGGCTTAATACTGTGGTTTAATGAGTCTAAAATATGATATCTATCTAGAAGTGTCATTGATTAGAGCTATACAGCAATCATCATTGTATCCTTCTTTAAAAGGGCATAATGTCACTTTTATGTTGAAAGACAAATGCATTTCTTTTTGCATAAAAACTAAAAAATAAATAAATAAATAAATAAATAAATAAATAAATAAATAAATAAATAAATAAATAAATAAATAAATAAATAAATAAATAAATAACAAAATCCCTGGAGACTGCTAAGTGTGCTAAAACTTCCATAGAAATACTGCACATTAGGCAAAACAAGGTGAAAAAGTAAACATAAAGAGCTATAAAATAGCTTGATAAATAATTGGGTCTGTCACTCTCCAGTGTCAGGTAATGCTTTCATTAATGCCAATTTCAATATTTAGAACATTGCTATTGCTGCCACACAACAAAGCCAAGTTTACATAGAAGACTCTGTTCCAATGTATACAAGTATTTTGATTCAGTGAAAAATATGTTTAATGTCTCACTGTAGAACTTTCCAGTCAAAGTAATTACATCTAGTGACAGAACCCCCAATAGAAAAGTGAGTTAATGCGCCTTTAAGCAAGTTTATTTCTGCAGTGATCAGGATGAAAAGAGTGTGATAATGGCAAAAGAGAATAGCCTTTTGGAATGCCATAAGCCGGGATCAGTATGCGCCTATTGATCGCGTGCCGCTTGGTTTAATGATCTGAGTGTTTTTTCTAGTAGTGGGTGGCAATCTCGCTCGCCAGGAGGGGTTTTAGAGTGTAGGTTATTTTATCTCCATTTGCGGGAATAACATTGATTTTGAGACATATTGGATGCTCTCGAGGCTACATCTGCTGCTTTTTTGGAGAGACCGTGAAATGCCAAGAGGCTCCTTCAAACAATACAGAAACATTTCACAGCTCCTTGTGAGAGCTTAAGCACTTTCTAACCCTTCCATGTCTCAGGTGCTATTTGAATTTAAGTATTGTCATCCACCACGCTCCGTCAGTAATTGATATGTAAAGGCAACGCTGTCGGGCGCAGTCATTTGCATTACATTGTGTTAACGGAAATGATAATGAACGCGAAAGGCCTGATGCAAGCAGAACAACGAGCCGCAGATGGATGGTTATCGGAATTATATACAATAAGCAATATATTATAGCAGGTCTCATGGGGTGCTCCAGTCTGTGCAAATGTGTGTTCGCTGTCATTCACTCACTTTTGCACCACATCGTTTCTGACATCACCCACTCCACATGGTTTAAAATGAGGAAAAGGTGAGTTTCTAGGAGAAGATAGTTAAATGTGTTGTAGAAGTGAGTCTAAATAATGCAAGAGTGAGATTGAGGAGTGATTTGTTGCTTGTTGAGTGACAGTTTGGGCCTAATCCCCTGTGTGTCAGTCTAGTTAGTATGCCGACCGTCCAGGTGACTTTAACTAGAGTGCTTATAATTGGCTCCTCAAGCTTCAACAAACTTTATTGTTTCCCATTACCGCTGTGGAAGAGGCTTATTGCTTCTCATATAGATCATTACTGTATCTCGGTAGATGATGGCAAGATTATTGACTGTTTTATTAAGATTGAAGGACGAAGGAGCATTTCAGCTTGTCTGCTGTCACTTATTGTAAAATGCTAATTCGCTGTTGAAAATAAAATGATCAACACACAAACCAAAATCTCCTTCCTTGTTAAGTCCTTATCACAAATACATTTTGTAATAATAAAGATATTTCTTATGTATGACCCAAATTTGCTTTTCAAGTTTATGCATTATTAATAAATTCGATAAGGATTCTGTAAGAAAAACAGCTGTCTTCCACTCCAGTACTAACCAGGCCCAACCTTATAGCTTTCAATTTTAGACTGAAGTTTTGGCATTGGTGGATGCATGCAGGCATTATTTCTAGCTTTTTGGAAGCTGAGTTATTTTATTACTATTTATAAACGTTTTGAACGTAAAATAAAAAAAAAAAAAACAAGCACACACACACCACACACACAAAAAAATGCTTGCATGTTAACTCTTTCACTACACTTCATGGTGGTATTTTCATCTGCTCAACTTTTGCTGAAGAATATGAGCCACTACAATGAAATTATATTTTTTAAATACATGATTAAAACTTTGACGACGAGTGTCTTTTTCATCGATAGATTATTTAACCCTCCAAACATGAAGAAATACATGTAGTTTTACTTACTCTGACCACTTTTGGATCACTCACAGAAGAGAAAGTTTAGTTTTTCCTCGAGTCCTAGTCCAGTTTCGTGATTTTCTTCATTTTGAAGATCAAATATCTGCCCTAAACTTACTCAACAATGCTTTTAGTCCAAGATGTTTTGTCTCTGTACTCCATTTGAAAAAAAGCTGTCCCTTTAGAATCAACTGCGCTCCGTAGTGTCAACAAAAGAGCACGTATATTTTCCAGTTCTGTGACTTCCTCTGCATCCTTGTGCTCCACCCCCCGCTGTTGAATCTATAAAACTGCATCATGTTTTTGACAATGCACAATGTCAGCATGTGCATCAGAGATCCCTCTATTGCCGCATTAATATAAAAAATAGACGTCTTTGGCAGGCTACGATTGGCCACATAATGACGGATATTTTTGTCATCGGAGGTGGAAAGGGTTAAAAAATAATACAAATTTCTCCTTATTATTTTCAGTGTGAATTTACCTACTTTTTCTGGGTGCACAGGAGTAGGTTACAGCCACTGTCCACTGTGTTCCGTTACCTAAAGCCCAATGTCACTGGGACAGGCTCCGTCACCAGAAGAAAATGAATGTTAAAAATTGATCTTTTCTGTCATTAACAATGCTGCTTCATAAACTCAGACATTTATCAGAGCCAATAATTAACATATAATGTACAATAAGCGTCATTCAATTGTTGCCCCTAACAACCATGCATTTGTAAGTCTTTCAAACGTGTAACAATTTTCTTAACGCACCAACTCATTTTATTTTAGCGTAATTACCAGTGTGACACCTCTGCACAGCTCTACAGTGTGCTCAGCATGTCAAATAAGTGGTTTCAAATGCACGAGGAGGTCGCTGAGTGAAGATTGGGATCAGCGCTTTCTTATTTTTTAATGGTGGTTCTTTATGCCTAAAAGCCTTACCTTCTCTGGGATCTCTCAGTGTATAATGTCAGTGATGCAAATGAGTTAACACGAGGCAATGGTGCGGATAATCGAGCACTAACAGTTGGGTGATTCTGTGTCCACTTCTATCGTACACCTTTACTGATTAATGGGCCCCTCTCTAAGTCCGTGCACATAACTCAAAAGTCTGAAAAGAGAAATACCAGGCCATCTGTTTGGGTAATTGCAAAGAAAGGCAGCTAGCAGTAACTCAAAGGATTTAAATGATATATTGTCAAGAAGCTGCTGAAGATAGGGCCTGGTGTGTCGTTTTGTCTTTTTTTCCACCAAATGCCAATAGAAAAAGTTTGGTGTAGGGATTCTTTTCTGTCACTAGCAAAGAAAAAGAAATTTGTCTGAGGAGGGAGAACAACATGATTACTTGTACAACACAATTGTCTACTATTTAGTGTTAATACTAAAAGTATTTAATATTCAAAGACATACATTATTAGGGATGTCAGAACGAATCAGTTTACCAAATTATTGCAATATCCCGACTCTTAATACTGTTATTGCTACTCAAATACAGATAACAATATTTTAAGATGTCAAGTGTGCTAGGCTGCACTGATTCCTTGATTTCAGTCACTTTCAATGCCAAAAGTAGGCCAAAACTGTCGAGCTCCCCTCGAGCTGGAAAGGGCAACACTTTAAGAAAAGATTGTGAATATCAATTTGGGATAGTATTTATAAAGTGATTAAAAGTGGTTAATTCTTTCTGGAAACTGGGGGATGTTTGTTTTACCATCAGTGCTGTCACTGAGACTCCTTCAGTTAATAGAAAATGCACATTGTGATATCTAATGTGATGACCTATCACAACAGACAACATAATTGGCTCCATTTTGTAAAATTCTAGAACAATCACAATCATAATTGTCCTCAGCATAGGGAAATATTGTGATAAATCTGATTGTGTCATGTGAATTGCAATATGTATTGTATCGTATTACCCATAATGAAATGTTTGGTGTACTGCGATTGTCAACCGTAACAGTAAAACCAGTCTCAATCTTATTTCCCCCAAGGAAAGAGCCATGTGAGTCACTCTAGGACTCTTTTGGACAACAGCTGATTGGCTCTGTTGAATATAAAATACTATAGCTACAGATGTCAAAGTGCTATAGGAGCTATAGAAGTGTGATAGAAAAATTTAAATACAGTACCTACTTCCCATTTTCAGTGGCTGAAAATTAGATAACCTTTACAGCTTGAGATTGATTATACTGTTTCAATTTTTTCTGAGGTTTAATTTATAAAATACAGCTGAAAAAAATAATAATGTGATAGAAGACAGAAGACTCTATTCTGTCATTGCTTAGTCTGAACGTGCCTTTTACCTGTAGTGCCTCAGAAGATGTGAAAAAACACATTATTTTCCTGTAAATGTCAAGCATGATGGAGTGTCTGTCCATGCTATAGACCGTCCTTTGAAATGAGAGACGTTCTTTAGGACCATAGTGCCGGCTTTTATGGCGTGTGTAGGATTGCTCCATTCTGTTCCTCTGTCAGTGCCACTGTCATTACTGCCTTTTACTGCTCCCATCAAATTTGCTCGCCACTTCCTACTTTCACAAATATCGACTGCAATTACGGCATAAAACCGCCAGTGCCTTTTGTGGTTGCCATCACAAACATAGGTGCCGCAGCTTGAAGCCCTGTGTGCGATTGTTCTGGAAAGATAGCACTTCTGGATTTTTTTGGTAGCATAACAAAAAACAGATAATGCTGCAGCGGGGTACAATAGATGATGTGAGTGTTGTTGTAATGGCGGTGAAAAGCCTGTCCCTCTGAGGAACACTCCCAGGTTGTTACAGCTAATGACTGCTGGGCTTCTCTGTGAGGAGCTGTCAGGGCACATTTGCTCACAGATTAATATTGGGCCACGTCGCAGAGGCAGCAGGGTACGAGCCTCTGCCACACCAAGGCACCGCTGGCATCTGCTGGAAACAAAAGAGAAGGTATGAATGCAGAAAGTACCAACCTTTTATCACACAACTTCAAGATATATGCAACTTTTCTGGTGAGGGTCAAACATTGTCTCTATGGCATAATAACAACTTTGGTTAGCATGCTTAAAAAAGTAATCTTAATTTAATCTATCCATATGGAGAAAATGTTTTAGCCAGATTATCTCATCTCACGTTCACACAAAGCTTTTGGCAAATCACTTTCACATGCATGGTATTTTTAGTCACTTGCAAAGCTTTAGAAGAGGTTAATGACAATATGTAGAGACCTGCTTTAGCGATAAACTTTATGGAAGGGAAACAGACAAAAATTATAGTAATAAGGAGGACTAATGTTCAGTACCCCAGCTTTTAAAACATATTATAAAGACACTATTATCAAAAGTATGCCTCTGTGAAATAAAAAGAAAAGAAAGGAAAAAAAATGTTCATAAAGGTTTTTATTCCATAATAAGCAAACCCTTTTAAAGCCATTGTTGTGGTTACACTGAACATTGAGTCTGGAGTACTCAAATGTTTTCATGTACAGTATATGAATAATTTTTGAGCTTTCGCCTATAAAATATAAAAAATCAGACATGCCTACATCCAACAAGTATTTTATCTGAAATAGGAGCAGTATCTATTGTTAAGCTGTGAATGAAAAAAGCAGTTTTAAAAGTTATAAATGAATGCATAATAGGAATTTACTTCACTAACATCAAGGATTTGTAGCATTCATATTAACATTGTTTTTTATGTCAGATGCCCTTCATAAATAATTTACTTCACACATTTCCAGGCATGGTTCCAGCACAAGGACATGGCTCCACATGCAGTTTAAGCACACAGAACAATGTTTCATTGAGTCATAGAAAATAACTGCTGTCCTATTCAATACAATTGTATCAACCTTGTACTTGTTATCACATAAAAGACCCATGTGGTCCTGCTGGGACAAGCAAAGCCATTATCATATCTTTGAGAAGAAACTCATTCTTTTATGCACTTTGCTTGTAATGTTTCTCATTACAAAGAAAATAGGGAATTTTCAAGTGCGACTGGTGGGAAGCAGCCGATTTCAAAGTGTTTCTTGTGAACATGTCTCCAGTCGTGAGGCCAGAGAGCTCTTCTGATGTGTTCTCTTTGAGGTGGTGGGGTGGCGGCTGATGACGCGCAGCTGGGGGCCCTCCAGCCTATCCCACAAACAGCTGTGGGATTTGCACAGTGCTTAACCTAATTTATCTGAGACTCCTCTTTTGGAGCATTAAAGCGAGATATTTTTAAATGTCATTTTTATTTCATCAGTGTTGGATATCCTGCTCGTTCACACTTGTGTTGGCTCTCTCCAATTCATCAGTTACTCAGCACACTGTTTCTGCGCTGACTTCACACCCTCAGTCTGATCGTGAGAATGGGATGACATGGCGGCTCCGGAGCTCGGGTTGGTGCATTATGAATGATGCTCTCACACATATTGTCTTTGCTCAGATCTGGGCTGAGGTTCTCTGCGGAGGAAGCTGTCTGTGGCACTCCTGGATCAGCCTCTCACCCGCAGGCACTGGGGCCGCTGGTGCCAGGGCGTCTCTCCTGCTCAAATAACTGCTGCTCTGTCAGCGTCGCTAGATCTACTGCACTTACTATGTGCATACAAGAGAACTGTCTTCTACTATATTCTTTCCTGAAAGTTAGAAGTTTCTCACATACAGAAGTTGGCATGCAGAAAAAATATGAGTATTTTAATATTGGAAGGCTGGCAAAATCTGTACTGTTGTTGTCAATGGACTTATAAATATGAGAGTTGAGATTTGAAAGAACTTCATATTAATCACACACAAACTGAGACGTAGCCTTCACTGTTACTGCAGGTTGAAATATTGTTAAAGGTCACATGCAAAGCTGACCCTGGGGGTTGTAGTCAATTTGCTTTCTCAGGGACAACATAGTTTTGAGTTTGTCTACATTTCCATTGTTCAATTACTCTGTTCAATCTAGTGATGTCATGAAATGTTTCAATAAGACTAAAACAATAGTTGTGACTTATTGTTAGGAAAAATCCAAGGCTGTAAAATGATTCGAGTGAAGGAGTGTGGACTTAAAAAACAATGTTAATTAATCATATAAAAAAAATATAGCAGAGCATTTTAGTCCGAATATAGAATATGTTAATATGTTAAAAGAATAGAATATGTTGAAATAGCTAAAAAGGTAAAGTAATATAGAACCTTGCTGTTCTGTCGCCATTTTAAAATAGACTGTCCTAAAATTTCCCACAGATTACAAGATATTAAAACAGTCTAGTAATCTTTATGTTTGTAATCCTATTATATTGCATGTAATTCTCTCAAGTAAAGCCAAAGTTGCTGCAGAACACACTGAGCTAATAAACCAATTTAACAATGCTCTCCAGTGCAGCGTCTTTTCTTTTATAATTGAATTTGGAGAAGAGAGAATCTCCTTCACAATGCTCAGCTCTTGATTACAGAAAGCTGTTAGGAGATGCTGTAGTTGGGTCAGAGACGTGCTATCTTTTCCAGCTACGATTAGAATGCCCGATAACTGAGATTTATTAGCCAAACATCATGGCAATTAATTAGGACGCCAGGCTTGGGCTAATCCGGTTTCCACAGGTTTTAGCGGGTCGAACCTCCTTGGACTGAAATGCCTCAAAGACAAAGTGAATGCACAGAAGATAACACCACACAGCATGAATATTATAGATGCTGCTCTATTACTGTCTCGAACACGTATTAAATATTTACAGTGTTTGTCTGACTGCTTATATGTGTTGGGGTTAGCAAGGTTAGCCTGGTTAGCTGTGGCTGTAAATCCAGCCTCTTACATGTAAAGCGTGAAAGGTTTAGCTCGCTCCTCAGTTCAAAGCCTGCTCTCTAATGCTCTTGGCTGCCGGCTCTCTCATCCTCTCTCTTCTCTCCTTCAGTTCTCTTCACTTCCAGTCCAACTTGTCTGGAGAGGGAGGTGTTGCTCTACCAAACCCCAGAAATCTTCTCTGTTTTGTGGGCAGGATTGGAACAGCTAGAGGTGTGGGCTGGGCTGTGTTGATGTCATAGAATTAATGTAGGTTATTCCCCAGAGGTCAAAATTTGTGCATCAGGTATTATTCATGCATGGCTTACCTGTTTAGAAAAGATATATTGCTATCTCATTGAAATAGGGCTAACAGGGCTGAACGATATTGGAAAAGAAATCTTACTAGCGATATTTGTCAGTCCAACTTAAATGTTTTAAAACAAAGAGGTGGTAACATTTGTTCGGAGTATATGTCATTTTTGGTTGAAAAGTGTGTCAAAGAACACCAAATCCAAATTGTTCTGCTCAAACATGTTAATACAATAAAATGTATTTGCTATATTATTACAAATAAACTTTTAAGACCCAACAAAAAATTAGGTTTGGCCCTCTGCGTCTTGCAAAATCATTCACATTGGAACTTAGAGAAAAAAAAATCATTTTGGCCCACATAGAAAAAAAAATCAATTAAATCAGTGGAAAAAATATAAGCATATAAAGAAATAAGTATAGTGCTCAGAAATCAGTAAGTATATTATTATTAGCGTATTTTAAGTGTCTAATCTAAACTTGGAAAGAAAAAGGCCACTACTTTACAAAATATTCTGTTCTTTTGGCAAATCTTATTGTAAGATCATAAAACAAATCCAAATTTAAGTAAATGTGAAGCATGTAGTGACTAAATTTTTGGTTTAAGCTCGATCTTTTTTGCGTATTTTAAAAATCTAAAATTCAACATACTGCAGAGCTCTGCTGTAATTATTAGGGTTCTTTATTATTCTGTATAAACATCTCTATAACCTCTTAGGTTAAATGTGATTCTTGGATTTAGAGTGGGCATAACTGACACAAATAGGCTTGTTTTCTTTTCTCCATAACAAGATTCAGACTTCTTCTTCCACAATATGCATCAGTAATGTGCTGCTGTTATGTTGCTGGAAAGGTCTTGAGGTTCAAGTGTTGCACAAAACGTTTCAGTCTGTCTCTTTTTGAGTTTATTTTTGGTAGTTTTATTTCCTCAAGATTGAAATTTGATTTTTTTTTTATTTCTCTGTATACTAAATCCAACATTTTATTTAATTTTTGCCTCAAAATGTAAAACTATGGGCAAGTACACTATGAATCAGCTTTGGTTTGTGTGACTGGATTGGACTATAACTGCATTGGCTGTTGACTCTTATTTGTTGCTGAAAAATAACTTAGACCCAGCAAGTTTTAATAATTCCACTACAGTGAATTGAACAAACGTGAATAATATACAGTTCATTAGAGTGATTGTTTTTCTGGTTGGCCCGAAAACGTGTAACTGGGCTTGTGATTGATTGATTGTTGTCAGAGCTATTTCTTTGATTTTAGGCTACGTCACATAAAGCATGAAGCTTCCACAAAAACACAACGAGTCAAAACACCAAAATGTGAGATTCAGTGAGACTTTGTTGAAATGTTAAAGATCTACAGATGACCTACAAAAGTTTACCAAGAAAGTTGTGTGACACCTGTAGAAACTTAATGTTCAGTCAGGTAAAGTGCTCAGTGTCTCGTCACTGCAATCAAAAACAGATTATGTGAAGCAGCCTCTTGCTCTTTTCTCACTTAAATAAATATAATCCTGCAGTTCTGTTCGTCTCTACCTCGCCGGCAGACCGGAATGAATTAATTATACATCTTGAATAAACGTTTCAAGTCTGCCAGTTTCCCTCCCATGTGACATTTTATATTTTAATTTCAACCCCCACATCTTCCTCAACGTGGGAGCTCTGAACAAGGATCGATTTAAAGACTGTAAAAGAGGTGTTTAAGTGACTTTTTAAAGTGTAGTCACGTTTAGAGAAATAACGTATTCTCCTGCCAAAAGGGAGCTAGTTCATACAAAAAAAAGATGCATCACTTTACAGTTTGGAAAATCTGTTCTCAAACTTTTGATGGTCACATATTCTTTTGTCGATCATATCCAATATGCTTACACACTGACACACTTGAAGAAGATGCCTGTGACGCTGCAATAAAACTTAGTAATAATTGAGTCATACATACATCCAGTTCATTTATTCTTTTTTTTTTTTTTTTCTACCGCTTAATCCCGTTATAGGGGTCGCGGGTGACTGGAGCCTATCCCAGTGACTTTGGGCCTTAGGCGGGAAAAGACCCTGGACAGTGGCCAACTCGTCGCAGAGTTAGACAGACAACCATTCAACAACAACTCTCAATCACTCACTAAGGGAAATTTACAGTGATGCCCAATTAACCTAAACATGCATGTTTTTGGAGGTAGGAGGAAACCGGAGTACCCGGAGAAAACCCACGGTGACACAGGGAAAACATGCAAACTCCTCAAGCTTAAAAAAAATACTAAAACATTTAGCAATGCTTAAAACATTTTAAACTTTAAAATGTCACAAAAAAAAAATGCAGCAACAGAAATAAATCAGTCAATTAAAAATAATTAATAAATAATATAATTATAATTATAAAATTGCAAATTAAACATGGTAAAGCAAATTTCTCTGGGCTCACTGAGGTCCATGTAAAATAAAGATTAACTTAATCACTTAAAGATAGAGCTGTCATTATTACACAAGACAGTCATAAAACATTTATTTTTGAGAAAAAAATGATTTAATTGAATATTAATTATGTCAGAATATGTCAAGCTTTAGTCGTCCTCTTTTATTCCCACTGACATTATTATTCTTCAAGTTCATTTATGAAAATCGCTCTAAATGACAAAATCAAGCATTTCACTGGACAAACAAGCTAGATCAAAAGTACTTGAGTGTGTGTGTTTGAACGTGTTTATTGCATGCAAAAACTAATAATGAGTTTGTCAGCAATAAACAACGTTAGAGCGAAGGATTCAAGTCTTATTCCATAGCTACAAACTGAAATATTTCACCTGTTAGTCTCAAAAACTTGTTTATGGTTTGAAAAAGTCAAAGATAAAATTTTTATTTATTTTTCTTTTTAAACAAAGCAAGTTCCCTCATAACTGTTAATCATTTACGTATCCATAAATATAATATGGTGACAGCCAAAAAAAAAAAAGACAAGCTAACATATAAGCTACCTTAACAGAGCTAAACAGGAAAACTGGAAAAGTGGGCAGGGCTGATATGGAAATCTTTAAAATGTAACAATCAAAGCTGAAGTCTCTGGGAAAGTCCAAACGGGGCCACTCTCGTCTCTACATGTGCTCTTTAAATCACACCTCATACTGTTAGATTTTGTTGTATCTGTTAGGGTTCCAGGAAGCTCTTTGTGTTGCTGCCCTAAGTGTGAAGTTTTAATTTACACCTGAGTGAAAGCAACTGTTGCCTACATTGAATTGTATGAAGTTTTGTGACTTGTGTATAAGATACATGACACAGACTGGGATAGGTAGAGACCACTTGGAGCAGACCACGGAGCAAGAACACTGACGATGGGAGAGGGCTTCAAGAGCTGGCCTCAGAAATGAACATTAAGATCTCTCTCACAGCAACAATGACTAGGACCCTGGAATCTCTGGACAATCGATAATGCATAAGCGTACTTTTGTGAATAAATAATACTTTTTTGAGATTAGACAACTCTCAAGCTATTCATTTTTATACATGAATACCAAAAATCCACAACAGGGCAGAATCATAACATCCTTACTAATGTTATGATGATTTGTTCAGGTGGTTCTTATTAAAAGTTACCATCAATGGCTTTCATAACTTTATTCCTTCCACTTTTAGCTCTTTGGCTTTGGATTGTGTCGTTTTCCATGTGTCCATCTGCTCCCATTGTTGACTGCAGACAGACGGCTGAGTGCTGCCTGGATCTGGAGCTGAAAAGGGCCTGAGCTGACGAAGGCTCCCTTTAGGCCACTGGGTTTTGGCTGGGTTTTTCTCAGCCACTCTTGAAGCTCCACGGCAGGCTCGGCACTCCACTAATGGCCACGCTGCAGCTTTTCAGACGTTGGCGGTTGACAGTTTCTGATCCTTTTTAAGTGAAAGGTGCACATGAAAGCCCTCACAGACAACAGCAGGAGTCTAGGCTTCACTAGAAAATAGTATTTGGAAAAAAGGTTTGTGTGAGGTGATTTAAAAGAACACCATGTACCACTTGGTCCTGGAAATAGGTGAATGATTTTACCGGTAGCTCACGTAATGTACTCTTTACAAGATTTACCAGCCTGACTTATTTGAGTTTTAATATGGTCTACGTAGCTTCTCCAGAACACACTTTGAGTTGTGTTTTGTTACACCGTTTTGGTTTGCCGCCACTTTACTCCATCTGCTTCTTCACTAGTGCTTCTAAGTTTCTAAGTTGGACGATTTCAAGCTGCACTTTCCAACATGTTTAGGGCATTAGTACCTCATATTATTTAGATTATATAAAGTCTTCTGCAATAAACAAAAGATCCTGTTTGGTAAGCTATTTATATTTAGTTTGCCATCCACACTTGTAGACACATATTAATAAGTTAATTTCAGTCTTCTTTTAAATGTTAATGCTCAAGAAGTTAGTTTTATTTATTGTTTTGCAACTTTAAATGAATTTAGCAACATTATTTTCTATAACTCTCCCAACAGAAGCTTTCCCTGATGTGGTTTACTGTAACACAGTTTTGACGCTTTGAAAACAATATAGTGTAGCTCTAACAGAACAGCCGAATTTTTCAGGGGATAGATAATATAGTATTTTATTATAGCAAACATTCTGCAGAGTGGAGCTTACCCAAGGGTGGCTGAGAGAGAAAATAGTAGAAGTTTGTATTTTACACTCTCATAAATAAATAAGTACAATAGTGTAATATCTACAGAGTCTGCAGACGTCTCCAACGATATAGAAAAGTCTGGACACAGCCTGTTGCTTCATCTATAACACACTCTAATTGATTCCCCTAAGGAATAAAGAAAGCAAAATAAAAAGATTGAAAGAAAACATTTTAATCTTGTAACAAAAATGAAAGAAAGCAAAATAAATTAGATGCAGCCAAGAGCAAAGAGACAACAGAGTCGCAAGTTTATACCAAGTCCAAATTTGTCTCATTTAATCATTCTCCTCTGCCCTGTGCCCAGCTCAAACCTGAGGCTGGAAAAACAGCGAGCAGACTTTTGGCTTTGCTGCAGTTGTCTCACTGTGTGTCCATTCTGCCCCCCCCCCCTCTCTCTCTCTCTCCTCTCCTCTCTCCTCTCTCTCTGCTCTCTCTCTCTGTCTTCAGTCGGCTTGTCAGGACAGGGACGTCACACACACAGGCTTCACAAAGAGGCCAGAACACATTCCCACTGCTCTCAGACAGCAGAGTGGAGCTGCTAATCAGTGAAACAGACAAAAATTGCTTCACATTTATACTTCCTCACATGTCAATCGTGTGTGAGTGACGTTCTCGTGTTGCCAGAGATTCAGAAAAGCTGCACTTCAACATCTGTGTTAATCTGCTGTTCTGTTTATTTTGTGGACAGTTTCAGCACAGGATTACAGACCATCCAGTGTGTGGCTTTTACTGTGGAGTGTGCTGCATATAACAGTGTCACTGCACAGCAGGTGTTTGTTTTCAAACAACAGGCATTTTTCATCAAGTGACAACCACATTCACTAAGCACTGCTTATGGCACTTTGCAGCATCACTTCATTTGCATAAAATATCTGGAGAAAAGCACAGTATTGAACAGTTCTGTGTGCATATGCACCAACATTTCAGACTGCCAAGCGCTGGCGTCTGCTTTACTGCAGCAGTGTGCTTGGCTTGGCCGTCCTTCAGTGTTTAGTGTGTCCCAGAGTCAGGTACACAGGGCTGTTGTCTCCTGTTCAGATGAAGAAAACACTGTGCTGTGGCTGCTCAGAACAGAAAAGAAGAACTTTATTAATTGGATACTGAGCTCCAAGCCACAACAGCCAGCCTAAAGTGCAATACATTTGCAATGCTCATTACCATATTTAAGACTCTATTACACGGCACACTATTTAATAATAATAAAAAAAATCTGATACATTTAAATGAATGCTTGAACACTGGTTTGTCTATTGCAGCAGGTATCACAAAGTCAAGAGTAACAGTTTGACTTTTGGTCCTTCTAATAAAAAGTAGACTTATAAATAGCTATGTGATGGATTTGTTGTCTCCCATGTGAATCCCTGAGAAGACACAAGCAGCAGTGTGCGCAGGCCAAGGTCATGTCCTCAGTGTCTGCCTGATGTGTGCTGCTTCCTCAGATGAACGCATGCCAGTGAACGGAGGATTGACAGTTAATCACAGCAACATTACACCTGTGGGAGAGAGGGAGGGGCGGGCCCTTTGGCTCCAGTCTGCTGTCATTATGACGGCTCAGACCTATCGCTGTCTGCGCTGGATTTATCTGCTTTGCTTTGAGCTGTGGACTCGTCTGGGGCAGGTCTTGGCACCTGTCCATCCATCAGTTCATAAGTCCACTTCTGACACCACACACCCAGTCTAACTCTCTCTCTCTCCTCTGTACAGTGGCCTGGCCGGCGCCACGTGGCACACCTCCTGTCCGCATTCAAGCCACAGCACAATATAAATGTTAGCAATACAATACAGATCTGAGGAGGCTGGGCAGTGCTTTGTCATGGCAGGAGGAGAGTGGAAGATTGCATTGGGGAGTGCTTTGGGACTGCTGTGTGGGTGGACATTTTGCCTGATGGCACCATAGAGCAGAGACTGTGACTTTACTAAAAAGCCCCCTTCAGGATGTCTCAAAATCGTATTGACATTTAGAAGTTATATTTCTGTGTTGTTGTGAGTGTCTGAAGGCCACTGGCTCTGGTCGCTAGCAAGCAGCTGGTGATAGTGAAATTGCTTTTCATTTCACTGTTGTGTTTACACGACTGTCCTTTCACACCAGTGACAATGTGTTTTAATAGCAGTAGTAGAGCTAAGCGCTGCAGTCGCTCATGGCTCCTACAGTATAGTGCAAAATAGTACAACATGCGCATCAGGATGGAGCTGTCGGGTGTTCTGTTGTATCTCTGTAACACAATGAAACCTCTCACAACTGTGTTGGCTTGTGCATCATTAGATAATCATTTAAATGGTTGTGCAGTTAGTTGAGATTCAATTAGCCTGCTGCTCATATATTTTTTTATCATATGTTAATACAGAAACACTGAATGTGTATAAAGTGAATGAAAAAGACATACTTCGAAAGTGCTTTCGAAAGTCATATTTTGCATTTTAGCAATTACATGACCCTCTGCTGCAAACAGTTATTTACTTAAATACCATATTTGCAATGGTGTGGCGAATGTATTTCCTGTAATTGCTCTTAATAATATACATTACAATAATTACAACTTGCTCTAGAACCTTGTTGGTAAACATGTTGCACAAACAGCAGAGCACAGTAGTGGTTTGGTTGTGGATATCCTGAAGATTCACTGCATATTGTTCTAATTATTATTTACTTTCTTTGTCTGATATGAATATTTTTTGTCTCATAATCTTATCTTTAGTCCTTGTAAAGGTTAGATTGAATCTTACTTGTGTTACAATATAAACTTTTAACATTTACTATAAACAACCTTGAAGAATAGTCAGATTTCTTTCTCCAGCTTGTACTCGACTTTAAACATGTTTTTTTGACAATTCCAAAAACCCAACCCTACAAGTATACTAAACTGGGCTAAATCGGTTGAGGGTGTCTTAGTTGTCCAACATTTTATGGGTCAGCTAATTTTCTTAATTAGGTTATGCTGTTTTACATAGAACAAACAAGTATGTATGTATGTATTTGAAAGTATGTATATTTTCACACAGTTTTCTTGTACTTTTCCATATCATTTGCGTTACTTTGAGTGTAGTTTGGGTCCAATACATGGTCAGATCATAAAAAAATATTGAAAAGTTTTGCGATTTTTTGCCTGAATCAATCAGCGAAGGTTGTCTTTTGTTGATTAAGAATTTCTTCTGTTGTCTACAACCCTATGAATCTCAATCACAATTATAATTTGATTAAAGGTTGGTGTTAGAAAAATTTACATATTATGTTATCTTCTATTATTTTATGTCACAAAGTGTGATTCAATCATTATTGTAACTAACCTTTGTGCTTTGAGTTACAGAAGGTTCTGACCTTATCTGCATGTGTGTGCAGGCAGGAGGAAGGCAGAAGTTAACTCATTGAGATAAACAGATGTCTGTGTTTGTGTCTTATTTGAATACAATGTATGGACTCTGCTTGCCATGTATAGGGCAAGCAGAGTTGATGTAATCAGGGCTCTGAACACTGAATAAAAAGAAAGGAGAGCGTCAGAGGACCAGGGCGCACCGAGAGTGAATGTACTCAGCGATTGTAACTGGGTCTCTATCTCTGTCCGCTCTCCTTGCAAGTATTGTACCTTAATAATCTGTCTTGTCTTTCTTTCCTTACATAGTTGAAGTATTGTTAGGTTTACCAGCATCTAACAAATTGGTCCTTTGAGCCGGATTCCAAGACACCTGAGGACTCCTGGAGGTGACAAAGACTCAGAAAAAGACAGTGGCCACTGCATCTAAGACCTTTTACCGGCTGACTCTCTGGCCATCGCTAGGAGTCTGATGGTTGAAGGAATACCGAAGGAAGCAGAGACAAGGACAGCAAATAGTGAGTACGTTTCAGTTTAAAAACGTGTGTGACTGAGGGTCATTGCGCGTAAATAACCCTGAAAATCCTAGGCTCTAACAGGGAAACGTGGGCAGGTGCCCCTTTATCGGGTAACAGGTTAGTTACTGGCAGATAATAAAAGACTATGGGCAGGTGCCCTTTTATCGGGTAACAGGTTAGTTACTGGCAGATAATAAAAGACTATGGGCAGGTGCCCTTTTATCGGGTAACGGGTTAGTTACTGGCAGATAATAAAAGACTATGGGCTGGTGCCCTTTTATCGGGTAACGGGTTAGTTACTGGCAGATAATAAAAGACTGGTTAAACAGAAACGTACTCAAAAAGGTGCAGTGTGTATGTGAGTGTGTGTGGAGCAGCAGCCCGTTAACACTGCTGTTCATGTAAACTGTTCAGATTAATACAGTGACGTGTTGTAGATGCATTATGCAAGATTTCTCCACCTGACAACGGGTTGAAGTGAGAAATACTACAACAGCGATTATCACTGTCTGAACAAAACATATCCCAGTCTTTAGACACCCCTATGGTTGACAGACTGGACTAAATTGAAATAAATACACAAGTCAAAATACAGTGTAAAGACTATAGAAGCGTAGCTCAGAGAGAACCAAAATTAAATCAACGTTTACAATTATGGGTGACAAAATATGGCTTTAAAGGTAGATTGAGTACCATAGATCTCTTAGAACTAAAAGAAAAAGTATATAAAGACTACAAGTAAAACTTAAAAATATATAAAAATAAAAAAATAAATAAATAAGTAAGTAAGTAAGAGTAAGTAAGTAAGTAAGTAAGTAAATAAATAAATAAATAAATAAATAAATAGAAATTTAGAAACAGGGCCAGTACAACACCGCTCAAAAGTGCAAACCCCTCCCCCACAGGAGAGTGACGTAGAAGAGGGAGGTGATCATTGGGATGACGTGTCATTATCAGATTCAGAGCTATTTGGTGCTGCGGGAGGTGCTAGCCCTCCAGCATACACAACCAGCATAGGATCTAATTTTTATCCCACAAAAGATTTGGAAAAAGTAAAGAAAAACATAAAACGAGGGAGATCTCCAATTAGAGTTACTGAAAAGGTCCGCACTAGACATCAAAGACAATTACAAGGAGAAGTATTAGAATACAACAGAGAGATGGGAGGCACACCAGTGACAATCATTGTTAACCAACCAGCAGCACAACCATCAGCCCCACCAGATGAGGGAGCTAGACAAAAAATGTTGACACCTGACACAGACACAAATAAAAACCCATTTTTGGACAAAGAGTTTTTCGCAGCTCCAATGATAGCCGTAGCTAACCCCAGAGCTGGACAAGGTGACGGACAGAACGTACAACCTGACACAATACTGGTTTTCCGCCCATGGACTGACCAAGACGTAGCTGACGCAGTGAAGGGAATTACAACATACACCACTGATGTAGAAGCATTTTGTGCAGATATGGAGTTACTGCGTGATTCTTACAAACTCAACGGAATGGAGACAGAAAGATGTTACAGGAAAGCCTTAGGTCATTACTGGGCAGCAGTACAGGGGAACTGGACAGGTAGAACAGTTCCAGCAAATGCAAATGAAGTGGGAATTATATTGACTCATGACAGTGCAGATTTAACTCAAAATATAGCTGCTCTACAAACTAGAATTAGAAACAAGTTCCGAAAAACCCCCAATTATGGCATAATAACCAGGACTAAGCAGAAAGAGGATGAAAGTTTTGAATACTTCCAGATGAGACTGAGAGAGGTATTTAAGATACACAGTGGATTGACAGATCCAGAGGGAGATGTATACAAGCAGCAATTAAAAAACGCATTACATGCAAATTCAAAATCAGACATACACCAGTGGATTGAAAAATATTATGTAGGGTTTGGCACAGGTACGTTGGATGGTTACATAGAGCAGGCAAGCCATGCAGACAGATTCATTAAAGAAAAAAAGAAAGAAAAAGCAAAGCAAAGTGCAAACTTTGTTTTAACTTCAGAAGATGGAGAAAGTTAGATATTATTCACTGGATTACAGATATAAGAAGAGGAAGAGGTAGAGGCAGAGGCAGAGGACAAGGTAGAGGTAGAAGAGGGCAGAGCAGAGGCAACTATCAAAGTCAAGGTCAAGGTGATGTAAAGCAGCAGGATAGTGAAGCATGTTGGTATTGTGGAAAGAAAGGTCACTGGAAACGTAATTGTGAGAGATGGCTAAAGGATAATGGAGATTGGCAGGGTCAAAATGAAGCATGACTAGACCCAGGACAATGGACCAAACCTTACTTGAAAGATATAGAAAGAGATAATGAAAGTGTAAGACAGATGAGAGAATTTGACAATATCATGAGAAATTTAATCCAAATAATCTTGAACAAATGGTTAACCCACACATACAATTATGGCAGGGCGATGAGGAAGTTGTCACAGATATTTATGCTGCATTAAATGCTACACATAATCTTCCACAAATTGAGCAAGAAGTTAATGGTAAAGTGATAACATTCCTATGTGACACAGGAGCATGTAAAACTACCATTAATTGTAAGGTTCCAGGAATGTCACTAGGCACATCCACTATGGCAGTTAGAACAGCAAGTGGTCAAGTAAGCACAGTACCAATAACTAAACTAGTCACAATAACAGATCCAAAAGGACTAACCATAGCAAGCACAGTTCTTTTTTTTGGAAGACTGTCCAGTTTGTTTGTTAGGGAGAGATTGTTTAAGTGCTTTAAAATTAGCTCTGTTGCCAGGAGATGAGGGAAAAATGAAAGTAGTCAGGGCAAGTGAAATAACAGACAACTTTGTTATACAAGGGACAGGACTACCGCATTATTGGTATGGCTATGCAGTACCATACAATGATCCAGGAAGAACAGGACATGCACTGCTAGATGAGAATCACACAGCAGTACCTACACCTATATCAGTCTCAATAATGCCAGTAGAGGACTTGCATGTAACAACTTACTTCAAACATGACAGAGGACCTGACAAAGAGTACAATGACAAGATGGAAAGACTAGGTCCAGTACAGGCCACTGTAACCTATGTATACTCAGATAATAAAACATTTTGTTTTGCTACAGTAGACATTAAATGGAAAGATGAAAAAGATAAGAGATACATAGAAAGAACACTGTACCCATCACACATCTCTTTAATGAAGCCAACCCTCTGGGAGTGGAAAAGCATAGGCCAAATAGCAAGAGAGTGTGTCAACTATAAAGATTGGGTGGTAACAGGTCCAAACACTGAGACAGGATGTCACAATTGGACTAGAAAAGCTTTATTTTGGCCAATACATATGAAACCATTTCAACACCTACAACCTCCAGACGAAGAGCAGTGACAGTCTTACTTACTTACTGAAGAACATGAGGAACTACTGAAACAAGTACCTGACAAGCTGTGGTCAACAGGATCATCAGACGTAGCAGGTTTAATGAAGGATGTAAACCAGTACAGATAAGACCAAAATCAACCAAACGCAGAGAAAACTTGTAAAATAGACACAATAGCAGTATTAAAATTTCTGGCTGAAAATGGTAAAAGTTAGCAAAAATAAAGTACAGTGTTGTCAAACCACGGTAAAATACTTAGGACACTTCCTAAGCAATGGAGGTAGAACTATCACTGAAAGTAGAAAAATAGCTATTTTAAATGCACCTAAACCTATAACTAAAAAACAAATTATGTCATTTTTAGGACTAACTAATTACTATAGACAATGGATCCCAAACTATGCAGAAATAGTGTATCCTCTAAGTCAATTGATGTATGAGAAACCTATAGCAATGAGTGAAGAATTAAAATGGACTTTAGAAGCTGAAAAAGCATTATGTAAAGTTAAACAAGTACTAGTATCTAGCACAAGTTTAGCACTTCCAGACTACAAAAAACCTTTTGTGCAAATGGTAGATTGTAAAGGCAAATTTATAACGTCAGTAATTACTCAAACACAGAAATAAATTAAGACCAATAGCATATATGTGTGACCAGAGAACAAACCTATATTGCCAAAAAAATTAATTTAGATATGTAGCAATATTGAGCCATGGTAAGTCACATGTCTCAACAGGAGGGATAGTATCTAAAATAAATAAGCAAAATAGTATAAAAATTTGTTAGAAGTTGTCATAATTTTTCACACTGATAGAACTAAAGTAGAAATGCCGACCAGGACTCAATTGACTGGCTCTAAGATAGTTCATAAACCTGAGACAGTAGATGACTGGTTTTTAGTTACTACAGGAATTTCTGGGAATTACAACAACTGGCTGCTGATGGCAGAACAAGCAGCTACAACTCAAAAACAGGACTGTTTAGTTTGTTTAGGCCCAAGACCGATAATAAAAATAATACCAGCTGTAGTATCTAATGACTGTGTTCTAGACTTAATGACTAAAGACAATCCTACTCAAAACTGCACTCAATGGGACAAAATTCACCCACTCTCACCACCTACTAAAAACAACCCATTGTTTGACAAAAATGTTGCAAAAATGAATTGGACAGGTCTAATATTGAATGGATCTAAGCCATTGTTAGGAAAGATCCCAGGAGAGCAGTGTATAACAAATATCACTGTTCCACAAAAGTTTGATCCGGTATCACGTGCTGATGTGTGGTGGTGGTGTGGTGAAGATAAAATCTAAGACAGACTGCCTACAAATACAAAAGGAGCATGTGCATTAGTCTCTTTACTATTACCAACCTCAGTATTACGACTTGATGCTGAAGACATATGGAACTTATATGAGACTGTCATACCAGAAGAATGGAGAAGAAAGAAGAGAGCAACGATGCCATGGCTTACTCGATTTTTTTTAACAAAATTACTTGAAAACACTTTACCCCTAGCATTGATCTCTTGTTAATGTATCTATTCAGGTAGAAATTTGTCTGCAAAGTCGTGTCTATGTCTAATTAAATCCTGTTTGTGTCCAACTTTTTCTGTTTTTTGTTTTTAGCATTGTGGATAACTGTTGTTAGCATGGAGACTCACCTCGCCACAAACAGCTGTATAAATACATTGGAACTCATCATTATGAACAATTCTGAAGCTAAGAATGCATTAGATAACTGAGCAAATCATGCAGACTGAAGTAGGAACTTTAAAATGAATTATTTCTGTTTGTTTACATTTTTAAGGATGCAAAAACCAGGTATAGTCCCTTTAATGAAAATGACCCTAATTAAATATGCAATAGGGGTTCCTCGGGGAGTCCCAGATGAATATAAATTAGTTAATCAAATAGCAGCAGGTTTTGAAAACATTCCAATAATTTCAGCAATATTTCCAATAACTCTAAACGAAAATGTAGACAGAATAAACTACATCCACTACAATGTCCAAAAGCTTGGAAACTATACCGAGGCAGGATTCTCTGCTGTTCATGAACAACTGGCCACAACGTCCCTTATGACCTTCCAGAACAGAATTGCAATTGACATGCTCCTAGTGGAAACAGGAGGTGTCTGCGCCATCTTCAGTGACCAGTGCTGTACGTTTATTCCAAACAACACAGCCACAGGTGGAAAGCTCACTTTGGTGCTTGAAGGTCTGCGTACTATGAACAAACGCACGAAAGATCAATCTGGGGTAAATACCTCAATGTGGGACGACTGGATATCGGTATTTGGTCAGTGGAAAGGACTGGTGTCCTCAGCCTTGATTGCAGCTGCAGTGTTCACTGCTCTGCTGACGCTCTGTGGATGCTGTTGTATTCCGTGTATTAGAGCCCTATTAACTAAACTAATTCATTCTGCTATCGCCCCAGATCCAAAGGACATTCTTGGGGAGATGCCATTCCTAGCAGGAAATGATGACGAGCCCGAGGAAGACCTAATTGCATTATTTAATGACAGTAAAGTCTAAAACATTACCTCTGAGTGTAAAATACAATGATTCTATAACTGAAAATCTAACAAAGAAGAGGTTAATAGATGATAAAATAATATTGATAAACAGGAGGGAAATGTTAGAAAAATTACATATTATGTTATCTTCTATTATTTTATGTCACAAAGTGTGATTCAATCATTATTGTAACTAACCTTTGTGCTTTGAGTTACAGAAGGTTCTGACCTTATCTGCATGTGTGTGCAGGCAGGAGGAAGGCAGAAGTTAACTCATTGAGATAAACAGATGTCTGTGTTTGTGTCTTATTTGAATACAATGTATGGACTCTGCTTGCCATGTATAGGGCAAGCAGAGTTGATGTAATCAGGGCTCTGAACACTGAATAAAAAGAAAGGAGAGCGTCAGAGGACCAGGGCGCACCGAGAGTGAATGTACTCAGCGATTGTAACTGGGTCTCTATCTCTGTCCGCTCTCCTTGCAAGTATTGTACCTTAATAATCTGTCTTGTCTTTCTTTCCTTACATAGTTGAAGTATTGTTAGGTTTACCAGCATCTAACAGTTGGATAGCTAATTTTTACACTGCACTGATTTTGGTTTAAATCAGACAGCTTCCTCTCATAAATCCTTCGACACATGGTTAATATTGACGTGTATTCATTTTGGCTTATAAATTGGCTTATAAAACAACAAAATAAAATGGAAAAGGACCACTCAAGCACAGCCAATCAGAAATCTGCATTCTACTGATTAGAGCTAAAAAAAATTATTAAGTTCAGACAGAGCTCAGTGGTCTCATTTTTACACAAAGTGCTGCATTTATCATATACTTTAGTAAAAAACACAAAGTTTACTCATTACAAGTAAATAAGTCAGTTACCCCATCCCTTTACATCATTACTGATTCGAATGTGAACATTTTCAGCTTTGCCATGTGTCTTGTCTTCAGTTTCAGTCCAATCACCCAACTCTCTTTTCACACCTCTATCTTGTACACCTGTCTGCTCACCTATATGTAAATCTACAACCACAATTACCTTGCGCAAACCACCCCATGTGAAACTTTGGGATCTACCTCACCTACTGTCGTTCAATCTGTCCATCTCATTAGCCTCATGTCAGGACAGATGACCGTGGATTATTCTCCATCTCTGCTGCCGCTCACTTCACCGCCGGGGCACGTCACCACGCTGACATGTTAATGGGATCAGTCATTGATAACAAGCAGCTAATGGAAATCTAATCAGAAAACGTCTCCTGATTGTCTGCACACTGAGGTCTCTCTACAGAAAAACTCAGATTACATTAGGTGAGATGATTCATACTGTCATTCAGCAAGAAGAATGTCCAATTTATTCAATTATTTATTTATTCCTTCTTTCATTTTATCTGCCTGTCTAACGCCTGGGGCACGATGAACAGTTCTTGGAAACATCAGATGGTGAAATGCACAGCGAATAGGTAGGCTGCTCATTTCCATGCTGTTAAATTTAGCTCCACACTAAGAAAGACTCATACAGGAAATGATTTAATGGCACCCCATTAATTTGTTCTATTTTATCTGCTTCCCCAGGGGTTTCTGTGAGCCAGGACAAAGAATAGGTCAAGACTCAGGCCATAGAAATGTTTAAAATACCCCAGAAGACATTTGGTCAACAGTTGAGTTTTGTGTGTAGGTGCACTGTCATGGTGGGGACATTGCGGCGCTCGGGGGAAACAGCTCACTAGAACGAAGCCCTGAAGGAACAAATGTGGCAGCGAATCTAAGCGAGCGAGTTTTACTGTGCAATGTGCAAAAACCCTGTAGGCGTCGAATGTAGGCCAGCCATATGCGGAGTCTCCCACTTCTAAATTCAGCTTTTTAATGCATATGTGATTTCATTCAGTCCAACTATACATTCAGAAGCTTTTAGCTGCTTACTAAAATTCATATTTTTGTCATGTCGACATTCATCATCACAACCTGCATTTATCTCACCCTGCCTCCTAACTCAGGGTTTACTTGGAGTACAATGTCAATTATTACTAAAGTATTTTATTGTTTTATTAAAATGCATGCCCCCAAAATCTTTAAAGTTACTAAAAAATTCCACAATTATAATTTTAAAAGTCAAATGATATTCACTTTCACCCTTAAAAGTCTCATATAAAGTACTCTAGTACCTTAGGTGATTATTTACAGTGACATGTCGGATCCGTTTGTTGACATAGATTTTGCTCTGTTCCTTATCATATTCAATTTTGTATTTACTTTTTTGTCTCCTAAGAAAATAATTTGCAGCTGAGAAACTCATTTGGTACCTTTAAGAATCACTACATATTTCAGACGACCTACTATTTGCTCCATTCAGGATTTGGCTGAATTTATTGCGCCATAATAGCATTTTTATGCATTTTCTCCACTTTTCATCATGGAACAACCATTTTACAGCTGCACCGTGGGTCACGACTTTCCTAGCTGTAAGACTGAAGGGGCATGTTTTATAGGCTGATATAAAGTCATCTGCATTCTTGTGTGCAGTGAGGTGGTATATATATTCAATTATCTTATTGTCAATGCTTTCAACCATCGTCTTATTTTGACCTGAATACACTGCATTAGTCAACACAAGAATCTTTTATTGGCATGTGACATAGTGAATTGTTAAGGACATGGCCTGTAGACCCATTTGTTCTCTTAAAAGTGTGTGGCAAACGTTCTCACACTGAAAAGTATCAAAAAGTAAAGCTAATAATTAGGACTGGCCAAGTTAATGCGTTATCGCGGCGTTAACGCAGCACGTGCTTAATCGCGATTAAATTTGATTCAGCCCAAAAGCATGAATGAAAGGGCCCGCACTGCTGCCGCTGCACCCTTTTTCTCCTCCTCGCTCTCATAAACAGTCCACAAACAGAGGATCTGCTCTGATCTGCGTTGCTGCTAGCACTTTAAATACAAGGAAGTGAGCTCTGCTGTACAGACAGCGGGACAGAGACGAGTTTGAGCTTCGTCTGAGTGTTTAAATAATCCAAAAAGACCCAAGAACCACAGAGCTACGTGTTGTTAAAGACTTCAAACCGTTAACACCTCATTAAATATGCGCACGGAGATTCAGCGCTAGGTCAGCGGCGATATGCGAACATTTACACACGTGTTTGTCATGTTTACTTTGAAAATGTTAAAAACAGCCTTGTTTCACTTCCCACAGTGTATTTAGTGAGCACTGAGCTGGTTTTAATCAGGACTATCCCAGAACTGAACCAGGTTTTCATCAGGACTGAAAATGTTAGTTACCTATAGCTGCCCACACACTACACGACTGTTTGCTCATTTTCCCATGTTAATTTCAGTCGCACTTAGTCACACCTAGTCGAGATTAGTCGAAGCTAGTTGAAGCTAGTCGCAGTTGTGTCACTCGTGTAGTGTGTGGATGTCCGCGACTCAACTCGCGTTCCAATCGTGTAGTTTGTGGCAGGTCTAGACTAGACTGGACTCTAGTCGCAGGTTTTTAAACACGTTGGAATTATAACCTCGATTTTTGTCTTGCTCCGGTGCTGTTCTCCGTTTCTGACGCTCCTCTGGACAAACACGGAGCCCAGCGGCCAATGAAAAGAGCCGAGGAGGCGCTGGAAACAGCGTGTGAGGTTAAACTTTCTGTTTACGTCTTTTCTGACGGAACAAGCGCAAAAACAGCGGTAACAGCGAGGCACAAAGTGAAAGCTCCCTGCGTGTCAACTGGACCGTGTTCAAAATGCACACACGCTTACACCTCTGATGACCAAAACAACAGCGCACCATAGACACATGTATCAGCGCACTCACCCTCTCCTCCTCTCTCCTCCTCTCTCCACGAGGCGTTGCGGACGTCCTCCTCACTCCAAACAACACAAGTTTTCTTCTGATAAAATCTCATAAAAGTAACGCATCCACGTAAAATCCAAAGGGGAAAAATGTCCAACTTCGTCACCTCCTTCACCATTTCTAGTGTCATTTTGAGAGAGCTAGCGTGTTTGTACCGGTGTTATGGTTATTTCAGCATCCCATCAGGACGTGCATGACCTGTTTAACCAATGAAAAGTGTTTGCTTATGGCAAAAATAAATAAATAATAATTACGCTAAAACAAAACTTTTTTTCTGACTTGTTGTAGAAATTATTAATCAAAGACAACATCAACAAAAAAAAGTTCATTCAAAATCTAATAAAAATACATAAAAGCACTAAACTCAACTCTTTTATAAACTGTGTTGCATTGTTGTTTTGTGCATTATTGTTCTGCTGATAGAGTAATCCTGTTTTCAGTTGCCAGTCACAGTTGTGTAGTGTGTGGTCTCAGTCATGTAGTGTGTGGTCTCAAACGTTCTAGAATCACTCTCAGTCCAGTCTTGTAGTGTGTGGGCAAAACTCGCATTCTAATTAGTCACAACTGGAAAGTTGTGTAGTGTGTGGCCAGCTTAAGTGTAACTATAGTTCTATGAGTAGCTAAAATTATTTATCTAAGAAATACCACAAAATTTGCAGGATTGTTCACTCTACAAAATGAAGAACCTTAAATATACTTAAAAAATCATCTTTTGAAGAAAAAATAGGTTAAAATAGCTATTTATTGAACTTTGTGTGTAAAGTGCGATTAATCGCGATTAATCGCAGCTCAACCATGCGATTAGTCGCGATTAAAAATTTTAATCGCTGCCCAGCTCTACTAATAATCTTTCTGACCCAAGTCAATCTCGAAAGCTTTACAAATGCGCTGTAGTCTAAGCAAAGCAGTTGATAGAGAAAAGTGTACAAAAAGTATATTAATCTAATGATTTGCTCCCAAATTTTCATCTAGTTTTCTTTTTGTGGCTATCCTATATAAATTCTTATTCATTCATGCATATTTTTGGAGGTGGGAAGAAACCAAAGTACTGAAGTAGAATCCCCACCCAGAGAGATTGTGAGATGTTAATATGGGCAGACCCAGAAGTCAAACCCACAACCTCCTTATTGGGAAGCCAGAGCTCTAATCACTCTGATTAAGGGCGCACTCACTCTGGCACAACCGAACCGTGCCCAGGCCTGGATGGCCCCTACAGCGCGGTTCTTTTGTCCAGTGAGAGTGCAAACGAAACGCGCTCAGACTCGGCACGGTTCTCTCTCTGGCACGGTTGGAGGAGGTGGGCCAGAGCTTGGCACGGTTACTCATGTACACGAACACACAACTGATATTTGTCACAAGAAGAAAGAAACTCTGTACCAAACTTCGTGGAAATGCGCTTATCTTACCTTGTAAGCATCATGACCCGGAGCGAAAAGTTGTGAAGTCTCTCGTCTCCTGTTGTTTTTGCTGCTCCACGTGATTTTTAATCCAAAGCCTGGCGGAGGAGCGTGCATCACAAGTAAAACTCTGGTCTGCCTCATTATGTCTTATTTTCGCCATTACAGCAGCATTAGCACCTCAGTGCTCTCCACTCTTCATCGCGACATGTAAACAAAATGGCACTAGAGAATGACGTCACCGGCCTATGGCTTAGATTGTTTATGCAAGTGTGAGTGCGGGCCAGCACAGGTCAGAGAATTTTCTGCAATCGGGCTTGAGCACGGCACGATTACAAAGCTCTAGTGTGAGTGCACCCTTAAGACACCATCAAAGTAGCCAGGCTGTAACCACTTAGTGTCTCTCTTCAATTGCATTACCAGGTCAGTTATTGCAGAATTGAAGTACAATCGGCTAATGAGTGAACAGAGATGAAGCAGTGTGTATGTGTTCCTCCTTTGACCTCGAGCCAAATATGAACTTAGAATATGAAATTGTACGGCAATGATTCCTAACACATGTTTACTTCATCTGACCAAAAAGCACTGACTGGTTAAGTCAAATAAAAAGTCCCTGCCTATCCAGACGGTTTTCATTAAATGAAGTGAAATATCACCCGATGCATCAAGGCTACGAAACATCACCATGGGTCTAATAAGCATGTTGCCATAGTTACCTACATACTGTCAGTTTCATCTTTGTGCTTTGTGTAAGTTGGTCTGTATTGGTGTGCATTTGCTGTGCATGGGCAGAGCTTGTTGGGGCAAAGGTGTATAGATTTTCCTCCGCCCCTGAACAGCAGTTGGACCAGGCAGCAGCAGTGAGTGTCAGCCTGTCTTTACAAACTCACTCTGCGCCTTTCCTCAGCCTTCTGACCCTCAGAGACTTACTGCACACCCGCGGACAGCATCTAAATCCAACTTTCAATCTACACGCATTTGTGAACATGCCTGGACCAGTTCACAGTATTTTTAGTTTGTCCTTTGACAAAATAAATATATATATTTACAGATTTTTTATTTTTATAATTCATTTTATGTTGTTTTTGCTTTTAAGTCACTGTTAAATTTTAGCATTTTTTTTCTTGTATATGATTTAGATTAGCATAATCTATTTTGCATTCATTCAACTAAAGATGCGCTCAAAAAGATGATTTTTACTGTGTTTGTGGCCACATCTCCACAGATCAGACCTTCCATACATTTTTTTGGAAAGGGATAGATTGTACGATATTTATATTAAAGGGACTATACTCGATTTTTTTACAACAAGATAACTTAAAAACAGTTTCCCCCTAGCACTGATATCTTGTTAATGTATCTATTCAGGTGGAAATTAGTCCGCAAAGTCCTGTCTATGACTTATAAAATACCGTTTGTCGCCAACTTTTTCTGTTTTTGTTTTTAGCATTGTGGCTAACTGTTGTTAGCATACAGACTCACCTTGCCAATAACAGCTGTGAAAAAACATTAAAACACATCATGATGAACAATTCTGAAGCTCAGAATGCATTAGATAAGTGAGCAAATCATGTAGACTGAAGTAGGAAGCTTAAAATTAATTATTTCTGTTTGTTTACATTTTAAGAATGCAAAAATCAGGTACAGTCCCTTTAATATATAATATATATATATAATGCCCTCATGTATGCTATAGTACGGCGCTCCATAGTACTCACAAAAAAATAAATATTTATCTCGTAATTACGAGATAACTTTCTCGTAATATATAAAAAAATAAAAATAATTTAAATGGCTTTTCCTCCACATTCTGTATACCCACCGATATTATAATAGATCCATGATACTCACACGCTTCGTATAGGCTAAGCTAGTGACTATCCACAACACGAGTAGTCTTTTCTGTGCTAGCTTGATGTTTCTAAATAGCTAAGATGTACTTGTGGATTTCGTTATGTTAAATTAAATGCCTGCGGTCTTCACTGCAATGTTTATGGTCTACAAAAAGTATGAAACTAGCTGTTAACGTGCTGTGGACTCAAGCTACAGTTAGCAGGCTATTATAAAGACGGCCAGTGTGTGGAGCTGTTCACCCACCAGAAAGAAGCTAGCGGCAATCGACAGGTTTTTTAATAAAACACGATCTTCGACTGTTGACAGTTCTCACACATCCTTAGAAATGTGCAGCTGTTTTTCTGTGGCTCCAGCGTCTGGTTTTCAATTTATTTGGCCAAAAGGAGAGAAGTGCTGCACATTTGCTACACTTCGCCATCATTTGACTTGCAACATACGGGCATTTTTGCTGTTGCACAAAGTTCCCGCCCACTCTGGGTGATCCATGCGGAAGTGTAGCAAATGTGCAGCACTTCTCTCCTTTTTGGCCAAATAAATTGAAAACCAGACGCTGGAGCCACAGAAAAACTGCCGCACATTTCTAAGGATGTGTGAGATTAACTGCCTACAGTCGAAGGATTGTATTTTATTAAAAAAACTACCAATTACCGCTAGCTTCTTTCTGGTGGGTGAACAGCTCCACACACTGGCCGTCTTTATAATAGCCTGCTAACTGTAGCTTGAGTCCACAGTCACGTTAACAGCAAGTTTCATACTTTTTGTAGACCATAAACATTGCAGTGAAGACCGCAGGCACTAATTTAACCCACAAGCACATCTTAGCTATTTAGAAACATCAAGCTAGCACAGAAAAGACTACTCATATTGTGGATAAGTCACTAGCTTAGCCTATACGAAGCCAGTAAAGCCATTTAAATTATCTCGTAATTACGAGATCTTATCTCGTAATTACAGATAAATATTTATTTTTTTGTCAATACTATGGAGCGCCGTACTATGGACTCCCACCAGAAAAGTTGCATAGTATATCTTTAAGAGGAAAGGAAACTGATCTGTTTTACTGATTTTTCATATTTCACTTGCTTCAATCTAATATATGACTATACAACTTATGACTATTTTACCAAAATTCTAAAACCATATTTAAATGTGTATCACTTTTTAAATCTGTATTGGCCAGCAATAATCAAATTCATACAGAAGACATGATCTCCACAGTCTAATATTTTGCAAATGATAATACAGTTAGCCATTTTACTTAATGGGGAATTAACCAGTCTTCAATTGAATTCAGAGCCACGTGAGACAAGACTATGGCACGCGCTTTTGCCCAGACCTATAGACGCAATTATCCATTTATCTGAATAATGTAAAGGCTTTGTGAACAATGCATCACTGTCAAAAACTGCTCATATTAGCTTACCGTATAATTGTCCCTACTTATATTCTCAAGGAAGAATCGTGAGTTTACACTTTGACCGCTCTGCTAATGGTAATGCATGCCTCATTGGTACAAACATCATTTTATTTTGGCCCGCAGTGGGCTTTGCCTCGTGGATATTGAGCTTGCTCCTCGTGACGGGGTTGTAATCTGGCCACATGGCTGATTACACCCCTGACCGGCCTTAAGAGCCTCACACACCCAGGGGCAGGCTTGTGCTCACTTTTCTTGTGGACTCAAACTGTTGGGAAGCACAGGGCATTTCAAATAGCCACCGGATGTTACTCTGCAGATGGCAAGATCAGCAGTGAAGACTCAGACGAGGGTCACATGTTAAATGGGCAGTTTTTTACAAGAATTACAAGTGTAAATGGACTATTGGGCTCCGACAAGCATCAGTGCGCTACTGTTCTGTGGATGGCTTTAGCTTAGCAGATGCTCTCATTGTGGATGCACTGAGCTCAGAGTGAAGATTTACTCTAAACTGTATGACTGTGTAATTATTGTTATGTTTTTAATTGTAAACAGTATCTGCTGTTTAATCTATCTAATCTGTTTAATCAATCTAATGATTTTAGAAACAGATGAGTGACACTTAAAATTTAATCATTTTTAGCGTAATAAAACAATAATTATGAAGACATTCTTTCAACTGTTGCTATTAAAATGTGTTTAAAATGCCATATAAACATAGTTTTTGCAAAGAAACTTTAAATTGTTGTATTGTTATTATCTGATTCATCTTTATGTTTTGTGTTAGAATGCAAATGTCTTTGGGTTTAGTAAATAAAGACTCAAGATTTTATTTACTCTATTGTGACATATTTTTATTTTGACAGTTCTATTTAATGTTTAAAAGCCTTTTTGTATTTTAGAAATTGTTCTGCTGCTGGTCTATTGCATTACTGTACCTGACTCTGACATCAGCATGCTAATGTTGCTGTCATATTTGTATGTTTACACACTACACTATCCTGATTCTAAAATGTGGCTTGTATTCGCAGGTTCATGCCAATACACAGCTCTAATTGTATTATCTGTGAAGCTTCCTTATTTCTGACGCCCAGTATGTATTCAGATGTGCCATAATTTTATCCATTTGCATTTCTGGCTTCTTTAACCAACGATAATCCCCTTAAATGAGATGCTAATTTGAGTCGTATGGTAAAGATCCTGTGGAGTATGTATTGGACTGGTTCTTGTTGCCAGATCTGTAGCTACCACCGCTGTGTGTGTGTCTGATGTGTGTGTGTGGTCGGATGGACAGCTGGTGTGAGAGCTGGTCATGTAGGCACAGGAAGTGTTTGTCGGCTGCTATCCCTGACTGATTTCTGGGCAGTGATTTGAAGAAAGGAAAAAAGAGTACTTCTACTTTTCAAACTCTTTGTCCTCTCTTGAACTTTAGGTGTGATTCGGGCGGCGATACTCTTTGTTAACTTTACAGCCGCTGGTGATTTTTACTGATTAGCACAATTTGAGCCTTTAGACTGAGCAAATCAGTGAAGTCAATTGGCGTGGCATTTCGCTGGAGTTTGACAGGATTTTAGACCCAAATGAGCGAGTTAAACCTATGACTTTCTGCAAAATTATAGGCTTTATTTGACGAGCTTTAAAATGGCGCCAATTTTGCTCATTTGTGACATGACAGAAATGCAGAATAATTCACAGCGCTATTATAATCAGACAAAAATGAACAAGTCTTTCTTCAGGCAAAGAAAGAAACTATGACATTGTACATCAAGTAACAAGGATCTGCGCTGTATATTGTCACGTTGTAAGACATGTCAAGTAATACAACATAACAAGCGTCTGCGTGATGATGAAACACATTTGATGCTTGAAACCACAGAGAAACAAAGACCTGTCAAATTATTCTGAATAAAAGATCAGATTTAAAGGATTTTAAATACACCCAAAACTGCTGCTGTCAACTTTTATAAGCGTACTATTTCATAATGACAGGTGCACTGGGGTTTTCTAATTACTATTTCTACATTTTGCATAGTATTTGACTGAAGCTATCCTTTCTCTGCCAGGCAAGGCAAGTTTCTTTGTACAGTCAAATCCAAACTGATTAAAGGTGGTTTACACATCAGGAAAAGGTGCATTGCAATAACAAACAACTGAATACACCATTACACCTTTATGTTGAAAATAAGCATGATAAACCAGATTTTAACTGCTTAAACCTAAAAACTGATTCTCCATGTTTAGGCTTGACTCTGGGCACCTGGAGGCCATGAAGTCCTCAGAGTTTAAGATGATTCATAAAGAACCAACTTGTCAGAGATGTATTTTTTGTGAGACCATTGGAGACAGAAGCAAATCTACTTTAAAATCTTTGTGTCGCTGGGAGCCATTTTTGGGATGTCTCCAAATGACTGCACATCTGTCCTGCTCACATCTGTTTTTATTATTTGTTTTATTTATCTTTATTTAACCAAGTCCCATTGAGATTCAGAATCTCTTTTACATGAGAGACCACTCATCAATACAAAAGTTTATTAGAATTAGAACATTATAAAATGCATTAGAACATTATAAAACACAACTCTCTCAATAAAAACACATCAACGACAACACTTTTTACAATTTTCTTGAACGTCCCCAGAGACACTACAGCTTTTAATTTGAGGTCTCTTTGTAATTCATTCCAAGACCTCGGTGCTAAGTATGAGAAAGCAGTTTTTCCCAGTTCAGTAGAGCATCGAGGCACTTTGTAAAGCAATTGAGTAGAGGAACGAAGCCGGTAACTACCTGAGCTGACAGTGAGGAGATTTGTCAGGTAACCAGGAAGTTTCCCCAGAATTTATTTGTAAATGAAAATATACCAATGTTGTTTTCTAGGAATTGACAAGGATGACCAACCAACCAACCAACAAACCAAATCATACAGAGTGCAATGATGAGTGAGTCTGTTGGTTCAGTGATCCTTTCTCTTCAAGGTTTCTTTTGAGTTTTTCCCTGACAAGAAGGAATGTGCTAGAACAATTTGTCTGTCTAAATCAACAATCTTGTTGTGATTTTGGGCTGCCCAAAAATAAATTGAACTGAAATAGACCTGAATAGAAGACCTGAGCATAAGACTAATGTGTTACATATCAAGACCTCTCCAAAGGTCTGCCCAGGTGTTGGGTGGCGTTGACGCTATTCTTCAATTTTTGGAAAGTTTTTTAGTTGGTAAAAAGCAGTTATTGCTATTGATCAGTTGTGGCTTTTAAAAGTTCAAGTCTGAGTTCACTATTACCCATAGACTCAATACTAACTTGATTTGAATGTAGAGAGAGAGAAAAGAAAAGAGACTGGGAGGTGGACTGCTAACTAGTTTTTTCTCCCTTGGTTCTGTGGGCCCAAAGATGAATGACTTTCCAGTTCTCGCGCTTCAGTCAGTTTTAGGCTGGAGTAAGTTCTTTTGTATCAACACACTGGTCTGCTGAATCCACTGGTCCACATTCACCTGCTGCTGTCAGTGAGATAGAGCTATTCTATTACTGTGTATTAACTGAACTAAGCATGAAGAAGTTGAACAGATTGACCCTCGGGAGACCTCATACTTCAAGGTTTTGTCATATGAAACGCTGTTACTGTTTTCAGTTCTTCATGTGACTCTGAGCTCAAATAAGAAAAACTGTGAGAATATATGAATAAAAAATACAACATTAGCGTATCTCTTTTCTGTCCCCAGGTGACCTCTCCTATTTAAGAAATGCTACTGATGACTACTCAGAGCAAAGCAAGTCATTTTCTAGCTTCCCATTGATTTTCTCTGAACTTGCATGCATTTCTGCCCATTTCTTTTCAACACTTTTTCCTGCAGAGAAGATGCCTGTTATTTGGTCTGTTCACTGAAAGCATTGAATGAGTAATTGTCCCAAAAGCTGCGACATGCATAATTGCTTTATAATTTTCTCAGCTATGTCTCCTTTTGCCTGTCCTTTATATTTCCCCTTGTGTGTCCACTGTGAGCCTCTCTCCTGGGCAGATCTGGTTGATCCCAACAGCCTGGAGGACAATTTGAAAGGTCAACGCGAGCCGACTGTTGAGAAAACGCTCAGAAAGGGAACAAGACAACAATTCCTGCTGACGTGGTCTTATCTGGCCTAAACGCTGGAAGGCCAAGCCCGTCTACAATCATCTCTTGTATTGTATTTATTTTTTACATCAACCCCTTTGGCCGGCTTTACTCTCTGTTTTACCTCAGGAGCACATGACTGTCTCCAGGGGCAGAGGTAATGGTCGAGTTGTACTACACCTAGCTTCAGGCGATTATACAGAGAAGCAACAGCTAATGTCAGAGCTGAGTGCACTAAAACTAAGAAGAACATGAGGTTAGAAATGTCATTTGTTGCTGTGGTACTTTATTATGATGTCATTTTATGTCAAAATGGATACAAAATGTGTTAAAAGAGGCTCTTTGTGAGTCTTCGGAAAAAGAATTTGAAACCTTCTTGACTCTGAGGAGAGGTTTTGATTTGCCTTCAGTACTCCACAGTTAAAACAACCAAAAGAACCCAGTATATTGTATTTTTTTAGCAATATAAAGTAAATAGATACATTCATATATTGTGTTACAGAATGTCCTTGGACAATACATAATGAACCATCTAGCTGCAAGCGTCTTGTAGTCATTCTTAGAACAATAATTGCAGTAGTCTACAGAATGGTGAGGATATGTGAAAATGAACATTTCAGCATTCAAACCTCTAATGCACAGGACTACTTAACATATCATTTTAAACACTAATGCAAAGACATTTTATAACATACATTATCATGTCTTAATGGATTTGTGCACTTACTTTTCAATCTGACTCTGACTGAAAAAGTCAGCACACTTTTGAAATGGTTTGCTTTAAGTTACATTAACATAACTACATATACACTTTTTTATAGGCTGTGTATATAGTGCTTATATAGTATGGTTTACTGTTCAGACTGTAATTTTTGTATTTGTTGTGCAAGCTAGGTAAATAATACTGATCCCTAGACCTTCAGACCTTCCTCAGTGTCACTTTAACCAATATTTCAACTTGCTTTGTTTTTCTTAAAGGGCATTATTAACGTTTTTTAGGTGGAGTGTCCACTCCAAACCCTTCTATACTCCATAAAGTTGTTAATGTGTTGCCCTGATTGTGTCTCAATTTCCCATGAAATTTAGCAATGAAACTTTAGCAATTTGTGGCAACAACAGTCAGTCACTATAAAGCTTTATGTTTCTTCAGTTCTATAGAGGGATTTTTGTTTATCAACACGGGCGATGCGCGGCACCCCGCCTGTAGAAAGCCTCCGCACATACACACAACAGTGAAACAAGTCTAAAAAGCTCCGTTGTCAGCCAACGTCAAGAGTTATCACTTGCGAAAACAAAAGGCATGCTGCTAAGCTAACATTTATGGATGAACTTTGATCCTACGACCTTAGAATTACTTTAAGTAGTGAGAAAACGCGAGAAAACGCTGACTCAGCTTAGGACAGACGTCTCAGACCGGTTCATACTGATGAAAGCAGCTAGCTGTCGTCCCGTTTCGTTGTTAATTCGAACAAGTTCCCAATGTAAACAAATGGGGAGGCGCGCTTTCTGCAGGACGCAAGCGCAGTAGGCGGAGAGTGACGTCGACCCAAAATCCTCTATAGAACATTCGACCAAAGCAGGACTTTTGCTTGAGAAAAGGAGGTGACTACAAATCCTTGTGTATTTTGTATATAAACCTAATTAGTGCTGTCCAGCGATAAATGTATGATCTGTAATTAATTAATCAAATTAAAATAAATTTTAATTTCACCTAAAATTTGCTGAGAAAGACACCCAACTTAAGTGTTTTTGTTTTGTTTTTATCCAATTTAATGAATTACATTGTTGCAGATGAGAAATATTAATATATTGTAAAAAATGAAGACTTTAGAAAGTCTTTTGTTGCTAAGTTGTCAAGCTGAACAACCCTTATGTCACTTTGCAACTCGCATGGAAACAATTAAGTTAAAGATTTCTAAATAGATTAATGCGATTTAAAAAATGAACTCGATTAATATGTCTGTAATAATTAATCTCAATTAATGCACTAATTTGACACCCCTAAGCCTAATTTATTTTATGCATAATTTTTGTACATGCTCTTGCATATTTTATTTTCTTACTGCTTGCATTTTATTCTTTTATTCTTTTATTATTCACTAATCAATGTAGTACGAAGCAAAATTTTGTTCACTGACAATGGCAAAAAAAAAAAAAAAAAAGAAATGAAAATATGTTTTAGTTATTACAAGCATTTAGGTGTTGTGTGTGTGTTCAATTTGCCACTTTAAAATCTACATTTAAATGATAAAACTTGTCACTGCCAAGGTTATGCTAATTAAAAGTTTTGTGTTTGTTTAAGACTATTTCAGCTTTCGTCCTTCAGGTTGTGGCTGTACATGCACCTGTCTCTCTCTTTCTTTCTCTCTCTCTCTCTCTCTGTCTCTCTCTCTCTCCCTCTCCTGATGCAAACCTGCTTTATTGATCTCGGTGCAAACGAGGATCTGCCAACGTTGATGTTTCACTACAGTCTGACATAATGGCGCGTGTGAATAAGAAGCGGCATGGGATCACTTTCAATAAATGTCACAATTTAAGGGCGCAGTGGGCAGAAATCATGAAGCACATTTTTGGAAATACCTTCTCCGTGAAAAGTCGAATATTTAAGCGACAGTGAGATGTGGTTAAACTCAATATTTGTATGTGTGCGCACAGATGTGATTGGTCCTGTCAAAGAAGAGACAATGCGCTGAGCTTTTCCTGTATATAGCAGCGAAATTATAATATTTTTATGAAATAATTCTGGTATTTTTCAGTTAATGAAACATGCTACCAAGCCTACATTTACAGCAGAACTAAGTAACTTCAGCAGGTAATGAGCAGAGTGAAATATGTTCCAAAAAGATTTCTACTTTCCCCCACCTTGCCCAGTGAAGTTCTGTTTGGGTCAGTGCAAATTAAGTTGCAAGGTTGGTCCCAAATGTAAAACAAAGGTGCTTGATAAGGTCAAAACTATACTTCTCTCCTTCCACTGGTTAAAGCTATTTTATGTCATCTTAAGTTTACGTACATAATCAGTGAGCTGAATTCAACAAAGCAGACTCATCTATGTATTTTGGCAGATAAAATGAATAATACACATACAGAAATAAACTGACTAACAAAAGTTTGGAGCATACTTCTTAAGTACTTTATTCGTAAAATATTTCAACATTAAAATTCAACTGAAGCTCAATATTATTACTAAGTTGTCATGGTAAAGTATAAAATCTTGTCTTGTGTCTAAAATTGACCGCTCATCTTTTGAAGTTCACAATGTCACTTCCACATGCTTCATCTGATTAGAAATCAATTTTAGAAAAGGTCAGATTGATTGAATTTCTGAATGTTCGTGCATTGCTGGTCTATAATATTGCTTTCCAATATTCCATAATGTAATTCCGATCCAACATGGACTCATCATGGGCTCAGTATTGGCTGCTGTGATTGTGAAGGTCATTACAATCAGGTGCAGTGGACAGACAGCAGCTGTGTCAGAGGAGATGGAGTTTGAAATGTGACTTTGAGGAGAGCGCGGAAACAGAGTAAGATACTTTAAAAGACAGCCCTGAAGAGCCCAGAGCCTCCGCAGCAGGCCGCCACAAGGACACTTGTTCAACTCAACCTTTGATTCGCCTCCATTCAACCTCTGCTCCATCCTGCTCTGTGTGTGCCAGATTACTCCGAGTTCACCTTCAACGCCAAGCAAAAGGCCAAGCGCTTCACTTGGAATAAGTCTTTACTTTGAAGACGTTATGTTCATATTTTACATCATAGAAAGTGACCTGGATTTTGATTTAGGAAAAAAATCTTAATATAGCTTTTTTTTTCTGACCAGTACTGTGATTTTTTAATAGGATTTTGTTTAGATTTTCCATTTTAATTGTGTTTTGGAGACTAGACAAACAGACATGATCATAAATTCAGTTTTAATCTACACGGTTACAGTTTTTTTAAATGTGATACTTCAAAAACTACAGCTTTTCCGATTTACAAATTGCAGCTTTCAATTCAAAGTTGATTATTTATGCAGCCCTGTAAACTATTGCTTAGTTCAAAGCAACACCATGGACCTGTTTGTGTAACAGTGCTTTAAAGATCTGAAGGTACTGTTATTTCTATTTAGAGTCTAGATATTAAAATCATGAGAGAATACACTCAGGGAAGTGCTGGTACTCAAACGGAGCATTTTAAAAGTAGCAGAACTAAGTACATCCCAGCCCACTTAAACCACTGATTACTAAGCCATTTTGAGTCCATATTTTGAATTACAACTAGCAAAATTATTATCTGGCAGCTATTACAATTACTGCAAATTTACACAACTGTATTCACACATTCATACATTTTCATTTATAACCCTTGCATTTATTGTTTCAAGATGTTCCATGTCCAAAAATTGCCTCCTATGTAAAATGTGCTGCAAATAAATTTTTTTACACTACAATTCTTGCAATCCTAGCTTTCTTTTAAATCTGCAATCATCCAAGTACCGCCTGGGGTCCACGTACCCCTGATTGGAAAACCTTGTTATACAGCAAATAGAGAAGTATATCCATGCGGTTCAAATCTGGTTCAGTATCTTTCCCGTTGCAGATAGAGTTACTGTGTTTCACGCTGTAACATTTCCGGCTCTCCTCTGCCCAGTGTCACCTATAGGCGATGACCAGGCTTCAGTCCAGCAGCACCAACTATAAATTATGATGTGGCGGATCACTCCTAATCTTGTTATGGATGTTCTTTTGCCCTTGGGTTGAGTTTGCATGGATGGATAGAACTTTATCAGATTTCACGGTGCCCAGGAGGATAACTGGGCCGTCTTGAAGCTGTGCTGGTGTGTAAGGGGCGCGCCTCGCTGAGCACAATATTATTACACCATTATTAGTTTTATTAAATCACTGCAGATTCATATTTTCCAGCGTCTACCTTTTAATTAAGTTGTAAACACGCAGAAGATAAAAAATGTTGCTGTAGCGAAACCAGGAAATAATAAAGGATGTAATGAAACCAAATCAGAGGCGTGTGCACTTAACTGATTTTCATAAAGGCTGACCTGCATTATAAAAGTGTCACAGAACTCCTGGCTCTTTGCCTGTAATGATTATTCTCAGCAGGTCAGTGACGAGATAAGGAATAATGATGTAACAATGAGACATATCTTTGTAATAGAAGAGAAATGTCATGTATTTAATGAATTCTCGGGGATGTTGTTTGTCTGCAGCGTTTGCACATGTAGACATGATTTTGTCTCGTGTCAGGTCTCTGCTCGTTTCAGAACAGTACAAGATTCATGACAACAAGCAAAATTATTCTTATTATGTTCGCATATTCTGGTAATGTTATACACTCTGCTCTTCAGCATATTTTCCTATTGTAAAGGCCAAGGGGAGATTTTTTCCTGTCTTAAAACAAAAATGCTGTTTTCTTAACGTTTGCATTCTGAGCCTCTAGAAAGCACTTTTCACTGCTTTCCAAACTCACTGCGTCCTGAGCCATGTTGTGTGCTATCAAATGCAAACTAAAAGCAACATGTAAACAAGAGCACTTTTACAATTTTTTATTTTATGAACAAATCTCTTCATCATATTAGAGTAGACTACGTTACGACCTGCCAAATTATTGTAACACCAATTCAAATATTGAACCTTTGGAAGCTTCACATGATCCTACACACTAGCACTGTGTCGTCCTGTGTGAGCAATTAGTTCTTAAGTTCGACGTCAGATTCAGACGAGAGCAGCGTATTAATCTCTAGTTGCGTGCTCTCAGCTAGCTGCTTTGCTTTTCTTTTATACTTTGCGATGTACCCTTAACAGTATTTGCATTCTTTATGTAGTATGCGGTACCTACTCTATAGAACTATTTCCCATATCATGACGTATAAGAAGCCGACGGTCCACTTAATTAGAGGCTGCCATTAATCCAATACCTTGTCCCCAGCATGAGAACAAACACATCAGATCTTACAACTCTGTGCCAGTTGATAGATTTATCTAGACAGACTCAAACCTCAGAGAGTGTACGACCGAAGTGTCACGTCCTTAACAACAGTCATAGTTGGACATTATCAGCTAAGACGATATTTCACCACTCCCAGATCTGAGTAGCTCCTTTCTCTCTATGTGGTGGATGACCCACATTGACTGAAGGACATGAGTATATGATCCACTGAGTTTGACATTGTGTCCGTTATAAAAATATATCTATTCAACAAAAACACTGATATTCATCAAGTTCATTATAGATGCACTAAATTAGATCCCATTCCGGATGTGTGACGATAGTCTGTAATCTTAGGTATGACTGTAATTTCTTCTCTCTATAAAAAGTAAAAAGCTCGTCCCATCATCATTCTAGCAGCATATACGCTGTACATTGTTTATTCTTTTTATATTGCGTTCTATCTTCGATATCGCATTAGATAAATAACATAATAAGCTGCTAAGACTAGACTTCTGCATCTACATAGAGCTAACAATCAAACTGTCTACTTTATCACTCCCAGTTGCCAACTGTCTGAGGTACTTTTTATGTTTTGTGCTTCCCAACATGATGCTTCACTTCAGATATATTAACCCTGTAATGCACCTCGCCACCGACTTGATCTTGTTATCACAATAAAGCTTCACTCTTGCGTGCTTGTAGCGTATCTATGTTGATAGGACGATTTTATGTTTATCAGAAGCAAAGTCTAGCCTGAATGTCTTCGCTGCAAATACACAAGACGACACCACATCTCTACCGTTATCTTCGCACCATCATACACTAACACGATTGGCACCCGTCACTTAAAAACTAACCAGAGGACGTAGAAGGGCACAACCAACTATGCTTATTATTATGAGAGAAAATAAAACTGAAGTCAATGATAGGTTATGATTGATTGTATGTATACATTGCACGAAGACATTTCCACGCGATGGACACAGAGGTGACTTATCTATCATTAATTTAAACTGTATCGGTGCGACGGTTGCTGCTAGTTGTTAGAAGCCTGAGAAATCACAGAGTCCTATGTATACCTAGATTCAACTAAGACTATGCTGCTCTCTCACGCATCATAAAGACTAAATCTGTGTGCGAGACAAGATTTAACAATAACAGGTGCACTCAATTGTTCCCTTGGTTGCTCTCTTTTGTTTATAAATAAAACCACTCTGGACGAATTTAGCTACTAGCATCAAATGAGAATATACTATTTTCGAACATATATACCCGAGATCGAGAGCAGCTGAATGATCTATAAATCCAGTGATCTTCACCCATACCAAGGAATGAATCCGTCTTATTTTGAAGCCTTGAAGAGCACAATCTATGTATGAGATAGTTAGATCGGATGACTGGACCTAAATTAAACTTTCATGTAAACTCTACATCTGATTACGAAATTAAATCGTCTTGTTAACACCAACTTGAGTTGCTAGTAGTTTCATTGTTTAGATAAGGTGTCGTGCTTCTTTTACTTTCTCACCTCTTGGTCTTGGTATCTCTAGAGAGGAAAAAATCTTTGTGTTCTGTATGTACGTGCGCGCAGACACAGAAATTCTAAAATAATCTTACATACGAGTGTCGTTCTTCCGATTAATGGTCAGAGGCCACGATCTGTAATGATAATGCAGCAAAAAAGAGGACTTACACATTAATTAAATAATCTATTACACAGCGATAGAATTAAACAAGAACAGGACTTGCCGCAATTAGATCATTGTGCATTCTAAAATTACAAGCTCTAATGTCAATAATCTTAATTTAAAAGACCTTATTTTGCTGTATAATACACGTTCTTACACGTCTAGTGATACTATATGAATGTCCCTCTAAACACGCCATTTCGCCGCACTCTCGAACATTTATGCCAACAGAAAGGCTAGAGCCAATAAGTCCAAAGTTAGGGCTTACGTAATCTGCTTTTGACATATTCTACTGGGGTACGTCGACCTTACAAGACACAAAGTACAAACACAAAAAATAAAAAATGCACGAAGACTGCAAGAAGGAACATCGTCGAGCGTGAGAGAGAGTGCGAGCGAGAACTTACAAGAACATTCTGACTTTATAGCACTAATCTAGACTAAATAGTATATAACAATCAATATATCAAGACACCTATCAAATATGGGTAACAAGCGAGATTAGGAGATGGCCAGTGGTACTGGAGGGAAAAATGCAAACGTATTGATGTAGATATTCGCTGATTGACCATGATGGACTGTATGTATCCGTGCGTTCGACACGCTATTATCATGTGGCAAGGAAACTATTCCTATCACAGCGTTTCATCTTCGTCATGTAACAGCATTCAGTTCCTTCATGTGACAATTGTGAAGTGACCAAGTAAAGCACCTAATCATCGTTGTAAGCACCTAGTCAAAATGCAGTATTTATAACAATGATAACTTTGACATTCCAAAGCGTTTCTACGTGGCCAGTTTCCAACGGCCTCCTTGGTAAAATTTATCCATTTTCCTCCACACATCGTCAGATCCATTGCTTCCTAACATAGATAAGATGAGCGTCATAGGGTTATTGGGTGTTATGTACAAAAATGTTCGTAACATCATTCCTTGCGTCAAATGCTATATCTATCATCTACTGTGTATGTCTGATTTAGATATCAATCTACACAAACACAAACGAGCACAAGAAATTTTATGTCCTTCTTGTTGCCCCCAGGCTCACAAAGTGTTGTATTGCAGAAGTCACAGAGCATATATTCCAGCAATTTCCCAAACACGAGCAAGGTAAATTCAATACATAGTCTGTCACACCTACAATCTCCAGCGCGCTGTCACCACTCCTCAAATCTAAGGTCAGAAAAGGTAAACAATACTAAACTCTCTTAAACTATAACAAATACATACGGTTTCACGATGAGTGACAGTCAGCACTATGCATGCTAGCATTTGGAAGTTGCTAGGACTTGTCTATTGATCGAGGAATGTATTCACTCTGTAATGCAAAAAGCAGTGACATGGTGTCTCAGATCTCTGTACTGACCTGAGCTGCGACGACCCTACTGTGCGTCCCGTGCACTCATGCGTCGTGGTGGTCTCATTTTTCTGTGTTGATGAGCATCCCTGCCTAGGAGCCTTCCCGTAGGGACGTAGAGTCCGAGCACTCCTGCAAAGAACCTCTAAACTAAGACTGAAATAATCGGCAGGATATTGATTGAGCATACTAGCAAGCACATCACATAATACTAAGTTCTGTGTGTTTGAGCATTCCTGCTTGTTTCTGCTCAAGAGAGAAAGGAGACATGTGTAGACATAGAAGGTCTTGAGAAGCCAGCACCTATACAGTATACTGAGAGCACCCTCTCTCTACCACTGACACTACACAGCAATTATGCACTATCAAATTCTCATCATCGTGCTTCTGTTCTTGAACTGTCAAAAAGGAACACCCTTCTCGCGATGCTGATTAGATTCCTTGTTTTTACTTACATTTCATTTGCCTCACTCTCGCACAGACATAGTTTTGTGGTTATTGTACAAATTATGACAGGATTCCGAACTCGACCTTATGACTGAGAGCATTCCCTGATTCTACTAAACAAGAGATATCTGAGTGTCTTATGGCAAACAAAGCTCTATTAAGCACGATACCTATGCCCATGTGAGAGTTTGCAAACTTGTGTTTAACCTATGTCTTGATATCATGTGACTCACAAGTAATTACGTTTATCCTATAGTCCTATGTCATCTATTTTTGTTTTGACTCTTTTCATGCTTCATTACTCACACATTCTTTTTGCTCATTCTAAAACCCTCCACCACTCATTCTTACTGAGAGTTGTTTTATAGCATATGATGTTTCGTTACTACTGGAGAGACAAATCATTATTCAGATGTTAATTCAACTTTGATTCTCCTTCATTTCAGCGCCTACTGACTCCCTACTTCTGATACCATACTTTGCGTAGCTTACGTTTTAGTAACGTAATGCTACTCTGTTCCTTCAACTTTAGTTAAATGCGCTTCCCCTACATGTGCATGGACTGAGTTGTAGGTTATCTCAGTACCATGAGTATAAACACAAAACTCCCTATAGCAAGACGACAAAATGATAACTGGACTTGAATCATATGAGAACAGATCCTCAGCAGTGAAAGCGTTAACTCCTAGACATTTAACATTGTATCTAGCGTCTGCTAATCATACTTCGTTTTATTATTCCGGCTGATCCTTACTGCAAAGCAGTGATCATGACACTTAGTATGGGAGAGTCTATGGGGTTATTATAATCCTGGATGTAGGGTCCAGAACTATTTGGTCGGAGCGCCGAGTGTGGGGGGATCAGCGAAGAAAAGTCTGGGGTCCACTAATTATTTAAGATGTAATTTTACATACAAAGTATCTTATATTTAAAAAAATATGGAGTGTAGAATACCAGACACTACTGAGTTCTCCCTTAGTCAGAGTGTATTAGATCATTGCGACATCACTACTACCGAGTACTATATTTTGCTTGTTAGATGTACACGTGCTTGATATTTCATTAATAGTTATTCTGTATCCTCGTGCCAGCCTGATGGGTTTTGTATTTCTATACTAGGCCACTAATTTCCTTCACTATCGTTTGGTGATTATCCTGTCTCTTAACTCTTTAGTGATGTACCTATATCTCCTACTCTGTAATGGAATTGCAGAGCCTGCTTTCAAATATTCCGAGAAGTCCTCATAATAGTGCTAATAAGCCATGTTTCTGAAACTGTTGCGCTTCGTTTCACATTTTAGTGATCAATCTTCTAATATTTAATGTATTGGAACTGGGAGCCTTGAGCCTAAGGTGACCATTATAGACAAAACTCTTGCATATGATTGGTGTAACCGACCTCTCCACTTCAGACCATGACAGTAATCACAATATGTATACTTTTTGCAAAACCAAGTTGAAGCTGACGAAGCGACCGACACTATTGCTCTGTCGAACCATACATCACCTAATTGATTATAACACCACTTCTCCTCTGCCTATCAAAACTTGCTTGCTTCATGAGACCTGTCCTAAGGACTTCCTACCTGTCCCCCACTGTTGACCGCGAAAACCCTCAAGCTCGCTACAGCGGAGAGAGTTCTTGGAAGCAGTGGTAGTCCGCGATGTCGCTTTGACCGGTAAACTCTATGTTGGTACTATTCAAGTTGAAGTACATTGAACTGCACACTCTAGCTGCATTTCATTCTCTGAATGTGAAGTTCAACAAAGCATTAATTTTTTTTCTATTGTTTTGTTACAATTATAACCAATCTCAATATGTTATGCAAATTCAGCAACAGCTGAATTTGTACCTCTGTTTATTGTTAAGCATAACACCACTGATATTCACGTAAAATATTGCACAAACTGTGAGAAGCCTGTTAAGAAGTAGTTTAATTATCTTGGAAAGAAAAATGCAGACTAAAAATTATATAGCTTAAAAGTTGCATTGCTTCACTATTCACTTTTCACTATTGCATATAATGTCACATAATGTTCTTATTTTAGTGGCACTTTTTATGTAGAAGTTATATTTGAATGTAGGACAGACAAATTATAGTAGCTCGTCAGAACAACACTAACTGTGATGTTATAATGTGCAGGACAATATTTGTTGGTCATAACATTGTCACTGATTGGTTTTAATTGAATCATATGACGTTATTCTTAATAAATAATAATGTTCCACTCTTTTGTCTTCCAGGTTCTTACATGTTGGTGAACTCCTCCCAGCATGCAGTGGGGCAGCGTGCACAGATGCTGCTCCCTCCGCTGAGCGAGAACGACACACACTGCGTCCAGTTCAGCTACTTCCTGTACAGTCGGGATGGCCACAGCCCCGGAGCCCTCAACGCGTATGTGCGCGTCAACGGAGGGCCCTGGGAAACCCCGTGTGGAACGCCGTGGGCTCCCATGGCAAACAGTGGGCATCAGGTCGAACTGGCTGTGAGCACCTTCTGGCCAAGTGAATACCAGGTAAGAGACTGGAGTGACATGTGTGGTCTCTGAGGACTGACAGTTTTGGACTTGAAAATACAATTTAAAACTATGCTGCTGTAGCTAGTGCTGCTTTTAGTTTTTATTACATATTACTCCGACAACTGAACTCTGAGACAAGACATTGAACTGGTGGCACTTCTTATAGAAATGTTATTCAATAAGCAACATTGTAACAGTAAAATAATACCTTTAAATAGTGCTTTTAGTTCAGTCTTACTCCAAAATGTGAACCTGACATTATTCAGTAAGCTTAATAAAAATTGATCAAATACTACAGTATCATTCAGATGCATTCTAATTTGAATTAGTTAAAAAAAAGTATTTTAGTGTTGGTCTTGGTGTCAATAATCGTGAATAGTTGTTATGTTTCTGCTCAAAATACTACATTCCTTAAAGATTCATATAACACAACATTCTACAGGCTATTGTTTAAATGTAATTTTTTTGTTGTACTAAGAATGCTCTAGTCACTGATATAGGTTGAAAATGTGTGAAATACAGTAAATACAATGTAATATAAGGAAAAACATCTTCTTGTTTACCATCTGTCTTATGACAACATAATGGTCTAAAATGTGAATACAACCTTTTATTCCAAGGATTAACTGTTGCTTTGGTAACATATGAAATCTATTAGCAAAGAATACAAAACGTGTGGCTGATTAAAACTAAATCTAAACTTCTAATAGACTAAACGACTTAAATTGTTGTTGCTGCTCACATAACAGTTTGGGGTTCGTGTTTATGCTCCATGAATGAATGAATGCAAGTATGAATGATATACTGTAATTGACTTTAATACAGCACAACAATGCTATGAGTATTTTGCAACACGGATATTTTGTTTGCCAAGACTGTGATGCATGAAATAACATTCTTATCAGTATTTTAAATGATTGCATTTAAAGGTTTCAATTAAATTCATATAGCGATCATCTGCTTCACATTGAGAGACAAGTTTGGTGTTAATTACTTACATTTGCAATTTAATTAGCATTGATCTCCTCATGAGCATACAGCAGAGCTAGCAGCCCAGGGCTTTCTCAGGGTCTAACATGAGCTTCCTGGTTGCAGTCTTGTAGATGTGGCCTCAGCGCTTTGCCTGGTACAGAAGTGTTCAGTGCCACACTATTGACTGTGTTACAGACAGGTAGCCCATAGGATATGCCTCTATTAATCCATTTTCTTTTGAACTGCAAACTCGGCGAACCTGTCAGAAAGCAATTAAGTGGACTAGTGTGCATTTTATCAGGAACTGTCAATCCTTACAATTTAATTAAATTCTGTTCGGCCATGCAAGATGTGACCTTCTCTATGTAAATACCAATCCTGCGTGTGTACATGATATAGGTGACACTGCTGCTGACAATCACATGATCAGGGGTAGATAGTTGTTTGTTTAAAATAAAATATACTAACATAGTATATTAAGTATAAAGTATGTAATAGCTGTATCATTGCTGTTCAACTATTTTAATTAACACACTTTCACCTGTGCTAATCTTTTTTTTATAGAAATATAACTGCAGCGCTAAGATTCTCAACATTTTGTTATAACCAGATAAGTAAGTATACAACTATATACAGCAGACCTCGTCGATAGCTTTTATTTTGGAATTATCAAAATGTCCAATTACGTCAAATTATAAGGCTTAGTTTCAATGTTGCTTAGGATACAAACACAACACTGTTCTCAGTGAGTCTGTTACCACTTCCCTCCGCCGTGGCTCAAATCAGCTCCGCAATGTTCCATCCAATTAAATTTGTTTATTTTCACATAAAACAAGCTTATTATGATTATGATTATAATTATTATTGCTTTGCTCGTTGAGTTTGTATTTTTTCAGTTTTTCCTCAGCCATGTTTGGTTTTTACAAAAGAAAGAAAGAAAATGATAGCCAAACAAAAAATTACTCTATCATCTGTTTTTTCCTGCCAAGTTTTGTTTGGGCAATAAATGGACATTTACAATAGTGTTCACTTCAATGCAACAAAGCCAAAATTAATCAAAGTCATAAAATGATTTAAGAAATAAGTTTAATCCTAAACCTTTGTCTAGGGATGTAAAATTGATAGAAAACTTTGAAAATTGTTTGAAGTTTGCAGCCATCAAATCGAAAAACCAGAATCGATCTGTTTTACTCATGCAGCCACTGACTTACACACACTTTGTAGTTGTATAATACACACAATATAAACAATAAAAACCACTCTGTATGAAGAACGAAGCGTGAACTTGACCATCAGTAACAACTGATGAGTTAACCTAATATGATTTTAAATGTCTTTTATTATATTTTTGTATCTAAAGGTAAAAAAAAGTGAATATAGACAAACTAACAGAATCGAAACAAAATTGAAAATCGTGGCTGCAAAATTGAAAACTGAATCGAATTGTGACTCGTCCCATCTCTATCTTTGTCTATTTAACACAATTCAATTTCAACAGGACACAAAAAGCGTATGTTTGCAATGACCATCAAAGAATAAAACAAGGGTATTCAGTGTACATGCCACATGCTAATGCACATCATGTGTCGTCTATTGTTCTGTCAGTGCAGAATCTTCTCCTCATACTCTGAGTACAGTGTGTTTACTTTATCCTTCCCCGACACTCCCAGTGAGCCACACACGCTCTTGTCTAAGTCGTGGAGCATCTCTGTAAACAATGTAGAGCCAACATCACGACGGTGGAGGAAAGCCTTGGTCAGTGCAGAGGCAGTGTTCTGGCTTTAGGGGAGTGGCAGACTCTTACAAGAAGTTAAACAAGACCTACACATTAAAACATGAACACTAATGTAGAACAATAATAATATAAGTTGAAGCAAGCTAAATCAAAAAGTGTAGTCATTGTTGTTCAAAAAGTTGAAAAGAGAGGCTGAAGACATAATAGAAGTTTATTTACCATCACTACTGAACACCAGAGGCATGAAGACTCAACATATGGTTATAACATTGTCAAGTCTTTGTCAAGTAGTGGTCCTGCTTCCATTGTAGCAGGATAACCTCCCTTGTTCGCAAGCCCAACTTATAATCAATAAAACATCTACAGTACATGTTTCATTAGAGACTGTTTAAATACTGATACCTAATGAAACAGAGAAATGTTTGCTCCCTTGAGGGCATCCAGTCAGTTTGGTCAGTTTGATCTGGACATACCCTTGCTACAGTAATGCAATTTCTCCATAAAGTTGGCTACGGTTTGCAAAGGTAGACATTTAAAATCTAAGGAGGTTTAGTTTTTGTGAGTGATTAAATAGTTTGAATACTTAGACCAAGCTCAACATCTAAAAAGATATACTTTTCACTTGACCCTGTAGTTGTAAATGTTGTTGTTTTGCCTCGCACAGATGCACTATTTAATTTCGTCAACAGGTGGTCTTAAATTTTCTACCTTTAATTTGAATCCATATTAATACAAGATACATAAACTTCCCCAATAAAAGTTAGGCCTGTACAGGTCCTGAAAGCGACATACAAATAAAATCCGCAGTCAAATTGATTCAGCCGGTCGACCTGTTTATATGGTGGTTATAACTCTTATTTTAACAACTCTCAGTAAATAGAAAACTGAAAATAAAAAATAAAACAAATCAGTCTTCATGCTTTCTTGCTTTTCACCCAAGGCTGTGTTAAGTTTACAACTCTGTTAGCTGGAAGCGCTAAATCATCTCCATAGCAACTCTTAAGTAGTTAAACGACAGATTTACTTTGTCATTAAACCCACAAAGCCTTCTTTTCAAGCCCGAGTTGGGAAATTGGTTCCTCAAATCATTGTCTGCGAGTTAAAATACGTACATCTTTGGAAGTAAACACACTAGTAGGGAATTATTAACAGCTTTTCTAAGTATTCAGATCTGAGTGTGAAAAAACAGATACATAAACAATGACCAAATAGCAGTCAGTTTAAGTGTAGAGAATAAATATTGATTCTCAAAAGATCACTTAGAATGTTACAAAATAACAATGTTACCACCACAAAAAATAAAAATAACTAATAGGCTTGGCACAACAATTAACCAATACGAAAAGCAGTCAAATAGTTAATAAAATTAGAATTAAAATTGAGTTTAAAATCAGTAACACCAGCTCCTTGTCATTTCTGTAATAACACCCAATAAAAGCTCTGGAAAGTGGGTTTTTCAAACATGTCATTGCTGTTATGTGATGACTCTAAGCCCCCATCACACATTTGGAAGAAGGGCTCTCAGCTTGAACAGATTGGACGGTGAAAATCCTCCGGTATAGTGAGACCTTGAGATGTCTGGAGATTTTGTGTGCCTTGTGGACTTCCATGTCATGTTCAAGTGCAATACCAGGAGAAGCTTCTTATCAAATATTAAAGATGCTATCCAAACTGGTAAGATCGCCAACTAGAGCTGCAGACATGGGATTGTACATCGGATCACCTTAAATGTCATAGAATATATTTCAGGTGTAGAAATTATTTTAAGGATTTCAGTGCTTATTTATTTTGTATAAAGTGTGAAGGTCGTGCTTCAGTTACGATTGCAGTTCAACTTTATTCTCTGAAAAAACATGCGGGCAGGGATAGGTGGTTAGTGAAAACACAGATTTTCACTTGAGCATTAGCTGCAGGACAGTGCAACATTACTTAAACATGCAAAAATCATTCAATTTCGGCTTTAAGTAAACTAATTAGGGCTGGGCAAAATATTTCAAATAACCAAAAATTGAACATCAAGTGTATCGCTTTTAGTGATATAAAGTCTTAAACTTTCACCTGGAGAATCAAATATAATATTTCTCTGTATTATTTCATAAAACCACTGGTACAAGTCAGTTTTTCGCTTCAAAAACAGAGAATCTGAAGTCTGAATACAAAGAGACTGAAATGACCTGGTGCAGAATTGCTACTTTGGTGCAAAATGGGTTAATTTTTCATGAGGTATATTATATTTTTCTTGTTTTTTACAATGGTTTCTAAATGGCATGCTAAACACAAAAACATACGCCTGTTTAACTGCAATATCAGACAGAAAAATTATAGTTAGATTTTTTTGTCAACATCGGGATAAGCCCCAAACATATCGATCATCATTAGGGTCAATGTCGCCCAGCCCTAAAAGTAATGACATAAACTCAGAAAAGTGAATTTTACATAACACGTCTATTAGTTGTTAAGACTATTGTGAAGAAAGATGTTTTTTACAACGTGTAATCTGCTGCATATTGTCTCAGCTTTGTACAGATTTATGTTTCCATTTTGAGACCTTGGGCTTTCACAGTGCCTTTTGAAACTGCGCTAAAGAGGCTATATTGGTATTCATAATGGCATATTTTATAACATAGACAGCTCTGCCTTTTCCAGTTGAGCAGCTTTCCTTGAGTGTGTGACCTTTTAGTTGTGACTTTTGGGAGGTTATTTACCTACGAGTGTGTCCAATAGTGACTGAAGGCTAGTGCTATCTCTGGCTGTGTTAAGGCTCAAATGAATTGTCTTTTGATTTGTATACGCTGCAGAGCTTTTACAGGCTTCTATCGTGGCGTAATGTGATGCATCCTTATAATGTATCTTTATTTCTGCTATCAATCATTTGATGGCATGCTTTTATTTTTTCCACTACAGATGATTCCAGCATCTTCAAGTAACAATTCATTAGTGAAGCAGGGAGGTCTGAGATGTAGAGACAGAAGCATGTTGAAAATACATATAATAACAGAACTTTATTGGCTTGTTTATCTAAGTCTAAGCTCCTGAATTGTACACTTTCTAATCACCTTCTGTCCTAATAGAGCCTGGAGATGAACAAATAATCAATTGTTCACAGACTCTTACTAAGAAAGAACACTTTCGATTTGTCCTTCAGTACATTCCCATTTGGCTTTGTTTGTACACTACATTCAATTAATGTCCTTGGCTGCATTTTCTATGAAATTATAGTCATTATCAAAATAACACATTAAGAACTGTAATGCTTTGCTTGGATTGTAGACAATGGAAACAATAAACATAACAAAAATGCAACAAGGTCAGACAAACGCATCTGGGAAATTTACAGACGAGATTTTTGATATTTAATTTAATTTATGAGTATACTTGATCTAAATGAAAATTGATAGTCTTAAAACTTCAATACATGAATAAAAGAGTTTTTGAACTATAAAATAAATCTTTTTGTAAAAACCTTCAAAATCAGTTTCCGATTGCTTAGGTTATCGTCTGTATGAGATAATTTAGTGAATGCTGCCCATAGAAGGAAATTGCATTAGAAAATTGCATTTGAAGTCACAATGCCCATGTAACTTCATGGAGGAAATTGATTCATTGATTTAATAATAAAATAGATAATTGTGTGTTTCAACAAACAGCCTCTGCTGAGAGCAAAATGACCAGGAAATGACAATGCTTGAGTGTCTGGCCTGAGATGATCTCAAATAAAGCTGCATTAGTATAAAACATGGGCAGAGGTCATGATTGAGGAGACCTAAAGCACAAGAGATTACCAGACCACAGAACATTGTGTCTCTCTAAACTCAATATATAACATAGAGAATGTCAGAGAAGTCAGAGAGAGCAGGTTGTAAATCATACCTATGGCGTCTTCAGGGTCAAGTTCAAGTTGAGCCTGGGAACAAACTGAGAAATGTACTTTGGCAGGAGGAGATTAGCCTCCATGTTGATCCGGCAATGGGAGGAGAGCGATTGTCTCTAAAGGAAGAGGGGTCACTTTCCAACTCCATGACCCCCGACACACCCTTACATCACAATTTCCAACTGACGCCATCTCTTCTTCAGTTAACTGCACTCTTTCTACTCACTTCTCACCTCTGAGTCTCATTTTTTCTAGAATTCCTTTTTTTTTTTTTTTTCGCTGACCTCAATCTTTTCACATCCTATCCATCTGCAGAGGTGCCTTCTGGGTCTTGCACAGTGTTAAGGTTGTTGTCACACCAATTGTTGCTGTAATCTCATGTATCCCTGGCCTTAAGTCTGGAGAGGTGGGGCTCGCTCCACCCTGCTCACTGTGAGAGGAGGACATTTGGGGCTAGAGGTGCTCGAGGAGTTGTTGTTGTTCTTCTGCAAACACCATGGGAATCTAGGAAACTTTTTCCACTCTTGTATTATTGAAACATACTAGTAAATATCTTACAAAAGGGTGCATAGGTGAGCTGTCTGTCTTTACAAGAAGAACTATAGTTCCCAAGAAGAACTATAGTTTCAGTCTCCAGGCATTATTAAAGCTTTACAAGACTAGGTGACAAGACAGACTGCTAATACATGTGTCTTGATTCAATTTATCGTAATTCTATTTCTATTTAATGTCTCATCACATAAAAATAGCATGGTTATTGAAAAACTAATCAAGCACTAGAATGTATGCATTTTGTGCCTATAGTTCATCCCCAAAGTATATTGTAAAGCTTGAATTTTGCGGAGAAAAATCTGTTGGATCTTTTACTTTGAAAAACTTCTAAGCAAAAGCCATGTGAGTCACTAGATGACTCTTTGAGACAAAAACTGATTTGCTGTGCACAGGGTAAGTCTGCTTCAAGACATACAGATAGCTGTGTGCCAAAGGAGCTACAGGAATGAGTATTACAGGTTTTGCTTTAATCACATTTGAAAATTGGCGACACTAACTTTAATCTTGATCATACCGCCATCAATTCAATTTTAGTGGCAGTTATTTTCCTGCTTAAAAGAATAATAATTATAACAACAACAGCAACATAATAATAATAATAAAAACATAATTACTAACATTTTTGTATCTTTGGGGTAACTTCAAATTTATTTCCTCAAAACATTCCCAGTAATCTACCATCTTGGAGAAAGTGATTTTCAATTGCCTTCACTCTGTGAATTTGCACCCGTTTGTAAACAGAAAACCGGTCCATAAAAAGTATACAGCAGAAGGACATTGGTGTGAGAGCCTGAGCAGAGGGGCGGACATTATCCATGTTGTAATCATGTGGCCGGAGGATTATGAGAAACAATAACTCAAAGCCGGCCTTCGATCAAGTGATCCGATGGAAGTCTGTCCTTGGTGCGCTGAAAACAAACATCCCCTCTGTGTCTCATAACTCTGCCACTATTATAGAGCATGGTGATTCGATATTGATTAGACTTCACGAGAGCCCACCTCATGCAGCTTATTGTTCCAGCGTGCCATGTGCAGTTTTGAGCCGTCCCCCGGGCCCCATGTGCACGCTGCATTATCTGCTCTTATAGCTTCATTGCAGGCTGCTCCTTGAATGTCCAATGCACCTCACCACTCCAGACCCACATTCTGTCCTCAGATAAAGCTATTATATTTCAAGATTCTTGCAGACTGAGGCAAAGCAAAACCCTTCTCTGTTGAATGTTTTTCTTATTTCCTGCATTGTCTCCATTATTTTGGGTTAGGGTCAGCAGATGTGCTTTCATTGTCTGGTTTATAGTGAAAGTTTAACTCTGCATTTGAAGCATAGGTTTATATACATTAGGTTGTTAGGTAGTTGTTGTTTGAAGTAAGGCTAATATTATTGTTTAACTTCTTTCATAAAGAATAATCAAATAACCATACTTTTTTCATTTTTATTCTTACGCATTTCTTTATGCATTTTCTTGACCTAAAACAGTGGTAAAAGAGGTAAAAATATAAATGATTTGGATGGATTTGGAAAAGCTAGTTTTGTATAGTACAACAACAGCTAGGAACACTTTTCAAACTGAACTTTGTGAACTGGTTTCTTTAAAGGGTTTCGCTATAGAATAAAAAAAAAGTGAAAATCTTATGAGTATTGCTTGTGCTTTTAGCCCTGTTTAATCTGATGTAGTGTTTTCTTGATTTATTTGTGTCAAGTTGATTGGAATGAGCTACATAAAACCTTTGCACTTTGCAAATGATCCTCTTAGCAACCCGAAGACATGTAATTTCTTATGAGTGCATCTGTTCTTAAGTCACACGCTCAATTTATTTTTTTAATTGAAGCTTGTATGAAACATTGCAGGTGTAATCCGTATACATTGTTGTATTCTGGACAAGGTTGATGATATAAACAAGAATTAGTTATTTATGAATTTATTTGGATTTTTATTTATCGGCAAATGTTTTCATGATAGATGCTCCAGCTCACTTTTAACAAGTATAAAAAAACTATGTAAAAAAAATTCAGATTCAATTTTCATCCGTATTCATACAGTGTAAACACCATCATTGTCTTCCTCCCTTAGATGCTCTTATTCCTGAGGTAAGTGTGTCTGCCATTTTCTTCCAGAAGTGCAATGATGGCTTTGTTAGTCATTATGTCTAACACCCAAAGTGGAAGTCACAGTCCTCTCAGCTGTAGAGGCTCTTTTCAAAATGGCTGGTATAGGATAATCACAAGGCAGTTACTCCTATAAATCCAATCCAATCATCACATTCACTTTACTTTTGCAGGTGCTGTTAGAAGCCAGTGTTTCCGGAGAGCGGAAAGGATACATTGCTCTGGATGACATCATGGTGGTCAACTATCCATGCTGTAAGTGCCACTTCTGACAAAGAACACAATTTCCAAAACAGCAGAAAACGCAGGAGAGAAAGAGCTGAAAAAGTTCACGGGTTTGGGGATACAATTTATATCATAGTAGAGCATAAATAGGTGGAAGGAGAAGAGTAATAGCTGATCGACCTTTGATATTAGCACTGCACAGAGGCTCAGGGCGTCCCACAGCAACACAGGCGAAATTAAAGCACCGTGACACTCAAATGCCAACTCATCTGAAAACACACACCTGCCTTTGTGCCTTCGAGCCATTTTTGACAACCAAATGTATGTGTTAATCAGTCCTGCTGGTGTGCTACATCATGCAACTTTTCTACAAAGGCATTTCTGCATTATTCACAAGGCGCAGTGCATCAAAGCTCATGAAAATGCATTCTCTTCGGGGTGTAACCTCTGACTCCCCGCTGCAGTGAAGCTTTGTGTGTCACCAGTGAAAAGAGCATGATTTCTGCGCTGTTGTCAGGCCCTGGAGGAGTGTGTGTAAAACATAAGCACCCCCAGAGTTTAATACCAAGACCAGGTATGGCTGTGTCACGAACATTCAAAGTGCGATAGACATGGCGCTGAACAGGAGGGCGCTTGTCAGGTCATAGCACGGTTTACACCTCCAGCGCACTTACTACAGTTAGTAAGTGGCTATAAATGATACAAGGCTTCACAGATAGTTTTGCACTTGCTAGCAGACTGATTTAGCTTGACTGTATATTTACACCCCTTGTGGATGAAATGGCATTTTAAAAGAAGTCGTTCAGGGCCTAAATGGGAGCTGCTTGTCGGTGGTTTATAGCCCTTCTGTACGTACAGCGCTCAGTCAGCCTCTCCGATCCTCAGAGTTGCAGCAGATGGCTTCCCCTGAATGCTCCCACTGTGACTATTAAATAATTAAGGCTCTCATCAAGACCTGAGCATGCCTTATGATATGGCAACAAGCCAGTCTGAGTTACTTGGCAAAGACCAGCGTGAAGAAAGATGGAGACAAACCAAAAGCAAGTGTTGCATAGTCAATAGAGCAACTCCAAAATAAACCATTATCAAATCAATTCCTTTTGGGCTTCTATAAAGTGTGCGTGGCATTTCTGTTGTATTCTCTTGGGTCTATGACTTTATCTGTCGCAGCACAATGAAATATTTATCCCACTAAAAAGTCTGCAGGATAAGATTTGACACATTTAGCTGTAGTGCCACGCACCTCTTGCCAACTATAGTGCCAAAGTTAGTGTGTGCGTGTGTTCACACTTATTTTACTACTTGTTTATGTTTGCTTCTCAGGCACAAATATGAATTATGAATTAACCTTAGGAGGCACAGTCACTCAAAGGAAACACAGCCTCCTGTGGGGCGCTCCCCGTACTCTACTTACTCTAAGTTCAACAAATAGACATCTCCCCCTCATCTCCATAGCAGCACAGAAGAAGAGATCAGTGAGAGCCACACTTATTCTTTTCCCAGAAGCCTCGGCTCTTCCATCTTGTGCTGTCAGTCAAGTGGAGCGACAGGCGGACTAGTCCTACCCTGTGTCTGAGGGATGGCAGGCGGTGCTGCGATGTTTACCCAGATATTTGGCTCAGCGGGGGCTGTGTCTCACTGTGCTATTGTTAATCACCGAGTTGGGTGAGAGGGCTACACCTACACACTGAGTCACTGGCACTGCCGCTTTGCATCCTGGGACATTAGTCAAAATATGGAGTGTTTCTTTACGGCTTGTCTTTAGCAGATACTCCCACATACTCACATCTATATTCTTATGCTTTCTGTTTGAACTTAATTCTGTAATAGACATAGAGTTGTTTTCCCCACAAACATTTACACATGAATATAAACTATGGATGTGCAAGACTCATATCAACTAGACTGTTTAATGAATATGCATCAGTGCACTTGCATTTCAATAACTAGAAAACATACTGTTAAAAAGAACTTAAGCACTGTGAGAAAATATCTCCCACTGCTTCCAATACTACATTATATAATGTGATAATGAGATGAGCTTGTATAGAAATAAATTTAGCGCAGCTTGTGCATATGAAAAAAGTTAAAAACTAACAACAATGATGTGTCCGTTGTGCAAGCGTCTGGCTTTGTGGGTGTTCTAAAGGTAATAGAGTTGTTTGATATGTGTTTTGTGTCTTTCTTTAGATAAGGCGCCACATTTCTCCAGGCTCGGAGACGAGGAGGTCAATGCTGGGCAGAATGCCACTTTCCAATGTGTGGCGGCTGGAAGGTCGTCTGAAGCTGAAAAGATGCTGCTGGAGGTGAGGACTTCAAATGCATAAGTCTGGTTAAGCTACACATTTCACTAAAGCATTGTGAAAATGATTATATTCGAGATTTTACTTCCATTTGTACTTACTTTGATCTTTTGGTGAAGTCTATAATGTTGGTTCCTGGTTGGACATGGGCAGCATTTACCTAGCAACTATTAAATAAACAAGGGTCCAAATCCACGTAAATTACACAATAGTTGAGATTTCACAAGTAATATATTATTTTACACCTATATTTAGTTAAAGGTGCAAAATCAACTTCACGGTTCAATACAAAAGCAAGTTAAAATAATTGTTTACAACATGCTTATTGGGCATAAATATGTTTTCTGCCACAATTTGAAAAAATATTGCTAAAGGAGTTGCTTTTCCATGGAAATAAACAAGAGGAGGCCCTCCTCTAACCCAAATAATAGTCAACATTTGTAATATTTACTTACTGTCACAAAACAGCTAAGCTAGAAAAACGTATGTTTATTTAGGTTGAAGGGACTGCTTGAGTGAATTGTTGCTATGTGCAAACCACTCACCCACTGTACACAGACACAGGGGCATGAGGCATTGAATGCCTTGAAAGATGGAAAAGTGCAATATAAATGACCAACAAGCAACTTAAACTCCCAAACTTCCCACTCTTGACTCCATACTGTCTCATTTCTGCTTCTGTTCCAAATCTGTAAATCTAAACAAACTGATTTGTGCCGACTAAAGGTCTTCACACCAAGCCGAGGTCGCCCGTCTGACCGTTTGCAACTTCTCGACAGCGGCTCACGTGTGTTTGGTGTGAATGGCTGTCGGGGGTCAGAGGAGCGCGGAGCACGCGTGGAGGCGAGTTTTGAGACTTGCTCGTAAGTCGGCATCGCACGGTCGGTAGTTGCCGCATATGCAGCTGTTGATTGCCCGTGCTAGCAAATCAGTGTGCAAGAAATGGTGCGGAAAACCGAAAATGCGCTTATGAAAAATATATTTACCTGAGCATGGATTGTTGTTATTTGCCGGTTCAAACGAGACGTAAGTACGAGAAGAATGGCTACTAGCCTACTTGGTCCGAGAAACAAAGATGGAGGTACAGCTGTAGTACGAAGGCACTGGACTGTAGCGGGAATAGAAGTTTAGCCTAATCGTGAGGTAAGATAAAATCTGTTCGCCACAGAGTTTGACAACTAACTGTTACTCGCGCACACTTCTGTTTTGTCTTTTTCGTCAAGCGTTACGTCACGCGCATGCTCACTCTGCATTTGTTCGCTGACTGTTGGCTGCTTGATGTGTTTGTGCGAAGGCTTTTTTACATCGATGCGCCCAAAGAGACCAGAACAGACGGTGCGTCGCTCCTCCTACCGACAACGACTGGGAGTGTGTTGGTGTGAAAAAGCCTTAAGACACCTTTGAGGGATTTTTGAGTAAGCACAAACACACTAAATAAGGGGTCTTCAAACCTCTAAAATGCTCTTGAATACTCCACATACTCTTGCTTCTTAGATTTTGGCCCCAGCTCCATTTAAATTTGACACCTCTGCCTTAAATCCTATCTTACTGAACTAAGTAACTATAAGTAAATTGTGAGTAGCCTTTACGTGCTCTTTCAACCCTGAAAGAACCTGCTTTTCATAGTGCAGTGTTACTATTTTGGGACTGCCTCACCACTACATCATCATCACTGAAGATATTGAATATATGCTGTGTTTGAATAGCTTTATGTCCCAAATGTATTCATGCTTAAATAGAATTGGCCAACCTTGTTTTTAAGGCCACACACGCCTTGAAGTTTCCTCTCTTTGCCTTTGGGGAGTGAAACAGCTTACAGGGTCAGAGTGGTTTTATATTTATTCAGAATATGTACCCAGTTTTAATTATCAAACTTTTCATCTCCTTTTAACAGACCGGGGCTTTGTTTCTCGCCTTGTATTCAAACTCTTTAACGAGACCCTTAACTATTATGCTGTTGAAACAACGTCGGGCTGCAGTTACTTCAGCACTGACTGTACTGGCCACCCACGGACACAGTTAATCACATCTGACCTTAAGCAAACCGCAATAATACAGAAAGTGTAGACTCAGTGTGATGTGTGCAGCAGGTATTGTGTCAGTCAGCCACGGCACAATGTCCCTCTGATTACAATTTACTGGTTTTATTCTCTTTTATTTTGTCTCTATAGTTAACAGTTTGCTTTGCTACATCTGTATTCGTTACCAGAATGGAGCAAATTTAAACATGCCAATTTTTACAGTCAGCGCATCACGGGAGTCCATTATATACAGTGTAAAATTAATAGTGGTCAGATTAAGAGATACAATACAACTATGATTGTGATAAGTAGGCAGTAAAAAGTCTGTTTCTTCCAAACTCAGTGGCACATTTCATAGGCCTGTAATTTGTTCACTAGCACAGTTTTAGAACCGGATTTTCAGACAAAAAGTGTGGGCTTACCATCCTCTGCACAAGCGTTTAGCTCTCATCTCAAAGATTCAGATTGAAAAAGGAAAAAAATTAAAATTAATGAAGACTGTTTGCAGGTCAGTGTTTTTCAGTTGAACAGTGGAGCTTATCGGCTTCATATTGATGGCTTAATTGTTTGAATATACAATGCAAGCTAAAATAAAAAAAAGTTACATAATATAATATAACCTAATTTTGGGGGATTTTTTGTTTATCAACACGGGGATGCTTACGCACCCGACATGCAGAAAGAGCTGCCGCTCATTGACCAAGCTGGAGAAACAACTCGAGCTAAGATTGTTGTCAGCTAACTACAAGAGTTTCTACAAAGTTCTGCTGCTAATTCAATATGTTGTTAATGAAATTTGACAATAGGAACCTTAAAAGTTACATCCAAGTGAGTGAAAAAACACTATCTGAATCTTCAAAAGCTAGACGTCTGTCAAACCGGTTCATACCTGATCGAAACCGCTGCTCTCGTCCCATTTTGTTGTTTTATTCAAAGAAATTTCCCCAGCTAACCAGATGGACAGTGTATCTTTCTGCATTGAGCATTTGCTGTTGGGTCGACCAAAATCCCTCTTTAGGCTGTACAACAACATTTTATAGATTAGTAGTAAAACATATTTTTTTGGTGTTGCTCCCTTTGTTACCATCTTAAACACATAATGAAACATTTTGCAACAATTCACGTTTTGCTCACTTGCCCACAAATAGTAAAGTATTCAGTCATCAGTTTGGTACTTTTTACAACTTTCAGTATCCAAGGTGTATAGGCTCTGTGCATGGAATGTCAGTCTTGTTTAAGTTCAAAATGGCTAACTTCTATACTTATAAGCATTTCCTGTTAGCGTTAGCATCTAGACACAAACGTGCCTCTTTATAAACACACAAGTGTCCACTGGTGAAGTATTCTCCTGATTTGTAATGTCTAACATGTTTTCTGAGACATTCACCATAACACACTGTTCACTGTTTGAATATTTATCCACTTAAGGCTGATGTAGAGAAAACCCATAGAAATCAATTCTACAGAAGTTAGCGATTTTTAATATAAAGTTAGCTCAACCTAACAAGACTTACTGAGTTTTTTGGAACAAAGTAGACAGCGAGAAACTGTGACAATATATAGTATATGTACTATATATTGAAAATATGGGGCCTTTATTTTTTCCCAAAATATAGACACAAAAAGTAATTGTACTAAGATAATTCAAAATAGCAACTTTTTTGTCTAAACACCTGGACCATGTTTTCTTTCCTTGTTTACAATGACTTTCTCACACAAACATTTCAGATGTGGTGGTGTAAAGATTTTTTGTTGTTTTTGCAGCAGCAGAACACAAACCACAGTCTTTTGCTTGTATGTGAGGTGTGTCTTGTCTGTGGTTGTTCAAGGCCCAGAGGACAGTGGCCAGCACAAACCCAGAAATCGCTTTGTTATTCGCAGCAGGCTCCACATGCTTCGGATTCACTTAAAATAGCCACATCAATAGAATGACTTTGAAAAAATACGTTGCCACAATCACATGATGACAATGACGGGCTGAAAAGTTGGGGAAAATATGCCAGGTTGGATGTGTATTTGTGAGCGATGAGGAGATGACAAATGCTCTGCGTTTTAATGGTGTGGAACAATGTGAGAAATGCAAAGTGCTGCAGCGAGGTGTAGCTGACAACTTTCATTTCAGTTTGTCGCTTTCATCTTTCTACTTTACTCGTGCTCTTTCAGGCTAAGAAACAGAAGGTGTGTTGACTTTAAGTAAATTTGTTTCCCCTCCACAAAATTGTACTATGTTGATCAAAACTAAGAACTCAAATTTAATACATCAATTTATTATTTCAATCAACATAAACTATGCAATTGTGTCCATTGTTCACTGACCCTCTGCATAGTAGTTTGTCATAACACTAACATTTCAAACTCACTCCTAATGCTGAGGAATAATCACTTTACAAATACCACAAGAAAGAAAATATAATTATGTGTTTTGTTTTGTTACCAAAATGATCTTTAACGGTATTAAGGAAATTACTTTTTTGATTATCAATAGTTGCTAATTGTAAATAGTAAGTGGTTAACAGTAAATAGCGCTTTTCCTCCTCAAAGCTCTTTTCATCAAGGAACCACTAACTTATTCACACACACATTTCACACCAGTGTTTTGCCCAGGGACACAACAAAAATGTGCTCTGCAGCCCCAGTGTGGCACCTGGTGTCTCCCTACTAACCAGGCCCCAGTTTGCTTTATTCTGAGATGATTCATAGCAATTTAATAGTGTTAAATGTATTAAAAGGACACTTTGAAATAATATTACCAATAATTATATTTTCTTATGAGTATGCTCGGACATGTGTTCATGTGCCTGAGCTGAACACTGAATGAAAATTATTTCCTTAAAACATAATAAACTTTCAAACTTAAATCAACTTCAATCTTATGCAGCTCCTCTTTATTTTTCACACAACCACACAAAAGCTTTGTATAAATAAGTGAAAACTGCATAATCTTATCATCAATTAAACATCCAGCCTTTTTTCCTGGGTCACCACCAATATCTGTTCAGCATTGGCATGAAGTGGTCTAAGGTAATTTTTCTTTCTATTAGTTTAGTAGTTTTAACCCTGATTTCCACATACTGCCAGCACCATAGAAACAGCATTAACAGCATGTAAACAGCCCCACCACAGCACTATGATTATGCTCTGCAGATTGGCTCTTGGAGGACAGCTAATATTGACAGCTCCCATTAAAGGCTGTCGTCATTACTCTCCTAATGACTATTATTTTAACAAGATTACTTTGGCTATTATGGAAGGACATCAGATTGTCATATTGGCTGATTAAATCACAGCACATTGAGATGGTCCTGCTGTTCTAATTAAAACACACTCAGATGAACAATTCTTAGTTTCATTATGAAGCACTAATAAAAAAATGACCCGGATAGAATTTATTTAAATGTTCCTTTGTTGTTAGCCTTGTGGATTGGGATTGTGTGTAACATTAAGTTAAGGAGAATGTAATCATGTATTTTTTATGTGACAATTAAAATATCTCACAGCGTGTTCTCAGTGTAAACAGTTTTAAACAGACTTTGACCACTGTTCATTTGCTTCTACTCGACGTTTCACCAAGGCAATTTGGAAAGTTTATCCAATTACATTTTTGCCAACAAGCATTGCACTTAACTATTTATATTGTAAGTCTTAATTCAGATCACAGTGCACATTTGAAACATCCTGGAGCATGTGGAAAGAATGAAAAATGAATTTGTGAGTAAAAGAGTTACAGAGTTTTCAGAACTAAGTTTCAACTATCTGGTTGGCATGTTATTTATTTTCTCTTTAGAGTAGGATTCCATTGAGACTTTTAGGTTAAACAGTCATTCAAAAGTCATGATGGATTACTTATTATATTTGGTTCAAATACCTTTAAAACTTGTGAATTCCTTGTATTGGTAGTAGGTCTAAAAGTCATGATTAATTAATATTATTTCATGTTAGTTGATTAGATGAATTAAAGGCAGGGTAGCTAATTTTCCAACTGCAAATACAATACAAAGTGAAACTGAGAGCGCAGCATTCTGCTCCTGATTAGAACTAAAATTCTTTATTATTTAATTCAGACAGTACAGTGATCTCATATTTTCACAAAGTGCTACATTTATCATTGACTTTTTAGTGGACAACACAAAGGTTGCTAATTTACAACTAAAAAGGTTAATTACTCCAACTTTATTGATGGAATTTATGAATGAATTCATTCATGAAGCCACTTGAATTCATGAATATTCATGCTGAATTCATGATACTTCTTGATTACTCATGGTGAACTAATGCATGATACATTATTAATTCAATATGAATTCATGCATTATTTCCCTATGAACATATGAATCCATGATGATAATCAATTTATTAATTCCCCCTCATTATAAAATGTTACCAACTAAACATTTTCCCCAAATAGTTAAAGATAGTTTACCTAGTTTCACATCACCGTTACCTTTAGTCAACGAGTCCATTGGCAAAGCATGTTTTCAGTTGACCATTTAATTTGTCCACTGCAGGCTTAGTGTGAACATTAAAACTCTGAATAAAGCCACTTTAATAGCTTGGATGACCATAACTCTTGTGACATTGTACAGCTGGCTGATCCGTGTGTGTGCTGTGTTTGTGTGGTCCAGCTTCATGTCCTTCTGTGTGCATTGAAGGGAGAAGATGATGACCTGTCCTGTTTTTTCTGACCTCATCCTTTTTGTTGCTTTCCAGAGACACAATGGGGACATTTTAACCACTGCGTCTGTCAAGCACCTCAGTCACCGGCGCTTCGTAGTGTCCTTTCAGCTCGATGACGTCCAGAGAACAGACCAGGACCATTACCGCTGTGTCACCCAGTCGCCCCGGGGCTCTGGAGTCTCCAACTACGCCGAGCTCGTGGTTAAAGGTAAGTCACCGCAATGCACTGTGCTTTTTGGTATTTATCCATTCTTGTTTTAGACATCACAAGGACACGCTGCCTTTCCGGTTGACTTTTTACAGGGTTTTACTTAGGGCAAACCATTGTGTAAAGATTCTCTGTGGAATCTCACAATACATATACAGTAGTTCTGTATGTTCCCATACGCTTTTTTGATAAATTTGTAGTTTGTCTTTTCCACTAAATAATAGGCTGTACATGCAACAATGTGACAAAATCAAATTGTTTTCCACTGACTGAATAATAAAAAACAATACAAATTCTCACATTAAAAACAGTGCTTCTATTGGTGGTCCACTCCAGTTTCTCCTTCCAGTTTGTAAAAAGATGTTCTTATGACTAAAATGATACTGGTGAAAGTAAACATGTACAGAAAGTTTTGTAAGAGCGAGAAAGTAGATCGAAATACTGACTGTTTTGCAAGATAAAAATTAGGTAGAAAAGCCTGGATTGTGTTGGTCCTGCAGTTTGGTGTATTTCTCACTTGAATGTCACACAGTATTAGTAATGATCTGTCTTAGTTATCAAAAGGTTGTTTTAAATGTCACTTTTTATGTAACTTTTTTTATGAAGATAATATTTGATAACCCATACAATAAGGTAGCTTCCGCATTTGGAATGATTTGAAATTTGACAAGAATGGTAAACAAATTACAAATGACAAGTTTGACTTAAAAACATGAAAACAACTTATTTATAAATCTGCATTTTAAGTCCATATTGTTTTGAATACTTTATTTTACTATATGGCATACTATATGTGGTCAGAATATTAAAATTTCAGACTTCCAAATCAAACCAACACAGCTTATTTTATAGCACATTTTATAAATAATATATTTTCCAAAGTGTATAATTATCTACTTTTTGATATTTTTTGACAACCAGGTCTATACTAGTGCCATAAATGTACTTGGGACTGTAGTTTTGGATGACCAGTGTGATTTGCCCGACATGTGTTGTCTGAGAAGTCACAGTTGTCAAATAGCCTTCTGCTGCTTCTTGAGCCACACTCAGCTCTTCAGCTCTCTGTCAAAAAGCTGTTCACTTGACTCGGACTAGTGCCGGCCCTGTCATATCATGTACCGCAGATGGTGACCTCACTCCCATTACTCACTCCGAGCCTTCATCCTGACACCTCTCTGACAGCATAGTAATGGCGTGTCCGCGCGAAGCTTTGATGGCATAACAAACTCCATCCTGCAGCCGTCCAACAGTGAGGGGAAAGTGAGGATAAGAACAATGACAATCTAATGGCTTCTATCAACGTAATGCTTTAAAGAGCCCCTGTTACAACAAGTCACAAGACGGTGGACTCTGACTATGCCCTGTGTCTGTAAAATAAAGTGAATTAACAGATGAATTTGGACCAAATTATTGTGTTTAGATATAAATATAATGTTGTTTTTGGCTGACTTCTTTTGCATATTTGAGCAGTTTGGATCAAACAATTAATTTGATCAAGTAAAATCAGAGCTTTTGCTGTGCTTCTCTTTTAGTCAATTAATAGATCGTTGGGAAATGTCTTTAGTCGACCAAGAGTTTCTTTGGGTCGACTACAGCCCTACTATTCAGTTACTGTTCCAAGCCTCCTCTAATTTAGTGAATCAAATATTTATTATAATAGAAAATGATGTGCACTGTCTGCTGAGAAAAAGAGATTTCTGACTGGACAAAGCAAGACTTTGGACAAAACGACCATAAGAAACACAATGAGTGTGCTTTGCCTATTCTACCTATAATTATCTTCTCTCTACTCTGATCAAGTCGTTCTTAACTAGCAGCATTAGCTTCTTGAATCTGATATTTAGCTGGCATGTCACATTCTTAACAACTTGATTAATCAAAAGAATATCCACTTGATTAATTCATAATATATGGCTGTGAATGTCATTGTGTAAATTAGCTATTGTTCTTGTATCTGCTGCCTAGTTTATTAATAACATAAGAGTTGTTATTTTTCTGGTTACTTGCTATCTTGAGATTAAAAATGGATCATATTGTGCAGTAAAATATGTAAGTCAAGTAGCTATAACCCTGCACAGTCCTATCTATTTCTGGTGCAATGGTCTGATTTCTTAATAAGACTGTAATAAATCCCTCGTATTCACTCTACTCTCCTAAAAGGATCCTCATCATTTCCACATTGATGCGAGTCTAGTCCGCAGATTACATGGCCAAATCACTTTATAACTATTTCACTGGCCCATCGAGAAAACTTAATGAATAAAACATTTCTTAGCATATCGCTCCCTTCATCTTATATGCACATAGCCATAGTTTTGATTCTGAGCACATTTTGAGACGCGCTTCCAGGGGTTGCAGCCTGTTCAGAAAATCTCTGCAGACGAAGCCTTAATTAAACACGAAAGCAATGTTTAGTTTGAGAGTAAACTTAGTGCACAGTTGTATGTAATGAGAAGAGAAAACTAATAATGCACCCAAATAGGCATAGAAGGGTCAAAAAGGGAGCAAACTAAAAACTTCAAAACTCAAAGAAAGTTTTTTTTTTGGTTCATTGTGAGCTCAAATCGAAAGAATAAGCCGTCTTCAGCCCTCACTGGTCGTCTGCTCTTGTGGCTTCACTTCAGTCTTCTATAATGAATGTAAGCGATGACAGCCAAGAACTTGAGGCAAAAAAAGCCGAATGAAAGTGGTATAAAAAGAGGCGAAGCACTGGTGATGTTATGAGCTCTGAGTGGACATAAACAGAGGCGTATCCCGTAGTAACAAAGATTAGTCACAGTGGTAAACTTAAGGGGTTTTCAGGCTCCCTTCTCTTTCCAGCACCTGGATTTAACTTTAGACTCAGTGACCTCTTTGTCTCTAACATCAATATTTAAAAAAGCATAGTAAATATTCAGTGTATAGCTTAGATTGAAATAATGATTTTCACACTAAACACCAACTGAAAGAAAACACTAAACTAGGTCTAAGATCATTAATAGCTTTGTTTTTATTCTATGTTTTTTTTTTTTGAACTGTGCATTGAAACACTGGAATTTGACTGTTGTGGGACAAATAAAGTTTTTCTTGTCTCATCTCATCTATTTAGGTCCTAAGATTTAATAAATAGGATAAACTCGAAAAAGAAAATGTGGTTAAAATGTTATCGCCTCCATTTCAATTTCAACTTAATCTACACATACTACAATGTGAGAAATATGAGATTAAAATGTATGTTAGGCGTTGAAAAACTTAACTTTTGTAGAAATCTATTGTGTCTCAAATGAAAGAGCTTTTACACTAGGAAAAATATGTTAAAGAATGAGGCAAGGTCTGCACAGTTTTATATCTTTTGAGACAAAAACACATTTTTATTTGATATTTTATTTGATATTTTTACATTGATATTAGACCTTTCTTTGATCATAGTTTATAAAAGACCTCTGTGCTGTGCTTTATGACAAGACTTGTTAATGGGTATAATTCTTTGTTTCAGTACATAATAGCTTGAAGGTTGTCCCTAGATTTGCTTCTCCAATATGTAAGACTTAAAAGGCAATAGCTGTAACACTTTGTTTAATAAAACTCCTTGCTCTTTCTTTGATAAAAAATAAAATGAGTGCTCTAAAATAAGTACAACTTTCCGTTTACTTTGACAGTGCCTCCATCCCCCATCGCTCCACCTCAACTGCTGCGAGCCGGTCCACTTACCTGATCATTCAACTGAACACAAATTCCATTCTGGGAGATGGTCCTATTATCAGGAAGGAGATTGAGTACCGGGCCAGCCAGTCACCCTGGTCTGAGGTGCACGGAGTCAACATGGTCACCTACAAACTGTGGCACCTGGATCCAGACACAGAATACCACATCAGTGTGCTGCTCACACGACCCGGAGAGGGAGGCACCGGACCCCCTGGACCTCCTCTGGTCAGCAGGACCAAGTGTGCGGGTGAGTGTCTGCTCCAGGAGAAAAATAGTCCAAGAAAACAGAAGTATTTCATTTAGTTTTATAGTAGTCACGTTTTTGATTACTTACATAATGCTTTCTGAGTTTCAGAGATATTGTATTCAACACAATTATTTCCAAAGCTCTTCCCAAGCGAGCAACAACATGCAGCATGCTCACACTACTTCTTGGAATTAGAGAAAAAACACCAGATCTAGACAGAGTAATGTGAACTGTTTCACTCTCAAATAGATTTGCAGTTTACCATATACAATGTACAAGACAAAATTGACTTTAAGTTATTACATAAAAAGGCACAGCCACTTTATAAACCTGTCATGGATTACTCTTTTTCTATGTGATTTGTCAATTACAATCTTGTCAAAATCATCTTTGTTTTGCTGTGTATAGTTCTCTACTACTTATTCAGATTAAATCAAGATTGAGATTGGGTTATGTCTAATCATCCATAATCATCCCGGGGCTTCTAAATAGTGAGATCTGCAGCCAAAGTCTGTAGTAAAAGCATGTGGTTTGGAGCAGAGTTCAAATTTTGTGAATAAATTTGAATATAATTTGTATTAGATGCCACTGAAAAGATTGGTTTGCTTATCTTCAGGAAACTGAAGATGTGTTCATGTGGTCCTTGGGAACTCAGGAAATGTTTTTTGAGTTGAAAAATGCATATGAATGCTAAAATGCTAAATAATACTTGGAAACTCATGTCATGGCTAAACATGTCATGACAAAAATAATCTCACTAACTAAAATTACTACGTACTCAGTGTTTTTGCTGTTAGTTGTTTATATGATAAAATCAATACACCTGAAAATTGTTCAGTTATTGTTCAATTAGTTATTGATATAAAATTAGATAACTAAAGAAAACACAAGTAACCTTCAACATTAGCTTTTGGACATGCTACAAAAACAGATCTCAGTGTTAGCTCTAAAATGTTTCTAAATGACTTTGCTGTTCAAAATACAGCATTATTAATGGTGACCAAAATCTTGACTTTCCGAGCTAAAATGCAAACAAGGTTAGACCCCTGACTTGTCATATTGAAAACCTGAGGACCACACGGATGCAGGATGATACTTAAAACTTTTATTTTTGTTTTAAAATGTAAACAATTCAACTCTGAATATTAGCTGGCCAGCAGGTGATCAACGAGCCTATTTAGCTCAGTGGTTGTACTTGAATGGTATGACATTACTGTGTTAGTCCCATGGTCACATCTTCAGTAAGTCGATAACACACTTACAGCTTATACTTTTTAGTGAAATAAGCTGTATTTGAAAGTTTTCACTCTCCTTTTACTTAGTTTTATGTTTGAGTATGTTTTTTCCTCTTTTCTCTGTAGAAAGTGGTTCCTAAAAACAGACTCCACACTTTGAGCTTATGGGAATTTCTCCGAACATTGTGTAGGTGATGTAGCACCCCAGAGACCAGGAAAGTGAAGAGCAGCATGTTGAACACCTGGCTTTGTTGTAAAAACACCAGCACACGGCATATGGGCTTCAAGAGCAAAATTCAAATCCCCAAATGCTCTTTCTTTTACTAATGCTGTATATTTATTCATTTATTCATCTTCTATTTGTTCTCATGCATGACTGAAGTATATTTAGACTGCTTTGGCCATAATGGTGGTGCACATTTCTGGACAATTGCCAGTTAATCACACAAGTAACCACTGATTATATTTAATTTAAGTGAAATACAGTTGTCTTCTACTTGGCACTCAAGACTGTGCTTAATGGGAATGGGCTTTGAAATGGAGCGGCCGCAGGGGATAATTTCAGATAGACCTGTGCTTGAGCTACATCTGTCAAGATAATCTGTTCAAGTATATACTGAGAAATGTACTTGGGCACTTATTTTAAAAAGCTATTTTACTCTTCTGGGATTTGGTGAACTTTGAAGCTGAGGACAGAGGGAGGAGGAATATTTGGGGCTGCCTTTTGCTTTATTGGACTGATTGGCATTAACAGTGCGTTTATGACACAAACAAAACATTCACAAACAAGGTGCCGCAGATGTAAATCATTACTAATTGCTTTTTGGCATATGTTTATTCCTTAGCAATTTATTGGCGTAAATGTTACAGACTTGTTTATTTGCAATTTTCTCAAAAGTTGGTGTTTACAAGCTGTCCTAATTTCAGAATGTTGTGAGACCCAGGGCAATCGTGAAGTCGAATTCTTTCTTGCAATCAAATGTGGACATTAGAAGCAGCTAAAACACACAAAAACAGCATCACAGCCTCTCACATGTGCACTGTCCCACAAAATTGAAAGCAATGCGTTACCCAAAGGCATGCGGAGGTTTGTGTCTTCCACAGTTATCACTCTTTCTATGCCCAGTGGTCTTGTCGCGCCGCACAACATCCCCATGCTCTCCAATGACATATTAAAGCTACTCTCTGTTTCAACTGCTACAGACACCAGTCATTCATCAGCCACGCAGCCCTCCTCGAATCCCTGCACACGTCTCCAACCTCAAACGAAAATCACAACAAAAAACATAAAGTGCTATGCTTAACTCAGCTGCGATTTTTAGGTGATAAGTGAACCAGTGAATACATGTAGTCGGCGTGTAGGAGCGGAAAAGAGAATTGCGATGCAGAGAAATTGCCTTCACAGATTGTAGCAGTGTTTGTGAAAGTCTCTAAACTCTGACTTTAATGATGTATTTACATTTCAACCACTGTGACATTAGCTTATTCAGCCAAGTGGGAGAGGTAATACTTCTGCGTCTGCTGCAGTGGTAAACGGGGCATTTGGTTTGCATATTTTCAATAAAGACCAAGTGTAGGTGAGATTATTTGTTGAGCTTGTGGCACCATGTTCCTTTCCTCCTTGAATGTGTTATAAAGGTGTGTTATATTAATATTTAGCAGCTTTTACCTTGCTGTCACGGTGCCCGCTCATTCTACCAGAGCTTATTATTGTGTTTGAATCATTTGCAACAACACACACGTTCACCTGGAGCAGCTCATCTCGGAGACTCTCCTCAGCACCTGGTACCTGGACCTCCCTGACCCTGCCTTCACACCATCTGCTCTGCACAGACCCTACTGACCCTCTCCTCCTCTGCTGTGTACAGATGTCCCACTTGCCGTTAGCCCAATTTGTTTTAGGCGCAAGGAAATATCAAGTGTATGGCAAGAATCCAGCAAGCAGAAGGGTTATCTGGATCAGTGAAAACCAAAGGGAATTATTCTCTATCATTACATGACTTCTGTGGTCATGCGTTCCTCCCAAATGCACCGGCCTTGATAACTGGTTTTGCTGTACACAAACTTGGTGCTGTCCTTGTGTGGCGGCAGTAAAACTAATGGCCGTGAATGTGAACATGCTCTATGCTCGGCTACAATGGCCATCCAGGTGTGCTTGATGAGCCATTGCTGTGATTATCAGCACGCTGCATTAGCACAGCTTGAAGCCCCTCAAGTAAATCACAGAGGAGAGGCGAACATTTGTTCTGCAGGTGGTCCCCAAACTATGTTAATGGGCCTCCACCTGCCGCTGGGTCACTGATCCTTCTGGAGAGCTCCTGCTTTCAATGCTCTGCTCCTGCTGAAGACAGCCAGCAGTGCCGGACTAAAATTAGGAGCATTAGAAGCTCAAGTGGTGTGCCTCTGTTGGCATGTCATTTATCATGTCTTCCTCTCTGCACGTTTGGGTGGCTTGGATTTATGTGATGCTCGTGTTTTCATTTGCACATGGGTCCAGACATGCTTTTTTGAGTAAATCTGTTTTCCCCACTGACACAGACACACGCACGGTTTTGAGATAATAAACTCAAACCTGTCACTTCTTGCATCCAATCTCTGCAAATCAGAGAAGTGTTTAGGGATTTCAGTGACTACGGGTGTTGCAGACAGGATGCCACAGGCTACAGACAAATCAGATGAGTCCTGAGAAGGAGCTGGCACAGGCGTCCATTTTGAGAAGAGTCACAAAGGCACACTGTGGTGGGACCAGCTAAATACCCCTCTTTATTTAGCGCTAGTCTGGGCCTTTGATTGATAATCTGTAGTCACTTCCACTTCTTTTGGCAATGACAATCTATTACTTATATTTTTACTTGATGTCACTTACCACTCATGCGATATTAATGAATGATAAAACTGGGTATGCTGTATATTCTGCTTGGTTGAAGCAAAGCAGAAAATTGCACAAAGTTAGTACTTGCATTCTGCACTTTCCTTATCATTTTTTGCTGAATTTCTGATGTAACACAATAACCCTGCTCCATGGTGCATTAAGTACATTAAGTTCCCCCTAATCTGAAAGTCCCAGTTGTGTGTGGTGTGTGTGTATGTGTGTGTAGCCGCTGAAGAGATGAAGACCTTGGCCAGTAACCTCAAACTTCACTGATCTGCGCTGTTCTCATCTCTCTGCTGTCACTCCCTGCCTCCCCACCTCATTACTCAACCTGCCCTATTAAAAGCATAAAGCGATACAGTACCGCATGTAGCATATTACTCTACAAAATGGCATTGATTGTGTTAATAATGGCACTGATAAATGCTTTCATTGACACAGAGGACGCCCTTGGCTTAACTCTCGATTTTGGATGCCCTTGTGAACACTGGCTCGCCTGTGCATCTCTCCAAAGAGCGCCTGTGTCCCTCGCATTAAAAGGCAGCGCTGTAGTTTGAATCAGATGAAGCTGGGGTTAACTCGGCACTGACCAGAATTAACTGTTTGCTAAAAATACAAGCGTCGCCAAGCCAATGACCCAGCAGTAAAAATGACCAGTGGAAGTGGATGCCCTTGTTTCACTGCCATCTTTGCCGTGCACGGATCACGGCTCAGGGCAAATAACTGTAACTACTGGATAGTCAATTTGCTTGTCGGCGCTCGGGGTTAGAACTGGTGGGAGTGCGATACTGAGCAGAAGTAGACGCTCCCATTAATTAGCACAATTGGCATGAGTTAGAACTTCGCCATGGGGAGTGTGGGTGTGTTGTGCTGGCAGAGAGACGCAGACCTCCGTGTCGTAGTGGGGGAATCTGGCAGCTGGTCAGCAGAAAATTTGCCAGTCCAGTCCTGGGACAGTTTTAATGTTTTTTGAGTGGTAGAAATATTAGGAAGCTGATCACTGGCCCACATATTTTTTGAATATGCAATTATTTTTGTTGCAAACTTTCAATTAGTTGACTTCCACAACGCTGGGATTTAGTAATTGATTACTGGCCAGCTTTCACTTTTAATGAGCATTTGAAGATTTGATCCTGACGAATCCTCATAAGTAGGAGGATCATTTTGGAAATTCTTCAACTTCCCAAAATTGAAGTTCTGGCCTCACACGGGGGTCATGAGGTACTGAGCCGGCTGTGGTGAGATCATCTGATTATAATTTTACACAAACTAGTAGTATAGTGTAGTATAGTTGCAATTCACATGTTTGTCCTGGGTTGGTTTTGTAGGTATTCTGGGTGTAATATGTGCATATTCTGTTCATTTTCCTGTTCTTAGGCACCATTTTTAGGACTTTTCTCTTTGCAAAACACACTCTGTTAGGTTCACCTATGCATGGCTTTAAATGATGACCTACCTCTTTTTGTCTCTTTATTTTTAGAACCCATGCGAGCACTGAAGGGACCCACAGCTTCCGATATTCAGTCCAGACAGCTGACACTGCAGTGGGAAAGTTTGGCGTTCAACCTGACACGCTGCCACACCTACTCAGTGTCCCTGTGCTACCGCTACACGACTGCGGGGGGCGGCGGAGGGCACAACACCACAGTGAGAGAGTGCCTGGCAGTGGAACACAACACGTCACACTTCACTCTGCGAGATCTGCCACCCTACCACAGCATCCACGTCCGCCTGTCACTGACCAACCCCGAGGGCAAGAAGGAGGGCAGAGAGGTCACCTTCCAGACCGAGGAGGACAGTAAGTCTCTGAGAAGGTTACACAAAGTAATGTCAGCAGACCTCAGAAGAGTAGGACTACTTACAGAATATTCAATTTTGCACGCGATTCCAAAGTCCACACCAAGGGGCCCCTCACCTAGAGCTCGTGAGCTACTTCTAGCTTGTCACTAGTTGGATTGATATTTCACTTGATGATATGATATTTCACTTATAAATTCAATTTTCCATGTGGAAAGAGAAAATTTCTATCCACTTAGAAATCACTTGTCAAAATGCTCGTGTTTTTGAAGGTTTTTGACTACTTTATGGTTTTGTCTTTCTCTGCTTTATTCTTGTTGTATTTTATTTTTTGTGAAGTGTTGTTCCAAGGTGTCCTAAAATTGTAAAGAACGGCAGGAGACTCTGGATGTCTGAGACATGAGAAGTTTATTTACCTTGAGTCCAGGAATCATTGACTTGAATGCTCGGTACATGGCACTTGCATAGCTGGCAGAGATGAAATGCATATTATAACACTTCTGTGAGACGAATTGTACATGGAATCTCACTGAGAGGGACAAATTCTGAAATAGTTGATGGCGCCCATTGTAGATGCTGTTAACCGCATGTAATGTCAACAATGATGGAATTGCAGGTGGCCTTGTTAAGACATTTCAATAACATATAGCATTTTGGTCAACTTAGTTGTTTTTAAATGTGGGAAAAAATGGAAACGCTAAAAAAGAGCAACTCCAATAAAAGGTGAATAAAAGAAAACAGTCGAAACCAATACGAGCAGTATTCCTGTCCTTTTAACAAAACCTTTAGGATCTAAATAAGAGGCAAACATATTAGAAATAGGCAACTGCTAACCCCAAAAATGGTGGACCTGTTTGAACAAAGCCTGTTTTAATAAACAACTGTAAGTAACTTAATCACATTCTGTTCATGACTCGTTTCCTGGACAGCCTTAATTGCTAACACTAGCCTTGACTGTTTAAAATGTTTATATATGTTTCTTCAGAGCAATAGTGCAAGCGAACTTCAGTTTACTGTGCTATAGTATTAACTACATAAGATATTGATTTTTTACTAAGCATCAGCTATAACTGTAGTTCTTGTTTCTTATAGTAAAAAATAAATAATGAGTAATTGTCCATCTGACTGGCATTTGTAGAAAAAAATGTCTTTTCATTTTTCTGCAAATAAATAATGGCCTTTGATAAAACCACTTCATCAAAAACCCAGGCAGCCCAAACACAGTTTTTGTGATTAGTTTGAATCTACTATTTTTCTTCTGAGCTTTAGCAGATTGCCTGTATTTCAGCCGCTGAAGAAATCAATTCGTCCATGAAAAATGAAATCAAAACAAACCAGTTTTTTCCTATATGCAGTGAGTGATGGCCAAGTGAAAGTAAGGGAGCAAAATGAAGGATTTATTTTACTACAGTGATATTGTGAATGTATATTTATACACTGTACCTCCAGCACACGTCAATTATAATCGCTTTCTACAAAAGCCTTAATAAGCAACTTTGTCCCTTCACTTTATGTTGCAATAACAGTTGACTCAGCTTTTTGGCTTTTTTCCTAGGGCCAGATCTCTCATAACACACTGTTTCTCTCCACGAGGACTGCCGCTGCTGCTTCAAAGAGTAGCCTTAAAAAACACTAGTTTGAAATTTTGAGACAATCCGATAGTCATTCAAGTAGAAGATCTGACAGATTCATCAAACTCCCTTTGCCTTCGCAGATATAAAACTGTAATGGTGTTTTCCTGCTGCTGACTCTTGTCTCTCTTGCATTGTGGTTATATAATTGATGTAGATCATAAATTAGCTCTGCTCTTATGTGAAGCGCCCAGCCTGCCGCTCTTGGGCTGTCTAAGCGTGTCTCTCGTGGTGTATTGTTCTGAGCCCATCTGACATTCATTTCTGTGATATTGACAGTTGAGGCTCACCGCGGGATTACCACTTCAATTTTCTAACAAATGTTTGCTCTGACAATTTCTTATAGTTCCCGGAGGCATCGCGCCAGAGTCACTCACCTTCACCCCTTTGGACGACATGATCTTTCTCAAGTGGGAGGAGCCTGTGGAACCCAATGGCCTGATCACGCAGTACGAGGTGAATCAAGTGCTACACTAAAATATGACATTCAATGTAAATGTGTTAATTAATATTCTTAGCTACCGTTAACCACCTATGTCTGTGCTAGATACACTCCAGGAATTCGTAGTGATGAAGTTTAGGTACAGGGCGAAGATTAAGATTTTAATTAAGTTAAAGCAGTGTTTTTTCAATCTTTGATTTGGGGCACAATTTCTAAAAATTCTGCTAAAAATGCCCATAAGATTAGAGTGAAATTTTTAGTTAAAGACGCTATACCTGATTTATATAATTAACAAACTTAAATAATTCCCCTGTACAGATATTTATTAATGTATCTGTTCAGGTGAAAATCTGTCCGCAATATCCTGTCTTCGTCTAATAATGTCCGGGTTGTTCATCAAAACCCACAAAGTTTGTCTGTTTTTGTGAGTTTTGTGGCTAAATTAACCATTAACATACCAGCTCTTCTTGCTCCTAACTTTATACAAACACATGAAACTCATCAGTAATACGCTCCTCTGTTATTAAAGCGCACATGAATGTAAAAATCTTCAGTGTAATGAGTGGGTAGGCCAGGTTTGTGCAGCCAGCCACAGTAATTGTGAGTTTAATTTCAGCTACACTAGTAGAATTTTCTGAATGTCCTTCCCTCTCTCATCGCCAGATTAGATTTTAAAACTACTTTACCATACAATCATAAATTGACCAAATGTTCAGTGTATGCTAGCTTTGTATTGAAAGAGTCAACTGTAGCAACCTACAGAATAGAAAACTAGACATAGCATTCTCCTACATGCATTGATTCAAAACATGTTTGTCTGCATATGGGCAGTTATGAACTGACTCAGGAACTACTGCTATGGTCAGTCATTTGAGTACTTAGTGGTCTTGTTTGAGTAATAGTTTCACATAAGCAAGTCTGTTCTGAGGCAGTAGAACGACTGCCCAGCACGCCTCTCTTATGTGCCGTCGCCTCCAGGATATCATTAAATGGGATTTGTGGTTTGACATATGAAGTGGAGGCTGCACAAGGTTTTCTACAAGTGTGTTGATCTTGCTCAGCTGACGGACAAAGCTTTACAGAGTGCTGTTCAAATCCCTCTTACTTCATGAAGATTAAACCACAGACCACTCTGTTGAGCTCTCAGGACCACCCCTTCTGCTGTGTGCGGTTGGGTTTTAGTGCTGATGATAATAAGGTGCTTGCTAGAACACAGTTACAATACAACAATAGGGTTTTCTAAAAAATCTTCAATTTCTTGTTAACTAGTACTATACAATGCCATCAATGTTATGCACAATTAAGCTCTATTAGAGTGCTTTTCAACTATTTGAGGTTAAAGTTACATTTGAATACAAAAAAAAAAGATCATTCATATCTGACAAGCTATATTAATTTGACACAGGATTGATCAGGAGTGTGATATCATACATTATTAGAATTTTCAGTTAGGCTGATGTTAAACCAAAACAACAGCATTATTTTGATGCCCCTTCCTGAGCTTGACAGATTTTGTTGTAAATGCTTGGTGTCTGAAAACTCTTCTGTGTGTGTATTTTTGTCCTTCTTCAAATGTATCCTTTATGCAGTTTTGTCCAGTAACGGCAGTGAAAATATGTGTCTTTTAACACCCCAGGGCCTAGACCTTTCATAAGTCTGTTAGGCCAGAGTGCTTCTTAAAGTATGTGCTCTTGTACAACTTCCCAGCATAATCAGGTTCTATTCTTAATAGCACAAGTGCACATTATTTAAGTGGGTGCTTTTGCTTTTTCTTGAATCTCTTTAATCAAACATTTTTGTCACATTTTATGCCACTTAATGATCTCTGTTGATGAGTGTAAAAGCCTAGTAATGAATACCTGGCTTGATATGATCCTCTTAAAAAGTTATGAGCTACACTTACAATGGAAGCACTAGATGAGTCCTAAAATGACTTTGACTTTCCCAAATGTTATTTTTATGTAATCTACTGATCTCTCCGACAACAGATAAGTTACCAGAGTATAGAGTCGTCCGACCCAAGCATCAACGTCCCAGGCCCTCGAAGAACTGTTTCCAAACTGAAGAATGAGACGTACCACATGTTCTCCAACCTGCACCCCGGAACCACCTATCTCATCTCTGTCCGAGCCCGCACCGGGAAGGGCTTTGGGCAGACCGCATTGACTGAAATCACCACAAACATCTCAGGTAATGGCATAAAAGACTTTGAAAAACCACCAAAGACAGAACGATATAGTCATCCCTATCAATGCCAGTACTGCTGTAAAACTTCATTCACTGTGTGCTATTATTAGGATGTGTCTCTCTATCTTTTGACCTCAACATCGCTCCCCCACTGTTGGAGCTTTTGCTTCTTCAAAATTACAATGTGCTGTCACCACTCGCTTCTCAACACATAAATTAACTTATAGGAAGCAGAGAAGGAGCTCAGTGGGAAGTCTACACTGCTTTATGTATAAAAAAGATATGATACATACCTGGTACCATAATGTCACTTCTGAGGCTTCTGAGCTTATTACAGCTGATACAAACACAGTCTTGGAGTTTCTGTTTTCTTTTAATGATGCATTTGTGCTTGTTATGGGGAAGGGATTATACCTCTTAGGAACATACAGCTCCCTCCGTCTCACAGTCCGTCTCTGATGCACTCTCTGCCCCTGTCTCTCCACAATAAAGGCTTGCTTTGTTTAATTATAGATTTACTACATAATCTTTGAGTTACTGGCTGCACATAAGACACTTGCTGGCACAAAGCCACGCTTCAGATGGAGTACAGAAGTCTTTGCGCATCACTCTCCAGCTCCCGCACTGGCCCTTGCTTCACAACATTCACTTACACTGAATGTCTCTCAAATGTGCGCTGACAGCAGGCAAACAGTGAACACCTTCAGCAGCCACTACTGTCAGCATCTTCAAGAGAGATTCTCACTGAGTAGCAGAAACACACATTTTCATAAAAGTACTCTTGGATACAGCCTGTGTCCTCTATGGGATCAACCTCTCAGCATGTATCACAACCATTTTAACATCAAATGACTTACAAAGAAACCACAGCAGAATGCTAATGTCAACTTGTCTTAAGGTCATATCTGATGTGTTTACATACTGAATAGAAAATGCTAGAAGTTATCATTTTTTCACTAGTGGATTAATTATTCTGCAGAGCTATGTCATCATGCAAACCCTCCTGGGATGAACCAGATTTTGACCACATTTGTTTTAAAAATACAAAGTTTAGCTTCACTTCACATTCATAACTTTTAATAAGACACTTTAAAAAGCTAGAATTGTTGTTTGGAGTATATGCTAATACTCTTGGTTGTACTTGGGGGCTGCTTTTAGTAAACACAATGCTCCATCAGTTTCATTAGCCGCAGTGGCCCTGAGTTTACATTTGGAAAAACAAAGTTGCCTGCAGCCTCAGCTGAATCAGGTGACCTCAAAGGAATGTGCCTTCATTTCTGGGCTAAAATTATATCTGACATAAAGTGTGTATCTCTGTTTGTGTTCCCAGCTCCCACATTTGACTATGGAGACATCCCATCCCCACTGGGTGAGACAGAAAACACAATTACTGTCTTACTGCGGCCCGCTCAGGGGAGAGGTGCCCCTGTCAGGTGAGCATATAATTTCACAGAGTTGTATTGTTTTTTTGTTTTATTTTTTAACCTACTTCTTACAAGTTCAATCTCTGTGTTTAGCACCTACCAAGTTGTAGTTGAGGAGGAAATGGTGAAGAAAGTTAAACGTGAGCTGGGACACCAGGACTGCTTCCCTCTACCCATGTCCCACGGGGAAGCACAGGCCCGGGGCACGCCACACTACTACACAGCAGAGCTGCCCCCCAGCAGCCTGCCCGAGGCCAGCCCTTTCACTGTGGGTGACAACCACACATATAACGGCTACTGGAACACCCCCCTGGACCCACGCAAGAGCTACCTGGTCTACTTCCAGGCCATGAGCAACTTCAGAGGGGTAAGAGACTAAAGAGCTGTACTGTTCTGACAACTCAGTGATGTCTGTATTGAGACACAGTTTCTGAAACTGTAATAGGACCAGAAACCAGTGCTCTTTTAAGCAGAAATATAGAGGGAACTGCTTCAGATACCTGATGTAAAACCCAGATGTCAAGGCAAGGGTATCGCCGCATAATCTGAACCAGAGGTTCTGCTGTTGTGAGTCTGACACTTTATATCTCAATACTAAAGAACAGGCCGAACACTTACGGCACTCTAGGCAGAGATTAACTCTGCCAATCCAGAACACATCTAATACTTCTTCGAGTTTTTTTTTTTTTTTTTTTTTTTTTTTTGAGTCTTTGGGAATTTAAAAGTAAATTCATATCAAAACAAATTAGTTGTGAGCAATGCTTATTTATCACTATAGCAATTATTAGACTGCACTGCTAAGTTTTCCTTCTCCATTTCTTTACATAATAAAACAGCTCTCCCTAGGACTGAACAGGTAAACTGAGGAGAACATGTGCCAGCCTAATGTGTCCACAGCTCTATTTTTACAGTCAGTGTCACAATAACAATGAAATCTAATTAAACAGAGGCCAGACTTTCTTTTCATTCACGGTTTCAGCACAAAAATCCGTGTGCTTCGTTTCACTCTCACACCACATTAGTTCCTAATATACGACTATGTCAGAAGCTTCTACCTGGGCCAGACAATTACTCAGAGATAATTGGGCATAGGCGCTGAGAATAGTTGGACAAAAGTACTGCTCTCATATCATCGCTACAATCACCGATCACTTTGTTAGATATACCTTAATGCCACGTTGTTTGAGTTTCTACTACATTTCTATGATCAAATATGGACTTTCTTCTTTGACTTTACAGTAGAAATTGGAGTCATTCAGTATTATTATATGGGTTTAACGTGGACTTTTTTTTTCTGCAGCTAGTAATATTTCATGTTGTAAATTCTGTAACCAAACTATAGTTAGATAGAAAGTTGCTTATTTAATTACTGAAGTTCTGTTGGGCAGATTGTTGATTTAAGTAAATCAGATTATTTACCATTTTAATGCTTGATTTGACTTTTAGTTTTATTACTGAGCAGAGTTTTCAGGATGAATTTGGAGCAGCCTTGCTAACTAGAACAATGTTTTTCTTACAAACCTATTGATTAAACAGTGTGCCTAACAAAATGACCATGTGATGGGTAATCTCTGGAGCTTACGCCAGCCAAATCATGTTGCTGTTTCCTCATTTAGAAAGTCCTGTATTTATTCAAAGATAGGGTGATGTCATGGTCGCATCTTTTTTCAGATCCACTGGAGAAACACGTGTAGGAGACTGCGATGTGTGCACTTCACACAACTAGGCGGCTAAGCATAGGATTAAACTGTGAATGCCCAGCTTTACCAGCGGAAGGGATTTTGTTTTGTTTTGTGTGGCAGGGGGCCAGTGTCCACAGTATGTGAAGCACAATAAGTACAGCACAGAGCCAAGCCACACAGCTCGCACTGGCCCTAGCTTTATGGTTAGAAAGTATAGAATTGTAACTTGTCAAATCTGTATGTCAATCCTCCCTCCTGTGTCTTAACCTCGAACATTCTATGGTCTTTTGGCACAGTAGCAACTTCATTTATTTTAGTTTTTGTTATTACACAATAATGACAGTGTCTTGGAGAAAGTGCATGTTTTTATTAATAAATAACAACTGGTAGGGCTTATCCTGGTTCAGACCAGATTGATATATCACTCTGAATATGTTCCATTCATGTGATATCACAGCATTCTAGACCAGTAGTATTAGAAGTAGCTGTAGAAGCTTTCAGTGACCACATTGTCACTTGTATTCGATTAAACTTGACTAGTACATTTTCAATGTACAGCTTTATTGCAAATAATCAAAATATTATGTCCACAATTTTAGCACGGTTTATAGTCACAGACACCAAGATATAAATACAGTACTTTGTATTTTATAGCTCTGTGTCTTGTAGATGTGTGATGACTGTGATGTGATGCCCATTACTGAAAGTGAAAGCATATCTCTATGTCAAAAACAAAGCCAAAAAAGATTTAATTGCCACTGATCTGGTTGTTAAAAACTTGATTGTTCTCTAAAATGTCAGTATGGACAGAGACATGTGTGAGGTGTAACTCAGTCAACACCTTGCCAATATCTTTAAGCGCTCGCAGTGATGAATCAGATCAGATGTGTGTTGTCACCTGGACCTTCTCCGTTTTAGCTGCAGTAAATAATGGAACAGTCCGTCTTAATGTGCCACTGCTTGTAATAATGAGTAATGGAGGTGTCTTTTAGGAGGAGACAGCTTCCAATGAATCAACTTTTTGATGGAGAGATGGTTGCATATAGTGATTGCTTAGCGTCAGCGATTTTCTCTCTTCAACTGTGCTTACAAATGCAGCATTGGAACAGGGAAACATACTAGATATTTCAGTCATGTGCTTTAATAATTAGTTTTGTTTATTGTAATGAAGAATTTGTTTAGAAATTACAAATTAAAAGGAAAGGCCATTAAAATAATTACTTGGCAAGTTAAAAAGCAATTTAGCAAGTTTGTGAAAAGCACCCTTTACTTATTTTCCAAGTTGTTTAATTAACATAATGGCGCCTTAATGCATGAATTAACATCTGTAAGTTTGATAATTAATTGATTAAGATTTTGCAAAGCAGTGACAGGCGGTTGGGTTACAGTTTGGGATCTCATTAGCAAAGGTTTGAAAAGTCACAAAGAGATCTGTAATTTTGAGTTGAAGAGAATTTTTTTTGTAGCAGAAAACTGTAAGAAACCCCGTCTTCTTAATTACGCTCACCTTTTGAACTCATCATTATTCTTCACTGACAATCGTCTCATCTTTATTGTATTGTAGTGAATGAAACGTAATTATGACAGAGTAGGTCTTTTCTCTTCAAGTTTTCAGTGTGGTCCAGCATTACCTCATGTTTACGTCTCTGGAGTAAAAATGCTTTATTGTCTATTCAGCGCGTGTTTTATCTGCTTTTCACAGTGATGTATGTGTACGTCTCACTCCGTATTTCATGTCACCTCCTTTTCTTTTATCACATCTGCTTTATGCAAAAGTGACACGTCCGTCTGATGTCTGCGTTTCCTTCTCTTTCAGGAATCCAGAATCAACTGCATTCGCATCGCTCGCAAAGGTAATGCCACATGAATATTTCCTACTTCTCCCACTCTGACCTTGATGCATTTTCAGCTCCACATCTCTCCTGTTGTGCTCAGATAAAATGTAAAAATGTACCCGCTTTATGGTTAGAGTTATTCTTTTTGTATTTTTTATTTTGCGGTGGACATTTTATGTGTCAGTCCCTGTTGTTTGGACCTAAGAGAAAAGGGCAGTGCACAGAGAGGGAGTAGAGGTCACACTTTCATCCTGTGTGCCAAGAGCAGATGCTGGGTCACCATATATCAAAGCCTCTGTCTTTGTTCTCATCAGTGGCACACAGAACAGACATCTAAAGGCCTCCGACCTGCACATTTCCACAAGGGTCCTTCACATCAAAACTTAGACCCACTGAAGCCACCACATCCCATCACTACAAGAAAACTCGTGCTGCTCTTGTATACCCTGGTGTTCCTATTCAAAAGCACTTGAAAAGGGCAGGGAAATTGAGTCTAAGTCCTGGTGGCAGCAAGCGCCCTGCCATAGCTCTTTCTGTCAGATTACGCTGAATAAAAGTATGTATTTATAGTTATCTTAGCACTGCTACAGTAAGCTCGGCCTGCTGAGCAAATTGACTCTGCGCTGTCTTTTATTTCCTCCTGTGACAGACTCTTTTTGTATGTGCAAAATGAAAGAAAACCAGACGGCAAGGCCAGCGCTTTTAGCTTGGCTTCTATCTGCCCACTTGGTCAATGATTAATAATTTTTCCGTCCGCCTTCACTTTCCTCTCGGCTTTCACTTTGATCCTATAAGAAGTTACATATGAAAGAACATCAGATGAACTCTTTGTTTATTTCTGAAAACATCACACAACATTTTTGGGAATAGAAATTTTCAACAAAAAGGGGCAAAAGTGGAAGGGTGACATCATGTACAGCAAAGGTGATGCAACCCCAACCCCTGAAAGCTTAATGAAAAAAATCCAAGCGTGATTTCCAATTTCAAGGTGCGACAGGTCACATGTTCCCGCTGCTGTTTGTGATCCGGGTGATCCCTCTACCATTAACACGGTGGCGCTGCATAGCCGTCATTATCTAGCAGCACATCACAGGCAAAGTGGAGGCAAATGATTCTGCCTAGGATAACAAAGCTGGAGATTACATTTCAACTTTGAGGTGACAGTTTAATTAAGGATCCTCCAGCAGGCTCACCACAACAATAGACTTCCATTTCTCTTCTAAGTGCCAATTTCCAGCTTTGGACAGTTGGCAGGTGCATGGATTCATGTGGAAATCTATTTCATGCTCATGTTGGGCTTAATAGAAATTTCGGGGCTAAATGTGGCAAAGCTGCCTTATCTGTTGCCAATGTCAGAAAAGTGAAATTGATTTCTCACCTGCTCATCTGCATTATGTACCTTTATAAACCCCCCTGCATTTCAATTGAATAACTCATTTTGAATTTACCAGCTACTCGTTCTTATTATATTTGCTCAAGAGGCAGACAGAAATACTTTTTTTTCTGTGGAATGAGTGATACATTATAAAGTTGATTTACAGCTACAATTCTAAAAAATTTATGTTTCATTATAAGTACAACAAATGTTAGCATATCACAAACCAGTATAATATGGACCCTATAACCATAATTGACAGAAAAGACTACAATTAAGGATTGACATTTCAAATTCGTATTTTCTGATTAATGCATGTGTCTCCATTTCACATTTTAGAAATAGCTGAAATTATATTATTTATTGTAATACTATTATTATTATTATTTATATCAACATATTTGGTAAGATCTTTTGATATATGGATGAACCGATTCAGCTTTTTTATTTCTGATGCCGATTTTGATAATGTGGCTTTAAGTATCTGCCAATAATCCATATTGACTGAAAAATACAGTAGCTTTTGTGATTTGTCAAAACTCTGTTAACTAGATAAAAAAAAAATGGGTTATGTAACTGTTATTTATTTTGCAAATAACACCTTGATTACTTTATATAGGCAAAATATCAAACATTATGAGACAATCTGGATCAGTAACATTCAGGAAATAAGACTCATTACCTCCAATTAAAAACACAACTAGGATATCGACTGAACTGAGACCATTGGGAGAATATGTGTAAAGCAAAAAGTCACGGAGAAGCACCAATATCCAATATCTCAATGCATCACTACATGAAAATCTCTTAGTTTAAGTTACAGTGCCTTAAAACATAAGTAAGGAATAAAAATGTTAATTGAAGTCATATTATCTTCGGTATTACACCCACAGCACATGCACTTTTGACCATTTCATCTAATTTCTGCACCAAAACTAGTTGAAGATTTAAAACTGTCAATAAAAACAAGAATAACGCCTACTCTTGTTGTCCTACTTTGAGCCACATTTCGGAGGAGGTTGATAATCCTCTCCAACTCCTCAGGCCACAGACAGTGAGGCTACAACATGGCGTCTTTTCATTTTTCATTGCCCCAGATCTGATTGTAGCCCATCCAGTTTCCGTACATCCCTGTGTCCCGGGGCCCGCTCTGACTTTCTCTCACCCTGGAGAGACTGTGCTGTTCCTATTGGACACAGGAGGACGAGCTGACATCCACAGACAAAAAAACTAGATCAGTAGGCCCCTGGAACAAGACAAAGAGAGCCCCACTCCCGACAGCATTTACATAAGTATAAAGCTTTACGCCAACGAAATGAATAACCTGCTATTATGATAACGACCTTTTCCAGTAGCTCTCAGACACACGGGCACCTTGAGATTATACCAGAGCGCAGGACGGATGACTTGAGTGCAAAAAAATGAAATGTAATACAATATATTGAAAGAAATTGCGTCGCAAAAAGGGGTATGTGATTGACCGTGGCATAACAATGTAGATTTACAAGTCTGCAAGGTCAGTTTGCCGCTGCATATCAGTATGAAAGATTAACAGAGGTAAATTCTGCCATAAATACATTCTGTGTTTATCGTCGTTTATCCACTGCCAGCTCAATAGATTTTTACTCTTGGTGCTTAGGAGGTTTTTTACACTGTCGCTGATGCCTGTAACAGTTTTCAGTACCACAAAGGGAAAGGCTTTTTTGATGTGAGCACTTTAAATTGATTATTTGATTTTAGCGCTGCATTGCATAAATGTTATTAAAGGAGCTGTATCTTATTTCTGCTGTATTAAAAGTTTTGCAGTGAATTACATGTTTGTTTGTTTTTTCAGTAGGCGTTAATAGCCTGTTTCTAGGCTGTGGTCGCTAGTTATTGCTTAGTGTGGCAAAATTTCAAATCGTTTTAAAACTTTTCAGAAAAGGTCAGTATATGGTGCTAACCTGAATATCTTTCGTATCAATCTTTTACAAAAGAGTATCTAGTTTCAATAGTAGTTTAAGTATCATTTATGTTCAATACCTTATGCAACCCTAGTTTGAATTTTCACTTCTAGTCTGTCTGCTGTGTTTCCTGTAAGCCTTCTTTCTGTGTACAGCTGCCTGTAAAGACCACCGTAAAGCCATGGAAGTATCTCAGAACTCAGAGGAGATGGGCCTGATCCTGGGGGTGTGTGCAGGAGGCCTCATCGTGCTCATCCTGGTCCTTGGAGCTGTCATCATCATCATAAAGAAAGGGTAATGTCTGATACAGTATCTCCGTCACATCACATCACACCTCATCTCAGGCTTGTTTTTATATCTTGGAACAGTTCAGTCTTTGCCTCACTGAACTTTCTCAAAGGTCATGCTTGTTTTGGAAAGAAGCCACACCAGCAACAGCCATCGCAATGTTTTCCTTCTCCCATGATGCACCACCAGAGACAAAACAGCTCCCCTCCGCAGAGCTTATCTGAGTGTGAAGTATTTAATTAAAGGCGGATGCAATTCAATTAGCCACTTAATTACGCACAACAAGCTGCAGCCTGACCCTCAAATGAGATGGTAATTAGGAGGGAAAAGGTGTACTTTTAAAGATTATTAGTCACTGGTCCCTCAGGTTTCCAGTAGATCATCTCCACCTTTGGTTCTGCATTCATTTAGCATGTGTTAGCAGGCAGTGCACTGTACGGTGGAAATTAGTCTTAAATACACCAAGCAGTGGCAAACAGTTATTTATTTAGGGTCACTGGATTCATTTGCATAGAGCTGACACTCCACATATACTGCTATTGAACAGTGTTGATCCTAAAGTCACCATTGCTTTGCACATTAGCCCTTGACTAGGCAGCCACAAAGTTCTCTCAGAGAGAATTGATTTGTAAATTTGCTGTGACAGGAAGCCACGTGGCTCAGTCCTTGGAAGTGTAACACTGAGACGTATTCGATTGAAGGAAACACACATTTTGTGCCTGGCTGTGGTTTGGTCTGTCAGCACCTGCTTGGAACATTTGCTTGTGTCGTATAGCAAATGGCACAGCCAGAGCAGCTTCTCATTTTCATTGTAATCAATGCATTCTGCCCTCAGCTGACATTGCTTTCATCTTACACCTTTTCTTCTTTTCTCTTGGTTTTATCCTCTCCCACTGCACTCTTGCCAGGAGGGACTACTACTCTTACTATCCGTAAGTGACTCCACCTCTTCGCTTCTCCATAGTTTTGTGAGCATGAACATCCTCTGGCTTTGGCTTTCAATCATCGAACGTAGAATGAAAAAAAATTATAACTTTTGTTCAGATGTGTTCTTTCTCTCTCAGATACAGATTCAAACACTTTGACTACATTTTACCAGAAATAATGAATGGTCTACTGAGCTATGGTCTAACCACTATTCATTATATTATCATTAGTTTCATACCATTACTTGGGCTTTTTTGATTGTGTATAGCTGTGCAGTGGCAATATTTACAGACTGTGCATTCTTGTCTTTGCAAATAGTGTCAACTTCAGTTGCTGATGTCTGTGTTTGCAGAAAGCCTGTGAATAAGACGCCCATCACATACCGACAGGAGAAGAGTCACATGGGCTCCATGGAGCGCAGTTTCACAGACCAGAGCACTCTGCAGGAGGATGAAAGGATGGCTCTCTCTTTTATGGACGCACACACCTGCGGCACGCGCAGTAAGACAACAGCACACACTGTCATTCTAACAAAGCTCTGGACCTCGACATCACTCACACAGCTATTTCAGAGCTGACGCACATCATTCTTCACTTTGTAATTGTGTAGACTGCAGCTATGCACTCTATGTCAGAAATACTATGGAAGATAACTATGATAGTGTATATAGGCAGAGGTTGTGTATATGTCTGCAGTTGACATCGCATTTATAAGGTCAGGTGTATATGAGGTATTAAAAAAGTGAAATGTGACTTAGGTGATGCCCGAAGCTCTGTGAATGAGGCCAGCAGTCTGCTGGGCAGCTCCCCGAGGCACCACTGTGGAAGGAAAGGCTCACCCTACCACACAGGACAGCTGCACCCCGCGGTGCGTGTGGCTGACCTCCTGCAACACATCAACCAGATGAAGACCGCCGAAGGCTATGGCTTTAAACAGGAGTACGAGGTGAGAGGAAATAGTGTCTGTTTACTTTGCATGTGTCTGCTCAGTACATTGTCAGCTATTTCCAGTAAAAAAAACATATTGTTGTTTTGTTGTTGCTTATAATAGGGTTAAAAAGAGGGAGAAAATGTAATACCTTACAGCCTAAAGGCAGTATCTCTTGTGTCTGGGTCAACCTTGATCTTTAGGCAGGTGGCAGTGAGCGGCCTGTTGTAAGCAGAGTTGTGTAAATTGCTCCACTTCTCCATGTGAGCTCACTAGGTAAAGGTGGGTCAGGCTTGTCTCTGCAGGAGAGCTTGACCTTTTGCTGTTAGAGTGAAAAGTATTTGTGGTCTTAGTAAAGCTAAATAACAAATACTTTTCTGATTTTGTTCAGAGTCAGCTCTGTGAAAGTAAAATATAAGCACAGGCATATGAACTTCAGTAGCTGGATAAAAACAAATGATAATGATCAAAATAATTGACTTAAACTGATAGAATCACTGAGGCTAATTGAATATTTGAAGTACTACTTTGTCTTAAATTCATCATCAGTGAGCAAGATTTGAGATGGTGAGTAACATTGCCATTGAGAAAGAGATTTCATCTTATAAGGCCATCAATCCTCCTCCTGCTTCTCCATGTGCCCTCCATGCCACCCACCGACGGTAATTAGCCTGGTTAAAAAGGCATCTGGATGGCACTTTTGCTTAACGTATGAATTAATCATCTCATTTGGGGCCAGACGAGGACCTCTGTCACAAGATAGCATCACAGCCTGATGAGTTTTAACATCACTGTAGGCTCCTTTGCTGCAACAATTTGTACCAGTTTAAGATTCAGGGCTATGCATATAAAGTGAGAAGAATGTAGAAGATCATTATGAACTCATTGAGCATGCAATCTTCATTTAATCCACTCACTGATTTTACTTCACCGTCTCTTTCTATTGTGTTTTTTATACACCCTTTTAACAAGTCTTGTGTATTGATTTGCACCAATAATTTATCTGGTGTAACAACCTGACTAATCAGTGTGCATGGGTTTCCCCAAATTTCTCAATTTTGTAACCAACAATCTTAAAAGATAGATGCAACTGCAAGACAAGAATACTTTATTTATTTAAAGTTTTTTTTTTCTAGTCTTTTAATGGCTTGGAATAATCTTCACTGTAGCATTTTCTCTTGTCTTATTATTTCTTTCCAAATTGTGCAGTAAAAAAGTGTGTGTTATATTTACAGAATATAACATACTTTTGGAGGACGTCTTTGGTTTTAAAATGAATTGCAATACAAATATCCCTTGACAGTGTTTAGACTGCTCCTGCTGTTGTTCCTTGTTGCACCATTAGGGTCTAAAATGAGTGTCCCAAATGTCTGAAAAGCTATTCCCAGTGGAGCGGCTCTTGCTGAGTGCTGAAATCGCAGTGGGACAAGTCCATTACTCTGGCCTGTGGCATTCCTAAAAAAAATCACCAAACATCTTTTGTCTCTGTAGCCCAGTTTCCCTCTGGATCTCAGCTTGCAGACTCATTAAAGTGTCACTCTCAGGCAAAACTTACTCCAGTCAAAAAAATCAATACACAGGTCTTTTTGTGTTTTGACCTTATATTTTCGATTGTCTGTCTTTCCATATTATGAAGCTTAACGAAGAAGCCATATCTTGTTACCATCTTCTGACAAACCTATAGTTTTATTTCCCTCGAGAATCCCTTTGCTTTGTGGAATGTTGATCACTTTATATAGGTCCTGCTTGTTCATGACACCTGCTGTCACTATTCTAGCACTTTTGATAAAAAAAAGAAAAAGTCAAGTCGCAGGGGACAAAACAAAGAACCTTATTTTAACTCAAGACCTTTAGGTGAAGTTTTATGTGGACTTTTATCTGTATTAAAATACAAAATCTGTATTACATGTAACGCTGCTGCTGTATTAGAATATCAAGTATACATTTTATTATAGAAATTTTCAAAGATTGTCATCTGAAAATGTACAAAGACGTGTCTATTGGATATGTAAATGAAAAATTGATATTTACATCACAAAAAGAGACTGAATGCTGCACGTTAAGCTGCTTTTTTTGCCATTATCTAACTTGACTGTACAACTTCCATCAAGGTCACATTCACTGCAAATGCAACACAAGATATGCATCACTCCGTTCACCAAACTCCTCTCATATCAGCTGTAAACATGTCCGTTTCTTGACATGTTTCCCCTTGAGTCTTTATCCTGTTCCACATCCATCTCTTGTCAAACACATTGCACATTTAAACTTCCATGAACAATAGATTCATCTCTTTGTTGTTTAATAATGTTTAATATAGTTTTTAATATTTATTAAACAAAATCAAACAGTTGCCTAAAGAATACAGTTAAAACATTGCAACCTCGTCAAAAATACAGCTGGAGTTTTGTCTGCTGAGATACTTTTTTCCCCTCTGAGGCTCAGAAAACTCTTCTGAATGTCCTTGTTTTGGGTATACGATAATATTAATTGGTATATTAAGAACACATGATGAATATTTAAAACAATCAGATCTGCAATGTTTTAGGTCTATAAATCATCCACTTGTTTGCAGCATTAGCATATCAGACAAGATTGGTTTGGTTAATTCCCCTACTGTATGTCATTTCTTTTACAGCCTGTAGGTCGAGATAGAAAATTCTTGATGTGGGAAGCACATGACAGTCATGTCTGTTTTATTAACTTTTTCAAAAGAGACCGTCTTCTTTACCATTAGTTTACTTGTAGTTTTATTAGGAATGATTCTTGCATGCTTGAGTAATCTTGTATTGTCCTGCAGCTGATGAATGAGTTCTCAGAAAACCCTGTCCTCACCTACAACCTATTCCCGTCCACTTGTCTGTGTTTAATTGTAATTATTAAAAAAAATAATTTCCTTGTAAAAAGAGCTCAAAAGAGTCACAAAGCCACTTTACAGCAATAAAAATACAAATTTAATATCTGCTGCTTGTAATTTTACAATGAAGGCCTTATAAGCCTGATAAGCCCTTATCAGTTCTGCACTTTTGCACAGGAAGTAAATAACCTCTTTATTTTTTTAATTTTTAATTTTGTTTTCCAAAAAACTAAATGTAAATTACTCCTCTGCATGTATTCTAGTTTATTCCTAAGTACATAGTGACAATGTAAATATTTAAGAACAATCTAAACAATACACCCGTTTCTTTTTTCAAAGTTTTTGGATAAAACACCATAACCTTAACCCATTTTTGAACTGCATAATCTTACAGCATTAAAACCCAAAATAGTGACTAATACATATAATTATTAATTCTTAAAAGAAGAAGAGTTTTTAGTTATATAGGCACCTTCCACAGATAGAATAGCTCTGGTTTGATACATTAGTTATGTTGCAATGTTTTGACAGACAAATATACTGATATGTAAATGAGGAAATTGTTTGGTTGCTGGTCATCTTTGTCCCTGGTGTATGCCAGTTTAGGACACATCATAATTCGTTTCATCATATTTGAGTTCTTCATGTGTTTTCATGTCCTTTTAATTCTCCCTCTCTCTTCAGCTCCCCTTTCTTATCAATTTACACCTCCATTGTGGACTTTTTAATGTTGTCACAGTTTTGTGCATGTTAGACTTCGTAAATCCTTTGTCAGAAAAATAAATGTGGAAAGGTTTTGGGGAAAAGTTTAAAATGCTTTTTTTAGGAAGAGACTCAAACCCCAAGAGAAGGAGCACGGAGGAGAATGAATTGAGAAGAAACGTCTAATCCCGCACAGGATTTGGATGGTTCTTGCCTCTCTGTTGGGAGGACTGTGTTGTAATCCCCTTCCCAGCATGCACTTGACAGAGATTCTCAAAATTCTCCCATTGGCTGAAGAGGCCACATGAGGTAGACTGGTTTGGTGTACCTCCCTGTTCCTAAAATGGATGTTTAAGTCTTAATTTAGCCACCCGCTGGACACTGGTGGGCACCCATCACTGAACCAGGCGGACAGGTGAGGAGAGAGGAGCGATGGCTTATATCCTGTGTGCAGAGCCAAAAGAGAAAATATTACATTTGGATTCACTTGGAGACACCAGTGACTTTCATTTAGAGCTACATGATTTAGATTTCCATATATATTACATATCATTTTAATTCAACACTTTGCTATCAGCTTTCAATGTCACCATATCTCATATAATCATCGCAAACTCATGGTTTTCTGAACTTTTCCTGACACATACTTACATTGCTTTATTATTATTAATGGGGAACTACTTCTACTATTGAATCACCTCTCCAGTTGCCACTTTATCATTGCACTTTCTATTAAGACTTCTATTTATAGTGTTTGAATGAAGCTGAGTTCTAAATGTACAAGGAGTACTGTAAAACCGATAATGTCTGTTGCTTTCAGGCAACCACAGCCTATTCTGAGGGATTCTTTTTCTCAACCTGACCAACATTCAAGTGGCTTTTAGTATTGATACGATGTTCACAAGCAAATCTTTAAAAATATCCCAATTTCAGTTTCGAACTCTGTTGCAAACCACATGTTTTGACTGACAGAAAATTGACTGTAGCTTCAACCTTCAATTACATGGATTAGAGATGACTAAGGCTCAATATGGATTCAACTTTTAATTATTGCCCAGTTCTAATTTAAATGCACACCCCTAATTCACCCTCCCATGTCTAATTAGATAGTTAGTTTTAGTAGTTTTTTTTTCTACTTTTCAAATTGTTAGTTTATCCATTCAACTATTTGATCTTACTCAATTGCTCTCAAGTTTCTCTTCCATACTTCAGTGGATTCTGCAGTATTTTATGTATTGAAAATCTTGACTAAATGTGTAAAATGAGTATACTTACTTTAGTGTAATGCCTGGTGGTATTTGCCCACAGTGATTCAAGTGTTGGAAACAACTGTGTTTGAATAAGTGTGTGATGGTTATCTTAGACTGACTTTGATTCTAAAACAAGTCTTATATATCCACAGAGCTTCTTTGATGGTTGGGATTGCACCAAAAAGACAGACAAAACACAAGGGAGGCACGACACGCTGTTAGGATGTGAGTATCCTGTAAGTAAGTAGCACAAGTTTAAGCAAATGTTTTACAATCCTTTGTCTTTTTTCCAAGATGACCGGCACAGAGTGAAGTTGCATCCTCTTCTGGGAGATCCTAACTCTGATTATATCAACGCCAACTATATTGATGTAGTTTTATGGTTTCAACAGTTCTTTCAACATATGTACACTACACACAGTTCATCTCAGGCATGCCTCGTGAGCCCTTTTTTTTTCTCATTCAAATTGTACACTCTCCTTTAGTGTCCATAAAGATGCAATACTTGTCTGACCCAGACTTCTGCTGGGTTAAAACTCAGTGAAAAGCACTTTTATGTCTAACTACAGAAATGGACACATTTGAAAATGACGCAAACCCTTCTAAATGAGCAGAGTGGCGCTCTGATCTGTGGATGGGTCAGTGTTACATAAACCTCAACGGTACTGCAGAGCTACACCTCACTCTCATTTTTCACATTTGACATCAAAGGCATGCAGCTGGCACAGTTTTTATTTATTTTTTATGTGTTTTTAATATACCAATACATCCAATACTTAAAGCATTAACAAATACAATCATAGCATTTACTGTATATTTTATATTCTACAAGGAACATTATATTGAGTTATTTCAGCTCATTTAGACAGAAATAGGTCCTGACCTGACAAAATTTTGCGTATCGAGCCTAGTGTTAATTTGTTGGAACAATGTACAGAAACTCAGATGATCGTCAGATTATCGCTAGCAAGTTTTTATCTGCAGGCCTTGATTTATATGATTTAATATGTATATTTAGTCAGCAATAAAAATAATTATCTTTGTTCACTATCAACACTCACGCATGAGCATCACTATTTAGGTTAGGGTGGCTCTTACAAACTCTTTGGCACATTAATAAGTGAAAATGAGGTGGTCCACCGAAGCACAGCCAAATAGAACTCTGCTTTCAGCTCATGATGAGAAATAAAATGCTTACTAGTAAATATTATATTGATATTTGAAGAATGTACACAGTAGTCTGTGTTACCAAGTGCACAATGTGTACAAATCACCAAATGCATTTAAAAAACAAAGAAACAAAAATGGAAAAGTGCCATCGCTATAAGTGTTTTTGACATGCCAGTGTATTTTTTTTATGATCAGGGCTTAAATTAACAACATTCTATTACAATTATGTCATGTCTCAATGCTTTAAATAATGCAGATCAATTATAATTCTGTGGAGCGGTCCACACCAGTTGATCTGCTCTGTGACCTTGCTACAGTATTTTTACTCATTTATTTGCTTGTATCATGTTCAACCATTAGTGTTTAACTTTGATCATTGGCAGCAAGTTTTTGCTCGACTGTTGCTGATTCCATTTACTTCTGATGGCTTTTGTTGGATAAATATTGCGCTTCATGAGAGCAATCAGAAGTACTCCATCTGTTATGTGAGCTTTTTAAGTGGTCATAAAGTAGCAGCTAAAACAACAACTTTCACATTGTTTAAAAATAGGAGAATATGAGAGGATTTGACTGCTAGAACAATTGGTATTAATACAATGTTTGACTTCATGCTCTTCCATTCATTTATTTCTGAGTGCAGAGTGGTCAGCGTTGAGATGCTTTTAGAGTGCATTTAAGCACGGCCTGCTGTTAGCGCTGTAGCTACGGTGAAGGTGTCAGGCTCAAATAGGTGCAGCATTAGCAGAAACACCACTCAGCGTGCCACTGCCTTGTCACCGTCTGTTGTTCTCCTCCCAAACCAGGCTGACAGTTCCCCGGAGTGTGTCTGCAGCATGTAATTAGGAAACACAGGTTCAGTTGGAAAGTTTTTGAGCCCTTTGAAAACATTTTAAAAGTAATAGGTGCAATATCTGAGCCGCAACCTGACAGCATCTTCATACAAATGATTTTATGTCTCAATTTACAGCTACACAGCCCAGAAAGAACTCATTTGCCTCTCTTTGTATGTACTCTGTTTCATTTTGGGATTTTGGGACGATAAAAAAATGTCGCTTAATGCAATAAAAAGGGTTGACAGCAATTGTTTATGTTAACATTTTGCATAATTGTGTTATCAATAATCATTGTTTTATCACCAGATTTGGCCAGAAAAACTTCATATCCATGGTGTTCTCTTCTAGATCAGGAGATTCCAAACTTTTTTGGTTAAAACCTCCCAAATAAGATACACAAGTCTCAGGACCCCCATGACAAAAATTTTATTGAGAGCGATAATAATTTGTGGCAAATCATGCTAAATCTTGCCTTTTTTGCTTGTTGGAAAGAGTTTTGTTTTTGACCATTTTACTGTTTTTCATACAAACACAAAAAAAAGAGTAAATGCAATGGCATAATTTGGAATTTATTTTGTGAATCCAGCTCATATCTCACAAAAACCCACTTTGAGAACCATTTTTGTACCTTTAGATTTTTGTTTTTTTACCTATAGCAAAGAACAATTATACAATACTTGCTTAAACGTAGAATTTATTCATGATAAGAAAATTATGTTTATGACAATTGTGACACACAGTTTCATAACTGTCCCATCACTAGTCACATTATGTATTTCCATTAATATGTAAAGAATATGCAGGGTTGTTGTTTGTTTTATTGGACAGGAAAGCTCTTGTTCATGAAAAGTGTTATATTTCTAATGCCCTTTGTGACATAACACAGGACATACTTAGCTTCTCTGTAATGCAGAGACACACAGCTCCTCCAGATGTCTCTAACCACATCACCTGCGCCTCACTAAAAGCTTTTTTCATTAACTAGCCTATATGTCTTGTCTCTCTACTCCTCTCTCGTCCTCGGACCCTGTAGATTCGGATAAACAGGGAAGTAAGTACTCCTCCTTACTCTGCCTGTCATCTCTATTTTTTTGCTGTCCTGTTTTCCTCTGCTCGCACCCCTTTAAGTTCACGTCACTTATCCTGTCTGCAAGGGGTCTGAGTTTAAGGAAGGTTTGTGCTCAAAGAAAAACGTAAAATTCTTCTCTAATTTTATCTCATCTTAAATAAACAAAGCATTTGCTTAAGAGGGCTTTTACTTGAGTTAGTGCTAGACAATAAGCTCCGGAGAGACGATTTGCTCTGATTGAAGAAGTGTGTGCCTAATAGTTTAGAAACAGATCACGGAGGAGAATAACAGAGAATCCAACTGATATTCAAACCTCTGATTCAAGAAGAGCAGTGTGATTTTCATTTGTGTTGTCTAACAATGGACCAGGTTTTTACCCTCCGTCGGGTGCTTCAGGGATCATAGAAGTTTGCCCAGCCAGTCCACATGTGCTTTGTGAATCAGAAGAAGAGAGGCCTCTTGTGGTGCTCCACGAGTACGGGGCCAGAGCCCTTTGCTCAGAGCTGCCTGGTCTCTGTGCGACTGAAGCAGGAGCTGTGTTCGCTTTGCCAGCAGCCAGACTTGTTACCACCGCATACTGGACTGCTTGACTTTTGCCACAGAGTCTGTTCACAATTTTACGGACAGAATTTGAGGCACAGTCAGAGATCAGAGGCTGTCCAATTGGAAGACCACAAGATCTCATCTCTGCTCTTCGCTGATGACGTCTTGATACATACACTGTGACGGCTTGCAGTCAAATGTGCTGCGACTGAGATGAATCAGCTCTTCCAAAACCAGAAAATGGTGCCTTGCCCACTCCAGGTGGGTGAAGAGTCCTTGCCCAAAGTTGTAGAGTTCAAGCACAGTATCTCGAAGACTTGTTTATGAGCGAGACAAAGATGAAGCGTGAGATTGGCAGATGGATCAGCACAGCATCTGCAGTGACGCACCCACTATTAAAAGTAACTATAAAAGCCTTACCTTTTTTACACCAATAATTAAGTTTTTACATCTGTTCTTGAGTACAGAAAGTTATCCACGTTATCACTTTTGTCCCTCCGGAGCCGACTGTCTACCTTTAACCTTTTACAAGTTCTCAAGAAGTTCAGTTTCCATGGCGACTGTCGAGAATGATGGAGGAGTGGTGTTTGTTAGCTTTGATACTAACAGTGTAGGGCAAGGCAGGCTGCATACTGTCATCTCTCTTTCCAAACCATGCACTCTTTTCTTTGTATCTTAATGCCAACCTCATCCGTCCGTCAGTGGTTTACAGTTGGCCACAGACAAGATTAAAAAAGGTTTATTAGATGGCCTACGTAGATTGTGTCTGCTGTCAAACCAGTTGGCAGTGACTTGTAAGGTAAAACAGAGCTTATCTTCACTTAAATGTCTTTGTGGTTCATGTAAATGGCTGGTTCATACCCTTTGAATGTGTGCACATCCAGGAATTCCCTTGAGCTGTTTTGCCTGGCTTGAACTGCCATCGCTTCTAAAGGTTTTTTGTTTATCCCTTTAAGGCTTTATTTTACATGTCATCGCTGTTTTCATATTCACCTCATACTTGGCACATGAAAGTTTGTTGTATGTTTCAAAGGCTGTCAAATGTAAGAACATACCCACACATTATCATCAGCAGGTGCCTAGGGGAATCTGGAAAAGACTTTCATGGAGGAAACTTAGCATGTTTCAGTCTACATTTGTTTGGGCAAGTGTGATGAGTGTAGAGAACAGAGCTTGTGCTATCGATTATGAACATCATAAACAAAGTGCTGTGATTCATGGAACAACTTGCCAACCTGCAGAAAATACATAGATAAATACATGTATCACATAGTCTCAGAATACTTTTGAATGAATATTTGTATTTACCATTTTATTTAAAATTTTCTAAGCTGATTCCTCTCCTCCACAATTAAGGAATAACAAGCTTTCACTTTTGAAGTATGTTTGATAGGGGCGGTACTAGTATGTAAAATGTTTGAATGTCTTCAAATATAAAGCCTTATTAATAGCATATCTTGTTTACATTGTTCACACCTATTCATATTTTCAAGCCTCTATGTTTGTAAAACAGGGCTCACTAAAACACACCAGTGAGTGGAGTGAACAGTGGGCTATATTGGTAAAATCCAGTGGTGAAAGGCTCATGGGGGACAGGATACAGGGCAGACAGAGAAAATACAATGACACATCATGTACAGCTGCGTTCTGGCCAGATGGCTTACTCAGCAGTTGTCTCTCTTCTCTGTTTCAGGGCTACCATCGATCCAACCACTTCATCGCCACTCAGGGTGAGTATCAGCGCGAGCCTCTGCAGCCTGTGTGAGAGAGAGACAGAGAAAGAGTGAGAGCAACTTCTGTCAGAGAGTAATAAATTAAAAATGATCTGGCCAATGAGCCCTCTCGACGCAGTCTCCTGCCAAAACAATCTCGCTCATAAGTGCAAAGGTGCCAATATGTTACTGGGTTAATGGTGGAGTGGGCTTTAATTATGCAAGTTAATTACTCATTGGTAATTGCTTCTCACTTTAATGTTAACATTAAATAGAGTCACAGGGTCAGAGGAATGTCCTTATATTAGTGTCTGTGTTAAAAAAGATTACAAAAAAAAATAATAAATATTTTTAAGTAATGCACCGAACCTAATGGTCACTAAAATGGAAAAATTGAAACATCATAACATTTAACTGTATTTCTGGACAGCAGGGTTTACACCTAAGATGAGTCAGGTCGAGAGTGATTTGAGACACTTGAGGCTCTCGAAAGAATCTCAGAGTAAAAAAGTCAATGCATGATGTCATACAAGCAGGTCAGGGAGAGAGAATCTGTTTTTAACATACAGTATGTACAGTAGAAAGAACAGACTTGAGATATAGCCTTGAGGAAGGAAGCACTGTTTTTTACTGTTCAAATGCCAAGACTCTTTGAAAGCAGCCATTTCTATACTTTTTCCTTAAGGTTTGAACTTGTCCACACATATTTTCTGACAAAAGCCATATAAATTATCCAGTTGACTTTTGAACTCTATATGTCTTTTGTAACCTATTATAAAGATGTAATTTCTTAGATATCACAATGGCAACTTTGTTCGAGGGTTCTTTATGTGCCGGTCTTGCAGAAATTTTTTTTATACGTGAAAAGGTGAAACTCTGCTAGGCTTTTGTGTTCTTGTCATTTTTCTGGTGTCATTATTTTCAATTATTATTATTATTATTATTATTATTATTATTATTATTATTATTATTATTATTATTATTATTATTATTATTATTATTATTATTATTATTATTATTATTATTATATTATTATTATTATTATTATTATTATTATTAGCTTGTTTTCAACATAAGAGTATGTACAGAATCTCATTGCTTGATATATTGTTGGTGTTTTTTTTTCTTTTAGGACCAAAGCAGGAGACATTGTATGATTTCTGGAGAATGGTTTGGCAGGAGAATTGCTTCAGCATTGTCATGATCACTAAACTTGTGGAAGTCGGCAGGGTAAGTGTGTTCACCCAGCTTTAACAAATATTTATTCAAGCAGAATTGAAAAAAGAAAAAGAGCATTATTGGGTATTTATTCTTATCCTTGTAACCAATTTTGACCAATCTGGTATTTGCAGACTTACTTCCAATGAGCACTAGTTTTCTCTGGAAATAGAAAGATATTATGGCTCTCAGCAACAAACAGAGCTATTTAATTTTAAACATGTTTTGCTAATGCATTTTATCCTCCTATTTTTTTTTCTAAATGTTACTTGCATGATAAATAAAAGTTGCTTACGCAGGTCATTGGTGATAACTGTTTCCACACTGGTATTGGTTGATATTCAAGATTCAATTTATTTGTTATTTTTAAGCTTACTTATAATGCAATTTATGATGTTAGATTGTAAAATCTGTATTGGTGCATTTTTTTTTCATGACAATGAATTTAGAAGCCCTTTTCACAACTTCCAAACAACTTTGTCTGCATGAGGCTAAGACATGCTAGAAACATTCCTTCCTGGGGTGTAGGGAACAAAATATTTTACAAAACATACATAGACATTGCAGTCTATATTTCACCTAAAAGGATTTATAACTTCTGTACTTGTGCAAAATAGGTAAAAAATATCATAATAAAATTGGATAGAGAGGTTCCCAATCCTGTGTGCCTGTCTTTTCATGCTTTGATATAGCCTACTTACATCTCATTGCCCATGCTAGCTGCTGATAGAATTTACCATTATATACACGCTCCCACGCTCACACACATCTGCTGCAGCCATAACAATAGCAGCCCCAAAAGCAGATTATAAACAGGTCTTTATTGTTACAAAGATGGTCCCTTTTATCTGTTATAGCTGTGCCATCAAATTGTGATGGGGTATTATAGAAATTTCCATCATGACCATAATGGCACCGAACAGCATAAAATGTAGCGTAAAGTACTTGTCATGCATAAAAGCGTTGCCTGTATGGTGCTTTTAAGGCTGCTGTCCGAACATTTAATAGCTGTCGCACAATGGTCCAGCACTATTTCCCACCTCACATAAATACCTGCAGTATATGAATGCACTTTTAAGCACCCTATGCTTTACAGCGCGGCTAAGATGGTTAAATTGGTGCATTTTTCAGCGCTCGTGCTTCATACGGTTTGATTTTCTATTCTGACAATTTGGGGCAAAGTCAACAGGTGAGTAATGCCCTGACTGAATCCAAATAACATCTCCATTTAACAAAATCTCTATTTGATGCTGAGGACAAAACACTGCAGCTGTTCTCTTCTTTATACTTTTCAACATTATCCTGCTCTCCTTTTCTGCCCCTCAGAAAAATTGTGCAAGCATTTTTGAGGTTACGGTTTGTCTGTCAGACACAAATCAAGAGCAAAATAATATCCTTGTACAGAAAAAAGGCAAAATATTCTAATGAATTTGTGTGATGATATTTGACATAGTTTCAAGAAGGTTGTTGGTGGATTCTAAACTTTCTTTTTAAGGTGTTCTGTGTAGCTTTTCTACTCAGACTGTTTTATGGGGATAAAAAAGTCTGACATTTCACTTGTCAATCTTGCATTTTGTCCATTACAGTATTTTTGTTGCTACGGAAACTTTTAGAAAAACTGTGAGCCAATTCATTTCATCACACTTTGCATACTTGTTGTCACAGAAGTAAATGGGTTTAATGCCATACTGAGAAATATTCTAAGAAAAGTAGTCTCTGTGGAAAGTTTCTTCATGCACCTTTAAGCTGATGTGCATACTTGAAATAAATGAAACCCTTAGCTATTTGTCATGTAGATTGAGTCTTTTATGGTAAGTCACAGAAGCTGACAGGTTGACACTTTTTTGAACTGAAGCAGGCAATATTTATTTCCATTTTAACATATTATTTTGACATATCTTTTAACCAGGTGAAGTGCTGTAAGTACTGGCCTGAAGACAGCGAGATGTACGGTGACATCAAAATCACTCTACTGAAGAGCGAGAGCCTGGCTGAATACACTGTGCGCACCTTCGCCTTAGAAAGGGTGAGTTCATTTGCAAATTTACATCTAGCCACCGGTTTGAATGCAAATTTGCCTTTTCTTGAGAGCATAAAATGAATAGTAATTCTTCTTTAAAGCTAGCAAGATAAATTTAGCTCTATTTTGAATTTCTGATGTGAACTGACACTACCTGGGCAAATTAAAACGACTCACAAATAGAAGCGATTAAATGCAGTGATGGGACTAGGGGCACATTGTTAAACTTAGAAGTATTAACACCAGTGGGTTTTGTATGCCCTCACTGTCTAGTCACCAAACAGTAAGAGCAACACCCCTTCCCCCTCCTGTTTCCAGAGGCTGTTATTGGAAGACTTCATTTCGGCTCCAAAATGACAGTGGCACAAACACAGGCCTATCATCACTATGTCACGCTTCTGCTTCTTCAAATCAGGCAAATTCAGGAGGCAGTGACAGCTTGTGTTTTAGAACATTCTTTTCAGGGATTTCTGTCTACAACAAATCTTTGCCTTGTCGCTTTACTTTTGCTGTGGCTGTGCAGAGGGAGGGATTGAGCCGGCTCCCAGTGGAGATGAGAAACCTCCCAGTCCTGCGGGTGCATCAGTAATTCCTGTCCACCTGTCTCTCACACAGGCACAGTACAGCTAGTCTAACATGCCTCCAGGCTTTATGATGCAAAATGTGCTTGGATGTTTTTTCTGTCCCTGTGTGAACCGCAATATGCCACATCTATCACAGAAACTGATGCTAATTCTGTGGATAAAGATACTTGCTCAAAGCCTATTTGACAGAATATCGCATTTTTCAAATTTTGACTTAATGATATTAATCATAACAGCAGTAAAGTTACACTATATGAAGAAACTGACAAATAAAATAAGCAGAATACCTCCATATATGTCATCGTAAAGGCAAATTGCAAAGATATTTTACACGCAACACTTTCCTGGGAGTTTAAACAATCATTTAACAAACTAAAAGTATTACAAGATATTACCATTTGTCAAATTTTCTCATTTATGTAGATTTTTGCCCTTATTTACAATGTGGTTGCTAGGTAACAGCTATGTAAATACCTCTACATACTCTATGCAATATATAGACAAAAATACAATTATAAACCTCAAGCCAAATTGGGTTAAAACTAGAAAAAAAATGTTTTGTGACATCTTTTTTTACAATCATGTTCACTATGTTTTACTGAAAAATGCAGTCTAACCTGTCACTGAGTCATTGTGAATCATCTGTGTCTAATGAGCCGTTGTTTGCTCTATTTGTTGGCTTTTATTCTACCTCTTATAAAAGACATTTGAAAAAGTTTTAAAGATGCTGTTTCTCTTTGTTTTCTTTGATTTTACAGAGAGGATATTCTACGAAACATGAGGTGCGGCAGTTTCACTTCACATCCTGGCCTGAACACGGCGTGCCCTATCACGCAACCGGGCTTTTAGCTTTTATACGAAGAGTCAAAGCCTCCACACCCCCTGATGCGGGGCCGGTGGTGGTTCACTGCAGGTACAATCCACAATTGAACTACTGTTGTTACAAAAACTGTTGTAAACCAAACTATTAACTTCACAGCTTCAGCTTTTATAGACAAAAATAAAAGGAAGGTTATGCTTTTGTACATTGTTGCTCCAGTGTTGTTTTGTAGATTGAGTTTGAAGAAGTTTGAACAAACTTTTTAAACAATTGTTATTTTATCAATAACAAAAGGAAAATGATTTTATTCTATTTAGTTTACAACTGAAATATAGCCAGAGGATAAACATCATACATAGGATAGATTGTTTACTAAATCTTAACGTCTTAATTCAAATGAAGACGTTAATATAATAATGTTGAATCAACAGACATCTCTTTTTATGTTTTTCAGGTTTTTATTACAGCCTACAAGAAGTAAACTAAAGCTCAATCTTACCAAGTGTAAAAGTGGTTCATTCCAAGGCTGCAGCAGCAAAAACTATTCCAGAAACACTGTTATATTTTACAGAGCCTGACAAAACATACACAGCCTTCATTTCATTTTAAACAAAAGCTGAATAACTGATGTCTCTCTCTCTTTTGTGGCAGTGCCGGGGCTGGGCGCACTGGCTGCTACATTGTACTGGACGTGATGCTGGACATGGCTGAGTGTGAGGGAGTCGTAGATATTTACAACTGTGTGAAAACCCTTTGCTCTCGACGCATTAACATGATCCAGACTGAGGTGAGCCTGCTTATGCCAACAGCCTGCTCACAGCTAAAACAGGTCTTTAATTAGGTAAAAGGCCTGATGTTTGGAAATGTTTGTTGGTAAATATTATCATACTCTTCTTTAGGGATTTTGTAAAGGTCACAGTTACAGTTTGCGCCTCTTCTGATGTGCAGATAATTTATATGTTCACCTTTGATTATGTAAATCCCACATTGACTTTATTACATTTGTAGGTATTTGTGCAGATTCTAATTAAATGCATGCCATGTGTTTGTTTACTCAGAAATATGATCTATTCTCAAACAGCTTTGATACACCAACGGCATTATTGCCCATGTTTAATTCAGAAACAAAGCTGCTTATGAAAAATAGTTTTCTCTTGTCTAATAATTTATTCAAATCTACATATGTTTTACCTGCTTCTTGTTTCACCTGATTTTCTATAATATAAGCTCGAACTAATCTCATGAAACACCTTGTTTGATATACAGGAGCAGTACATCTTCATCCATGATGCCATTCTGGAGGCTTGTTTATGTGGAGAAACCTCAATCTTAGTCAATGAATTTGCAGTTGCTTATAAAGAGATGCTCCGTGTGGATTCTCAGAGTAATTCTTCACAACTTCGAGACGAATTTCAGGTTAGTGTTTTTGTAAGTAAGAGGTGGTATCATGCTTTTATTGTGCAAATATTGTTAAGACACTTCATTTCACTATGGTACATTTTATTAGCAAATGCAACATTACCCAGAAAAAAAATTATATTAAAATGTTTTGGATGCTCGGAGTCTCCATTTCCTCCTGCTCCACCCGCCATGTCATAGTTTTAAAAGTGAATATTTGCATGGTATAAGCACTGTTGTCGCGGCCCCTTTCGTACCGGTAGACCCGATCCGTCCGGAAGTTCCCTTTTTTTCTAAATAAAAAGGAAATTAAGAGCTATTTTTTGTTCTTCTTTTTAAACACATAATACTATCGTCATCCACAAGCCCTATATTCATGATCCACAGCTGTTATTTGCCTTTTAGCAGTTTATCTAGTGTAATACAAGAGTTTGATCTTTCCGTACAATCTTTGAACGCATCATCACTCGTCGTGACCTTACGTACCTCGAAAAAAATATAATTTTCGACGATTTCTTAAGCAAGACTTTTCGTTATTTGTTCATAAACAGTTAAATAATTAATGAATAAAGACAGTTTAGATTAAAAACATTGTTTTTACATTATTATTTTCAATGTATGCAAGCTCTAATCACACTTCCGGACGAATCGGGTCTTCCGGTACGAAAGGGCTTCCGTATGAAGGGCCACGACAGGCAGTACAAAAAGTGGCCGTACAGACTTGCCAAAGCTTGATTCTCAGAAGCTAAGTATGGTGGGCCTAATTAATTTAAAACCTTTTAATATTTCTAAAAAGTCAACTAATGGAAAAAAAAACAACAACAACAAACTTTTTTTGAAGAAGCAGTATCAGGTAAAATGGTAAAACAAACATAACAGCACATGAACAGACACCTCCAGACACCTTTTTGAGTATTTCTCCTGTTTCCCCTATTTGTCTCCATGAAGATGCCTGAGTTTAATCTAATACTGTGGAAAATTTCAAGAAAAAGCAAATACATCTTTGAGACAAACTGGTGGCAGACACTCCATCAGTAAAGTTACACAGTGCACCTTTAATCTATCAGTAAACTTCCTATCCCCTCTTGTTTTTTTTGGGAGGAATCATAACATCGTACACTCCTCCAAACATGCACACACTTTACTTCCCATCACTTAAGATTGGGTGCGACTGGCTCTGAAAAGCTTGATGTGGTTTGTGGGCCGTGGTGTCAGGGCGTTTCGTTAGATGTTGATGAGGGGAGCGGAGAACCAGCTGTGTTCCCCACATGCTTTACCTCTGCCACTGCTCCGCTCTGCCTCCGTCGCGCTCCCTTCGCTTTAGCATTTCAAAGTGACTCCTCCTTTTAGTTAATACTGTTTTATCTTGTTTATAAGCTTTTGTGTGACAGATATATGCCTTAAGATTACCCAGACTGTTACAGGAGGTGGTGAGATACATTGTTATCAATGTGATTTATTCAGACAGTGGCTTGAGCATTATCACTTGTTACATATCAATGTGAAATTAATTTTAAGCATGTCAACAGATTAAGTAAGCAGATGAATGATTGTCCAGCTTTTGATCTCGCAAAAAAAAAAAAATAAAAAAAGAAATCAAGAAACATAAAAAACTCTCCATAGACACAGAGTAACAAATGTTTTAATAAAAAATGTGACAGCTTATAGATAACTTCATCCTTCTCATGTCTTCCTTTTGTCCAGTATGTTTTGTCGCAGAGCAGGGTTAGCCATCACCAGTGTTTAGATGTTTTATTCATGAGGTTTTGATGCTGTCAAACGTAGTTATTGTCAGTCAGAGAAATATAGTCCTGATTATTGTTGTAAATTTTTTAAAAGAGGTCAAAAAGTCAACTCCTGTGCAACGTAACAATTAAGAGATTGCATCAAGAATGACTTTTTATAAACGTTTTTAATATAATATAATAATAATTTTTTTTTATGTTTTTGACTAAGACGTTTACAGAGACAGTAAAAAGCGTTTTTGGTTTGAAAACCTCATTGACAGTGGACATAACGTATAGAGTAGAGGTGGGCAATTATTTTTCCCCAAGGGCCAGGCGATCGGCCGTCGGCAATCTTTGGTGTAACAAATGATCACTATTACAACCTAATTTCTGCTAATTTTACTCTGGTTAACTTATTTTAGTAATCTTATGTAATATTTATTAAGAACACAAATGTAGACACAGTCTCCCTTGCAAAGCCATTATAAAAATATAATGTCTAAACTAATACTTCTCAGAAACTTGATTGGAGCCTGATTAAAACAGGCAAAGGAATGCATTGGCCACAGTTTTTCCAGGTCTGATCTAGAGTGAAATTGAGTGAGAAAGAGAGAGAGACAGTTGACGAACAGTAAGCAGCAAACAAGAACTTATTATGTGTGCATTAAACCACAACACCAAGTCATTCCAGACAGCAGGTTCTCTATTTCTGAAGTTTCAGCAAAATTCCAGATTAAAAAATCCAAAATAAATAGATTTCTTAGGCTATTCTTTATATTTTTATATTGCATTTTAAACAAACAACCCCAACACCTAAAGGGTTGTTATGGTGATCTGAAGATTTACAGAACATACACCACATTGAAAAAGCTTTGAGTAAATTACATTATTTATTATAGATAAATAGTGCATGGTTTAGATGTTATTTCTTTGCTTAACCACAATATGGCATTAAACTTGTCTTCTTCCTAAATATAAGCAGGGGATCATGCCAAATTGAGGAATATTTTTTATCAAGAAAGACACCTGTCGAATAAATACATAGACAATGCCTTACATTTTGGGCAAAGCAAGACATTTCTTATCATTTGTCTTCACCATTATAATCGTATCAGAAAAAGTTTTGTTGCAAATGTCAATGAACAAATTCACAAACTAGTGACTATGTGGTGCAACATAAAATGATGAAAAACAATACTTAAAGAGAAGCTAACCACCGAAACTCCACCCACAAATACATTCCCATTTTAAACTTGCACTAAAATTGCCACACAAAAAAACACAAAAATTCCAAGCAGTAGACATATGCATATACGGCCTTCACATAGTAAGTAACCCAAGATGTTGTGCCTAAACCAAGGTAACAGTATTCAGTGTCATCTTAGAAATGAGAATTTGAGAAGTTACATAATGAACCTTTTGGCAAGTCATTAAGAACATGAAATTATTTCTACAAGTGGTCTGAATAGGAAAAGGAATAACAGTACAGTTAGTTCAACAGTATGGAACAGTGCATTTGGGTTAGGGTTACAAGTACAAGTAATGCAAAAAGATTTCAGTCGACACAGTTGTTGCTTTACCTGCTGCAGTGATTATATTATCCCTGATGTGTTTACTCCTGCAGACTCTGAACTCTGTGACCCCACACCTGGACGTGGAGGAGTGCAGCATCGCCCTGTTGCCCCGAAATCGTGAGAAGAACCGCAGCATGGACGTCCTACCTCCAGACCGGGCACTGGCTTTCCTGGTCACTACTGAAGGCGAAAGCAACAACTACATAAATGCCGCGCTGGCCGACAGTTTCCACCGCCAGGCCGCTTTTGTGGTGACCCCTCACCCTCTGCCCGGCACCACGGCGGACTTCTGGAGACTTGTGTACGACTACGGCTGCACCGCTGTGGTCATGCTCAACCAACTCAACCAGTCCAACTCTGCCTGGGTAAGGCCATCCTGCTGTGTTTACACTTATTGACATTGATTTTGCTGTAGCTTGAGTTCACTCTCGAGGTTATGTGAAATGTTGTGAAGACTTTTCCTGATACACACTATTTCCTATACCTCACTGTGCTGCGGATTAGTTCCTTCATGGCATTTTGTCTGACTTTGATCCCTGACCACATTGATCTCGAAGCATGACTAGATAAAGCCCGCCCCAGTTTTTTCCTTCCCCTCCTTGCGCTTCGTCTCCAGAGAATCGGCCTGTGCCCTCCAGACATATCCCAGAGTCCTTTATTGTCTGCACTCCACTTTTTCATGAGAACATGACTTTTACCACTGTATTTTACAAGCTGTCTTATAACAGGAGCCATTGTTATATATTACTATATTACATTAGTCTCGGTTGTCCTCATTTCTCTATACATTTCAATTAAATCATAAATTAATTCACTTCCATTGTCATTTTTGTGATAGGTGTTTAAAGCGTGCGTAAAATATTTTAAAGGAGACAACATTTTATCTTTACAGTTTATTGTAAACTGCATTATTGATGCAAAACGGCTCAGTAATAGAAACAGGTCCATTGACTTTTCAATCCTTCATTGTGATTTTTCAGCATTGCAAGCAATGTTTTTCAAAAAGTTTGTGTGGCTGTGTGACATTTAAAAACTCAAAACATAACACATTTTTCAAATTATCACAGTTTAGTACACAGATGTGGGCGGGGACAGGTCATGTAGGTGAAACAGCAATTTTTGAGCAATCAAGTCTAATTCTATCAACAAATTCCTTGTAATTCATTCTCAGTGAATGTAATGCAAAAATCCCGTTTGTAATATGAAGTATAAATCAGTGCTCTGAGCAGGATCAAACAAAGAAATACACTACAAACCCTATAAACTATTTTGGAGACAAAGAGAAACTACAAGTTGTTTAATAATTCAGGCTTTAAAAATGTGTGCTGCTGGATTTCAAACAGACTCATGTACAACAAGTAGAAGCAGCGAGGGAGGTCCAAATGGAAAGTATCCAACAGATTGTCTCCAAGGTAAACAAAACCAATCAAAACTTTAACTCTCATTAAAACAATTTGTAAAAGTTTGCCTTGGCACCAGCTTTTGTCAGCACTCTTTAAAATGTTTTTAATTAGATAATGACATACCACTTTGGTTAATAGCAGTACGACCCATTTAAAAGTTTTATTTCATTGTAGCAGTGAAATGTCATAAAACGTAAGTCTTTGTGTTGTTGATGAATAGATGAAAAACTGTTCATGTTAATTATGCTTTTCAGAATCTGCGGCAGATTCCATCAATATTTAGTTAATTTACCTCACGCAAAAACAATTACTGTTTTGGTAACTATTTATGCTACACTAATATAAACTGAATGGAATTAAATTAGTAAGCCAGTGAAAGTTTTTTTTTCACAGTCAAAGCACATGAACCACTTTTTCTCACACAGTTCATATTGGCTTCATTGTGCTCATTAGAAGAGTTTTAGTTGAAACTGTCTGAACAGGATTTCTCTTCAGGTCCTTCTAATCAACTCTTTATTTTGATCTGATTCTTACTGTGCAGTGCAGGTTTTTCAGTTCCTGACAGAAAATTGAGTTATAGCCATTTCAAGCTGCTGAATCTGGCTACAGCCTCTGCTCATTTGTGCTGCAAAAGAATTGTATCTGGCTGTTTTTTTCAATTGCTCTGAGCCGCTACATGAACGCTGTGCTGCCTTTTCGTCTCTCTCGTCTTATTAACACCAGTGTGCCACTGCAACTGCTCCTGCTCCACCATTAAATGCTTTAACTCTCTCTGTCTAAGCTGTTATTAAACTATTTTCTTTCCTGCTTTTGTCATGGCCCATAATTTCAGTATTAGCTATTGCCAAATGTGTCACTTTTTTTTATCTAATCAAGGGCTTTGTCTTTACAGTAGTCAGTAAATAAAGCCATTATAGGTTTATGTTAATGCTTCTTAATTTTGGATTTAGAAAATAGTATTGAATCATTTGATAGTGGTGCTTTCGTTCAATTCTGGTGTTGGGTTCTCTGTCATTTGTCAATCAGAGGAAGTAAACAGCAGCTTATTGCATTCTGTCTGTTTTTTGTTCAATGAAAATTGATCCAGGAATGCCTGAAATATAAACTTTTTAAACATTATCTTAATAAACTCCTGGCATAATTTCCCAAAAAAAAAAAAAAAACTTAAATATTGTTATTTATTGAAAAAACAAAAACGCAAATTCACCGAAAAAGTAGTAACTCAAACTCATAAACCTATCCGAATCGTGACCAGAATCAAATTGTGACAAAACATAACCATTCCTAATACATTTTGTATTTGCATTTTCTTAGTCGATCTATTAAGTTATATTGTAAATTTGTATGTGTTAGCTTGTTGCTACGGCGCTCCATAGTACTCACGAAAAAAAAAATATTTATCTCGTAATTACGAGATAAGATCTCGTAATTACGAGATAACTTTCTCGTAATTACGAGACAGTTTTCTCGTACCGTAAACATTGCAGTGAAGACCACAGGCACTTAATTTAACATAACGAAATCCACAAGTACATCTTAGCTATTTAGAAACATCAAGCTAGCACAGAAAAGACTACTCGTTGTGGATAAAGTCACTAGCTTAGCCTATACGAAGCGTGTGGGTATACAGAATGTGGGAAAAGCCATTTAAATTATCTCGTAATTACGATAAAATTATCTCGGAATTACGAGAAAACTATCTCGTAATTACGAGATACATTTTTTTTTTTCGTGAGTACTATGGAGCGCCGTAGAGCGCCGTATGTTGCACTGTTACTTGTATTTGTTTTGTATCTGATGTATTAAAGATGCACTATGTAACTTTTCGAGTGTGGGGTCCCATCACCTACCAACTACCAACAGTGCAGTTAAAATACGTAAACAAAAATAAATATTTACAGCCCCAATCTCCATGGAGACAAGCAGGTGACCGTCCACTAGAAAGTTGCTTAAAAACTTTGAATTCTCATCAGACTCAAACAAATCATTCAGTGTGTCTGGTGTTTGAAAGTGTTTGCACTAAAGCAGATTGTGTGTCCCACAGCCGTGTGTGCAGTACTGGCCCGAGCCTGGCCTGCAGCAGTACGGACCAATGGAGGTGGAGTTTCTGTCCATGTCTGCGGACGAAGACGTCATCACACGTCTGTTCAGGGTCAAGAACGTCACCAGGGTGAGTCAGAGCACAACTGTGGCAACTACTGAAAACATGCTTAGAAAATCTTTTGTGAAATGATAATCTTATCGTTTGACCATTATAAATCTTCAGACAGTAAAAGCAAGAGTTCTGCGGATCATTAAAAGCTACTGTAATTATCACATTACACTGACATTATTTTCACAAGTAGGGTTTCACTTTCCTAATTGGATAATATGTATGGTTTGTTCTACATTTGTGAGTTTTTATAAGTAAGTATTTGATATTTACATTAACTTGAGGGACAAAGATGTTATCATATTTATATAATATTTTAAAGTCCTAATTCACTCTACAGTTAAGTCCAGCATATTGTCTCTGAAGCCTTTTGCACTTTGCATCGGAGAATTCATGTATGAAGAATATGAACTGATACAATGTCATGTTCCAGCAAACACAGGTGAGGGTAGTTCCTCAGTATCTCAAAGCACAGTGTTTTGCAGCCTTTTCGTTCACATGGATCAGTCACTTCCCCCGACACGCCTCAGTGTTGGATGTGTCTTTGCCTGGATGGTTTTATGCGGAAGAATTTGCATAAGTACATGCATGCATTCTGCTCAGGATCCCTGTCAACCAATTACTAAAGGAATTTGTATGCGCTGTGTCTCGTTGCTGCCATTTTTAACAGTGCGACAGGCTGGGCCCAAGACTTCTTTCTACCCTGATTGGCATCCTCACCTCCTCTTTCCTATGGCCTTGTCACTCTCTCTTTCATATACTGCCTTTATTCTACTTTGTGAGCAGCATTGTCAAGAGCAGGGCAACTTTTTAGAGCAGCGGATTAAAAATCATACCGAAATAACACACCTCTCCCTGTCCTGCCCTCTGCCTATTAGTATTTTCAATGATATAGGGTGCACAAAGAAGTAAAAGTCAAAGAAAGTGCATCGTAAGCATATGAATGAGTAGGTATTAAAGTCCCACAGAAATGAGTAAATCCCACCTCCACAGAGCCTATTCCTCCATGCATCGTTGGTGTCTCTGCCAGCCCAATTTGCATGACTTACAGTTCTCCACCGGTCCCTAAGTGTTACGTGAGCTTCTACAGGACAAGGTTATGAACACATGGGGACCGCTCCGGCGCACAGCTCGCACTCATAGATCTTAAAGTCAGTGTGCTGAGTGAGCGCGACGTGCGGCAGGAGAGCACTCAAACAGGGCGTTAACCAGCATCAACAAATATATAAACACCAGCTCAAATGTCACTGCTGTGGAGCTGTGTTTTCCCAGCCAGAGGTGCCGGAATCTGGCTTAGACTCATGAGATTGTTTGAATAAACACACTATATACAGCCGGTCACACGTTGTGAGAATCCACCCCTGACAATTTGCTGTATCCTTCATTTCACTTCACAAATTTAACAAAGCATATAGGCCCCAAATGAAGACGCACACACACACACAATAAAAACAGAATATATCATTTGTGCCTTTATTAACAGCATCAGTTAATCTAAATAATGTGCATCATTGTAAGCAAGGTCACCTTTCCACATACATGACTTTTCATTGTTTTTTTCCAACGAGATAGTTCAGTGATATATTGTGGAACATTCCAAAAAAAGCAATACCACTAAGGACAGTTCACGACATCTCTGATAGTATTTGGCTTTCCAAATACCAACAAATGTAAATTTCAGATGAACATGCTCCATAAATTAGAATAAGCCAAGTCTACATTAAACTAAACTGTAGTTAATTTAGTTACCTGATGATGTCCTACCCATAAAGAACAAAGACATTTATAAATTTGCCTATGAGCTGAAAACATTGCAGTTGTAGTCTGTGTGATTCAGTGAAAACCCTTCACAAACATGCAGCTCCCAACGGATTTCAACCTGCTCAAATGCAGAGCGCCTGCCTGTTTCGGCCACTTTTATCTGCCATCTTATCCTTAGTTCTCACTGCGGATGGATCAGCTGTTTGTCCCAGACAGGAGGTCTTACATGCGCAGGCACTTCTAGATCCACATACTTTTGTTTATCTTTTCATGATTTTTTGGGTGTGCTATAGATTGTAATGACAACATTTGCTGATTATGTATCTGTTAATTTTGAGTTGTTTGCTTCCGTGCTAACAAGCCCACACTCCCCAACTTCCCTCCTCCCCAGCGGGCAAACAGACTCGCACCTCTTGCTTAAAAGTGCAAAGTACGAAAGAGATATGCTGAAAAGAACAGCATTTAGCTCTCAGCTACCATTAGCATTGTTGGATACATTTACATATTTGGTCTGTTGGATCACTTTATTCTTCTCAATTTCTTTGTGTCTCGTTTTGACACAGTAGATTTCTTTTTTGCCCAAATGGCCAGCTGTGGTTGTTAAGCAGTGATCAGATGTACTCTCCAAGTTAAAGGTGCACTATGTAACTTTCTGAAAGTGAAAAGTCAGATACACAATTTAGTAGAATATAAATATCAAAGCCATACTTTGGAACAATCATAATAGGGATGAATATGTCTTATTCCATAATGTGAAAAAATAAAGCTAAATGAACATAATTGAAAAATACAAAAGGAGGCCTTCTTCCCGGCAAAATAATTCTTCATTGCGTGGCCATGCCAGCCTGCACAAAGCAAAAACACTTTTTATTATTATTATTATTATTATTATTATTATTATTATTATTATTATTATTATTATTATTATTATTATTATTATTATTATTATTATTATTATTTATTTATTTTTTTATTGATGTATTTATTTATTGATGTTTTTATTTATTTATTTATTTAATACAATAAAGGCATTTGAATTACAAAAACATGCATCTTTTTTGTCAAAACAGTTACACAGTGCATCTTTAAGTTTACCTTGCAGAGGTTCATTAGTGAGCCTTCTCTTTGATGCTGACTGTATCTATAGAGCATCTTTAAGAATAGATATAAATGTCTGAGTCAATCTTAAGAGCCTAAATATAATTACTAGAAGAGGGCAATGAAACATGTTCTTAGTGTATTTTACCAGTGGTTCAGTTGACATATTTAGAAACTGACATATATGATTCTGTGTAAGCATATTCAATCATCATCAGAAAACTCTTTTCAACACAACCGAATGCCCTCCAATAACATCCAGTCATAAAAATCCACATAAAACCTTACTAAATGTTGGAAGTAGTGTATGTAAATAGATGTATTCAGAATAAGAAAGCAGTGTCTGTTTTTGGTGTTTAGCTTCAGGAGGGGCAGCTAGTGGTGTGCCAGTTCCAGTTCCTGCGCTGGTCTGCCTACAGAGATGTCCCGGACTCCAAAAAGGCCTTCCTCAACCTTCTGGCTCAAGTGCACAAGTGGCAAAGGGACTGTGGTGAGGGCCGCACTGTGGTCCACTGTCTGTGAGTATTCAGTCTTACTTCATCACTTTAGACTGAAGTATTTTGAAAGAAATTCTAATTGCAATTTTTCTGACAAGCATTGTGATTGTGATTAGATTTGCCTTTTATGTTTTGGAAGTGGAATTCTGTTCTTTGTGCAAATGTATACACGTCCAAGAGCATTTACATTGGAGAGCTGACTCAAATGAATTCTGCCAAATATTTTAAATGCATTTCAAGACAGACCTATTTTGTTGCCATTTCAAGTTTATGGATAATAAAGCTTAAAGCTTAAATAACTGCAGCTAACATTCAAGTTCTGTTTATAAGAAATAGACTCATTTCAATTATTTATTTTTTTAACAAAGGGGTAACATTTCAATACTCATTTCTGTCACCTAAATTTGAGGTAGTCTACCAGATTTTTTTGTAGTAGCTAGTAAACTTTGTCTTTTAATACCAAAAAGTATATTTTAAACACTTAGTGACAATATCTGTCTGCTGTGTATTGTCTAGATCGAATAATAAATTACTTGATTTCTCCAAGAAAACTTAAAACATTGGCTGTGACTGGCTCTGACAAAACACCATTTTGATGGCCTCTGATCTCTGAGATCCTCTGCACTGTTTTTAGGTCCATAAATCATTCAGACTTGCTTTGAGCATCTGCAGCATTGAAATCTCAGCCAAGATCAGTTTGATTGTTAACCCTGTGAACTGTCCTTTTCAGTCAGTAACTCGATTCATGTGTTCTTTATTACATTCTATTTGATTGGTACTGGTGCATGAGATTACAAGGTGGGGTTACTCAGTAACATGTTTAAAGGAAGGGAAAACCCTATGCATCATATTTGTCCTTTAAAACAGCCACAATATGAATGTATGTGGATATTATTCATGTCTCAAAAAAACTTGTGAAAATAAAAATGAAACATGAAAATACCCCAACATTAAGTAAAAGTACAAATACAGGTGCAAATAGATTTTCAATTAACAGCTGAAGCGTCCAATATCACCTATCATGTATCTGTATTTCTGTCCTGAACATGCTTAGAATGTTACTTTTAGATTATATAGGTTTGGGTGATTAACATGTAACTGAAATGTGGTGATCATGATTAGGAACTTTACTTATTTTTTTGTCATTCCGTTTCTAAATGTTTCTTTTCATAAACACATTTTTGTTGGCTCAAAGCCAATACTTGAACTCAAAACCTTTTTGTCAGGACGCCAACATAAATATGCAAAAAGAAAAAAATCTCTCAAACTATACACAATGTACTTTTTGCTTTTTCAGTCACTTTTGAGAAAAATAGTGGAGTCATCTGCAAAACTGCCTTATGCTAAACAGATGATTTTTACCAATGATAAGTTTTTATCCATATTATTAACAAATTACAAGTTGAGTTTGCTGTTACATTTAGCTCTCCTCTTGTAGAGAAGTGTCTTACCGGCCTAAGCATCTAACCATTTCATAGTGGAAAAAGTGTTTACTTAGTCTAGGAAAACGTACAAGGTTTCTTCTTGTCTTGTGTGGATCTGTGCTGTGATAATGTGCAGCCCAAAGTACTTCTGCTGGCTCTCTAATATTATTTTTGGAGGCGAACAGTTGCTGCAGTGTGGTGCAGTGTGCGGGTGCCTGGGTGCCCTCTCTTGTCTGTTGTCCTAAGCCCCCTGAGCGCACGCCGGCTGATGAATATGAATGGGCTGTCCATCTCATTGCCAAGGCATCGCACACTCAGCCCGCTCCTCCGCCCAAAAGCACATCACTCAGCGCTGTCACACAGTGTTACCCACGACAACCAGGAAAGAGATTATGGAGATCAAATCAATTATGGCTTAATACAGAATGCGCGGGTTCCCACTACAGTAAATCCAAGGCTGCCAGTGCACTGACAACGATTGATTGCCTTAATATCGCTTGTATTGGCTGCAGAAGCCTGTGCCACCTTCACTGGGTTAGTCTCTGGAGACAGGAAGTGGATTGTCCTCCTCCAGTTTATTGATATTTTCTTTCATTTATAAAGACTGGAACAATATTTGATGTCAACACAGAGAAAGCGGATATTTCCTGTTTTTCCACATCAACTTTCTTGTTTTGTTGTTTTGTTTGCTTCTTATTATTATTATTTTAAGATACAATATGTCACTTTCCTGGTGGATGGTCCATCTTCTTCCTTTCCCAGTGGAAATATTATTGCTTTGCCTCAAATCTTTCACAATAGGGCATTAAAAATAAAGATGCTGTATTTTGTGATGTGAAAATCATAACTTGTTCATGTTAAACGTTTTGTTGCAGTAACAATGTATTTCTCACTTATCTAATATATTTTTAGTATAGTGCTGGATTAATTTGTGTGTTTTTATTATTAAGTTTCAGAAGCCCAGCTATCACAATAAACTTACAACAATTAGGATGCCAACAGTGCACTTCCTGTTACGCAGGGAATTAAATGCTCTCAAATAGAAGTTTTTGCAATGTATCTCAACACATTTTTCTTTAAAGTATAAATGAATTCATCTTTTTTTTTTCAGTTTTCACATGTTTTTCTCACTTACCTAATCCATCTGGAGCCCCTGAACAGTTCATCATAATGTATTCTGAGGTACTTTTCTGTAAGAACCACCACAAAATGCGAACAAAATAAGGAAATTAATCTCCTAAATTTTAGTGGACAGACGACAAAAAGTAGTTTTTACTCGCATAGACACTTTGACATTAACCTGGCTCACGCCAGATGGAATGTGTTGAACTCCTATCTGAGTTCTCATTGTATCCATCTGGGACTTTACTAGCTGAACGCGTTCGAGAAAAGGTTTAGTGAAATACTTCGAGCTGATTGGGTGTGGGGCCTACCCTATTTAGCCCAATGTTTCCCACAAGTTTATGTAGAGATCATGGTGTTACAAATGGTCCATGTTTAATTATGTTTTATTTCATTGAATTTTTGAAGCATAAATGTTACTTACTGCCCCTACTGATCAAAAACATTGCTTATAAATTAAATCTAACTCCCTATCAATGTTTATTGTAATGCTACAACCTTCAAGTATTACTATTTCCCCATCAGTCTAGTGTTTTAGACTAGGGTAGCAAAAATTAGACTATTGGGGGGCCGCCATAGTCTCCTCTATGAATGGGAAACACTGGCTTCGCCAATCGCAGCAACAAATTGTAATGGTGTATGCAATGTTCGAGTGGGATAGAACAAGTACGTGTCACACATACTGCTCTTCTTTCAAAAAGAAATTACTCCATATTTCTGCTAAAACCGCATCAAAAGGAGCAAACAACATCCACGGGAGCAGCCATCTTTGTTTAGCTTGAATTAGACTCTGTGGCGGCGCCAGAGCGTTAACAGCCCGCGTTAGCCCGCCCTGCAGTACAATGTGATTGGGCCTCCAAACCACGCTGCTGTGATGTGAGTGAGCCGAACCACTGCCGTTTCGGACTCTCAAACCAATCTGTCGGCTGGAAGGCCAGATGGTTTAATTCACAAATATTGCGAGATAAAACATCTGGCTGGCCAGGTTACTTTGACATGGGGAAAACTGTAAACAAACAATTATTTATTTTATTAAGAGGAAAAAAAAAAAAAGAAGCATGTTTTTGTGCAATGCAAATGCTGGTGAATATTATTAATTCCAGGCTAAGCAACAATCTATCAAGACAAACAGGTGGTGGACCCTTCAGGAGACAAGTTACATAGTGCCTGTTTAAACCTGTGCTTTAGTGAGGCTGCGCTGTGCTGTTTTTCACAGGTTACAGTTTGATTATTCAGGATGTTTAACCAGATTAAATTCCCTGTACTATTATGCTTTCATAATCCACGCTCGTGTATTAGGAGGCCTATCACTACATGGCAGAAGTAAATTTGCATTTTCAAATTTGCACAGAGCATGTGTAGGTGAATTTCTGCTTGACATGTAATGTGATGGGATTTCTGCTGAAGCTCATAAACACCAGAGCAGATGAATATTAGAAAATCTAAGACCAGGCTGAGCAGTTCTATATTTGTTCGCTTTTTATTTGTTCATGTTTCAAGCAACTCTGAGTGTGTAATGAGAAAAACTGCATTAAATATTAATCACAGCAAATTTACTCTTCTGTCTTCACAAAATAATGTGGTGCCACTATCAGACGTTTATGCTTTTTGGGAAGAGCTTACAACACCACTGTTCATAATCAGTTTAATGCGAGTATATCATAGTGGAGATACATTTGCTGCAGTGGGTTGTGCCAGTGTATTTAAAGGTTTTTGAGGACATAAAGATGAACAAATCAATATCTTTGGTCAGAAAAGATCATCTGCGTGTACTTCGTGAATCAACTTGAACTTAAATGTTTGCTAAACACAGTTCTAACTTCACAAAGTGACTTGACATTCATGTTTCTTCCCACAGAAACGGCGGAGGTCGAAGTGGTGTGTTCTGCGCTTGTAACATTCTGCTGGAGATGAGCCAGTATCAGAACATGGTGGATATCTTTTATGCTGTTAAAACTCTACGTAACTGCAAGCCCAACATGGTGGAATCTCTGGTGAGTACAAGCACTAATCAATAAATATCTGCTTTATAATGACTGTGTTTTGTGTGAAAATATTATCTATTTTTTATAGGACCAGTATCGATTCTGTTATGACCTCGTCCAGGAATACCTGGACTGCTTTGAAGCAAGATAGCAACTAAATGTTTACCACAGCAGAGGAGTTCTTCATCCAGGAGATTTGAGTTAAGGCTGCCCAGTGACCTTGCCACTTTCATGTTCTGAACTGGAGACTTTCTATTGAAAAGACTGCAGTCGAGGAGACGAGAGTTGAAGAAAAACACGATTAAGGTTTCAACTTTTAACCTTTAATGTGCAGCTGTGATTTTTTCCTCGTCACTGATCCTCGTTTGATATTTTGTGCTTTTTTGGTCCGCTTTGCCTCCGGACAATTTTTTTGTGTTAGGGTTTTCGTAGCAGCAAAACAATATTGTAAGCTACAAAATAGACCCGTCTCTTGTGTAGATGGGTCACCTTGGCCGTGTTTCAACGCTTTATTCAAGTGGCGAGGGAGATGGATGAAATTTCAGAGTTTCAGCAGTATTATCTTTACATGGGAGGCATTTTCCTGTCTCAGAGCGCTGCTGAGGCCAGTGTGGCTGGCTGTAGCAGCACTCGTGTCCCATACCATGAACTGCCTTATTCTCTGATCTCTGTCCCCTACAGACTGCAGCTGACACTGACTTTACAGTGGTGCAAATGTGTTGTCATTTCTGATGTTTGTGCTGTAAAAGATTACCACTTGTGCTGTAGGTGGACCAAGAACCACCACTGGAGATGTGTGGTCTCACTTTTGTTACAGTGCCAATCCCAAAGGCTTGACTTGAATCTTTTTGTTACTTTGTTCATTTGGATATTTGCCTCAGAACCCGCAGTATGTAAAATACTGGCTGTTGTGGTTGTTTCTGTGTGTTAACGTTAGGCCTGGAAGAAACTGACACGCCATCAAAGTGGTGTGAACAATGTGATAAGTGTCTGAACCAGTGAGACGCCACAGGGTTGATTCTGATTTACATTGTCTCACATAAAGCAGCTGTTTAATCTGCTTGAAGTTTTCTCACATGTCACATTTTAAATTATCAGTTTTATTCTTGTTGTAAGTGATGTATAAAAAAAAAAGAAAATTATATCATTGTGAAGACGGGCATTAGCATTTGCAAAAGGTATAATTTTAGTACAAAATTTAAATATTTTTACATTTATGATGATTTTAAAACTACAAAATAGTATAAACTATAAAGCATTTTCCCAGACAGCATTATGCCACTGATCTATAAAACAGATTATGTCTTGTATCTTATTTTGGCACATCAAAGAGATTAGAATAAAAAACTAATAAATCTTTAATGTTTTAAAATATTATTTATTAAATTATTTTAAAAAGGAGACATTTTATGCAAAACCATGTTAGCCATGTTATGATAGTTTTCCCTCATCTTTACTCAGTCATATTTTGTTTGCAATTTTTTATTCTCCTGAATTTCATGCCATTGTTTTAAAATTATAGTAAATGAGACCAAAATATAACATAATGATTTGTTTTAGCAAGCTAAAGCATAACATGTCTTCTTTAAAAAAAGATTTAAGAGCGTTTGACAAGGCAACATTTGGAGTGCTGTGTTAGAGTTGATTTGACTGCACATCAGTCATGCTTACGTGGTCATAGCACATTCCAATTGACAAATTGTTATTGGTGTTTACCTTAATCGATTTTCAATGTAAATGTGAGGCTCACACTCCTTGGCAAAATTAAGCTAAATGTCATGAGTTATTGAAAAAGTCACCACCACTTAGTACCATTGAATCCTGCTCTTTATTTGAGGCTAACGAAAACATGGTTAAAGAAAATAATACTTTCTATTGTCCAGTATTGTACACTGAATCAACAGCTATTTGAGCAGATAACAAAAGGAGTTTGACAGAGCTGCTAGAAGCTATTAGACTGCAATGTAACGGAGAAAGTGCCTGGAGTTTGGACTGAAGGAAAGAGTTCTGTACATACAGATGTATCATATGTAAAGTGAACACTATGTGAATAATATGCTATATGTTTACCCAGAGTAAGAATAAGTAACCACGTCATATCACCAAGCTGAATGTACTGTAAATGACATTTTGTGCGTTTCTTGCCAGATCCTTTGACATCCTGTGCTCCTGGTAAACTCGGCATGTTTGATCCCATCGTCTGATTTGCATTTCATGTTGCCATTTTCAAAAAAAATCCATACATTTCATACATTTCTACAATCGTTCGAGAGCATTGTACATTTCAGTTCAGTTTTTCTTGTAAAATTTCCAACCAATGGGTCATGGCTACTGTGTTTTTTGACCATTGTATTTGTAGGAAAAACTGTGTGTCTCATGAATGATTTGAAGATGTTGTATTCTGGGAAGGGGTTTCAAACAATAAAAGTGCAAAGGGGTGAACCTGTGTAGCGTGGTGTCCTTTAGTTCACAGGAATCCAAATCACTTGTGGTTTTTCTGATTAGTTTTTCAGCAGGAGCAGTGTGATGACAGCTTGACGTGGACTTCCTGCTCACCCCATCGCGGTTTCGGGTCGGATGCACTCTTTTAGCGTTTGACCACATCAAACCTTTTTCCCCATTACCCACAATGCGTTCCTCATTTCCATGCTTCTTCATCTTTTTCGATCTAGTTAGGCGAAAGGTGACTCCAGACCGCAGACTTCCTCTCTCACCCCTGGCTATGTTGAATAATAGAGCAGCCCTGCGAGTGGATCTAGTTTTTAATACTGGGACATGATGCATTAATTAGAGGAGAAGACCCCCTGCTGATGGCGTCACTAAATGAAAGTCTTTAACTTATAATTTATGTTAATAGCAGTACATTTCTGCTTTTAAACTGCAGATTAACAGTAATTATAGCAAACAAATCTGAATAATGTATTCCAGTTGCACAGCATCCAGTTGTCTGTGTCCCAGTGGAGTGATTTCCATAGAACTATGCTATGACATTTCTAAATACTTTTGACATGATTACATAATGACCAATTAAATGTTTCTAAAATTCTACATTTCAGTTTCTTTATCTGGGAAAATGTCCCCTCTAATTCTCTAAATCTGTCGACGTTCATATTTGAGCAGTGCTCTTAAATGAGCAGGTAATTGGAATCTTATCATTTAATTCTGATGGTGTAATGGCTGTCCTGTGCTTATCACTGAGCCCTGATCCAAGCACTCCTCCCGTCTCTGCGGCCCTCGACTTATATTCTGTGCTGACAGCTTGGATGGAAGTGGGCTCTCCAGGCTTCCCTGGTGAGTCGTGTGTATGTCAGGGAAAATTGGCAGTGAGCTCTGACAGCCGACGAGGGGAGAAGGTGAGATAGAGCTTTAAACTGCAGCAGAATGTGCTCAGCTGCTGCCAACTACCTGCTACAGTATGGAGACTTGATACAGGATGTAAAGATCTTTGAGGTTTGGCCATTGGCAGAACACTCTGCCTCAGAGTGGTGTATCTTACTAAATGTTAAATGCTTTTCCTTTCAAGCCAAATGGTTCCCTGATAGAGACAGATAAAATCCAATATTCACTGGGAGAATGTTGTCGCAAAAGCTTTTGAGGATGACCTTCCTAAACCTCAGTCAATAAGTAGAAAAAGAATCTGCATATCCTTTAACAGAAAATGAAAACTAGAAAAAATGTTATTGTAATATTCAATATCGCACAAACTGACAGAGACTCTCCAAGGAGAGCCATGTTCCTGCCTGTGCTCTTGCCTACGCGGCTGATATGTGAGCACACATTATCTCGTCTTACATCCTGGTGCTTCTCGTCTTGTTCTGGCGACTGCGGCGGCCCAGGCAGGTGGCTGCAGCTTTGTGCTTAGTAGAGCAGGAACAGTGAGGACTTAGCCAGATGGCTGCATCCAACACTATACCTCACAGTATTCATTGCAGCATGGTCCGATTGAAGCGCTTATCGCCGTGGTGGCTTGCAGTCATAGTGAAGAAGCCGAGGAGATGAGTCTGAGGAAGATCAGTGAGGTGAACAAGAGCCATACTGATAACCACATTCCAAGCACACATGAGTAACTCTGCTTTCATTTTTCTATCACACTGCCCTTTGGCCACAAGCCCCTCTATACCAGAGCTCTGACCTGTCTCCTATATGGACTCAATCAACAGTTAAACAAAATCAGAAGGGACATAAATCTGACATTAAAATGGAAGTGTTCAGAAGAGAGCTGTGAAAGAAAAAAGAAAAACTTTTAGTGCTTTTTATTCAACTTTTTACACCTAATCTATCCCCGACACGTCCCTCTAGATAACAATATAATCTTGGGTGCGGCGGCTAGAAGTTATTTTACTCCAAGGATAATCTGGCACATCTCGAGGTGTTAAGTCTTCAGCGCTCGGGGAGAAGCTTGTAAATGATCTCATGTCAACACAAACCATTTCTAGGTTGTGGCAATAAAGCATCTCCGAGCTGCCATGAATGTGAGAGATGGTCTTATCAAAAGGTCAGCCCTGTAAGAGACAGGCTTAGCCACTGGATTTATCCTTCAGCTTTATTTAGAGTGAAGAAATGGTGCTGCGGACAATGACTGGCATCAATCATTTTCACCGTGCCGTGAGACCCCACAAAATTAAAGTAGAGAAGTATTTGTGAATCCCTTAAAGGTGGAACGCAAGGCAATCAATATTCTTCTATTTTCCATGTATAGCTTTAAAATAATAGGCTCTATAACTCTATTTAGGTAGCAATGGCAGGTGGATGATTGACAGCTCACTTACCTGCAGCAGCCAAAAACAGACGTTATGAGTCCCTTCTGGCTGCATAAATCGCATTATCTGTGGGAGAGATGGCGTTAACCCATACAGCCTAGAAAGCATACTGCCTATCGGATATAGTATTTTGTTCTGTTACCAGTGCAATCCCTCATTTGTCACAAAGTAGCCCAAAAGGTTTCTGTGCAAGATGAAAATAAGGAAGATTCCTTAAACATCTTCTTTAAGCAGCTTGTTTATGTAAAACAGCACTTGTAATTCAAAATATTTGATCTCATTTGGCCTCGGTAGTAACAGTAAATCACAAAGGTGTGTAGTATCTCGTACTTGAGTTCAGAGATAATATTGGTCTCAGCTGATGAATGCTTCCAATAAATTAGCAGAATAAAGATGCGCCATGACACCACCACATCAACAGGGGGTATGTTCCAGGAAATCAGCTCTTATAATATCAACCATAGCCTACTCCCCTGATAGCAATAAAAATACAGCACTGACCAGCAACGTCTGCAGAACAAGCAGCACCAAAATAATGATCTAAAATATTGTGTTTGCTCAAGGAAATGGGGCAAAAGCTTTAAAAGTTTAAATAGACATGCTTTTGAAGGTTATAACATCAGAAGATAACCATTTCACCCTGGAGAGACAGACAACAAAAGTGTGTTAGAAGATTCTTTATTGAATACATGACTTTGGCGGTCAGACCCCAGCAGAAGACATGGCGATGATTAGCACGGCCAGATTAAGTCGATTAGATCTGGAATATATGTCTTCCCCAGGGCTGCACACTGATGGTGGTAGAGGAATAAACTAGGGCGAAGATGATGATGCAGAGGAGACCAAGGCGATGAAGGTGGTCCAAAAAGTGGCCAATGAGGATAACATCCCCTGTCCTTAGACCCTCCTTCTCGGCAAGGAAAAACTCCAAACCCAGTAGGGAAAATGAGAAACCTCGAGGAGAACCACAGTGAAGGAGAGATCCACTCCTATGGACGGACAGGCTGTAGATGTGACCCGGACAGGCATGCCTCCATAGCAGTTAGTTTTCAAGTGTAGACCAGAGTCCATCAGCAGAGGAAAAACAACTCATCTGGCAGGATGACAACAGCCTTTACGGGAGGAGACGGGAGGAGGTGGGGCGCAGGCCGCGCAGCACGGCTGATCGATGAATGAACAAGAATGAATAGTCTGCATGTGGCCTTATATGTTGTAGTCAGGGGCTGATTGGGAGCAGAGCTGCAGCTGGAGGAGGAGGTGTGGCTGCTGATGAGGGATAGGGAACAGGTGAGCTCGTTGGGTGAGGGAGCAGACAGTCTTCCAGGCTGAATTTACGCCAGCTCCATTTACATTTTGTTTTTGTGAATTGCAAAGAATATCTAAAACAAATTAACTTTGAAAGGTTCAAATTAAGCTGCAGAATGAATGTTATTTCAGTAAGTGACCTTTTTGAATTGGACTCGTGTAACTTGTAGTCTGAAAATGTAAAATAATAATTACACTAAGTACAGAGAAATTAGTGATGATTGTGGTGGACATTCAAGTCTCTCCTGCAAGACAAAAGAATCAAAAACAATGCATTGAGCAAAGTAGTAATGGGAAAGCACTGTTGTAACAAGCGTGCCTTATGAGTGCACAATATGTCCCTTGGCCCTTAACCAATCAAGGACAACACTGAGAATTCTGCGTAGTTTGCACTTTCTGAAATGTATTTAGCTGGATATGGTCTGTGGTTATCTGTGTCCTCTCTGCACTTCCCTCCTGTTTCTCCTACAGCTGTTGTCCAAACACATGCAGCGCCGCGAGGACAGGGGACACTTGTGATGGCACTACACTGACCCGGGGCAGACCTAAGGGAGCTCTCCTCTTGTGTTCATCTCTCTCTCCACTGGGTCGCCTCTCCAGACACATCTCTGCCCTGCCACGGCTGAGTAATGTCACGCTGCAGGTGAAAATCCTCATTGAAAATACAGTCCACCACACACACCGCCCCCTCAAAACTGGTTTTAGCACTCGTTCAGTCTAGGTCGCACCTGTCTCTTTGCACACTTCAGTACCATTTACCTACATGGTATTGGAAACTGGACATTAGTGTATCTGTTTAAAAAGATGCTTTTATTTTCTTTGTTCTTAATGTTCCAATAAAAGTAAAGTAAGTAAGTAAAGTAACCCAGAAAAAAGTACATGATGTAGTGTCACTGTAAAATGATTACTTTAGAGGAGCTTGTGTTATTCACAAAAATAATTATTACCTGAAATAGGCTATTACTGTCCCAAAAGTAGATCCACAAGTTCAATTGGGTCATTCTCTGAAAGTGGGACTATAAAGTGTGACATCCAGGCTGAAAATTCAAACTGCAGCAAGTGTTTTATTTTGAGGTTAATTTCCATCTTTGATATGTGTACTGACAGGATCTATAATGGTCAAGAAAGATGCAGAACTATTTTTTCCAATATAGCCATTTCAATTTCAATTTCAATTGCTCTCAATGCAGCATAATTCCGCATGTAGCATGGACACCACTTGGACCACATTTTTTAGCCGAGAGAGTTGCTATATACTAAATAAAATGTTGATTTTTGAGCTATTCTCTCTGAATACACACATTAGTGACGTTTATCCGCTGCAATGTTCCTGAGGGTTGAAAAGTCTTCACTTGCTGATAAAACTTATCAGTTCCGCGTGTAACTTATATGGACACCAACAGTTACATTTGGATACCCAGGAATTCGGCTGTCATTTTCACAAAACTGAATACAAAAAGTAGAAAAACGAAATGCAAACATATTTTCCAACATCATTCTTCATTTTATTGTGTTTCAATGCAGTATTTAATTGAGTTTACATTAGGAAATTACATCATGTTTATTGCTGGATAAGAATGTCACACTTTTGGTCATGATTTAAGCTATTTTTTTTTGAAAAACAGGTTGTAAAAAAAAGTTCCATCTGATCTTGGGCTGCAATTTTTTAAAATCTTTTAGAGGCACATTAGAAGTATATTACATAAAAAATTAAAACAAAATTATTATTAATTACTTAATGAAAACCTGTCAAATAACCAATGGGCAAAATGGTCCCACTTTCAGAGAATGACCCAATTAGGTTCATTCGGCCTTCTGTTCATATATTTCTAAGACTCCTTAAACAGACTAAAGTTTGAGTGTGACATGTCTTGTAAGCTGATTTACAGGTTTTGGTGCTGTTTCCTATTCTAAACTGGAATGAGGGGCTCTTCTACTCTCTCACATCTGGGATATTGTCTTCAAGAAGTCGCAAACTGCAGTATGACAACTGGTGTTGAGGTACTGTCCCTAAGGCAGGAAAACAGCGTCAAAACCTGTGTCACAAGACCATTACTTTGAGAAAAAAACTACTCGAAATTGTCAGGGAACCAAACAAAAAAATTTTTAGTCTGTTTAAAAAATCTTATTACTACAAATAGAGCTATTAAAGATAATTGCAAATCCCGCACCTTTTACTGCACTTAGCTGGAAACTTCAGTGAAAAACTTTAAAAGTGCTTTCTAATACTATAATTGACAAAAAGGTATAAAACCGCTCATGTTAACTTATTACTTCTGTCGCCTGAAAACAGTGAAGCTGCAGTATCAGTTAAAATGTCTGACATCTTGATTGGAGCCACACATTCCCGTTTTGTAAAATTTTGACCTTTAAATGTTAAAATATAAGTCATCGCTAGGGCTTTGGGAGCTGCTGGGGAAGTCAGGCTGGTTATCATTATTTAAGGCACATTGTCGGCCATTTACTCTGAGGTGACAAAAATATGATTAATATGAGTAATTTTGTGTGTGAGAGCCGGAGCGCTGAGCCTGTCTTAGAAGGCTGTACTTTAGCCTCAGAGGTCGACAGAGATTCTTCGAGGATGAGTGAACCCAGTACAAATTGGTGTTAGGTTTGAAGGCCTGTCCTCTGCTTTTGAGAGAGCGGGCACCAGTGTCTTTCACAACTTTCAAACCTAATTAACAACAGGAAGGAAGTCTTTCTTTCCAGCCCAGTCACAGCCTTTTCCATTTGGCAGACAATGGAGCAGCGGAGATTACACTATTGTAGTCTGTAAGCTGAAAGTCCGATAGACGCCGGTAAGGAAGAAGGTTTCAATATTTAAGACTTTTCAGTGTCTTTAGATGTGAATATTGCCGAATATTTCCACACCAAGAATTTAGCATTTTCCCTCATGGGGAAAAGTGGTAGAAATAAAGTGGATTTAGATAAACAGATAGCACCACCAGCCTCAGTCAATGATGAGAAATATGCACGTTTATTCACTCCTGTTTTCTTTAAATTTGTTTTCCTTGTAAGCAGCCATGTTTGTTTTGTTGCAAAAATAACCAGCTCTTTTACTGATTGGCATGATTGACAGATGGGTTAGCCAATCAGAACTCAGGAAGTGTCCAAAATGCACCTCTTTATAAAGCTTAGGGGAAGAGTGATAGGTTTACCAATGACTTTTGATTTGATCCAATACAAAGCAATATATCAAGTACTGCACTGTCTATCCAATCCCAATGCTAATGATTTTGTCCCAAAAAAGCATTAAATTCTTTACAACAATGGTAGAAAAAAGTTTCAAAGTTTTCTGCAAGATTTTAGAAGATCGAGACATTTGAACTTTCATCCAGAAGTCATTTTTTATCCGATGGTAGGACTGAGAAACTGCAGAGGCTGAATCCTGTATTAACCTGCTACTAAATGGGTTTGGTTTGGGCAGAACAACAGTATAATTTCAATTTCTCAGTCTACTTCCGACAGAATGGATTTGGATGAAAGCTAAAACATCTTAATCTACTAAAGCCTTGTTCGGATGACAACTTTGAAGCCTTTGGGTCTCTACTGGACAAATGAGGGATTACACTATCTTTATCCCTTATCTTACCCTACTTTAGCAATCATTATTTTCCCCCCTGTCCAGCTTAAATTAAAAACAGTAAATACATGTACAGAAAACTAAATCATATTCAATGCGTTTCAACAAGAAAGAATTATAATATTGAATTTTTGAGAAACTTTGTATATACTTATTTTTGAATGCCTCTGTAAATGTTAATGTATCAATATTTGGTCTTAGCTGGTCAGCGGTATGAAAATGATTTTGTACTTTTTGGATTTATTTGATCTGAGAGAACTTAGTCATACCTTTTCCCCCAGTTGGTGCATGTGTGAGCCGTTATGGCCTGTCCGCTCCTCTTTATCCCTGCTGCTCCTCCTCTGTGCTTCTCTGCTCTGACGCTGTGCTCATGCCCCGTGTTTCACCTGAGCTGTGGGGGTGAAGTGGAGGCTATAGGGCCCACGGAGGAGGAAAATATGGAGGGGGAAGTGTTCTCACAGCTGCTTCATGTCTGTGGCTCCTGTCAGCTGTCTGCGTCCTGGGACCGCTCTGATGGGGTCGTGACATGCTCTGCACTGACATGGGTTTGATGTTGTTGTGTCACTCAAAGACCCGTGAACATGTTGAGAGGCTCGGAGTGCAGCCGCTGAAGTCCATTTCTCTTTCATCCCTGGGATATAGATGAGAAAGCAAATTCAAATGATGTTGTGTACATTTAGAGACAAGTTGTGAATAAATATAGCACCTTATCGCGGAAGCGCTCAAGTCAAAATGACGTCCTCAGAGATACTTATCCACAAAACAGTCACCGCAAAAAATGTATTTCAAGATTGGCTAAAATGTCTGGAAATGTTTTTGTTTATTTGCTTGTTTGTTTGTTTTTTCTGGTTAAGATTGTTTTACTTGATGGAACTTTTTGACTTGTTTTGAGTTGTTTCTGCCTCATTTCAATAAATGTGTTCAAGCTCAAACCTCTTGTAAAAAGTCACAAATGTGTTGAAACAAGTGAAATATGCTACTAAATTTTAGCAATTCTATTCTAATCTGGCTAAAACAACTACAATTAAGATAAATAATCTGAATTCTAGTCATAAACTAGATATCAATGTTTTGCAGTGTTCAAGTTCAAATAAAAGAGCCATGGAGCAAACTGTTGAATAAATGTCAAAACTGTGATGATCATTGATCTATTGACATAACACACTGACCCTAATTAACAGTCTGGTATTTTGAATTAAAATTCACTATGAACTTTCTCTTGTCTGAGGTGAGATTTACCACCTTTACTTTTGTCCTCTTTTGTTTCAGCCTTATTCACCAAAGCGCAGTGTCAGAATTTGCACCATGTTTGATGCTAATGCGCTGGAACGAGACAGAAACATGAACACTGGAGCCTTGTGCATTTTACATGAGTTTGACATGTTCATAGCAACAACCGGATCAATTATTATCAACATCCACTTGAATAAAATATACAAATCTTAGTTAAATGTGCACAGAGTCTCTCCTGTCCTGTTGCTTTACTCATCATTTTTCAGAGTTTTCTCATTATGCTAACTACCTGCCATTATTTTACATGAACATCTCCATAGATCTGACTTGTAACTTGGCCTGAATGCTAAAAGTGTTTTTTTTTTTTTAGATTCCCAGGCTTAAAGGGGAACTGAAGGACACCTGTGCTCTGTCCAATCAGAACCATGGAGAGTCTGTTTACGGTGTTTGTAGGAGTTCATTAATACCGATGTTTATCTCACTTTTAGACTGCACTTGTCGGATCCATAATGAGTCTCCTGCTTCAGTCGGAGGCCAAATGCGCGCTGACAAATGAACGGGTTTTACTATGCACAAACTCTTCTAGACTGAGAAGCAGGAGAGGAAGAATGTCTGTGCTGTCCACTGTCTGCTGCTACAGGCTGTGTCATGTTAGGTCATCTAGACACAAACACTAATATCTCTAAGACATATCACCTAGATTACCAATAGGCATGATCTGGTGTGAATAGTTGTCACATTATTAATAATGATTTTAATAAGTTTCTTTATTAATAAAATTATCAAGAAACTTAAAGATACATGTAGTATAAATAAACACCACTAATCATTAAAAGAATAATCAATATAAATGATTTAGATTGAAAGTAAATATTTTATTTGATTAAACCTTACATAAAAATTAACTCTCCACCAGCTTTTTTCTTTTTTGAACTTTGAAATTATTATGAGATTTGGTTCGGACTTTACTATAAGTCCAGTGAGATGTTGTGTTGTGTATTTTCTTATTTTCAATTTAAAAATAAAAAGTTTATTGGCATACTAGACACAGTTTTCCCTTGAAAGCTGACATGCGAAGAGAGTAAGCAGGAGGAAAAAAGCAAGAAAACATAAAAAATATTAAGAAATTAGATGTGCCTGTTGTATCTTGAATTACAAACAAAATTTAAAAAAAGGTAAAAGAAATAGACAGTATGAGCTGAACAACAACAACAATGAGTTCAAACTGGCCACCTGAGTGAGTGAATTCTGCAGTCCAGTGTTTTCACATGAAGCAGGACTGTTCTGAAAAGAGAACGTGAATGAAAGAAGGCTTGTCCTCAATATGCAGGTGAAGACATTGGCACCTCAAGTTAATTTTAATTGTACCTGTACATCTTTTTCTGAAGCAGAACGAGTGTGTGCTACGTGTTTCAGAGTTTATTTTAATAACATGGCTTTGCAGTTGAAAATATCGTCTAAAGGCACAAAGAGGCCTGCTTTTTCTCTATTTTATTACAAAACTATCAAACGTCTAGATGTATAGAAGATCTTCTGTTTTCTGACGAACAAAAAATATTTAAAAAAAAAAGTCCCTCCAATATTTAAGATGGAATTTGAGTGGGCTCTGCCTTAACTTTTCCCCTAAATTCAAGATTATGTCAAAACCCTAAATGTACTATTCATATAAAAGGCTGATACCTGAAGGATTAAAGTCCAGGATGCAACACTAGGACTAAAGGTTAAGAAACTATTTGCTTAATCTTAGATTACACTATAGTGTGTGAATATAGATCTAACTGGTGTTATTGAAGAGACTGGCCTGCTGCATTAGTCAGTGTCAATGTCATCATTTGCTGTGTTTAACAAGTGTTTTGGTTCAGATTAGGTCTCTTATGATTGTGTTTCCATACATGCCTTTCAAGGTGTAAATGTAGTCTTTATTTCTGATATTGAAGTGCTCATATTCTGCACACAATGTACTGTGACACTTAAGTAGACCTAATTAGCTTTGAGGACTGTTTTCCCCTATCCAACACTGTAAAAGCTTCATCATTCATTCAAACTGTTTTCTGTCGCTTCACTTTAACCGTCCACTTTGTGCAGACGTTATGGTTTACACATTTAGGAGCATCTGTTATTTTGCTGTCTTGTTTAGAGAGGACACATACAATGCATTATTTGTATCGTCTTTAAAAAAATGCTCTTCTGTACCTCTGATATTTTATGTTTTAGATTTTAAATATCTGGTTAAAGCATACATCACTTAAAATCTGTGAGGCAAGCTTGCTCTTGCAATGCGAAGCAGGCATCTGTAATTATAGTAACAGAAAGAGAGAGGACATATACTTTATTAACCCCTTCACTGTATTTAAGCCATCCTTCAATGCTGCCAGGGCAGCTGCAGTAGTAGGGACCATTATGATGATGAGCTTAGATTGGCAGAACATTAGTTGGGAGATTTGATACAGTTGATGGGGGAAACCACAATGATCAACACTTTTTGTAAAGCGTAAGAACAGTGTCTGCACCAAAGTCAAGGATGAGTCACGTCCAGTCAAGTATGTAGTTATTGTTAGTATCTATGGTTACAAAAGAAGAAAAAAAAGGAGAGAAAGAATCTAATAGTACTTAACTTATGCTTTACTGCAGAAATGCTCCTCATTTGTTCCTCAATGGGGAGATTTTAAGTATGATTTGATTCATGGACAGTGCTGTAAATGTCAATGGCTCTATTTGCCTGGCAAGGACCATAACACAACAAAAGAACGTAATTAAGATGTTTATTGATGATGAATGGATAGATAAAATGACCGCTGGATAGAGAGACTATGGAGGCTCCGTCTTGGCGATCCGCCCCCCAAACCCCCACCTGTAGATCGAGATGTCTTCAGATGAGACAGATGAGATATGGAGTGGGAGGGTGGGGTCGAGAGAACTGAGACATGTTCTTCTGGGTAATTGGAAGTTGAGAAGGCGAGCGATGCGTGGCTTACTGATGAGAAGGTTGGGGTAGCCCTGCTCCTGAACCTGTGGTTCATTTTTATTCCATTAACCTATGATGGTGCAAAATTGGGAAATTTGAAACTAAGTGTGATGGGATTGATCAAAACACGTGAATGAACCAAACAGACCTGAAGGTATGTTTTTATATAAGAAACTATAGAATGTTGAGGAAAAAAAGGAAAACATATCTAAACAGCTGTAACATTCTATAGTGTTACATTAATAGTATCCATCTTGCTCATACTCAAAATAATAATAAGAAATATAAACTCGGCTGCCCAGTGTTTAGTAACTTCTGACTATGGCAATTTGCTCTTTTGCCTCACTTCACTCTAAACAGTCCTATAAGAAAAACTGAGCCTATGAGTTATATGAGCTATGACTTATAACTTAGTCCATTAGCAGCAGCATTCATGAAGACATACTTAGTGTAACAGCGTACCACTGAACCACAAAGCAAACCATCACACTGTATCTCCCTAGAGATGAGCATGTTGCGAACTCATCACCAAAAAAAAAGTCACATGACACACCTTAAAATAGTGCAGCGTTTTCTCGCCTGCCTCTCAGTTTTCGTGTTCTGTCACTCTCAGGGTGTGAAGGCTGCTGCTCGGAGATTGTTTGCTTGTGCTGACACTTCCAGCTCAGTTCCAGGGGAGAAGCAAAACCAATTCCATGCTCAGGCCAAAGTGAATCCGTCTTTGTCAGTTCCGCTTCCTGATGCCCTCAAATCAAAGCGGCCCCCTCATTCTCTCCCTCCCTCTCTCTCTCCGGTTCACGCCCTATCCCTCTCGCCCCCTGCTCTTGTTTGATCAGGGACTATAGAAGTGCATCCCAGGGAAAATGAGGATATGTTATGTACAAAACAAGCCTCCTCCTTACCATGCTAAACTCCTAGATGTCATTCTCCTCTTCTCCTCCTCACTGGCACTTGTAATTTGGCTCTGTGCAATGAAACTCCATACTTCACGCAGCACTAGACACAGCCCACAGTTATAATCGAGCTCCTCCGCAGTCTATCACGGGGCTGTGTATGAGGCCAGTTGTCATTTGGTGATAAATGCACTTGATTCGAAGCAGTTTTATTGCCATGGATGGACCAGAGCATTTGTGCAAAGAGAATACAAAGTGTGCCTGACTGAAGTGAACTCAATTTGAATTTTATTTGAACAAATTAGCACCTTCTAGAGTCATTTACAAAAGTGGGAACGGCGAAAAACGGCATGAATAGAAATGTAATCATGTACAATGTCACAGTTTAATGGGGCCCCAATACAATATCTACTATACTATTACACCCACCATTACTGCTGCCACTCATATTCCTGTTTCTTAATGACCTTCACACTCCTTTTGGACCAGCTTCTGTTGTTTGTGGACTACTTATTTATTTGTCTTTCTCAATTCCTCTTTTGACCCGATAAAGTGCTTTTATTAATCAATTGTGTAAATGTTTCTTTTCTCGTTTGTGTCATTTCAGTGTTTTTGATGGGAGCACAATTTTGTCTGTAAATATGCAAGTCTTTAACCAACATTAATTGAGCTTTGTCTGGGCAGAAATCTCTTTTTCACCTGACTTTTGCATAATAAGCAACTAATATGTTAATCACAAAAATAATAGTCCAACTAATAAGTACAATGATCAATAGTTGCAGCCCTAAACAGAAAAAACACCTTCATAGCAGTATATTAAGAAACTTTAGGTGTATATAGCACTCATTTCCAATAACCACTGGTCACTCACACAGCACACTGGTAAAGTAGGTGAAGTTTATATTAAGTTCTATATTAAGGTAAGAATAATAACACAATGACAGCATGAGCTTGAATAATACTGTGTGAATAAAAAAAAACATAACAGAACATAAATAAATATAAATAGATAAATGTTGATTTTTTATTATTTTTTTTTTTTACAGATGGATGCCTATCAAACAAAAATAGCGATAACATTTTCAAAATATGCACAGTGGCGCAGTTAACACAACATCAACTCATCAACCCAGAAAGTCTGACCAAACCAAAGTCAAGATATTACCCCAGACGTCTGTGGAGCAGAGGCATAAGCAGCAGCAGAAGAAGCACCAGCATGTCTCTGCTTCTGACAAGTGTCCCAGTGGAACAGCTTGAAGGGTGGGTCAAAACAGAGACTACATTTAACTCAATGGGGATTAGTAAAGATACAACAAGTGTTTCCATCAATGTGACGTGTTTTCCCCCTTCATAGTCTAAAACCAAGCTGAATAAAACTTTTAAGGCACTTAGTGATTGTATTGCCATAAACCAGTGACCATCATTTTGCCCTCCATGACTGCCGGCCCTCAAAGATGTATATTTGGCCCATGATAAAAAAAGATTTAACTTGTGCGTTGACGTGACGCTTTGTGCTCCTTTATGGCAGCTGGTATTACAATGGTTGATTTCTTTTCAACAAAAGCAAAAGAGCAGAGAAAATTGAGAACCCCAATGTTTATGTCAATAGTGTCATTGTATGAACCAATCACACGTCTTGTTTAAAAATGGGGCAAATGGGCCTAAATAATTTTGGACAAGCTTACACAGCTCAAAACTGGGACTATCCCGGGTAAATATTGACGTATGGCCACGCTGATATCATGGCTTTAGACTCAGAAAAGTCTTCTCAATAATATATTTCAGAAACTGCCTTCATAGGTTCAGTAGAAATAGAAAACACTGTCTTAGCACTAATCTTGACAGTTGCAGCTATATTTTCACATATGCATCTATTGTTCTGCACAACTCTTTTATTAAAATAACTTTTAAGAACAATATGCACAGCAGTGTATCATCCTTTATCAGCTCACTGTGAAGTTTCCCCGCTCATTCCTCCTTCAAACTCCTGTATTTTATCCTCACTTTTTCCTGCTGCTCACTAAATTTGTTGCTTTGCCTTTGACGAAAACAGTGACATATCATTTTTTTAAAGTGATGAAGGCCTGGGATGATTGATGGCGGCATATTGGATGGGAAAATAACGTTCTGGACCGTTAATTTTACCGAGTCAAGGAAGCAGCCTGCGACTGTCAGCACAGGAAATGAGTGGGATTTATCTCCGGCCGCTGTCTGCTCTGGACATAGGACATTGTTACTCTGTGTTCCAGCTTTTACGCAGACCTCCTCTGTAGCTGGTATTTTCAGCAGTGATTATAGACATATGTAATAACAACAAAACATGGAAGTGCAGTATTGTTTTGTTGTGTTTGCTACTGGGCAGCCTCAAAGTCAGAGAATCATTTTTGTCCCCAAACATTTTGCTAAATGCTTCATAACTAACTACAAATAAAAACTGCAGGTTTAAGGTCTTCTCTATCACCATGTTTTCTGAGCATTTCCTGCATTTTTCTAATGATCTCTTTTTAGACTAATTTGCTACAAGTTGCCAACTGTCATGTCCAATAAAAACTGACACAATGTGAAGCAGTCACCAGTTTCAACTGAATAACGTGGACACGCTGTAATTTCCACATTGCATATTGTATAAACACAATACCTTTATATTTCTGTCTTTCTTTCTTTTTTTTTTTTCTTTTTTTTGAGTTTGACGGGATTCTATAACGTGCCGGTGAGTAAAGCTTGGTTTATGCCTTACGCACAGAAATGAGACGCATGGGCTGGAGCAGAGCAGGTGCTGACAGTGTTTATAGTTTCTGTGAGTTTCGAGCAGCTGCTTGTAGAGGGCCGTAGAGGGCTGCCATTGAAATGCCGTTGATTTCTGCGCGGACCGTCCGTGTAGTCACACAATTTTCTTTGATGCCGATGCAGAAAACCTGGTCCACGCGAACGACACTTAAAGGGGCGTGTCAGCAAAAATGGACCCTCGCTAACCCGTCCAATATAAACTGAACTTAAGACTGCGAATCTAGTGTGTTTCAGGCTGGTAGAACGGACATTTCTAAGTGTGCACCCTTAGACGCAGAAAACACGCTGGAGAGGCTACGAAATCATGTTTAAAGCGTGCTGTAGTTAATATTGTCGCGCATGATGCGCGATGGACAAAGAAAAGGGCGCGCTCGCCCTCACATGCTCTCCACGGGAGCGAACTCAGAGATGGGCTTGCAACCATATTGCTCAGTTTATACTTGACTCATCCACGAGGACCAGGAGGGACCACATGGTGGAACTCATTTATGCAGACATTCCCTCTTAAAGGGACTGTACCTGATTTTTGAATCCTTAGAAATGTAAACAAACAGAAATAATTCATTTTAAGCTCCCTACTTCAGTCTACATGATTTGCTTACAAAGCTAATGCATTCTGAGCTTCAGAATTATTCATCATGATCTGTTTTAATGTTTTTTCACAGCTGTTAGCGGCGAGGTGAGTCGGTATGCTAACAACAGTTAGTCACAATGATAAAAACAACAGAAAAAAATTGACACAAACGGAATTTTATTAGACATAGACAGGACTCTGCGGACTAATTTCCACCTGAATAGATACATTAACAAGATATCAGTGCTAGGGGGAAATTGTTTTTAAGTTATTTTGTTGCAAAAAAATCGAGTATAGTCCCTTTAAGCCCCGTCCCCGTAGACCAGGTTTTCCGCGTCGGCGTAAGGGGAAAATTCAATGCATTTCAATGGCAGCTCTCTACTGCCCTCTACAAGCAGTTGCTTGAAGCTCACAGAAACTATAAACACTGCTAGCGTCTGCTTTGCTGTAGTCCGTGTGTCTCATTTCTGTGCGGACTTCACACGCGGGAGGCATAAACCAAGCTTAAGATAGCAGATGGATGCAAATAGATCTGTCACAACAACAAAATTCCAACAGCAGTATATTAGTAGTAGGTTAATAACAATAAACTATATTACAGTAATATAACCAGGACTAATATAACAAGGACTAAAGCAGAGAAATTTTGCAATAAAAAAATAAAATAAAATAAAGCGAAGAAATTCCAAAAATGTTTTCAGTGTTCACGGTTGTTGAAAATATGGCAAGGGCAACAAATGAACTGAATTAACATACATTATATTAACTTCCTTATTCAATTCCTACACCAGAAAGGTTTTCATGTCATTTCTTTCAACCCAACCTCACAGAAAACTTTGAAATACAGTAGTCCATCCTAAAAACTGTGTATATGATACAATTTGAACGTCTAAACTGTATCATTGTTATGTTTTTGGTTCAGTTTATTTTTAATGGAGTCACATGATTCTGCTGTTTCCGGTTAACTATAGAAAAAAAATGGCCCACTTTTTTCGCATCTTTTGACTGTAAAACATACAATTATAACATATTTAAACATATTTGCTGTAAATGAACCGATTATTTACAACAGAATCCTTCCACATCATAAGGTGCCAGATTGCATAAAATGATAAACACTCATGTCTAAACTGCACTTTTTGTGTAAAACATTTCACACTCATGTAAAAACTACACTTATTTGTTTGAACATGAAACAAAAGCAACACATAGATTAACTTTCACCTTAACCAGCTAAACACTGCTTGGAATTTATTTCAACATGATATCAATTTATTTTTCAGAATATTTTGGAAATTAAGGAGATTGTGAAACAAAAATATTCCGAATTGTGAAACAAGCACATGATTTACTGACAATGTAAAGTAAATTCTTCGACGAGCTAAAAGTGTGTTCCTGTCTAATCTTGGCCACAGTGAAGTGTCTGACATTGGGCTAAATCAGTGGTTCTCAACCTATTTCAGTCGCGACCCCCAAAACAACAACCGTAGGCATTCGCGACCCCCAAGCACAAAATGTAAGCGACCTGCAAAGTGGTAATGTCTTATGTTTGTTTTTATTTTGAAGCCATAAGCCTGGGTACCTTTTTCTATAGGCCAGAAAATATGAATTTATGTCTATCACTGCATTCAAAGAGTGTCAAACCATGTTTAGGATGTCAATATTAAATTTCTTATATCACTAGGGGACCCCCAGAAATCCATCCCATGGGGGTCCCGACCCCCAGGTTGAGAACCACTGGGCTAAATCATCTGTTCTGTCTCATGTCCTCTTCCTCCTCACATCCTCACACGTCTGTCTCTGTGTTCTCTTCCTCCTCACATCCTCACACTTTTGTCTCTGTCTTCATGTCCTCTTCCTCACACTTCTTCTGGTCTGGTTTGACGCTCTATTTGTCCTAATGGAGTTGTGTTCATGGGACAGATTTATTTGTCAGAAGAGTCACAGCACAAGCGTTCATTGTTCAGGTGATTGAACCAAGAAAACATCACTTCGGAGCAAAAGTGTTGGTTATAAAAACATAGTTTAACAGCAGTGACCGAAGAGTTAAGGAAGGCTAATTGTGTGTAAGGTTTTGCAAAACACTGTGTGAGGAGTTAAGCAAAAAGAGTGAAGACAAACATGGTGTTACTGTTGTAGCAAAGGTAGAATGTGTTTTGCATCCTGGATGTTAAGTTTTGAAGTGTGTTCAATTATCTTGACTTTGGAGCCAAAGCGATTGAAAAAAACTGTAAACAAGATGTTATCATTTGTCAAATCATAACTATTGGGTCATGTGGGTCATAATTTGGTCATTACTTGCCAAACTTACCATGTGGTTGTGCAATACAAATGTCATATTTGTTGGATAAAATAGAATTTGATAAACCTCATCAAAAACAACCACACTGAGTGAAAACAAGCAAAATGTTTAGTGAACTCTTAAATATAATCATATGAACTGTTTCACTGCCATAAGTATTTTTAGAGAGAGGTACAAGCCTAAATTTTCAATTATGTATTTATTATTTTGAATTTTGGATAGTTGTTGGTTTCATTAGGGAAATAGAGCAACAGGATTATGGTTCCTGTTGTCGAGAAGCTCAAGCTGTGACATCACAATGCAATCTGACGACTTGCACAGACCAGGCATGCCCGGATTATCATTTTATGGGGCCCTACTACTTTTTCGAGCCATAAGCCACTACTTCAAAATACACTAATATATTGAAAAAAATATATTTTTTATTAAAAGTGTAATTCTGTGACCGAAGCTCTGAGTTGACAACATAACCCTTTCCACTTATTAAAACAGCAGCATTAATATTAAATACTTGGACAACACAATATTGGGCGAATGTTTAAATAAATATGCAAATATGGTATCATTCAGTACTACTCTTAATAATATTCAATATACATACATAATTTCTAATAAAATATCTTCAATGGGAGATTGCATTTGGATTTGATAAGTTAGTGAATTGTTTCAAAATCTTTATGGACTGTATTTGATATAGAGCAAATTTTCTCACAAAATTTTACTTTTCAGTCAAATTGTATTTAGCAAAACCTCAAGTATAATTTTTGCTTTATTACTTGCAGTGTTTGAATGGGTGACATAAACACAAAAGCCTATTCATGATCATTTATATCTGCCATATAAGTTGTCTTTAATTTCTTAACAAATCCATTTTCTAATATTTGTAATCAACTTTAATATAGTACACTGTTTTTACACGGCAATGTAAAAAATACAGCACTAGAATTTGAACCCGGGTCTCCCAAGTGAAAGGCACATGTCTAACCGAGTGAGCCATCAGGCCATTATGTCATCAGTGCATTCAGGGGACTATATTTAATCATGTTGTAGGGCCAACGCCGCCCAACAGTGAAGGAAAAACGGGCTTTTCAGAGCACAATTTGGGAGAAATATAGTTATTATTACAGACACACACTATTTTTGCAATGGCTGATAGCCTATTTTGTTGTGAAACTGTAGATTAAGATGTTGTTAATGCATAAGTGGCTCCGGTTGTGGCGCTGACGAAGCTCAGGGCCAGGTCACAGAGAGACAAGGAGGCGCGATGAGGGTGTAAAGAGAGGGTGGAGGACCAGGACGAGGCTTGGAGTGCAGGTGCTCCGGGCGGAGAAGCTGTAGCCAGCGGGGAGGACAGGAAAGCCCTGAAACCAACCGCGGAGGGAGACGGCGACATCGCACCCAAGCAAGGCGCGGAGAGAGCGGGCGGAGGAACAATGCTGTAGTCAGTGGAGCCACAGGCAGTGGAGAGCCCGGTAGGAGGAGGCAAACGGCGACATAGCTCCTGGGCGAGGCACGGAGAGGACGGGTGGAGGACCTTTGTAGTTAGCGGGGCCGAGGTAGCGAGGAGCGAGCGTTTAATTCCGCTTGTTGTGCTGAGTTTACGTAATCAAAATAAATCGAAGAGAGAACTGGCCAGAAAGCATGTGGGGGCGGGGACTTCTTTAACCAATAGCTGTAGCCTGTTTCATTTTATTGACTGATTAGGTGTCACTCTAAAAAACTGACACAATATGAAACCAGTAATATACAAAACAAAAAAAGTGACGTTCAGTAAAAGTGTATCCTGATTGAAAGGGCCCTGGGCAGGAGGCGGGGCCCCTGGGCCTGTGCCCGATAGGCCCATTGGATAATCCAGGCATGAGACCAGGTCACAACTCAAATCACAAGCATTGTTTATTGGAGATGGAAAAGAGTTTGAAGTATGGAGCAATCAAATTGAAAGGCATAGAAACAACTGGGTTTCTCAGGTCTCAGTTGCTCTGGCGAGATGCTCTATCAGCAGCAGATCCAGGGGCTTGTGTCCCTGGCTCGACTGTAGATTGTCTCAGTTGAAGAAAATTGTAAATCCAAAAAAAGTGAGTGTGGCTTGAACATTAACTTTATGTGTGTGGTTAAGAAAGTTCAAAGAAAAATGGGCGACACGGTGGCGCAAGCGGTTAGCGCTCTGGCCTCATAGCAAGAAGGTCCTGGGTTCGACTCCCGGGCCGGCCAGGGCCTTTCTATGTGGAGTTTGCATGTTCTCCCCGTGTCTGCGTAGGTTTCCTCCGGGTACTCCGGTTTCCTCCTACAGCTAAAAACATGTCCATTAATGCCTCCCCTGACCCTTCCCCCAGGGCTCCCCTGCAAAAGAGATTCTGAATCTCAGTGGGACTTCCCTGGTTAAATAAAGGTCAATTAAATTAAAATAGTTGTTCCGAGAGAGTAAAGACGCCTGTGTGATTTGCTCCAGTGACCAGCTCCAGACAGAAACAAGCGGGCAAAGATCGGTTTTGTTGGTTTCCCTTTAGGGGCAGAGCATGGCGTCACAACTCTTATTTGGGACCTGCTTGTTCCTAATTTTTTAATTTGGAGAGACCCAGTTTAAGCATTAGACAAAATTAAAAGAAGGTCAAATAACATAACAGCACCTGTTATTATGGAATAACCATACTAACAGAAATCCACAAGAGCAACTTTTGTTGTACCTGTGGAGTAAAGAGTGACACAGCAGTCATATAAAGAGATCAATGTCATGACACTGTGATATGCTGAAATGATACCCATGTGCATTGCACTGGTTTGTACACAGAGACAATAGAGCGTTTTCACGGATGCGCCCAATCCAGCCGAAAACCGGATGTGGCGCGATTATGGAGGTATCGATGTAAACAACGCGGCCGAAATATGAATAAATTATCAAAAAAGATGAGTCAAATGGATCTAAAAAATATCGAGACCGACTTAAAGCTTCAGAAAAAAAGCGCTACATGTGTAAAATTAACTTAATAGGTGGCGAAGATTCTCACGAAATGCAATCTGCATTATTTAGTGAGAATCTCCACAAGCTGCCCTTGGTAAGTTAAATTCTCTTTGGCATTTGCTCTCCTTTATGGAGATTTACAGTATGTGTGATTTAACATTTGACGTGTATTGCCGACAGCTGACAAATAGGCACAAAAGGTATAAAAGAGGGTAGCTAAAAGGGATAAATAGGAAGAAAATAGCTATCTTGTAGTCTAATCTCAATTAGATACATGCATTGTTAAAATAAACCCAGCGACTGAAATCTACAGGTCGTAAGCTTTCAAACAATGTATAGCATGTGTATATTCCCTGTGTGTGATCAGTACAACATTTGATGTTTATTTGTGGCTATGTAACTTTGGCTAACTGCGGGCTATCGCAGTGATTCGACTGCCTAACTATTAATTAAATACTTTAACAGTCGTTTTCAAGCGATCCAGAGAAAATATGCGTTGATTGTTTATTGGTGCACATGACCATAGCTTATTTGGAAAAAATAACCATACCTGAAATATGATTTTCAGCAGTTTACGTCAATGAAATGAACAGGGGGTTACACCTCGCTATTCCGACAGACCGCTATTTAGACATAAATAATCCTTTTAGGCAGTTTGTGGAGAATATATACGAAAATGAGAGCGTGTTGTGTACTTTTGCGTTACGCCGCGTCATTGAAGTTTAATGCTTAATAAAAAACAATAAAAATTGTTTTGCTCATTTTTCAGTGAATTTAAATCAGATCGTAACAAAAGACACCTCATTTTGTTGCTTAACACTCAGAGAGCATCACTGTCATCGTCCCCTTGTGTGAGCTGAGAGAAATAAAAATGAAGAGGGAAGGAGGAGACAGAGTGGGATTTATTTTCAAATTACTTTTGCTAACCCTCACCCAAGCCCCAATCCTAAATGTAGCCTTCGAATTATGCTTAAACTTAGCCTAGACTCTTAAATCAGTAAATAAACATGAATGTTTCCTGTAGATTTTAACGGATTTTGTCCGTTTTGGTGTTTTTGTGTATTTTAACAGTTCTGTTTAGAAAAAAAAAGACTTTTCTCTGTAGTTTTACATGAACTGGTCCGTTTCTTATATTCTACGGGTTTGTCCGTATTTTCTAACTGAAAGCAATGCATTGTGGGAGAAAGAAAGTGTTTTGGAGGGAAAACTTCAACAATCAGAGACAGAGTCAGTCTGTTTGGACAGAAGAATTTTGAGCTGCTCTGGTGAGTCAAAATATATATTCCTTCATTTTTTAATATATATTTTAGCTACAACAAGTGAACTGTTTGATAATTCTATCACTGATTCATTTAAATGTGATTTTTAGCACCAGAAGTGTCTGAATTAGGCTCGGGATCGTGACATCATACAGCTGTAGAATGTTCAGTTGGTCTAATGTTAAACCAATGGAGATTTTAAATAGCTAAATACCAAAAATAGCGTTTATTAAATCACATTTGACACTATATAGCCTAGTGATAGATAAACTTCAGCTGCCTCATGCAGTCTGCAGACGTTCCTTCATTCGTACCACATTGTCTGTTGTTTCCCCCCCCCACTCATATGTGGGTTTGTTCCACTCCCAGCTCTTTATCACCGGCCATTACCAACACATGCACTATAGGTGCAAGCTGACCCACAATGACATTGCTTGGTTAAATACTTTGACTATATTTCCTGACCATTCTACTGCTACTGGCACTTCACGACCCGATTTGGGATACTGGTGTGCCAGATGAGCCCAAAATTCTGGACCACTGGTGAGAAAGTGGCCCTGCTACTATTTCCTAGCATTGGCGTAGGTTAATCGATTTTTATAATGAAAAATCGGATCTATAGGTTTTTAGCATTGATAAGCATGCACACATTTGAGACTTTAAGTCTAGCTGTTTTACCTATATACCTGGAACCGCAAAGATGGACATCCAAAAAGATATAGTTAACTTCACAAAATTCTTTGCCTTCTGTCCATGTTGAAAATTTTATTAAAAAGTTAGCTCTGCGCGTTTAGAGCACTGCTCCTTGACTTAGTCTGACAGAGACTCTGGTGGTTTTCTCAATGTTCTATTTTGATACTTGTGCTTGTATTGTCACTAACCCTTATTCTTTCAGCTTTGACTACAACTTAGGAAAACTTATGAAAAACAGTTGCATCGTGTTTTGTTAGCAATTCATTAAAGATTGATTTCTTGAATTTGATTAAAATAAACTTTGTTTATTGTTATCAAGAGGAGGGAATTGTTGTAGAAATCTTTAATATCTTTAATGCTAATGCTAATTCATCTAATACATTGACATGTGTTAGACAGTCATATTAGAGTGAGTTCAGGATGTTCTGAGATAAACTACCCAGCCTTGAGTCACTTTGATAATAATGATGCTTATGCTTAGACTAGACTGAACTGTTTATGATATGTCTGTGGGTTCAGTGATTACAAATCAGAAAGAAAGCACTTGCCACAACAGACTGATAAAAGAGGAACAACATGTCGGCACACACATCCAAGGACCTAAGCTTTCTTAGGAAAAAAAGCCTACTCTGTCCTTTCTTATACAGAGCCCGAGCCTGCTCTGACCAGTCCAGTTTGTGGTCAAGGTGCACACCCAAGGTGTCCACCACCTCGATCTTTTCTCCGTCTATGATCACTGGTTGGTGGGCAGGCTTCTTACCAAAGTCAATGATCATCTCCTTGGTCTTTGAGGTGTTCAACATAAGACCGTTTTCCCTGCTCCAGGAGGTGAATCTGGTGATGAGCTCCCTGTACTCATTCTCGTCTCTCCCTTTTACACACGCCACAATAGCGGTGTCGTCCGAGTACTTCTGGACTGGAAGTTGATTCAAGAATGATCTTTGCTTCTCTGAGACACTTTTACACACTGACATTGAAAACACACTGTCATTTTAAACATGTTGGTTGCCTACTTTATCTGAACCACTGCTTTGGTGCAGATGTAAAGATCGTTAAACAGACATGAAAGGGGGAAAAGTCATATCGCTTTTATAAAGCCTGCAGCCACATGCACGCGGGGGTTTGTGTGCGTAAAAGGACGTGTTTACGCTGTGGCCCGGGTTTGGGAAGAAGCAGCGACAAGAGGAACAGACGGAGGGACGTGAGCTCGTGCGTGTGACGCGCATGCTCCCTAAACGCGGGTCAGACTGTCTAGTGAACGTTTATTATAGAGACTAGATACGACTGCTGCGGGATCATTCAGCGTGAAGCGCACGTGCGCGTAAGAGCGTGCACAAGAGCGCACCCACATAAGCTTTATTTTTTTTTTGGTTTGTTTTAATTAAAGTCATATTTGCCCATTTCAAATGTTCCTCAAACATGCCGTCCTCTCGTCCTCTCCTCTCACGTCTCTCCTGCCTCTGAGCCGTGTTTAAGTGAAGTCTTTCTCACATACGCAACCTCCAAAATGTGCGGAGAGATACGTAATGTTTCACGTTCAAGATGTTTTTATAAATCTCAAGTTTTACGTAAAAGACTGCTCCGTACTTTTCGAGGCTCATTTTGTGCGTAAGTAGGCTTTATAAATGAGACCCCAGGTTTTGGAGGCTGTTATGCAGCTGATTGGACAAGAGGAATTCAGGGTTGTCCATCTTGACTCTCCAAGATGGACAACCTCCCCATCTTGTCTGAACCAAGACCTTCTGCTTCAGTCACAAACGGTTCATCTTGTCTGATGTGGAAGAGTTTGGATATTTCTTCTGTTCCACCTTATTGGCTCCACAAGACTCAGCTTGTTTGTGAAAAGTTTCGCTGCAGTGAGTGAAACTACTTTGTGTCTGTGACACAGGTTAACTCTGATGTAAAGTGTTTGACCTTTAACCTTTGACCTGTCACTTGTGGTCCAGTCCTGTGTCAGCTGTGGCCTGTCACCTGTCAGGTGTGTTTCTGTAGTTTTAGTCTTATTTCAGTCCATAATCCTCCTCATCTTCGGTTCTGAAAATCTTCTTTTTCTGCAACTCTAAAACAACTAAGTACCTTGTCTTTACCACTGTTTCTACCCATTGTATAACTACATAAGTCTGCTGTGAGAATGTCCAGAGCAGCTCATTTTGTTTGTTTACACTGTGACACGTCCAAAAACATGATCCAGCAGTGAGATTTTGTGATCAGAGCAGAGATGTGCTTCTTTGAGCTGCTCTTGTTTTGTCTCTGTTTCTGTGTGCAGAGTTGTGTTCCCCACAGGTGCCACAGGGGGGCAGTCACAGGGTCACAGTGTCTGTGCTGGACTCACACACTGTCGTTAACTTCAGACCAACACAATCAAACCATTTTTGATCAACTTTTGATTGAAATTGATCCATTTCTAATAATTTAGCCAAAAAAATGGCCGTTTAAAAATGGGGTCCATTAATGGTCCCCGAGTTGACGAACGTAACTTTTTGACTAAAACCTCTCCCATTCAAAACACTAAAATGCACCAAAATTTTTTTCACCATAAATTATTGACATATACTAGGCTCTAATAAAAATAGCTCAACTTTTCCACTTCACTATTTTAATTTTGGAACTAAGCCATTTTTTAATTTTTTATAGGTCACTTGGAATGTACTTTTGTGACAAAAGGCCTTGTAAAATAAAAAATATACATCGCACATGTAAAAGTTAGACATGTATGAGCAGAGGAGAAGTAAACAAAGCTCTGAGTTTTGAAAGTACAAAAAAATATGAATCTATGTAGATTTTATGGCCGTTTAAAAATGGGGACCATTAATGGTCCCCAAGGTGACGAACGTACCCTTTTGGTGGCATTTTAAAATTTGACTCGATTCATGAATCTGTAGACAATTTCACAGGTCTGACATAAAAACTGTCTGAGATCTAAAAGTTTGAAAAAACAAAAATGCTCAAAAGGACCATAAATGGTCCCGAGTAGGGCTGCACAATATATCGAAAAAATATCGATATCGCAATATTGACACGTGCAATATCCATATCGCAAGGATGTGCAATAATTTGTTAAATTTTTATGCATTATTCATCCGTTTTTAGCGCCCAGTGGTTTGACTTCGTTCTCGTCTTCTCCTCTTAAGAACAACTCTTGTGATTTGTGTTGGTTTAAAACAAGATTGAAAAGGCAAAAAAAATAGTTGTGATAAAGCTGTGACCTGTCAGGCATAACGTGTGTAGGGGCACCGACTGCGGTTGCCAGATTTTCAGAGCAACCAGCAACTAAGCCGTGGAAAAAATCGTCCTAAAACATGACCGCGCCTCAATAAAAATAAGTTAACAAAATGATTAAGCAATTACTAATCCACAGAACGTGTGCGGTTTATACGCACATCGTTTTAATAGTGTAATAACGACTTTAAATAAATGTACAGAGAAATTCTTAATTGAAAAATAAATATCGCAAAAATATCGAATATCGCAATCTCAGAGCCCATATCGCATATCGCAGAAATTTTCAATATCGTGCAGCCCTAGTCCCGAGGTTACCTGAGGGTTAAATAGTTCCAAAATTTGTATATAAGCTCCTGCTATTAAAATTAATAGCAGATAGCTTCTCTTTAGTTTGGATTTTGTCATTAAATGTTGCATCTGTGTAGTATATACAATTATTGTCATAGAGACTGTATAGATTATTATCAGGGTCAACTTCAGGTAGTTTGGTTTGTGATATGTAGTCAGAAAAAGTAAAAGAATTGAATTCCAAATCTGCATCTGAATAAGTTTCACACTCGGATGAGGAAATGCCATTATGCATCTCAGAAACATGGTGGGGTAACGAAACGAAACTCTGAGACGGCCTGATCAAAGTTAGGTTGATAAGATGGCTCAGCTGGGGTTTTGCCTGGCCTGGTGAAGTATGGTACTTCAGCTGGCAACAAGGCTGGTGTTGTTCTTCCTATTGTGTCAGCTTATAATGGTCCATATTATTTCTCAGCTGTTCATGAATGCTACAAAGTTAATAAAGATAAAGTCACAAAATCAAAAAGTGTGACTGCAAAAATGAAAACGTAAAAAAAAGTGAAAATCCAAGCGTGACTTATGTGAATTGACATATTTACAGATTCATTTGAAGGATGCCATACACCTTGATAATCATTTATCAATATTAAGCCCAAACTTTTGTTGTGTTACAAACAGGTTACCAGGGTTTGTGGGCATTGTGTTAGAGATAGATTTTTTTTTCTCCAACCTTGTCATGCTTCACTTGACATAAATGAGTTATTATAATGACTAGAGAGTGTAGCCAGGGTAGCTTATAGCAACAAATGTCCAGCTCTGGCAACTATCTTGACTTTTTCCCTAAAAAACTTTGTGCAAATATGAAAAAGTTCTATTACATTTATTTATGCTTTTGTTCAACCAAACTAATGTGGAAAAAAATATTGAAAAAAAAACAACATAAATTGTAGCCAATAAATATTATTTTATAGTACCAGCAGTAAAGTAAACGATAATGTGTTTATGTAATTTAATGACACACAAATATAGTTTATTCTATATCAAATCCAGCCCAGTGCAGTGTTATTAGGCTGAATATTTAATTCATAATGACCAGACGCAGACCGTAAAAGTTCTCTGTATTATTTGGACCATACATTTATAATTGTAAGTTAATTAGTCTATGAACATTTTTTTTTTACTACTGAACTATTGTTTTTACATTATTTTCAGTTTTTCTGCATCTCCTCTCACAAGATGGCCACTGCAACTGCCATGGCAACAGACCCCGCCCTCTCTCTAGTCATTATAATAACTCTTTGGTTGCCGTTAGCGATGAGAAGCTCAAAGCTGTGACATCACAAAGCAGACTCTCCTTTGTGATGTCACAGCTATGAGTTCTTAGCAGACGACTTCCACAAACTAGGTCACAACTCAGATCACAAGCAGATAGAAAGCCACACAATAATTCACTCCCTACGAGGACAGCCACGAGTTTATCTCACGCCATACGTAACTCACATTTTAGAAAGATGAGTGAGAAAAATGTACAGGGTTCTAGCTTAGAGCCCACAAAACTACAAAAAAAACCTCCAATCAGACGAAAGGGTGCTTCAAAACGGGAAACTATGGAACGAGTCCCAGAGACAAAAAGCAAGAACAAGCGAGAAGGCAGAGTGTCCTGGACCAGAGAATGTGATCTTGTGAAAAACTTATTTAAAAATGAAACAGATCTTGGGTCACTTAGTTCAGGACGCGGCCTGGGGTCACTCTCTGAAATGGATTGTAACAGGAAGGAAGAACTTACAGAAAGAGCAAAAGCGAGGCACTTAAAGAAATTGAAACTGGACATTGATAATCTTTTTGCCTCACTCGGCGAGGACGAACCCACAGATCCAGGCTTAGAAGAAGAGGTTACACGTATTTCAGAGCCATCTTCACAACATGAAGAAGAGTATGAGGATGATTTTCACAGTTATGCCTCATCGGACGAGCACAAGCCTTTTGAAAGGAAAACCGCTGATCCAAGCCTAGAAGATGATGATGATGATGTTAAATCTATTTCAGAGCCAGCTGAAGAAGTATCTGAAGAAGATTTTCACAGTTATGCCTCATCGGACGAGTACAAGCCTTTTGAAAGGAAAACCGCTGATCCAAGCCTAGAAGATGATGATGATGTTAAATCTATTTCAGAGCCAGCTGAAGAAGTATCTGAAGAAGATTTTCACAGTTATGCCTCATCGGACGAAGATTTTCACAGATATGCTTCATCTGACAAGCACAAACCTTTTGAAATTGAAACAGCTGATCCTAGCTTAGAAGATGATGAAGTTAAATCTATTTCAGAGCCACCTGACAAAGAGTATGAGGAACTCAAAGAAACCCTAAAAGTTGATCAGCTAAAACGAGAGTTTAAAATTCGACAAGAGGAAAGCCATTTTAAGGATGAGAATGAACAGTCACTGTTGGCGAAAAACAAAGAAGAAGCAAGACTGAAAGAGGAATCTAAGCAAAAACTGGAGGAACTCAGAGAAACCCTAAAAGCTGATCGGCTAAAACAAGAGATTACAATTAGACAAAAGGAAAGTCGTCTTAAGGATGAGAGCGAGAAGAGACTGGAGACTTTGCGCCAGTCACTGTTGGCCAAAAACAAAGAAAACGAAGCAAGACTGAAAGCGGAATCTGAGCAAAAACTGGGGGAACTCAGAGAAACACTAAAAGCTGATCGACTAAAACAAGAGATTAGAATAAAACAAGAGGACAGTCGTCTTAAGGATGAGAGCGAGAAGAGACTGGAGACTTTGCGCCAGTCACTGTTGGCCAAAAACAAAGAAAACGAAGCAAGACTGAAAGCGGAATCTGAGCAAAAACTGGAGGAACTCAGAGAAACACTAAAAGCTGATCGGCTAAAACAAGAGATTCAAATAAAACAAGAGGAAGGTCGTCTTAAGGATGAGAGCGAGAAGAGACTGGAGACTTTGCGCCAGTCACTGTTGGCCAAAAACAAAGAAAACGAAGCAAGACTGAAAGCGGAATCTGAGCAAAAACTGGAGGAACTCAGAAAAACACTAAAAGCAGATCGGCTAAAACAAGAGATTCAAATAAAACAAGAGGAAGGTCGTCTTAAGGATGAGAGCGAGAAGAGACTGGAGACTTTGCGCCAGTCACTGTTGGCCAAAAACAAAGAGGAAGAAAGTAGACTGAAGAAGGAGTCTGAGAAAAAACTTGCAGAAATCAGTCAAGAAATTTTTCAAACTGACCAGATGAGACAAGAGGAGAAACTTAGGAAAGAAAGTAACTCCACGCTTGAGGACCTCAAAGCAAAATTACAAGAGCAGCAAGAAAAAGATATGAAGAAACTTAAGATGAGGAATATGCAGAAACTGGAAAGGCTGAGGGCTGAGCTCGAAGAGGAGTTTGTAGCAGAAAAAGAAAAAATGCGGAAAGACAAAGACAAACGCCTCGAGTCTGCCAGACAAGACATCGAAGAGGAAAAGAAAGCCCTGATAAAAGCCAAGTATGCGGAGCGTCTCAACCACTACTGCAGGGAGATGGCAAATAAATTTAAGGAAGTACGTGAAGGGCTGGAAAAGGAACAGGAGAGGAACTTGGAGCAGCTGAGGCAAGATCACAAGAAAGAGATGGAGGAGGAGATGAGAAGACAGCAAAATGAGAAACAAAAGATGTTTGAGAAGATGAGGACCTCAGACGACAGAAAAAACACAGCTGAGGAGGCACAAGTCAGAGAGGAGCTGAAAAAAAGCAGAGAGGAGTGCGATAAGGTGAGAGAGGAGCTGCAAAAGACTAGAGACGAATGTGATAGAACCAGGGATGACCTGCGGAATAGCAGAAGGGAGTGTGACAAAGTCAGAGAAGAGCTGCGTAGGAGCAGAGAAGAAACCAACAGAGCCAGGAATGAGTTGAGAAAAAGCAGAGAAGATAGCGACAAAACCAGGGATGATCTGTTGAAGACCAAAGAGGCATGCAATAGAGCAAGAGAGGAGATGAGACAAAGTAGAGAAGAATGCGACAGAACCAGAGATGATCTGTTGAAGAGCAGAGAGGAGCTAGACAAAGTAAGGCATGAGATGACCAAGACGAAAGACGAGAACCATAAAGTGAAAGATCAGCTGAGAAAAAGCAGAGATGACTTGTTGAAAAGCAGAGAACAGCTGGATAAAGTGGCAGATGAGCTGGAGAAAACCAAAGACGAATGCCATAGAGTGAAAGACCAGCTACGAAAAAGCACAGAGGAGGGCATTAGAACCAGAGATGAACTATTAAAAAGCACACAAGAGCTCCATATTATGACACATGAGCTGGGGAAGACCAAAGAAGAGTGTGATAGAGACAGAGTAGAGCTGAGAAAGACCAGTGAGGAAAGAAACGCTTTGAGTTCACTGGTGACCCTGATGCAGGAGCGGTATGACAAACTGAGTGTTAAAGTCCAGCAGCTCGAGGGGAATTCTTCAAGATCGGACTTAAGACAACCAACTGTCATCATTCAGGCATCTGGCCCTATTGGTAACTCCAGTTATCATGTTGCAGAGGACCAGAGGCCTGTAGCTCTTGATGTAACCAGTGACAGCATGCCCTCGAATGTCGACTGCATCCATAGAACCAATGTCTGCCTTGATCAGGACAGACATAAGTTTGCGCACAGACAGCAAACAGACAATTTCATCAACAGCAGATGGACAGAATCATATCCAACCGCAGCAAGAGTCTCTAAGCATTCAACATCCTCATCTGCATACTTCCAGAGCTCTCCATTCTCCAGGCCCACATCTCCAGAATACGGACAAAGGATTGAGGATTACATCAACACCAAGAAATGGACCAAACTACCCAATGGAAATGGGCATGACATTTTGAAAAGTCGTCCCTTCAACAACTCACGCCTGATTCAGCTTGGCTTGGACGACAACAACAACATCAGACTTTACTGCTGATTTCCAACCTCCTGCTTGAACAACTTTGCTTAAACGCCACTCGAATTGGTAATACAACTTGAGAACTGGGAACTGGTTGAGAAACTACTAGTTAACAGTTCACACTTGGAAGTGTGCAGTCAACAGCAAAGTGAGTGAGGTGGAATAAGGTAGGTATACATGAAAATACATGAAAAAACAGCTGGATAAAGTGACAGATGAGCTGGAGAAGACCAAAGACGAATGCCATAGAGTGAAAGACCAGCTACGAAAAAGCACAGAGGAGGGCATTAGAACCAGAGATGACCTGTTAAAAAGCACACAAGAGCTCCATACATTGACACATGAGCTGGGGGAGACCAAAGAAGAGTGTGATAGAGACATATCCTCATCTGCATACTTCCAGAGCTCTCCATTCTCCAGACCCACAACTCCAGAATACGGACAAAGGATTGAGGATTACATAAACACCAAGAAATGGACCAAACTACCCAATGGAGATGGAAATGGCCATGACATTTTGAGAAGTCGTCCCTTCAACAACTCACGCCTGATTCAGCTTGGCTTGGACGACAACAACAACATCAGACTTTACTGCTGATTTCTAACCTCCTGCTTGAACAACTTTGCTTAAACACCACTCGAATTGGTAATACAACTTGAGAACTGGGAACTGGTTGAGAAACAACTAGTTAACAGTTCACACTTGGAAGTGTGCAGTCAACAGCAAAGTGAGTGAGGTGGAATAAGGTAGGTATACATGAAAAAAAAAATAAAGCAATTAGCAATTCAAAAACAGCAGTGTTTTGTTTATTTTTTTATATTTTGCACATGTTTAATCATTGTTTATTAGAGATGGAAAAGAGTTTGAAGTATGCAGTAATCGAATCGAAAGGCCAGTCTCAGTTCGTTTTGCTCATTGCGCTAAAATACACCTGCAGCCTCTGACCTATACACACACGCACACACATTATGGTTGTATGATACAAATAATAATACAATAATATCCATGGTGTTTGAGGAAAAAAACATTAACTGATGCAAGCAGCTTGTTCTCACAGATAAGCTTGTCAATACCACGCAATTTGAAATAGCGTGTCACATGGATGCAATTTCTATTTTTTGCTTCTGTCCCAGTTAATTTCCATGGTGAATGTAAAGACTTGTTATTATTCATGAAGATTAACACATTTCTTTTCCTAAAGTTAACCAACTCCGAGCCGCAGACCTAAACTTAGCCATTTTTGTAACTTCAGACTTAAACTTAGCTGTTAATCCCCAAAAAACCTCCTGTTTGTCCTTAACCACATTGCGTGTCTATACCACGCCAGAAAAAAAACAAGCGTGTAATTGCACACTAAAAAAGGTGTGTTGTCATGACAATTTGTCATGGCGTGGTATTTACACACAAGCCAGGAGAATACGTTGGTGCAAGACCTGAATGAATGTGCATAATTACTGTATGTTGCGTTAACAACTGTTTGGTAGACCTAAATGAACACTAAATATTACTGTTTACTGTTTAAAGGTTCATAAAAAACTACAAGTTCTGAGCACAAACAACAATGGCTTTGTTTTAAATGTAATTTAATATGGTTTGTTTTGGGTTTTAAGGGGAAAAAATGTTATTATACAGTGGATAAAGTGGAAAAAAATTGAACAAAATCAAAAACTGTGAATGCAAAATTGAAAATTGAATCCAACTGAGACTTAAGTGAATAGTCACATTTGTCATTACACATTAATTTGAATGGTGCAGGCCCGCCCCAGCCTATACGCAGACTAAGCTGCTGCTTAGAGCCCCGTGACCACCAGGGGCCCCCACGAGCACATTCACAATTATTGAAAACTTATTATTTGAAAGCTTTTTTGGAAACTATTATGTATGCATGTGTTCACACGTGGTCAAATAATCCTATAAAATGATGACAATGGTTTGTTTCCAAAATATTTGCTTCTTTAGGCTAGTTTTTGAGTCGGGCAGTAGAAGGACAGCTCCTGTTTACAGCGGAGGGCACCGGTCTGACTGAGATGCGCTGCACTCGGTTAGTGAGCTAAAACTTTTATTATGTTCTGGAGAATGCTTCAAGATCACCAGAGGAAGGACCAGAAGATTGTTTAAGTGAAAGATTGACAGTTGAAAGAAGATTTGAAAAGCAGAGCATGATGGAATTACTTGGCAAGTTGTCAGGATAAATCGCTGGGACATTTGTTTCTTCATAAAATGCACAAAAGAGAGTGACATGAAGACAACACGGTGAGTGTTTTATACTAAACTAGCTGTGTTTGCTCGTTGTTTTTCAGGAGTAAGTTGTGCTTTCTGTTTGGAGGTAATTGACTTTGTCTGGTCAACAGCACGAAATTTAAGACGAAGACGAATTTAAGACGAACATAAAAAAAAACATAAACATGTTCTACAATGTCTAAGCTTTTAGACAGTTTTTATTTTTTGACAATCCGCCTTATATTGGCAAAGTTATAATCAAAACAGATGAGGAAACAATACGTGAACACATTTAATAGCGCGAAATACGGCGGCGAACCGCGGCACATTTGTCGAAACAGATCAGCTCAATTCTCATAAAAGAAGCAGTCCAGGAGTCTGCACAAAGGTTTTAGACAGGATTGTTGTTTGAGACGTGTTTCACTGTCCAGTGTGAGGCTGCAACTCAGAACAAAGACTGAACCAAAGAGTTAGACTGCAGCCCTGGCACCTGCAGTGACACACCTGCAGTCTCAGTCTCTAAAGGGTCTTTCACACCAAGCCGAGGGTCGCCCGTCTGAACCGGTTTGGCAACTTCTGCCGACAGGCGGCTCACGTGTGTTTGGTGTGAATGGCACTGTCGGGGGGTCAGAGGAGCGCGGAGCACGTCGTGGAGGCGAGGTTTTGAAGACTTGCTCGTAAAGTCGGCATCGTGAGCGGTCGGTAGTTGCCGCATATGCAGCTGTTTGATTGGCCCGTGGCTAGCGAATCAGTGTGCAAGAAAATGGTGCGGAAAACCGAAAATGCCGCTTATGGAAAAATAGTATTTACCTGAGCATGGATTGTTGTTATTTGCCGGGTTCAAACGAGACGTAAGTACGGAGAAGAATGGCTACTACTTGGTCCGAGGAAAACAAAGATGGAGGAGTACAGCTGTAGTACGAAGGCTGGACTGTAGCGGGAAATAGAAGTTTAGCCTAATCCGTGAGGTAAGATAAAAATCTGTTCGCCACAGAGTTTGACGACTACTCGCGCACAACTTCTGTTTTGTCTTTTTCGTCAAGCGTTACGTCACGCGCATGCTCACTCGGCATTTGTTCGCCGACTGTTGGCTGCTTGGATCGTGTTTGTGCGAAGGCTTTTTTACATCGATGCGCCCCAAAGAGACTAGAACAGACGGTGCGTCGCTCCTCCCTACCGACAGCGACTGGGAGTTGTGTTGGTGTGAAAAAGCCTTAACATGTCTCTCTGCTGAGAGAATCACTGACCCTAATAGACCTATTTCCACAAGTTTAAAGGCTATTGGTTATGCAATAAACAACATTTTTTTTTGTTTCGTTTTTAAGATAAACTGCTGAAAAATAAGATATATTGTTACCTAAACATAGTCCAAATTGCAGGAAATTACATCTATTTTAGTCAAAATCTCCTGGGGAGGGCACCAGACCCCCGCCTCTGGCTATATAGCCAGCTCTTTTCTACAAATCAGCAGTAACACAGGCTGCACACATTGAAAATCTTAGTTACCTAATGTAACTGTAGTTCTATGAGTATTTGCGTAGCCCTCTACGGGCTACGTGATGAGGGCAGTGTATGTCTTGCCGTGTGCCGCTGAAGTGGCAAGGGCCCCAAAGTCAAATTCTGCTTAGGGCCCCCTGAAGGCCAGGGCCGGCCCTGGAATGATGCCATACGAATTTTTAATGTTTTGCAAATTTGTGTGTCATAAACAGTACTGTAATTTTCCAGTTAAGAAAATAACTTTAGAACAAGTGAAAAAACATTTATTTTCTTCATATGTGATTCTTTTGCCACTGTCTGCCATATTGAGAGGTCAAAGGTTATTTTCAACTCGGCAGCTCGGGCATCAAAATAATTTCCCGTTTCCCAGTAGTATTTACTACATGAGGGGTTGTTCATTTGCATTTTCCCTCTCGGAAAGTGGTATTTACCACAATTCCCACATTAATCAAATCAAATCAAATCAATTTATTTTTGTATAGACCAAAATCACAACAACAGTCGTCTCTGAGGACTTCCCAAGATTATTAATTTTAGCAAATATGAATAATAGGAAATCAAAATAAAACAATACATATTCAATAAAACAATACACATTCAATGAAACATTTGATCAAGCAGATTATTAGTAGCGCAGATGAATGATTGTCCAGAACATCCCCTGTCCTTAGACCCTCCTTCTCGGCAAGGAAAAACTCAAAAAAACCCTAAGGGAAAAAGAGAAACCTCGAGGAGAACCACAGTGAAGAAGGGTTCCACTCCCATGGACGGACAGGCTGTAGATGTAACTAAGGCAAAGTTATAGAGTTTATGTTTGTGGAGCCAGAGTCCATAAGCAGAGGGAAACGACTCGTCTAGCAGGATCAGGACAGGCCAATCCTGGAGAGGAAGGTGGGGCGGAGGTCCAAGCATCAGTGGTCGGGCCCACGTCACTGGAACAGCAATGATCTGAAACAGTTACACTCCCCGAGAGAGGAGTGGGACAGGGGACAACGAGTGAATAGCAAAGAACAGACTAGAGATGAACTGTAGTTTATTATTCTTTACAAGAAAGGCAGAAGTGAGAGGATAGTGCTCAAGTTGCCATACTTTCCCCAGTATAATTGCTCCTAGGGCAGCCTGACTAGAACTATGGGTTTAGAGTCTGTTCCTAACTGACCTGATCATAAGCTAATCCGAAGAGGAACGTTTTGAGCCTAATCTTAAATGTAGAGACTGTGTCAGTGTCTTTGACATGAGCAGGGAGCTGATTCCATAGCCAAGGGGCTTGATAGCTAAAAGCTCTGCCTCCTATTGTGCTTTTAGAGACTCTAGGAACCACCAGAAGTCCAGCATCTTGAGAGCGAAGTGAACGGTTAGGATGATAAGGAGTTATTTCATCTTTGATATAAGAAGGGGCCAAGTCATTTAAAGCTTTATAGGTTAGAAGAAGAATTTTAAATTTGACTCTAGACTCAACAGGAAGCCAGTGAAGATTTTTTAGTACTGGGGTAATGTGTTCTCGTTTTTTAGTACCTGTTAGTACTCTTGCTGCTGCATTTTGAACTAATTGAAAACTTTTTATTGAGCTTTTAGGACACGCTGCAAGCAGGGAGTTACAGTAGTCTAACCTCGACGTGACAAAGGCATGGATTAGTTTTTCAGCATCATTTTTAGGCAGTAGATTTCTAATTTTGGCAATATTTCGCAAGTGAAAATAGGCAGTTTTGCACGCTTGACTAATATGTGCTTTGAATGAGAGCTCTTGGTCAAATAAGACTCCAAGGTTTCTTACAGTCGAGCTGGAGGCTACACTGACATTGTCCAGTGTGATTATCTGCTCAGTTAGAGAGTCGCGCAGATGTTTAGGGCCGAGTAAAATCACTTCTGTTTTATCAGGATTAAGGAGTAGGTAGTTAAGGCTCATCCAGGTTTTTATATCCTTCACACAGGCACTGAGTCTTTCTATTTGACCAGTCTGATCTGGTTTCATTGATAAGTACAGCTGAGTGTCATCTGCATAACAGTGGAAGTCAATGCCATGCTTTTTGATAATGTTACCTAGCGGCAGCATATAGAGAGTAAAAAGAATTGGACCAAGTACAGAGCCCTGTGGCACACCACAGGTTAATTTAGAACATTGTGAGGAGCTTTGGTTTACATTAACAAACTGATACCTATCGGTTAAATAGGATTTAAACCAGCTCAGAGCAGTTCCTCTGACACCTACATCACATTCTAATCTCTGCAGTAAAATATTGTGATCAATCGTATCAAACGCTGCGCTGAGATCCAGCAGAACCAGGATTGAGATCAGTCCGTTGTCAGCAGCTAATAACAAATCATTTGTGACTTTAAGGAGAGCTGTTTCCGTACTATGATGAGCTCTAAAACCAGACTGGAATGTTTCAAATAAATTATTCTCCTGTAGGTGGCGACAGAGCTGTTTGACTACAACTCTCTCAAGTATTTTGGAAATAAAGGGAAGATTTGAAATAGGTCTATAATTGGCTAAAACTTCAGGATCAAGGTTTGGCTTTTTCAAAAGAGGTTTAATTACAGCATATTTAAAAGACTGTGGAACATATCCACTAGTCAATGAGGTATTTATTATACTAAGAATAGGATCTAACATCAGAGGGAGAATGTCTTTGAGAAGCCTACTTGGGATTGGGTCTAAAATACAAGTTGAGGTTTTAGAAGACTTAAAAGCTGAAATTAAATCTGCTTTACTAAGAGAAACAAAGTTGTCTAATATTACAGGTTGGTTTAAATGAGACCCTACTTTTACAGCTTGGATTTGTTCAGTGCTAATAGCAGGAGTGATTTCATCTATTTTATCTCTAATATTGATTATTTTATTATTAAAAAATGTCAAAAAATCGTCAGAACTGAGAGTAACTGGGATTGATGGTTCTACTGCACTGTGGCAGTTGGTCAGCCTGGCTACAGTGTTAAATAGAAACCTAGGATTATTTTTATTTACTTATATTAGATTTGAATAGTATCTGGTTTGAGCCGTACGCAGAGCCTGTTTATAAGACAGAAGGCAAGTTTTCCATGCTTCTAGGGATTGCTCTGAATGGCATTTACGATATGGTCGTTCTAATTTCCTAACCTTTTGTTTAAGTGCACGCAGTTCTTCATTATACCATGGAGAAGATTGCCTTGGCCTAACGGACTTATGTTTTAAGGGAGCAACAGTATCAAGAGCAGTTTTCAAGGAGTCCATGGTTTTGTCAACAAATTGGTCACTTATATTGGGATTAAGCTTATCCTCATCTGGGTCACATGACATGTCACTGAATATTGGCCCTATTATTTCTTTAAATTTTATAACTGTTTTTTCAGATATTGTTCTTTTTGTTATTATTTTATTCTGAGGAGCAGAGAAATCTTTTAGAGTAAACTGAAAAGTAATTAGAAAATGATCTGATAGTACTGGGTTTTCAGGGAGGACATAAATCACAGATCTCTAAACCATATGTGAGTACAAGATCTAAAGTGTGCTTGTGACAGTGTGTTGGTTTATTTACATTCTGGGTGAAACCAATGTCATTTAGAAGAGCGCTGAAAGCTTTACTTAGGCAATCATCGTTCAGGTCTAATTTAATATTGAAGTCTCCGAGTATAATTATTTTGTCCCAGTCTAATACTAGGCCTGATATAAAGTTTGAAAATTCGGTTAGAAACTCAGAATAAGGACCAGGAGGTCGATAAATTATTATAAATAACACACCCTTTTGTTTTTTCCACTTGGGGCAGGTTATAGATAGTGTGAGGCTTTCAAAGGAGTTAGATGAATTACTAGTTTTTGGGCAGAGAAGTAAACTAGAGTGAGAGATAGCTGCCACACCTCCACCTCGGCCTGTGCTCCTAGCAGTTTGAAAGTTATAGTGACTTGGAGGTGTGGACTCATTTAATCTTACATAGTCATCAGGTTGAAGCCATGTTTCAGTCAAAGCTAAAATATCAATATTGTGATCAGTAATCAATTCATTAACTAAAAGGGATTTAGAGGAAATTGACCTAATGTTTAGCAATCCGCATTTTACAAACTTATTTACTGATTTACTAGTATCACGCATTGGTATTTTTATTAAGTTTTGTGGTCTAACACCTGAGTTGGCTTTTTTGGCGGTACATGTTTTGTTTTTACGAGGGACACACACAGTCTCTATCTGTCTAGGTTCTGAACACTTGATTTGTGACAGTGCAGGCGAGAGCCCAGCACCAGTAACAGAACAGTGCTTTACACAGCTGTTCTGCGCCTGGAACTCATGTTTACTCTGTCAATTTAGGCGACTAAGGCTATCGGCCAAATTCCTAACTAAAAGGGATGTGCCAGCCGAAGTCGGATGGACACGATCCCTGCGAATGAGCCCAGGCTTCCCCTCGAACGCCCTCCAATTGTCAACAAAGACTACGTTGTTTTCAGGACACCACCTAGACAACCAGCGGTTAAATGCTGACTGCCGGCTGTACAGTTCAGCATTGACCAGATTGGGGAGAGGGCCAGAAAATATTAATATTATTATTAAATGAAGGCTGCATTAGATTAAGTTTATTTAGATGAGTTAAGAAATTTAAGAAAGGCGCGCTAACCTGGTCACAGCTTAACTGAGTTGGGGGAAAAAAAAGACGCCATTAAAAGTTAATTTAACGAACAGCAAGCGACTCCAGATCCATGTACAGTTAGCTGCTGAATGTTAGCATGACGTTAGTAAGTGTCCCGACATTCAGTGACCTGATATTTACCTATATTTGATGGGGAAAACTCATGTACACAAGAGAAAAGCTTTGAGCATACAAATCCCTTGATGAGTTTGACGACGTAATTTGCGGAAAAGTACAGGAGGTGAGTTACCGTGACATTGCTTAAGATTTTTGTGCAAGTTGTGTTAATTATTTATCAGTTATCAGTGGAGAATTAGACTCACAGTAAACTGCACCTGTGTGGCATTATTTTGTGCTGATTTCTACAGAAGATTATTGTATGTAAGACTCCGAGGATATACTCATGACTCTGAGGCGATGTATTTGTTTTGATAGTGATCCCTAATTTTTTCTATAGATTTTAGCGGCAAGCTAGTTAGCCTGAAAAAATTACTAATTATAAAATGTGTCAACTGGTGCAAACCCAAGGAACACATTAGGAATGGTCAGAGCTTCGTTTGAAGTAATTGTTAAGTTTTCTAACCGTTTAATACAGTTAGTACAGCTTACTCGTTTTGTATAGAAACTTATGGGGAAACTCTGCGGAGGCACCAGTGCGGCTCCGCCCCCAAAATGACGTAGGCTCTGAACGAGTCTATAGATACAGACAACAATGCGTCATATTTAGGGGTGTGGCCTGCGGAGGGGGAAAGCGCCTCATGCCTCACCTTGAATTGGGAAAGGTAAGCTAAACTGTTTACCTCTTTTAAGACATTTTCTGGTGAATTAAGTGTATTTTTAGCACAACTAATTCTAGTTGAGTCACAACCATGTTTAAATGAAGTTACTGATGTGGCGCTATGTCAGAAAAGTAAACAGAAAGTTAAAAAAAGATGCTAGAACATGCTAGCCGGCGCTAGCCTTTAGTTCGCAGCTACCGTTAGCATTGTTGGATATTTGCATTGTTGGACTATTGGATCACTTTATTTACTATAAAAATGTGAAAAAGGTTTTTAATCCTACAGTTAATTGGAAACAGCAGAATCACTTGACTCAATAAAAAATAAACTGAAGATGTTCAAACTGTATCATATATGGGTGTTTATTTGATTTCGGGCACTTTTGGATATTTTTTTTTCCTGGAAAAAAAATTGCAAATAATCTCAATATACCTAACTTTCCCTAATTGTCAACTTTATGTGAGATACAATATAAACATGGCCACACAGATTACTTCACCGTTTTTTAATTATTGTTGTTTTTTTTAGCGTAACTCCAGAAAAATGTCATTACCGTCACAGCAACAAACATGATTAAAAAATAATTAATACACATTATTTTTTATTTTTAATTAGCCTATCCAGATGTACACATTCTAGAATTGGTTCACTGTGGGTGCAATTGAATTTTCATGTTTTAATAATTTAAGTTTTTAATCTTTAATGTGAAAATTTCAACAATAATTGAGAATTCACTTTAGAAAATATAGTATCCGGATGTGAAATTGGCAGCAATTCAACTTTTAAAAACCTGATATCAAAGAACAGACAAAGTATAAGTCTGATACATCTAAAAAGTCTGTAATTTTTTATTATTTTTTTTTAAATGATCAAATAATTGGTCGCGTGATGGTAATGACAAAGTGTGATGGTAATGACCATCCGTGATGGTAATGACATAATCAATACAAATCAAATGGCAGAAATAGTGTATCATGTAATTAATATTCTTACATTCTTAAAAGGTTAGTAAAATGTTAAATGAACAATATATAGAATAGCAAATTAATTTAAACAAAAAAGAAAATTGCGATAAAAGTCATTTTGATTAAAATGCTGGTTAACTCATGGTCCAGCTTATAGTCATTGGAGCAGCACCATCTGAAACAGTTCCACTCACCATTTGGAGAGAACTTGTGATTAGCAAAGAACTGAATATTTTTCACATGAAAGTAGAAGAGAAGAATGGAAGAAATCAGAATAGTGCTCAGCAGTATAATTGTTCATGGGACAGCAATTATACTGGTCAGCTATAGGTCTGGTTTAGTTCCTGTAGTTTTTATATTCCTAACTGGCATGGTCATAAGATATTTCAAAACAAATAATCACAAAACTGTAAAGCATTTTTGAAATAAAGATTATTCAAACAATTGGCCTTTTTGAGAAAAGGCAGAGCAATACAGTTTAAATGCATAGAATGAACAGATAAAATTAAATACTTTGCATATACTATGTCAAAGAAAAAGATGGTTGTAATTAAATGTTCTCTACATAGATCTGTGTGCACACGTATGAGCTTAAGTTAATCAACTACACATTTTTTGTATTTGATTAGAGCAATTATAATATGAATATGAAATTCCATTGAATTCCTTACCACTGCCTTTTGTTGGTTGTGGCTTTAGCTCGTTAATACGGCTCGGTGATAAGCATGTCCTTAAGTTTAATTAGCAGATAAATGTAAAACATTTCTTACGTAAATGAATCACAAATGTGTGTCACCTTTATTTGACCATTTAGAATATCAATTTTTTATTATTTTTATGTAAATAATCTTGTTTAGTGGCATTATTTTGTATAAACATTGCACTCTATATTAACATTTTTCACATCTTCAAAACAACATTCACGATATATTGTGTAATAATATTATTAGCTTTAATTGTAGTTTGGGAGCCATTTGGGAACAGATACACTAAAAACTCAAAGAATATTACCAACAATTTGTTTAAATGGAAGTTTTCATATAAAAAAAGTCATCACCATCACACTCTGTCATTACCATCACACTCCATTATGTGATGGTAATGACACGTGATGGTAATGACATTTTACAATTTTTTGCAAATTATGCTAAATTGGTAAAACTATCTAACACAATTTTTCTGCTAGCTAGTCCTGTACTCAAGATTTATATGAATAAGAAAAAATATCCACTTAAATATGAATATATGTATGATTTAAAAGCTGGTTGGTAATGACGCTTTAAAAAAACACTCTTACGGGTAAAAGTAAAAGTGAAGAAAAAATACACTCTTACAGTTATCAAAATGTAATCTTTTTCACTGTCCTGGCATGTGCTGGAGTGGCAGCACAAAATGTCACCAAGGTGAATGTTACAAATTTTAAATAAGCTTTATTATACAGTAAAATGTTCAACGTGGTGGTAATGACAGTCATACCAAGGGACACACCTAATTTGTTTAAAATAATATAATTAATTTAAACTTGGTTTAAAATTAAGATGTGGATTTGAAAGTTCAATGTTTTTACAACAGGACACTCTACAAAAATGTCATTTTTAAATACTTTTATGTAGAAATATTCAATGCCAAAAATCCAAAAGTGGGGTTGGGGACATGATGAAAATACCAAAATGTCACCACAAAAACATCCACAAAATGCCCAAAACCTTAGTTAGGAAGTTGAAAATTTAGACAGAGATAGAATTTTATACAAAGTAAGTAGGGAAAGTGAAAAGAAAATGTTTTTAAAATGTATCTTAAAAAATCATACCAAGGACATAAAAGTGCCCGAAATCAAATAAACACCCATATACAGTTTTTTTTTGAGTGGACCGCTGTTTGTATTTTCCTGTGAGGTTGGGTTGGATTGACCTGTGGGACCTGATTGCATTACAGACGTCACAAATAGTTTCATAGTTTTAGACATAACATGACAGCTTATTTTATGAACAAAAAAGGGATTTTCGGTCAACGTCACTTTCCGCCCTACTGCGCATGCGAAAGAGCTCCTCTCCACCTGCTTACATGGAGAAACTTTTTTGAATTAAACAATGAAGTGGTCGTTTTTTCACTCACCTGAATGTAACTTTTAAGGGTCGTAGGATCAAATTTCATTAACAAATGTTGACTTAGCAACATAACTTTTGTTTTTGCACATAAGCTCTTGTAGATAGCTGACAATGGAACTGTTTCAACTTGTTTTCACTGTCTATAAGGGGAGGCTCTTTCTACAGGTGGGGTATAGAAGAATATAGAAAGTGCATGTATGTTTGCTGCAATACAAAAGTGTACTTTAGCACAAATGATTTTATTTCTTTTCAGACCTCATTGAGCATTCTTTAGCTATTACAGAAAAAAGAATGAAGGCCATCATGTTTTTGAAAATCTCAGAAGAAGCTGTTTTTTTCTTATTTGTTCAAACTTCAGACATATTGCAGTGTTTGAGGCTATTTATGATGGTTTCTTTTAATCCAAGGTCTGTTTTGTCATTGTAGAGTGGAACATACAACAAGCAATTATTCAAGTCTTTTCTCTTTCAAGCTGATGGATTTGAAAATGTGAGTTCACTGGTTCAGAGGGAGATGTCTCCAGTCACAAAACCCTGTCACTGACCATGCTCCCTTTTTATTCACTTTCAGGGAAAAAACACTTTTGTTTTTCTTTTTATTTCTGTCTTTGAGCTGTGACGTTGTCTGTTTAGGTTATGGACTTGAGAAAACCAGTGGCATTTTGATTAAAATTTTTACCAAAGTAGCAGCTGCTTTTTCCACAAATCTTCATTTGACTAAGTGTTGTCAGAAGGACAATGTGAACACCATCTGTTATGAAAAAAATAAAATAAAACTAGTACAAGTTCAACATATAGTAAACAACATTTTTATTGGATTGAGTGACTTTTGTGATCACTTTTCATGTTTTAATTTAAATTTTTGGTTGCTTGGTTTATTTGTATTTATTTATTTATTTTTTATTGTGTGACACTTTGTGTGAGATTTATGTCTGATTCAATTGCAAAACAAAAGATGAGTACAAATACCGGACAAAGTAAAATGGGAAAAATAAACTTACACCATTTTCTTGAGTTCAAACTACAAAAACAAGCAACTTCCTTTATTGCAAGCCATGACTAGGCTACACAAGTCTTACATGTAAATAACATCACATGCCTGGTTCATCTCATAATAAACTCACAGTGCAGCATCTGCCACAATAACAGCACCAACTTTATGTTCTTTAGTAAACCAAGCACAACTTTGTCACAATATGTTCATTTCTCTGCAGCTGCATGTAAATATACATGGGAAAACGGGCTGCCCGCAGGCCAAACTAAATTCTTGGAGGTCCGGATTTGGGCCACAGGCCACGAAATGACAATCACTGAAGTAGAAGATGTGCTTACAAGTGAGATCAGGCTGGTCAATGTGGTCAAACCCTAACTCTCAAACACCAAATAATAAAGTCTAATACAGTATAATCACTTTCACAACATTTTACTGAAAAGTTGTTCTCTGACCTGTTGTTGGTTTGCTAAACCTATCTTTCTTCTCAATTGTCAACTAAAAACTAAGGCACTTACAACAATTAAGTATGTCTATTGGATGCTAATTTCACCCAAACAACTGTACATAGTTCAGGCAACTGTTCATTAAAGTGCACTGTGCAACTTTTTTTTGCCAAATTTAAACTTGAATAAGTCATTGTCATTTAGATGTCTTTGTTACACTAAATAATTAATAAAAAATCTGCGTTTTTACTAAATAGTCTATTATTTGGCTTGGAGGAGCCAGAACACATCTGTTTCTGTAGAAAAGCGGTTTTGTTAGCTGATTTTTTCATATTATGGCATAACATGTATTTATCTCCCTTCAGAAAGTCCCGAAGTATAGTTGTAACTTTCTAATTCTACTGAAATGCATAGAGGACGTTTTACCTCCAGAAAGTTACTCAGTGCATCTTTAAAAGGAACCCCGAGAATTTTTTTATGTTTGTTTTCGAGTTTTCTTTATATCATCAAAGATATAAATACACACGAAAATAATCTGAAAAATCTACCGTTTTATTAAACTTTTAAGAAATATATTTTCACGGAAGACACCATCATTGTTTACAACACAGTGCATCATGGGTAGTATGACGTCGAATCGTGTAACTACGAGGAAAGTTATGAAAGCTTACCGCATTCTCCTTGTTTCCTCCCGAGACGAAATCACAACCATGCAAAAGCCACACAATGTACAATTTTACAATGTGTTGTCGACGAAAAACTACTGACGCTCCTGTTAACCAGATCAACGGCAACTGTTGCAGCTGTTTTGTGCGTCTCACGACTGACGCTCACTGAGCCAGTGCGCCACACGATTCTGCGTCATCACCTCAAGATGGCGGCGCCCGTAATATCAGGAAGTTGTTGTAAACATAACAATTTTACGTCAAACGGCGAATATTTGTTTACTTTAAGTTCTACTTTTTAGTAAGTATACCTACGCGAAGTATTTTCGATCTATTTATGTAAATATTCGGGGTTCCTTTTAAAGAAACACTAGAAAATGTACAAAAAGGTTTATATCATGTAATCCCTGTTGACTTTCTGGACAGTGTTTTGTGAAAGCTCTTCATCTTCCAGTGTGACACATTCATTGTATGCTTCTATATTATTGACAACATATTTTTAAACCCTATTGCACATGCACCATATGTTTAACCCTTTGATATTACCATACGCTCAGGGCTTCTAAGGTTTGTGTGTTCTTCAGTCAGCTTGCTGCTTTCTCGTTTGCTAACGGACAACATGTATGCTTTGATGGCTTCACTATTAGCTCCTGTCTGTCACTGGGTTTTGCCATTCAGCCTCACACATAACGAGTTGGCCTGAACAGCGGCTGCAGTGAAGGGGCTTGAACTCAATCTATGCAGCAGGCTCCACGCGAGCATCCACAGAGAGGCCAGTCAGGCTGATTGCCGCGTTATCCTCCAGGGACCGAGGCGGACCAAAAGACTGCGGTTATTATTGTCCTGTTTGTAATTTCAGATGCGGGGTGTGGGAGTCGCTTGGCCCCTGTGTGCACTCTGCAAAGGAGGAGTGCATAATGGTGATGCTATAGGTTTGTCTTCAATAATCTGCAGCTTTAGAATCAAGTTATACAGGACTATTTCAGGAGAAGAGAGGAGTGTAGGGCTCTAAGATTCATTGCAATTATCGTTTGAGTAGTCAAAAGGAGTTTTATTCACTAACATTAATAATAAAAAATATCTAGGTTATATAACGGCAAATGTAATTGCAATTTTAAGAGAGATATAGGAATTGTGATAAAACACATCTGTATAATGTTCAATGTTTAGTTGGCCTAATGTTAAACCAGTGGAGATTTTTAATACTAAATATATAACGTTTACTAAAGCATATTATGGAACTACAGAGTGACAGATACATTTACACTTAGTGACTCAGCAGTTTATTGGGTTGTTTCAATTTTTTATTATTTTTTTGGAAAATATATTCCTATATAATTACTGCAAACCTGCCTATGGCGGATTTCCGTTTATTTCCATGATAACCATTGTTTTTTATGTTGCTTCTCAAGTTCTATTATGCTTTTTCATATACAGTGTTGCACTATTACATAAAGTTAGTCATTTTACATTTTGCTCTCATGTTGTCGTATCAAACTTAAGGTTGGAAGTTTGTAGGCATACTTTATAAGACCCCAGGATGTAGAGAGGCTGTGCATGCATGTCTAGAGGGAAATGGCAACATGAGAGAACTTCGTTTGTAAGCCAGTTGATAGGAAGTGCATTTCTGGTACAATTTGTAATGCTAATTTGACCAGATCATGTTGGTTCAACTCACTCACGCTGAGATATTACCACTCAATTTGTGTTTGTGGAGAAGTCCTCTGGGCCTGTTTGCTGAGCACGCAGACATAGGCCTTTGATCCTTTCAAACTAATACAGTCATTGAAATGGAAGTGTGAGCGGCATCAGCCTCCAGGAAAACTCTGAGAAGGAAATTGACATCCACACTTAATTTAATCCCAACAAGCAGTAGCAGCTATTACGCATGGATCACACGCATTTAATTGGCCGTTCACATGAAAGAGGTCTCAGCAGAAAGATTTTAATTGGACTCCCAATCATAGCTCATTAGGGAACAATAAAACGCAATGCGCTTGTGCAATTTCTGTATATTTAAAAGAAATGCTCAAACAAGGGACAATAAATGTAGAGTAAAGAGTGCAGGGTGCAAAATGTTCCCCTAATTGAATATTTTAATGCTTTTTTTTGCCTTTTGTCTATACATTTATTAAAAGAGTTGAATTTGATAAGTGGTCCTTGAACGACTACCTAATAATTTTATCAGTTGCCAGATCTGCTTTGCTGTATTGTTGTGAATGGATTAACCTAGAAATTATAATATTAACAAAACGAACTTCTCTATTCATTATTAAACCTTTGAAAATGTAATTTGAAGCCAAGTGAGTGAAGCACATTTGTTAATAAAACAAGGCCATGAATGCCACACGAGTCACAAAGTTAAACTATTATTGTCATGTTTAAATATAGTGCCATAATAAAATCACTGACCTTGCTTCATCCTCATAAAGATGCACACTATGTGACAGGACCATGATGCATTGTACATCCAACCTACCACTAATATTGAGATAATTAATAGAAGATGTATCGTTGGAGTGACTGCTGTTTAATGAAGCTTTACCAAAGTCATTCACAAGTGTAATTATGACTCGCCGACAAATAAACATGGCACTAGACAGTTACTATTTTAAAAGGTCTAAAGGCAAATGTCACTGTCTGTCTATAAGCTCTGACAAGCTCTGTACAATTTGAAGACAACTCAAGTGAACAGAATAGCTGAGTGAAGACTAGTCCCAATGTAGACTTGCAACAGTTATTTTATTTGTCTGTTTACCCTTTTAATGTGTCAGAATGCGATAGTCAGAATAAAATTATCACTAAAGGAAAAATAAAACAACTGTAAGAGTCAGCCAAATGCTTTTCTAAAAGTGTTTTCAGCTGCCTTTTAAAAAAGTCACAGAGTTGACTTTATGGAGGGATTGTGCAAGAGCTTTCCAGACTTTAGTAGCCACTGGCTGAAGAAAAGGGTCTTCAGGGTTTAAATTAAGTTTTTGGGGCCAAAAGTAAGTTCTAAGGACAAAAAAGTCAACAGGTCTACAATGTGCAAGGAGCCTGACCATGAAGTGCTCTAAAAGTAAGTGTCCTGAACTTTGCTGGAAGCCAATGAATGGATGACGTTAGATGCTCATGTTAAAAGTCTAGCATACGAGTTTTGCACAATTTGATGTTTTTTAAGAGAGTTGCAATACTGTAATCAAGTTGTAATGCATGGATGTATATTTTTCAAAACTTCAAAACCATTTTGCGCACCATAGAAATGTTCCTCAGGTGAAAAAAAGCTATTTGACCTGGTCAAATATAATGGTCAATAATATAAGAAAGATTTGTGTGGCTAGTTTTGACAAACTCAAGGTCAAGCTGCTCAAAAGATCACAAAGTTTAATTAAAAGTTCAATTGATAATACCAAAAGTTCAATAAACAAAAGAATACGTTATAAGGCTATTCACTTGTATTTTCTTTCTTCTGACTGCGTTTGATCTGAATCTAAATCTGTTGTTTTGGCATGTCTCAGAACTATGACTCTACGACACAATATTATATACTGTATTACATTGGTTACTTTGTGGAAAATGTTCAGTGTTCATGTGCATCAGATAGTTATTAATATATATTTTTTGTGAGCAGTTTGAAAACGTCTTTCCAGTCAGTAGTCTCTTGCAAATTACTGCAACCAGAATGAGGGGCACAGTTAAAGTCAGTGGAATTAAGCCAGTCAAGCTAGCCACTTTTACTTTCTATAAAAACTGGTCTGCTGCCAAAAAAAAAAAAATTCATCACATTTGTTTATCTGCAATTTGATTCAGAAAATGTTTCCTATCGAGAAACTTTCTGGAACCCTGATTAACAGTATTCAGCACTTTGTCTGTAGAGTTTGAAAGGATCAGCACCATCTTGTCATTTGCGTGATTGTTAATTGTCCTGATTAAAGGCTCTTGAATCATGATTAGATGAAAATTTAAAATCCTTCCTATGAGAATGTAAGATGATAGAATACAAACATGGATAGGTTAAGATACATTTATATTAACCTATATTGTTGCTATGGTCTGTCGATTTCTCTCCTTTTTATGCTGAGCTAATTTTGAGGCGATTTTCTGCTGGTCCAAAATGGTAATCTTATTTAAACTCCACACTCGAGTCTTGCTCCGCAGCTGAAGATGAAGTCCTTGAGACAGAGTTGGCGCACCATCTGCCTCCAGTGCAGTGGGAGACTAGGTTTTCCATCTGTTAATCTCACTGTTCCTCTGCTCTCCTCTCGTCTTCTCCGCTCTGATCCCAGGGCCCAGGTGTTAGGCACTTTGAAAGTCAATGCGTACTGTACAAAGCCACTGGCTATTAAAACCATACATATTTTTCATCTTCTTTTGATTGAAGAGCGCTAACGTGCAAGACTATTTGAACATACGCTCCCAGACACACGCTTTCAGAAATAAGAGAATACGGCTATTTTCCATTTCTGCCTGTTTGAGACGTACTGTACATGGCGAAGTGTGAAAGTATTATTATTATTCAGGTTGGCCACGGGCAGAACACCATCGGACCTAAGACTTGTTGCTTTAAGTATATAGGTTTTGCTTGAATTTGCAAAGACACACTATTTCAGTCCAATGTATTTGAACATCGCTGCAGTCCATTTTTACATTGAAAGGGTCGACAAGGGGCAGACTTTTTGAGCAGTTTTTATTCTATTATTTTGATCCTAAATTTAACTCTTTGTTGTCTACATTTTTCTGCTATATTTATACAGAAGGCTCTCCAAAAGTCACTGTAACTAATCAAGTTGTAGGGCTCATGAAAAAATCATCATCTCATGGATGGAGTTTGTGTGTTCTTCCTCCCACCTCCAAAAACATGCATACTATATAGATCATTAGCATTGCTGTCAAAATAGCTCTTGTGAATGATTGAGAGCGTGAATAATTGTCTCCTGTGTGGTGAGTTAGCCACTGTCCAGGTGTTCCCCGCCTAAGGCCCAAAGTCACTGGAATAGACTCTGATGACCAGCCACCCCAAACAGGAACGAGTGGTAGAAAATGCAGCACTTTTTTCAATTTACAGACCTGGAATAATTGGCTCTGTGCACAAAGGTCAGTTGGCTTCTTTATTTTCAAAAAAGCTAACTTCCTGTTTGCATCATCAATTCCTGTGTAGTTAATTTCTATTGGGTTTCACTGCATCAGTCTAAAATGAAAAAAACAAAACAAAAAAAGCTTTAAAATCGGGCAGTGAACAGTTCTGAAAAGAAAAAAAAGTGAGCGTAGTGATTTGATACCTTTGCATGGTCAACCACTTTGGAGCCCTATAACTGCCCTCATATTTGTTCCTATTTACAGTGAGAACAAAATGATGAAAAGCATGGTTTAAAACTGTTACTAAAGGCAACAAGAAAGTAGGAAATTCACTGGAGGTATGGAGCTGGACTTAATGAAAAGGTTTGTACAAATGTTGCATTTTGAGCCCGCTGTTAAATGAGGGCTCATTGTGCTTCATTTTATAACCGACTTGACAAAAGGTTATGAAAGAGTCAAACTGACCTCACAGACATGAGGAGTGCAACGACAAATAATCTTTTTAAGAGTCTGTCGTGGAGAGGCAAATTGTGCTTAAATTGAGCCAAAACTTTTTTGTGTCCAGGAGCCTTTAATTCTGGTTTAACTGTTAAGTGGCATATATAACCATTACTGATATAAATCTAGAGTAGTGGGATGTTTCGTGTGGCCCCAAACGTTGGTAAAATTGTAACCTCAGTAAATTTGCTGTTGAAAAGCCCTGTGTAAAATGTGTAGAAGTACCAAATCATTGAGAACTCATGTTTTTGTAATTTATTCTAAAATACTGGTCCTAAATATATTTCTTTCGCAGAGTGCTGTGGGACAGAGCGATAGCACTTGTGACAGCAGTAAAAAGGCGGTTCACAGCAGCACGGTGAGTGGGCAGCCTCCAGCTTTAAACCATATCACAAGTACAATCTTTTTATTTATAGCCGTAATACAAACATGAGCCTCTTGTCCCCTCTGTCCTGAGGCCCCTGAGGTCGTCAGTGTCATCAAATATTCTCCTCGGTCACTTTCACACAAACCAATCATTGCCCTTCACAAATATGACTTAAGAATGACATAGTAGTAAACAGTGATCTGTTTGTGTGTGAAGCATTTGTTGATGCTTTAAAATTAACCAAAGACACACTTCATCAAACGTCCAAAATTATGTTCACAGCTCCATGTAAGTTTGATTTTTATTTGTTTAAAATGTAAGAAAAGTCTTAGAGTTGCAGAGAAAATACAACTTATGATTTTTTTTTTCTTACACACACAATTTTTTTATGTGGACATTGAGTCTGAAATAAAAGTTTTATTATTGATTATTGATCCACAAAGACAAAATGGTGAAAATTTCCTAAATGAATTGGATGAACATGGAACTGGTTCAGTACATGTGCAACTGCTTATAATTAATGATGGAAAATGTGAAGCGTCACAGCCAAACTCCGCTCAAAGTTTCAACAAAGTGAAGTCTCAAAAATAGACACGCCCACTTCAGCTTGGCACAGGCTTCAAAGTCTTGCTTCATTTTGCCCATCACTACCTGTAATGTCTACAACTGAACAGAGTGTGGCACTGTGACGATAACATGTAACTCTCACAGCTAGAAGAAGACACAACACTGAAGGCAGACAAGTTGCTAAGAATAACTTTAGATTTAGCTGAGATTTTTTTAAAAACCCACTATTCTAGTGATCAAATAAGACAAAGACAAAGAAAATGTATTTCTTCTTCAGATGTGACTGGAATATTATGACAAAACAACTTAAAAACAAACTTAGTGGTATTCATGTGTTTATTTTCTTTGTGGGGTGTAATGAGGATCAGGATTCTGCTCTAAACATCTGATGAAGGTCAGTACATGAGTCTTGAAACACTTTCACTCGTGTGGATGATCTGTGGTTTACTTTATTTACTTTACCTGCTTGGGATATATCTAGTTGTGAGAGCTTCTCCTTTGCTGGGATAATTCAAACCAATCTCACAGGTGTGGGATATAAAGGTAGTGACTAAACAGCGTGAATGCACAGGTCTGCCTTAAACTGACCACAATAAAGGGACACACAGCATAATATCACTCATGTCTCATGCTTTGCCGGAGCTGTAAATGTGTCCATGGCTTTTGCCTTGCTCTGAATGTTCATTTCTCTGTCATAAGCCATTTCCAAATGTATTTCAGAGAATTTAGTTTGTTGCATTTATAATTTTCTTCTGTGTATATATGATTTTAATAGCGTTAGCCTGACTTCAGAAATATGAGTAAGCATTTCTGAATATAAATCACTGAAAGCTGTTCCCATAGTTTCCTGAAATGAAAAATAGTAAGTTGAAAATGTGTGTAGCAGATCCTTTTTAATCGTGGTTTCTCCACAGCAGGACGCGGCTGAGAAATAGTGCCTGTCAAAACAGCTGAGATTAAGATGGAGGCTAATATAAAAGCATGCTGCTGTAATCGCGCTCGCCGGGGAAGGTGTCTGGCCTGGCTCAGTGAGGGAGATGTCACCCTGTCACTTGTATTTAGCCACACGTCTGTCTGGCCTTGGACCTGTTCAGCCATGTCCCGGTTATTCATGCATGTGAGTCTTTGAGCAGCTAATACCCTCAAACACATGAGAGAATATGTATGAGCCCGGCTCTCTGGAGAGGGTAAAAATATATATAGTGTAGTTTAGAACTTATTTGAGCAGTGGTGTGTGGAGGGCCATCTGTGTGACCATGGATGTTCAAGTTATGACAATAGATAATACTTCACTCAAACACAAATATGCAGTTTGTTAGAAAGGTGCAGTTGTGAAGTGTTAAGTATTTATCTGCTTAGGTTTGAATTGGTTTAATGTCACATGTCACATTGTTTAGTTTAGTGTTATCTAAATGTTTAGCTTCAATATAACACCATCAACTGTCTGACTTTCAGAATTGTTTCCAGGTGTGTGGGAGTTTGTTCATTGTATATTGTTTAATTTTGATATAATTTTCTACACATTATTAATAGTTGAAGAGATTTGCTCAGGAAGGGATGGAGTAATATTTGTGTTGCACTAAAACTTTTCAAAACACTGTTGGGCAATGAGCTTATTATTATATTTTGACATTCATTCGTTCATTATAAGTTGTTTTTTTCCGTTTGGAGTTGCAAGTGACTATAGAGCCTATCCTAATGACTTTGGGCCTTAGGCGAGGGACACTGTGGCCAACTCTTCACAAGGATAACATAAAGACATACAGATCAAACATGCATTCTTTCTCATTCACCCACTTGGGGAATTTATCAATACCAATTTGCCTAAGCATGCATGTTTTTGGAGAAGGCCAGAATACAACAGAGAACATGCAAACTCCACACAAAGGCCTGTGAGATGCTGATTTCTTTATGGAGTTCTGCAAAAAAAGAAAGTACTGTACTGTCCTTGTGTGTGTTCAAGGATGTCACCCTCAAGAACAAAAAAATAAAAAAATACACGTTTGTGCTTTTATGCTTTGAAGTGGACATTAGCGCCGATCATGACACAAATATGCAGTGGAGTGCTGAACACGGGTCAGTTATTGCAGGACTGTGACATAGAGATCAGGACGTCCCTCTAGACCTGTTTATACAGTACAATACATATCATGTCCTGCGGCCGCAAGTCCAACCTGACCTTGTGATGCACATGTGGAGCTGCATATTATCACCATACTTTAACAGTATTTTGAGTTACTGCTGAGCGTGAGCTGAAACAAAAAACAGATCAAATCAAATCAACTTATTTTTGTATAGCCCAAAATCACAACAGCGGGCTGTTAATTTAGCAAACATCAATGGTAGAAAATAAAACAATAAACATTTATTCAAACAAACAGTAATACAGAAAATAAGAAACAGTAAATCAGCTGTGGATGAAAATTGTTAGCCTTTTTTTTTTTAACCCTGAATGTAAATAATATATCACTTTTCTCTATTTAAGTGACAATTCTTCGGATTACATTTCTGTCTTTGCAATAAGGAGATTTAGAGTTTAAAACAAAATCTCACAATCTCTCTGAGTGGAGTTTGCATGTTCTCCCTGTGTTACCGTGGGTTCTCTCGGACTTCCTCCCACCTACAAAACATCCATGTGAAAGTCAATTGGCATCACAGTAAATTTCTTCTAGCGAATGGATGAGAGAGTGACTGATTGTCTCTACGTGATAGGCCTGTGAAAACTTGGCCACTGTCTACAGGGTGTTCCTCCGCCTAAAGCCCAAAGTTACAAGCATGGGCTCCAATCATTCGTGACCCCAACGGAAACAAGCCAGAAATGAATGAATGAAAGTACAAGGAAGAGTACGAAGAGTTTGGTGCTGGCATAACGTCAGCAGCACATGGTTGTGAGCAGCTCCTTTCACACAAACAAATCCCTCACAGCTGCTGCAGACCCAGAGGAACACTCCAGTCAAACACTGAGCACAAACTTTCACATGTATCTGCAACGACATTTACATCCAAGTACTCTCCTTATTACCAAGCCTATTCTGAGCTTGCACAGCTTCATCAGATAGTTTATTTAAATCTAAAAAAAGGTGGAGACAACAGAAATTCAACTTATATTTGTTGGTACAACATAAAAGACATACAAAGCATTATCTGTAGTTTCACAGCTGCTAAGAATTCAATTTGCTATAATTATATTAATCCCTAAACAACAACAACACTTGGATTTTGGGTAACAAATGCTTAACTACAGGACAAGATGAACTGTTTTTTAACCTGAATAGATGCTTTGACAATTAATCTGCGTTGGTGCAAATCAGATTTTAAGTTGTATCATTAAAAACTTGGTGATCTTTAAACATTTGATAGTGTGCTTTGAACTGCTTTGCTCTGCTTATCTTATGGAGGAGAAAAAGTGCAGCGACAGTGTACTATGTCAGTTCACCTTTTCCTTTTAAGAAAAATCCTCCTGCTGGTTTTATTTTGTTAAATTGTATGTTTGGACTCATATTTCTGTAATGGCAGACAGGGCGGCAGACAAGCAGACAAACTGATAGCTTTAAGAAACAATTTCACAGAACAGAGCGGAGACACAAAATAATTCTGTCCGTTACATTAGACTGCACAACCTCAGGCTTCCCCCAGGGTTTTGTGAGCTGCCTGCAGGGACAGAGACGCGCTTTTAGATTCTTATGTACAAGGCAAAGCAAACCAACTCAAGCTTTAAATGATCACAGTGTGTTTAGGTTCACTTTAATTACTCACACAAAGGAAATCAATGGGCCAACGCTTTTGAGCTTGCTTTGAGAACAACTACCAGTATATCCTAAATGAACGGCTTCACAAGTACAAAACCACAAACAAACAGAATTTACTTTAAAAGGACAAATTTAGACTTCATTTATAGAGTTCAACAGAAAAACATGTACTTCAATATACAAAAACGTTTCTTCTTCTAAAAGGACATACAAATCTGAATATTGCAGCCTAAAACAATAAAGAATACAAATTTTGCAGGTTACAAATATGGTTTGCATGAAAATATAAGGGTTAGGCTTATATTTGAAGGTTGACATTTTTTAAAGGTATTTAGTAATTTGTATTTGTTGTCATAATATTTAGGCAAGAAGTCACTGGTCATTTCAAACACTATCAACCCTGCCGTCAAGTTAAATATATAGTGCCGTATAAAGTACAGATATCGGTGCTACAATGTATTGAAGTGTCGATGCCCCGATGCCACTCCTCCCCTACTTCCTCTCTTTGATTGGCTGTCATCGTCCTGCTAGAAAATTTGTTTCTCTCTGCCACTGGTTTGTGGCTTTACTGACTGAAAGTTCAATTTGCATCAGGATGCATCAGTCCTGGTCACATACAGCCTGTTTGTCCATGGGAGTGGATCTCTTCTTCACTGGGGTTCTCCTCGAGGTTTCTCTTTTTCCCTCTGGTGTTTTTTTTTTTTTCTTTTTCCCTGCTGAGAAGGAGAGTCTAAGGACAAGGGATGCTCTGGGACAATTAGCTATCTGCCTATTTGTTGGTGCACACTCTTCCTGTATTTTGTTCTGTTGGTTTTGACCAAATGTTTCCTTATTTGATTTTCAGACCATTTTGTTTGCTAAATAAATAATTATGTGCAGTCTTCTGGGCTATATAAATAAACTGAATTGAATTGAAAGTTTGAAGTATGCATTGTAAAATGTAAGTACATGTAGGTGTATTGTAACAATCTCGTCAATGCCTGATCCCAACCCAGTCAGATCCAGTCAGACCTCAGAAGCTGAGCATGTACTGCCTGGGCAGTACCTGCTATATATACTGTATACTGTATATATACTATATATACTGTATAAATATATATATAGTGTCAAATACTTTGTGTGGCATTTGAATAAACAGCCAGGAAAAAAACATGTGCAAGTGGAATAAGATGTTTATTTACTGCACAGCTTAGAGTGACTTGACGTTTTTAAGTGTGAGGGTAAAAACAAGCAGAAGGAGCATGTCAACTGGCCCTTGCTCATGTATCCTGCTTCAGCAAATGCCAAAAGGATCAGGCAGATGCTGCAACATCTGTGGGTTTTATTCATTCACTGGAGGTCCATATGGGAATTCTCACTGGGCGGTGTGGGTGAGAAATAATTAATCCTGTTATTATGCACTGTTTTCAAGCCCGGTCTTTGCATGATGGCAGCAACGCAAGGTGTTTCTTGAGTTGAGCCAGCACAGCATGGAGGATTCACTTAGTTTGAATTAAGTATCCCAAAAAGAAATGAGAATTTATTTAGATTGAAGCGACAGTGTGATTAGAGGGATGGATAATTTGATGAGTGAATTTAATCTTGTCATTAAAGGCAGACAGAAGTGTGATGTGCCTCATCTGGCCCTGGTTCACACAGACGAGCTGTGAGGGCCTTTAGAGCCTCCTGCAGCTGAGGCTGTGTTTACTGTTTACCTGTGCGGACTGGAGCACACTCCACTCACAAATATGGACAATTTAGGGATTGTTAAGGTTTGTTGAATCTATGAGGAATTTAACTGGATGACATAAAATAGAAAAAAAAAGCAAATATATTCCACAGTCAGGCTTAGACCATGGAAATGTATAACTTAGGCTTTATTAAACAAAACAGGCTCCAGTATTCTTGACTCAAATGGCTTACAACAGCCAGGTTTTATTGTGAATGTTGTTTTGGATCATGCAAAAAAAAAAAAATAAATAAAAAAAATGAATATGGAGTAGCTCATTTTTAGTAAACAAACAGATACTATTATTGAAAAGAACTCGGCACTCACAGGACTTCCCGGTTAGCTCATTTCATTGAAGTAAACAGCTGAGAAGACTTGCTGCAAAATAATATTTCAGGTTAAGTTAAATTTTCCAAATATGCTATGGTCCTGTACACCAACAAATAAGCAAAGGACAATGTTTGATTTACAAATGAAGCGCTGAACAGAACAAAATAAATGCAATTCATTTGAAGTATCTGAAACTTTAGGCCTATTTGGTGCTTAGCTCAGCATTTGCAAAGAAAGATTTAAGATTAATTAAAAGAACAACTTGAATTTACACATTGCAATGCTGAGTATTTTAAACAGAAGTTAAACAAGTCTGTCTTAGTGTTATAGACTCTTCAATCATTTGATTGTTGGTAAAATAAAGCCATCTTAAAACATAAACTCATGACGTGTGAAAGAGAAAGACATCTACAATCACCAACAACTTCAATAAGAAAAAAAATAAAGAAGTTGGTATCTATTTTTTCTTGACTTTTAAGCATCTTTAGTCTAAAGCTTTTCTAATGACTTCACAAGCTCGACCTCAGACACTGTTGACGCTCAGTCTGTAATATGGCTGCCCTTTATACAAATGGATCCAATTTTGAATCAATGCTGAGCCCTCAGAGACCTTGTCTTCAGCAATAGTTCACGTTGCCTCCCTGTTGGTCCTATTGACAGACAACACGCTGTTATTTTGGTAGAAAATAGATCAGGGGAATAAGGTGCTGCTCGGGGTTGATGAGCATAGATTCTTGAATGTTTACAAGGCTCTAAGCAAAGTGGACTGTCGGCAGCAGCCGATATATTGGACTCTACACAAAGGCATAGCAGCTTGTTTTTCAACAAATGAACTTGGACAATTAACTCTCATTATCACTCAGCAATTTACAAACACACAAAAAATCTGCTTAAAACATAAACAAACAAATACATAAAAAATACACAAATAAGAACTAATGGGAAATAATAGTTTTAACAGTGAGCACAATTTCTTTATTCTTCTGCAGTTAGCCTTTGGAGAAGATGGAGAAATGCTATAATAATGGTTATGAAAAAAGTCCAGATTGAGCAGTCCCTTTTACTTGGAGTGCTATGCAGATCTATACTCCAGCAGTTTTATGAATGAAGCTCAAATGAACCCTCTCATTGTCTACATACTGCAATTATATTATTAATCTCCACTGGATAATTCCATGGAGAGCTGTGGACTAGACTGCAACACAGTCAGTGATCTTAGAACAATTCTTTAACATGGTCTGTGGTGTTGAGGGATTATTAATATTGTGGTTCATATCAGAAAGGTGAAGCAGGTGAACCTCTGTCGCTTCAGAAGGACATGTGATTGTTCTCTAGAAGATCTGCTGCAGTATAGTTAAATAAAAAAGCTGTCAACAAATTACATTTATTCCACAAAAATGCATTGCAATTATTGAACAATGGACTGTTGGAGGCACAGTATAATCCTGTAGGAAACACTACAAAAACTAACTTGCAGAGGAAAAACTGAAGCCCACCAGGTTGTGCCCTTTTGATGGTTAGTTTCTCGCTCGATTAAATTGTAAATCAGCGTATATATTCAGGCTTTGGGGGAAGATGGTGGAGACCTTTGCAGTTGCAGTTAGTTTTCAGGTGGAGATTGAGCACAACGGAAACGGATTTTCTAATTAATTTGCATTTTAATCTTCACGGCTAGAGGAGCCTCCAGGCCACAGTCCATTCTGAACATCTCACGGCTTTAGATGGAAAACTGAAGGAAGAAAAATTACTGCTGTTTGTAGAAATTGGATGAAATTCTGTTGTTGTTGCTATAGCTAATACTGTAAATTAAATGAGTGAAGAGGAGGATCTAACATTCCACTCACACTTGGTTTTGAGACCAGTCTAAACTTGGTGTCAACCTTTAGTCCTATATTTTTTTTCTGATCTAATTCAGGTTTAGGTTTAGGTTTTCTAAATATAAAATCATTGATAAAAATCTTCAAATATATGTGAAAAATTCTGTACAAATGCACCTTAATCAAGATAAGCAGTGTCCTACTTCCTGGTTCTGTTGGTTTAAGTCTAAAGTTGAAATAAGCAGTCGATGTGCATGAGCGTTATAGCCTGCGGAGTGAATCTGGTGGCTAACAGGTCACTGGGGAAACCAATAGTGAACTAATGTGATCTCCCTGACGACTGCAGCCAATGAAAGAACACAAGGCGCCTGTGTCCACTTTAATGAGCAGCAGCTCCAACCGCCTGCCGCTGTAGACTTATTAACACACACTCACACTGGTATGGCTAAAGTCTAAGGCTTCAATGTAAAAAAGAAAACTATATGTAGGCCCTATATAGATCTTTTCCTTTTTCACCTTTGTGTTTGAAAAAGTAAAAAACATTATATGAAACTTTGTTCAAGACATCTGATTTAAGAGTCTAATATTTACAGTTAATTGGTTGTATACAGTAAGTTTAGCAGGGGCAGACCGGGAGGTCAAAGGGGACCTACTGTGTTAAATCCACTTTTCTGAGTTATTAACTATGTTCTACAGTGTTGTCTCATTGTTAATTTTCTTAAAGTTGATTTCATTTTAATTCAAAGAACTTTATTTTTCCTGTTAGGGAACTTCACTTGTGGTCCGACAAACACACAGCCCAAATAGGTCAAGCCCATTAAAAACACAAAGACTATTAAAAATAGAAAAGAAAAAGATTAAAAATTAAACCAAAGAACCAAGTGTAGTTAGTAAAAATCATTTAAAAGATTGTTTGTTTGGTCAGGGTTAGGGAGCAGTCTGTGTTGGTCATGGAGGCTGTGAGCTGAATCTGAACAAACAAGAGAAGTATTTTTTTAATGCCAATGTCTGTTCCAAGAACTGTTATTTTTTTTCGCTAATCCTAATGATTTTTTGTAGGGGACTCTTAGTCATCTCACTCACTGAACCAAACCAAACATAAAGCTGTTTTAAAACAACTGAAGAATTGATCTGCGCACCTGCAACCTTTTCAGTTTTTGAGGGAAATGCAGATGTTGCTGACACCTTTTGAAAATCCGAGTTACTTTTACTTACAACTACAGTTACTTAACTGCTCGTTCCCGTACTCTTATTTTCATTTCGAATCCCTGTCTTGTTCAAACTATCGAAGAGAACGTCCTGATCGCTCAGAGTGCTGGTAGTCAAATGGGATACTTTTAGAAGTGGTAGAACTGAGTACTGGTGCATCCCGGTCTTGGAATATGTACATATTCCATATTCCGTATGCTATTTGAGCTTGTTAGATTTGAGCACTTTTTTTCCCTTAGTTATTTTTTTGTATTATTTTAATAAATATTTTTTGTAGATTAGTTCTTGTCTTTTTCTATTTTTGATAGTTATCTTTTTGTAGTTATAGTTTTTGTAGTTTTTTTGTAAAAAGTTTTTATAGTTAGTTTAATGTAGTTTGGCTCCGGGCGCTCCTTGTGTCTTCCGCGCCCATACGCCTTTAAAAGGACGTGCAGTGGGGTCCTCGCTCTCTCTCCGCCCTGCTCGTCCGCACCACCTGTGCGCCCGATGCGCGCTCTGACGAGGCTGCTGCACCACGGGCTCATGGCCTGTGTGGTTTGTTTTTCTCTTTTTTTGATATTTTTCTAAGTTAAGCTTATTTTTGTTTGGCCTGGTGGGACCGGTGGTCACGTTTTCGTTTTTCTTTCATGATAGGTTTTAGTTGGGTTTTGTTTTATAGTTTAGGGGCGCTGGCACCGGCTTCTACGGCTCTGTATAGAGTTGGCCCGGTGCCGCGCCCTTTTGTTCTTTTTTGCCGACCCACCAGTCCGGTTTATTCTGTTACTTTTTAGTACTTTTTTGGGCACGGGGTTTTTAGGAGTTTTCTTTTCTTTTTCTGAAATAATTAAAAAAACATTGAAATAAATACAAAAGAAGAAGAAATTAAAGAAAAAAAGAATTCTTTCTTGAACTCCTAATTTTGTCTCTTCGTGTCCTTTAAAAATATGTTTGTCTCTTAATTGGGTCATAACAGAGCGTCTTAGCGATGACTTGTCTTTTCTTTATTGCCTGTGAGAAGATGTGACACTCCCACACACATTGTTTTGTTGCTCTTTTCATTTCTCATATACATCTTTTTGACTCGCTGCTTATCAAACACATTCAGATGTCATCCATATGTCATCGCTCACCATAATTTGGACTGTTTTAGACATTTCTGAAGAATGTTTCGGCCTTTAAAAATAACTCCCTTTTATAAGTTACTATATTATGTTTAACAATTTCTCTGAATGTTATTGACAAGTGGCTGTTTTTATGCCATATAAACATTTCCGACAGCACAGCAACATTTGCATCAACATTTATAATTGCTAACAAGAATAAATATTTCTTAGAACATTTTTCATTTCTGAATCTAGTCTATTCATTTTTTTCCTTGACTTATCTTTAAGTGCGTACAAGAGAGACTGTTATGCCCCGGTTCTTTTCAATGGTGGATATAAAAATGTATTATTATTTATGAATATTAACAGAATCCCAACCAACTCCAAGCCCTAGTCCTAAATGTACCCATTTTTGTAACTTCAGACCTGAAGAGAATGTCCCCACATGGCTTCAACCAAAAGACATGCTTATAAGACACAAAGAAAATAGTATTTGGCGCTTTTCACAGTGTGAGGCGTAGTATCATGAACGCAGGAGTCGAAACGTGCTCATGATGTTGTAGTATAGACACACAAATCTGTGGGCCATATTGAACTGTTACATCAAACAAAATCAAAGTTAGAAAATGTAATCATCTGTAATGGGCTTAAAATACCCAACCTTTTAGTGACAACACAGTTACTTTCTAATCATTTATCTTTGCTCTTTGACTCACTCCATCAGCCACTATAATGGAATAAGTTTCTTTTTGCAATGAAGCGCAGGTTAAGTCTTATCTCAAAATTGGACCTGCAATAGAGTTAGTTTGTTTGCAAAAATTGCCCCTGACCTTTAGTGTCGGCTTTCAAGCGAGATGATTTCAACCCATTGTGCGACAGTTTGTTTTCAATGTTGTTTTGGGGCGTATAGTCTAGCCTATATCCCAAGTTGTCATTAATAAACTAAAGAGGCAGGATTTGATGAAACTTTAATGATCCCTGTGAGGAGATGAAGAATGTGCCAGCCTTCACACCGAATGAGATTGCGCTCATAAATAATGTGTTGGTAATTTTGTTGGAGCGGGCGGAGGGAGTGGTCTGTAGATATCTCCGAGCTCCAGTGCACTCGGCCCCAGAGGGAGGAGACATTAAGACGGATCTGTTTATCCAGGGCCAACTCAATCTAAGGCTCTTCGTTGTCGGCCATGTTCAACACCAGAGTCTTATCACAGCGGTGCATGGACACAGCACGGAGACAGGGACATCCTTCAGGAGCTACAGCTGTCAGTCCTAAAAACATGTGCAGGGAAAGAGATGGGACATTTGTTGTGGACATGAAGAGAGCCTTAGCAGTGAGGGAAAGGGAGGCATGTGTGGTTATAATTCATCAAACATGGGACAATTAGAGGAACAAGTGACTGGTTGTCAAAGGTAGTACAAATATTTCTTTGAGTTTGTTTTAATAAAAATACTTTTGTGAAAAATTTGAAAATATTTTTTGGTTTTATTAGAACCCATTAGCTTTGGACTAATTCATTTTTTAAAGCAAACTATCAAGCTCCTGGGAATGCAAAAGATAAAGACAACTGAGACCCTCTAATTGAAAGTCAAATCAATCATTCTAGGATGAATCAGAGAACTTTTAAATGGGGAAACGGGGATGTGGAGAGCTCACTTCATTTTAAAATCAAATCTAGCAACAAGGGCTAAAACAAGTTCATAAACAGTCCAGCCAACAGTTTGTTCTCGAAAACTTTCTGAAACCATTTTAGTTAAAGTGTTAGATGATTTTAGTCAGGTGTTTTAAGGAAAATAGGCCAAACATAGATAGATAGATAGATAGATAGATAGATAGAAATAGATAGATAGATAGATAGATAGATAGATAGATAAATGAAATAGTCTGAAACAGTAAGTAGTCTAAAGCCTATCAGTGAGACGTCTTATGCATGTAAACAACTGAAGGTTTTTTCTTTCATATTGTGATAAAAAAAGATCACATTGGTTTTCACAGGACCAGTGGAAATGAATGAATTATCCACTGCACAGCATCTGCCTGACACTTGATTTGATAAACACAACAGAGAAATAGAGTGAACACATCAGCTTTTGTTTGGGGGTATTGGCCTTGTCATGTGCTTCAGGCGTGATTTTCATTTGTACGAAAAGAAGTTGCACTGCGGAGCAATCTGTGTCCAATGTGACCCAGCGATGCAAGGTCAGTCTTTCAACACAAATAAGAAAAAGGTGGATGATGATTAAATGAAAATTATTATTTATGTTCCATCAAGGTTCACCTGAACAGTTCATTAGTTTTATGACCCAAAAAAACTGTAGATAAGAGAAGTGGTTTTGAGCGCCACATCAAGCATAAAAGATACTAAAGTTGTGGGACAAATAATGTTTATACTATCATTCAAAGTATCAATGCGTTCATAATGTTTTGGCAGAAGGTATACAAATGACACTGGAACATGTGGTTTATATAATGTTGCTAACATACAAAGAATGTCTAGAAGAATACAATAAGGCTTCTACGACAAGTATATTTATATTGCCAAGAACAAATCATGCTTCTGTACATTTAATTAGATGCATCACAGTATCATTGTATTATCCAAACTGTCATTTAGACTTTTAAATAGCTTCAGAATTAAGTTTGAAATTGTCTTGTCATAAAATCCCTCCACTTTTTCTGGTACACCCACTTTTACTTCTTCTGTTTTGACATTTTCTATTATGTGGGAATTGACTAAAAGCAGAACCAACTTTTTAATTTTCTCATTTACCAACAGGCCACATCAGTTAAAATGAATGTATAAAAACAAATCACCAATTACACTTGCTTTCTTAAGATTTTTATGGGAGAGAACAGGAGCTAAAATGTCCCAGACCCTGCATTTTTGTTTATCTAGTATTAAAATAAGGCAGCAAAAACACACCAGAGACATTACACATTAAAAAAATTTAAAAAGCCAAGGTTTCTCAGGAGAGTTGTTCTGGTCAGGGTTCAAAAACAGCAAGAGCAGATTCTTCATCAAGCTGAGAGTTCATGCATGCTTCTATTGACTTGGAAATAAATAAAATTCCCAAACATTCCCAACATTTCACTTAGTTCTGCTTTAAGTCTGTTGAACAAGGTGTTCACTTGCACCAACAATGCATAGTTTATCTGAACAGTTTGAAAACAGCTTTGACTTGTCCAACATACTTTCTGTTGAGCAGCACAATTAATGGAGAAGCTCTTAACAACTTTCAATATAAAAGTTGATGCTGGAAACTGAAAACTGTGTAAAACACTGATGATACAGTTGGTTAAATTTGATGTAGAAAGTGAGCCCAGCTTTTCCTGTGTGACAGTGATTAAAACTCCAGTGTGACAGAAGTGAGTGATGGAGGCTTTTGTACTGTGACTCCTCATAGACCTGTGACACTGGGGCAGGATACACATAGGGGTGTAGATTATCTTAGCGCACTTTAGCTCTAACAGCATCTCCAAGAAAGTCTTTAGGCTATCATACAAGCATTTGGTCAATTACTACCTTTTACTTACACTTTACTTTTTCGAGGGAGACTTTTTTATTGCAATAAGAAGGTTGAGGGCTCGACTTCCTGATGTCCACACATATTTCCAGTGTGTGAGTGGTTTTCTCTGGGCACGCTTATTTTCCCCATTAACACAAAACATACATCATAGAGATAAAATCTGGTTGTGGTCCTGATCAAGCCAAAAAGATCTGCAGCCCCCAATCACTGCACTATACCTGCATCAATCACAGCTCCTGATGAGACACCCCAGTGGCACTGAAAGATGGGTTAAACAATGTTAATCAATTACCTACTAAAATGTATAGCCTCATTTTATTAATGAGGTTATTTTGTGGATTTTGCTTCGTTACATCACGATTACTATTCTGTTTTTGGATTAAGAGACAGGTCAATCTTCAAATTTTGGCCTCAATGTTTCAATGTTAGAGGAGGAAAAGTCATTTCATCTGTCAAAAATAACTTTCTGAAAGTGAAATGTCTTGATCCTTAAAACTTTTTCTCAGGTGATACCTGAGAGCTCTTTCTACTATGATAGAACACTCCTGTATAAAGTGTGTGTGATGGCATCAGTTCCTTCAAAAGGTTGCTCAAGTAAATAAGTGAGTAGTTTTGATGAGTTTCCAGTTCTCACTCGCTGTGTCCGAAGGTCCACACTTGTTTTCTGTCCACTCAATACTATACAGTCCTGCCCTGTTCAGACTAGTCAGCTCACTCATTCATCTTATCTTTCAGACATGAAACGCACTACTTTCAGCTGACCGCGGTCACGTGACCCACCCACTTGAGTTAAAATAACAATCGGTAAAAAAGTCTGATTTACTTTTGTAATAAATACTGACTAAGTCTGTCTGACACGCACTTATTTATGGGCTAATAATCATAATACAAGTCTGGTTTAACTTGGACAATAGATTTAAATGCAAACTGACTGGATGATTCCTTTTTTACAGCCCAAACTAAGGTAAGCAGCTAACGTTAGCATCTTTATGACTAACGGCTTCAGTTCAGTTTATTCTCCGGCTCAACAATGAGTTAAGCGGCTCCTAAACATCTTTACTTCAGTCGTGTTGTTTTTAGTTAAAGACCTGACGCTGTCCACGTTGTTTTTCCAATTCTTGCAATGAATTGTGGTCCATATTGACCGTTCTAGTGACCATTGATGCTCACTACTTTTCCAGATGCATTGTGGGAAATTTTGAGTGCACTTTTTGACCTGCTGCACACCACTACAAAATGGCGTGACCCCTGAATAGTGCACTAGATATAGTAGTTAAAACGCAAATTTGGACACAGCCTTTGTGTATTTCTTGAATAATACAGTTCAGAAGCATTGACAAGCCATGAAGACCAACACAGAATAGTGTGAAAGCATGTAGACAATGTGTTTTTACAGTCTTTGTGTGAGCACACATCACAGCCAGGAGCTGGAGCTGTTAAGCCTTATCTATTATTGAAGAGCATAGGACCATCTAATGGCTGGATATCGCTGACACCAAAACTCCTACATGATTTAAAGCCTTAAGAAAGAAAAGTATAGCAAACTAAGCAGAATAGTTTTATGAGATTTCTGTTACTATTACCAAACATTGCCCCCTGTTGTTCAGATCTACCTCTGCGGGCCCCTGTCTGTTTGACCATTCACATCAGTACGTCATAACATTATTATTTCATGTGGATAAAAACATTGAGAAGACAGAGAGGCCTGGCCTTTGTTTCAGAAGTGCAGCGGATGTGACACAGTGTAACACTGGACTAATATGAGCCTCTCCATGACCCCATCACTGCTCATGGATTTGTGCACATTTAGTCTGACAGCGCCCTCTCTCTCTCTGACAATCAGCGGAGTCGCACTCTCATCGTAGAATCATACTGAGCAATTATGTGCTGTCTCAAAAGCCCTCTGAGCACAAACCCACATGTCGGAAAGGTCAATGACATATTTGGACTTTTTTATGTAGAGACATTTGGGTGATGCGTTGTGAAAAGTCACAGTCTGCCAGTTCACACAGCATTGATTCAGCTGTGTCTCTAAGCTGTTCTCAAAGTAATTATTACATTTATACCATACATTCATCACGTCACACAACTATTTCACTAATCTACATTTACATACATCAACCTATTCATGCAACAACTATAAAATATACAAAAGATTCACAAAGTCCTTCACAAAATAGTAGAAATGACACAACAATGTCTTTTGCTAAGATTTAAAATGAGCAAATGTGTTACAGCCTACTGCATATTCTTATGTCTTAATTTGTCAGTGAAAGCAAGACGCTCATACTGTTTACATTAGAGTCTTTGTAATCCAGCCTCAACAGGTTATGAAAACCCCAAAATGGGTTTCTGACTGGTCTAAATTTACACCTGGTGTAAATGTGTATTAAAAATGTGATATGCAACTTTTGCCCTGTCTCAATACAGCTAACAACAACTAGCAAACAGGTCACACAACATGTCTCATGGCTTGCGTGTAAATACCTTGACAAATTGCGCGTCATGACAATGCTTCTGCCTTTTTTGGTATAGACACGCAATGTGGTTGAGGACAAACAGGAGGTTTTTTAGGGGTTAACGGCTAAGTTTAGGTCTGACGCTTGGAGTTGGTTAAGGTTAAGATTAGAATTGTGTTAGTCTCCATGAATAATAACAAGGAACAGAAACGTGTGAAATACACACGCAACAATAGAAATTGTGTTCGTATGACATACGGTTTCAAATTGAATGGTAGTGACATCCTTATCTGGGTCAAACCATGTTCTACAGTGTGATTAGATGCAGACAGGACACTGCAAGCTCATTTTGTCTTGAATAGATGCACTTCTGGGACAGAAAGTGCAGAATCAGGATCTTAAATGTGCGCAAGATGCGCAAAAATTTAATACTGAGTATGTCATGTATGGAAAAAAAAAATGCTACGAAAAAACGATGTTAACCGTCACAAAGCCAGGGCAAGTTTCTATGTATTGTTAAATTCAAAGTGCTTTATAAAACAGAAAAATCTGTTTATCAGGGAGATTGCTACATTTTTATGATTAACTTTGTAAAGAAAAAAATCACAATGGTCTAATAGTTAAACCTCAAGTCATAAATGTAATGACCAGTTCTGCCAGACGTATAATTTCACCTCATGTACGATGTACAATCAATACTTTTAAGTCACTGTAAAAATGTAAATGTACGATAATTTCAAAGCTCCAGGTATTTTCTTCGTCTTGACTAACTTGAGCTCGCCTAAAAGACTGAAAAACGATCCAGGATCAGCAAACACTTAACACAGCTGGAGCTTTCTGTGATATTATTGGTCAACAGTCCAGATGGCTGCACGTCAGTGTTTGTTCCAATGTGGAGACTCCAAACGTAAATACACAACAATGCCACAAGAGCAATAATGGAGACATCGGAAAGAGTGAGTGAATCAATACTTTACTTGTATGTTCTAAAGATATTCATTTAAATCACATTTCTGCTTGGGCTCATTCGTGTCCACACTAATATGCACACACTATCCACATATCATAAGCATGTTTTGACCCCTTTTTTGTGTGTCCATTATATGCCGTCTCTAATTCATATCATGTCTTATAGAGGCGTGTTTCGGTTGAAGCTACGCAGAGATTGGAATTAGGATTTAGTTAACCTTCATGAAGAATAACACATCTTTACAGAGACCATAGGAAAGAACTGGGGAAGTAACGCATATCATACATACGTTAAAAATAAAGAAAAATTGACTGTGTTTTGTTAAAATCCTTGCTAAAAGTTATACTGATGGAAACATAAACAGCAGAAGTTAAAGTGGCGCTCTCGCGTGCTGACTGGTGTAGGCTGTACTTAATCAGTCTCTTCTTGCTCCGCCGACCTGTGCCTCTTTTTTTCCTCAGCTCAGGATTAGTGCGTGAGACAGCAGTCGGGCTAATCAGCACAAGGCGGTTCCTTTTGGTTAACTCTGATAAAAACCTGCTTATTTGAATGTAAATGTGGGTCTGCCCCTGACATGACAGGCACGCCACACCACACAGGATTCAATTACTGTATGTGCAAAAAGCCCTATCTTTGTTTGACTCGGCCCAAGAATTAGTTCTCATTGGGCATTCATAAAACAAAGAAAATGTATTTATTAATTTTAAAAGAATAACTCATGACTGGTGTTAAAGTTGCAGTGATAGGAAAAGGCCTAATGGTTAAGCTTAAAGTTGGATTTCCAAACTTTTTTGTTGTTGTAATTGAATAAAATAGTCTGTTTCCACCAAAAATATATATGTGGTATTGTCTAAATCAACTAATAAAAGTAAGGTATAACCAACAGCAGTGGCCTGATTGGCCTTATTGCTGTCTGTAATAGGAATATCTACCTTGTTAAATGTGTTGATGGTATTTTCGAGGCATTTGAAGCATGTGCTGTCTCTCTCAGCTGCCTCCCGCTGCAAATATGGTACATGGAGTTTCTGCCCACTTCACAACCTGACACAGCTCTCCTGATAAACCCAAGATTTTAGATTTTAGAAGTGTAAAAAGTGTTTGGACGTGCTTTGCTGCTTTATTTTAATACTAAAGATACATAAAAGGAGAAAGAAAAATCATGTTTAGTTTTGATTTGATATGTGAGTGTGTTTAAACAAGAGAGCTAGAGTTCCACTGCTAGAGTTTGCTTGGTTCTGCTTTAAGATGTATTTGTGAAAATGTGCTGAAGGATTTGTGAGAGCTGAAAAGTGGCTGGTCAGACTTCCTACTTCCTGTTTTGCAGAGTAAGAAGCAAGTATCCAAGTGTTAGTGCATTTCCAGCGCATTATACACATATTAGAGTCATTAATGTGGATGTGAAAGTTTTTACTGACTAAACATAACACTTATAATTTATTTTTATGTCCAACGTCATGTGATCAATATTTCATGAAGTCATAAAGTTGTTACACTTACAATTCATGATTGAAAACACACATAGTTCTTTTTATGTTTGTGTATGTGTGTGTGTAAAAATACTTTATGAATTGTACACAAACACATACATAAAATAACCACAATTCCAAATATTAAACCTAACCCATGAGAAGTTGTGGTCTAACTGACAGCCCATGTTGACTAGCCTAAATTTGCAGCTGAAGACTGAACCCTGAGGCCATTGCTGTATTTTATCATGATTTTTGTAACGCTCGAACAGAAGAGCCCATAGTTTTAGCCTCACTCATTAACAGGATGACTCCTAGATCGATAAGTATCGACTGTTCGCGGCCATTATTGGCTTGTAGGACATTAGTGTTGTACCATTATCCCTTAATTATATAGAAGGCTGCACATCCACAGGCCCGTGATCCAGTCTTTCTTCTAAATGTAAATGTGCTTCGCTCCAGGCGTTATACAGCCGTAGATGGGACATTTTGCAAAACTACAATGAAATACTGGACGATCAGGCAGGAGATTTAGTAACTTATTTAAGTAATACAAATGATGACAGGTCGTAGAAAAAACACTAAGCAAAACTGTATTTGGAGTCATCCTCAGTCAGGAAGAATGGAAACAAAACAGTCACAGAACAAAACATAGTTGTTGTTACCCAAGCTACTGAATGTTCTAATGGTATTAAGCACAAACACAATGCACAATAAAATCTATATTTTTCACTGAATTATTCCCTGGTTTTATGAACTAAAAGCGTGTCAATACCACACAATACATAAACATTGTGAGTTACTAAGTCATACTCTCTCCTCATCAAATCACTGATGTTAAAATCCTGTCGCAGTACAGTATGTGTAAATCCCACATGCCTCCCACCCCCAATCCCCAGACACCCCACAATAGATAACCCCACCCCTCCCCCCCTCCCCTTCTTCCCATCCACACACACGAACCCACACTCATTTACACAAACACTAAAATACTTTTTGCTACATTTACATACGTATCTTCTCTATTGGGTGGCAGCTGATGGCCAGCAACCTTTAGAGCCATTAAAAAAAAAAAAAAAAAAAAAACATGCATAATTGGCTCTGTGCACAGAAGTCAGTTGGCTTATTTATTTTCAAAAATTATAACTTCTTGTCGGCATGTTTGTTTCCTGTTTAGTTCATTTGGGGTTCCACTGCTTCAGTCTAAAACTATAAAATACTTAAAGATTGGGCTAACACTAAAGTCTGACAATTTGAAAATAAACAACTTCTGTGCACAATTATGATCAATAATATCTATAAAATTATCTGGTCAATTATTATAATTCCATGTACAATTACGATTAGTGCCCCACTCACAAAATTGTGTACTTGAGCAATCAAGATTATGTTCAGCATGTCCTTTGTGTGTATTTACTTGCAACACAGTGTTGTTTTACTTATAGAGTAAATAGGGTTATGCACTAACGTCTTCCGCACTCAGATAGACATAGGCCGCTACATCCGGTGGCGTAGTTGCCATAGTGACAAAGTTGTTTACTTCAAAGGCGATGGACATCACACAAGGTTTTTGTGCTAGTCCTGAAGCAATCCTCTTAGAAAAAAACGTTTTCTTTGTCATCTGTTGTAGACGCAGCGACGGCTTTAACAGCGGGAAATTGCCTCTGAACCAGGTTTTCATAATGAAAAGTTATAAAAGTGAGTGAACAACGCGAGCTCCACGCATATAGGGAGGTTTTCACATGAAAAAATAATAAAAGTGAGCGAACTATGCGCACAGAGCGAGACTCGCTGCTCATGAGCCCAGGCAGAGGTGCTTTGGGCTGTGAAGAAGTGAGCACACACCGCTCGGTGTTGCCAGACAGCTCCGCGGCCCACGGCGCCTTTGCCCGGGCTTATTAGCACAGTGAATCTCGGCAGGTGCGCGGAGCGTCTTGTATGTGGGCGGAGCTCACGTAGTTCGCTCACTTTTACAACTTTTCATTATGAAAACTAAGCAGCACTTTTCCTGCGGTTACAGTCGTCACTGCGGCTACAACAGATGACAGAAGAGAACTTTTTTTCTAAGAGGATTGCTTCAGGACTCGTCTGATGTCCATCGCCTTTGGAGTAAACACCTCTGTCCAACCCGATCTCACTACGTAAACGTACTGCAGGGTACGATTTTGCGAACCCGAAAAACGTACACCCATTAACGTTTTAGGTCCTCAAAACGTTTTCTCCAACACATAATTTCTACGTTCAAATTTTACGTTTTGACAATTAAAAAGCGCTCGTATATCAAACGTAAATTAAATACGTTTACAAAACGTGGCATTAAAACGTGCATTCTGCAGGCTTTACAGGGATTATAAATTCGTGCGCTATTAATAAACGTGGGCGCCCACGTCTGAACGTCAAACTGTAACGAATATTAACAATTTACGAAGACGTACGTGTGCACGTTTGAACGTATAATTCTAACGAAAAATTACTATTTAAAAAAACGTACGTGAGCACGTTTGAACGTGGCCGATTAACGAATTGAAAATACGTGCGTGAGCACGTCCAAACGTGGGTTTGTAACGAAAATTAACGAATAAGAAAAACGTGAATGCCCACGTCTGAACGTGGGCCTGTAACAAATATTAACAATTTACAAATACGTACGTGGGCGCGTCTGAACGTGGGCCTGTAACGAATATTAAAATGCTCACATTACGCAGGGTACACTACATTGACATAGGACTATTTTTTTCACACAATAGGCCTACAGCTACGCACAATGCAGTTCAATTGCAAACATTTCATTCTTTGTCTGTCTATTTTAATACCTTATATAATACAGTATATGAGAAAAGCATTTCAATTGTTTTATTTGCAATAAAAAATAAAACATTATTTGCTTAATTGATTATACCTTCACTTATAAAAAAGAAAACCGATTAAGCTTGTTAGAACTCCGTAAATCATTTAGTTGAAAACAAAAGATGCTACAACATTACATCCAAATATTACGCTTTTTATTTATTTATTATGAATATTATTTTTCTTTTGCAATTAAATATCCATAAAAAACAAATAGCCTAAAAAAAAGACCTTGTATATCAAAATTTAAGACTACTCGCCCGTTTTAAAACATTATTTTTGTGAAAAGGACTAAAAACCTAAATTAAAAATACATATTAATTTTTGTTTTGTCATATAGGCACTATTTTTGGCTTACAAAATTACATAAACTTCGAGTTGGCCTATTTCTGATCAAGAATTTGTAAATGCCCGCACCTGTCACGTGATCACTGAACGGTGCCCACCTGCGTGTCTCCTTTTCACTGCGCTCATCTGCCGCAGCTTTAGCTCTTTTCCAAACAGCACAAATGCTCCAATGATGACCACGGCTCTCTCAGTTCGTTAATATAATAGATCCACGCCCGTTACGCACAGCGCGCAGCATCTGCAGGACAAAGTCCTGTTGGATTTGTGATCCTGCACAGTGAACTTAACTCAAAACTCGCTCGCTAAGTGATACTTTTTCCTTTGGCCAAGTTGAATAGTTCCCGTTAAGTCCCAAAGATGTGAGGGAATTCGTATTAAGCCAACAGTTAGCTCATGCGCTCTGAAGCACGCACCTCTGTGCTGTAGCTTTGACGCGTATTTACATGACGGGCATCACAAAGCGAATGCAATATCTCCACCACAAACAGGAATATTCCTCATTTAACTTTGATAAATCTGCTCGATATACAAGGTCTCAAAAAAAAAAAAAAAAAAAACTTCAAATGTAAGACATACATTTCCCACTTCTAATTCAAAACATCTTAAGACTTTATAAAGATACGCGGGAGCCCTACATTATCATTTTGTATTATAACAAGGCTTTTAAACAGTTAACGCTGCTCTCCACTTGATTATTTGCCTGTATAGAATATGATATAGGCTACGTGAAAACAAACATATCAAGAAGACGACCATAACCAACAGCAGGCATAATTGCTGCCAGAACTACATAAACGGAGATGCACTTATATGGACACACGCCTCTCTGTGTCCACACGCTTCTCTCTCAGTGTAACCGTTGTCTTCATGCCTCTCTGTGTCCACACGTCTCTCTCAGTGTTGTCTTCACTCTCTGTCCACACGCTTCTCTGTGTCACCGTTGTCTTCATGCATCAAACGTCTTTCAGCTGCTGCAAAGAAAAAGGATGGACGAAAAACCCTTAATCTGATCTCCTTGCATAAATAAGTTTCCGTTCAAGTTGTAACATTTGATGTCATTGGACCAAATTGGAGACAAGAAGCAGTATCGATATCATTGTACTTTAGTATTTAAAGAATTATTTTATATTTAAAATCTGGTGATATTTGCAGGCAACTAGACACATTTACATTTTGTATTAAACAATATTAATTTTGGCTCTACACCACCTGTTGTAAATACAACTTACTGGGAAACTGTAGTCACTTAAACACACTACTATTTCACTTAATCCTATTATGCATAGAAGGCACAGCAAAACATATAATGCTTTTTCTTATCAATATAAATCTCTGGAACAATCCTCATTTGAGGTGTGAGGCTTGGGGTCTGGCTATATTTATACCAAGTATTTAAACAGTTGGCCGTCTCTTCCATCTTTTATAAGAATTTTAGCACTTTATTTTTATTTATTAAATCACAGTTTGTTATTTTAAAGTGTTTTTCATTTTTTGTAAAGTAGCAAATGAGTTTAAAAGTGATTGATTGCATTTTAGCAAACTTTGCAAATAAAAGTTTTATTGTTAATTTTTGTAATTGTTGTCATAGTATTACATACAGATTTAAATACATCAAGGTGTGTTTTATGGCACTTAGGATTACAAAGACAAATACACATTTGCTTATTGCTCGGAAAAATACTGCAACTCACACAAATGAACATTAAAAAATGTACTATAGCTACGTCTTACATACGCAAACTTACGTCCAAGCCAAGCTAAAGGCCACTGGTCAAATGTCTGGTCGTCCACGTTGTATTTCCTCCTCGTAGGTTCGTAGGCTTTAGAACATTCCTTCTTTTGATCTTTGATCCTTTAATAACAAACAGAATATTTAGCATTTAGCCACTAAACAACAACAAAAGTCACAAACCACCGAGAATCACAACGTACACGCCATTGTATGAAATATTGCTTATGTTTATTATTATGACAACGTTTACTTTTGGCACACAAGGTTCAAAGACATGTAACGTTAGGGTACTCACACTTTATCCGCTGTTTGTGGCTTGTACGCGAATAATACTGTAGATCCACGGTACGCGTACGTTGCATCTCCTGTATACTTCCGCGCTTTCAGTTTTGAATTTCCCTCCAGAGACGGGTCCATTTACCTTTTCCGCGTAACAAACTCTGGCCTCTTACCTGTTCTGCTAAACTTAATTATCTTTCTTCCGGACCGACAATCTAGAATTTGACTCTGAAATTTCAACCCAGACGGCTCTAAAAAAAATCATGACAGGGCTTTGCCTTCTTCTTGTTATCTGGCAGCGGAGCAGACGCCAATAAGAAACCACCTGACTTACGCGCGTTGCATTGTGGGTGCGCGGGACAGCTCAATCAAAAATAAATACCGCGCGCTAGTTATTAGCCGCCAGCTAAGTGATATTTCGTCAAAAGTAAGACCTTCATGTCAAGAAAAAACGTGTACAATGGAAAGGAGAACACTGCAGGTCCGCACCGAGACAAAATAAAAGAAAAGGCCAGAACTTGTTACGCGGAAAAGGTTAATGGACCCGTCTCTGGAGGGAAATTCAAATTGTAAGCGCGGAAGTATACTGGAGATGCAACGTACGCGTACGTGGATCTACAGTATTATATTCGCGTACAAGCCACAAACAGCGATAAAGTGTGAGTACCCTAACGTTACATGTCTTTGAACCTTGTGTGCCAAAAGTAAACGTTGTCATAATAATAAACATAAGCAATATTTCATACAATGGCGTGTACGTTGTGATTCTCGGTGGTTTGTGACTTTTGTTGTTGTTTAGTGGCTAAATGCTAAATATTCTGTTTGTTATAAAAGGATCAAAAATCAAAAGAAGGATGTTCTAAAACCTACGAACCTACGAGGAGGAAATACGACGTGGACGACCAGACATTGACCAGTGCCTTTAGCTTGGCTTGGACGTAGTTTTGCGTATGTAAGACGTAGCTATAGTACATTTTTAATGTTCATTTGTGTGAGTTGCAGTATTTTTCTGAGCAATAAGCAAATGTGCAGGGCTCTCAACCTCACGCAATGACCGTGTGACACAGCAATTCACCTCCTTCACACGCTCTCACGCACACCTGGCATTTCTCACGCTGAAAAATCAGACACAGTTGTTTTTTTTTTTTTTTAACCAAAATTAAATAAGTCTCAAATGTAAAGCCTAAACGGCCGCGCAGTGCATCTGAATCATGCGCTGTCTTAAGATCGCTCCTCTCTCTCTTCCCTCCCTCGGGAAGCTGCGCGACTGTCAGGCAGCGTCACATCAGCTATTTAACAGACAGATGTTTCTTTGAGACGCATTTCAAACTCCCAGTGATATCTTGAAACTGAAGCTTCATAGCATCCATGTTGAAAAATCAGCCTTAATTTACGAGAAAAAGCCTCCAAAATTACAGTGAAAGAAACGTGTGTAAAAACAGCGGAGAAAATCGCGCAAAAGCGCACGCGGAAATGTTTGAAGAGTTCTTTCAACTTTTACTTTTCCCTGAATGTGAATAAAACAGACACTAACCTTATAAAAGCAAGACTCCTGTGTTTCCCCGCTCTGATCACAGGACAGTCCTGTCAGGTCGAGTCAGTCTGCCTGACGCTCCTAAAGCCCAGTTTTACAGCGGAGCTAAGGGCATTTGGGTCTGGGCCCCTAAATCTGGCTCAATGGGGGGCCCTATTTGTATTTGTTATTTAACTGCCTCAGTCTTGTAATATATAAAATTGACATCACACAATAGGATCATCACATCTAAAACTCACCAAAACACAGGAAATTGCA